>OW051493.1:7200000-8400000 GCA_932521035.1 Oscheius dolichura
GTGCTTCCAATGCCCGTTGTTGTGTTTGTGCTAGCCTCGATTTCTCCCCCGTTCCCTGGAATCCCTGGAATCTCGAGATGCCCTGGGTTTTCGGCCAGATCCGTTACTTCTGTAGTTCCAGTTGTCCCAGTAGATAAAGTTTGATTCCTCCCGAGAATTGGAGCCGATTCTGTAGTAGTGGTAGACGTGTCCGGTTCCGTAATGGTCATTCGCTTCGTACACATCCGGCCTTCACAGACTGTAGTCGTTTCATCAGAAG
This sequence comes from Oscheius dolichura, assembly GCA_932521035.1. NCBI lineage: Eukaryota > Metazoa > Nematoda > Chromadorea > Rhabditida > Rhabditidae > Oscheius > Oscheius dolichura. The sequence continues at coordinate 7,200,260 of OW051493.1, forward strand.
TGCCCGTAGGTTCCGTCAAGGGCTCCTCTTTGTCACCGTTGTCATTAACAGGTGGGACAGTACTGGTCGAGATGAGGAGTGAAGAAAGAGAAAAGGAGCTGCTTTCAGGGGTGGTGGACTCGGATGGATCAGAATCCGGCTCGTCAGATTTTCCAGGTTCCCCTTTCTCGTTTTCGTTGGGGTTTCCATTTTCTTTAATTGGAGTAGTAGCAGTAGAAGTTGAGGTGGTGTTGTCTGAGCCAAGACGTCCATCAAAAGGAGGAGCACCCCAACCTGCGGGAGCAGCAGCGGTAGTTCAAAAGTATTCTAATTTTTGTATAAATGTTTGTTTACGGAGTAATTGTTGTAGTTGAACCTCGTGTGGTTAATGATACAGTGGGATCTGTTCCCGGGGTGCCGTTGTTTGACGCGAACTCTTGCAGAATGGTATTCACCAGTTGATCTCTAGATGTTCTCTCTTATCTCAGTTTTCTGTGGAATAAACTTACAAATTCCCGGACTCACTAACTTGTTGACTTATGGCCTCCATTACTTTGTTCTTATCGTCGTCTGACAAAGCGACATAGAGCGGATTGCTATTTAGATAGCGGGCAATGTAAGCGATAGAGAGGGTTGACGCTAAAAAGTCTGGGATCTTAAATCAAAAGGTCTTACCTTGAGGCACGGATGAAGGTATGAATAGAATAGGTATGAATATCACCAGCAGCGGTTGCTGGAACCGCATGGCTGGCAACGGCCAAGATGACTGCTTCTAGCGTTGCTGTGGGCTACTAATTTAGCGTGCAATTTATGTTCTACTGTTGTTTTTAGACAACACACACGTTATCAAAATAATTGAGACGCTAAAACAAAAATATAATAAGAAAGAACGGAGTGATGCTCAATTTTCGGACGGAATCTTCCAATCCATGAGGCAGACGAGTTTGGCGGGTAATGGCCGGTATTCGAGAACACCTGGCCATTCTTGTTGACCCGCTGTCCAATAACGCTCTTTTATAGAATGGCTGGAACCGAACAGTCCCAATTCTGGAGTTTTCACTTGTATTTTCAAGCAGGCCATCTTCCCGCTCACCTTGACTTGTCTGGTTACCGTCGACCACATTGTCAGTAACTTGTAATCTCCCGTAAAGTCCAGAAATACCTATAAAAGCGTCGAAATTTCCCATTTCACAATCATTTACCCTACCAACATGGCTGGAAGGGACTCTTATTGTGGTAAACTTCGTGCCAAGGATCTGTTCGGATCGTCAGCCCGTGTCGCCCCGCCGCTTGGAAAAAACCAGGATTCGTCGAAGAAGACGGCCTCCTCGGACAGTAACCGTGACGCCACCAATGTACCCAAGTTTTCGTCTGGTGTTAGGAGCAAGCGCCACCAGAAGTCGTACACCATTGCCGATTGTTCCATCTCGACGGATGTGTCGGATGACGAAGAAAATGGACAGCACCCCGCCGAGGAGACGGCCAGCTCGGACAGTTCCCTGTCTGCCGTCACCAAGAGCTTTATCGTGGACAAGAAATACCGCCGCTACTCCGTCTCTACTGCCGCTTCCGAGGAATTTCACTTCACTTCCGATGAAGAAAACGATATCCTGGAGCCGACGGCCAAGTCCGGCAGTTTCTCCGACAACCACGCGGCCATTATCGAAGGTTTGAAGGAGCAGCTGGCGATCAAGACGGAGGAGAACGAGAAGCTGGTGGAGGTGAAAGAGAAGATGATGCAGGAGATGGCAGACTCCCGCAAAATCTTCGAGACGTTGGCCTACGAGCAAGCGAAGCGTCTGGCAGCCGAGGAGATGCAGAACGAGATGATGGGCTGGATGGGAAAGAAGTGGAAGGCGGCCGAGGAGGAGGTGGCCGACAGGGACAAGCTGATCGAGGAGCTGCAGAAGATGTTGGGCCAGCAGCCGAGCCAGTCGACCACGTCTCCCAACTGGCGTCAGGCACTGGAGGACAAGGAGGAGGAGTCCTTCGCGGTCGTCCACCAGTTCGACTCCGGCCTTCAAGGTACTCCCAATCTCATCTACAGTAACCAAAAATGTTTAGATGCCATCAGGACCATCGAGGAGAAGCAGCTGGAGCTGAATGAGGCCAAGAACAAAATCCAGGAGCTCCAGAAGGCGGGTAGGGCCGTCAGCCTGGACAAGGAGATCCTCCACCATTCCGTCAAGCACTGGCAAGCCGTGGTCGCCAAGCTGCTGGGCACCGTGAGCCTCGTCAAGAAGCAGATCTGGCACACCGGAAAGACGGAGGACACCGAAGAGATCGTCGCCAAGATGGTTCTGGTCGAGCGCATTCTGCGGGCCATGGTCGAGGAGATGAAGAGTCAGGCCGTTTTCATCGAAGACTTCTAAGCAGTCAAAAGAAGAAACATCTTGTGATCAATTGAATTTTCTTGTCTTTCCCATCTATCCCAGGTTTTACTGGCCTTTATCAACCAAAAATACGACAAAACGCAAGTTGCTTCGCCAAAATTCAAATCTCGAACAAATCCCGATTAATCCGAACATGCAAGCTCCGTGACGCGGAGAAATTTCGAAACACGACGATAGACACTCGCATGCACAGTTCTTCTTTGCCGTACCAAGACAAATAAATGGAGTGCCCAAGGGAATCAGTTCTCGAAGTTCAATTTCTCTTATTTACGGATCCGCGGCGCTGGCTTATTCATCTTGTAACTGTATACGTGTCGATATCGAAACAAGAACTATTTATAATTTTGGATCTGAATTCTGGGTATATAATTACGGTATTCGTAGGTCGTCATGGGAGCCTGAGCCTAAATTCGTTTGGGACTGGACAGCGAGATGTCAATCCCCAATCTAGGGGTTCAAAAAGACATTCGCCCTTATGTCCTTGCTATATTGTCGTCTTCCACTTATAACACGACTCAATACACAATTTAATTAGCTCTTTTGAATTTATTTACCTCCTCACCAATAAGATCACAAAGCCCCGGTCGGTTCATCGACCCTTTCCGTCGTAATTTCCACGGAATAATGCTTCAGAATGAATGTCAACGGCTCGGCGCTGTTATCAGCTCTCTCTACTGTAAACGCCGCTGCATCGTCATCTCGAAAGAGAAGGTCATCCTGATCCAATACGACCCAAAGAATAGTGGCATCCAGGTCTTCTAGGATTTCTTTTCGATAATCCAGAGGGGAAATAGCCAAGCTGAGAAGGAGAATGTGTTGAATTTCCCGTTCTCCTCTCTTCCATTGCTAGAGAGAATAATACAATTGAAAGAGAAGGGAGTCGTACCATGATGAGGTCATGAATTATCGCCGGGCCGAAGACATTCTCTCCCATGATGCGAAGATTGGCCGCCTTCAGTTGGAGGACATCTGCCTCCTCCAGATCCGTTTCTCCCATTTCGATAGAAGACAGCTAGAAATCAGCCTTTTTTGGAGGAAAGGCAGCTCAAATTATGGCCGGTTAAAAAAATGGAAGAGAGGTTACAGGAAGTCTGTAGGTGGTCGATGGACTTACGTTTCTGAAGGCCTCAAAGTTACAAATTTCCCTCTTCGTCATCCTTGAACCTATTTCGACTTCGGTTATCTTCAGGGCCTGAAACGAATATTTACCTAATTGAAATTAAAAATCTCCACCTTGACGTCTTTTAAAAATTCCATTAAAAAAATGAAAACGCCGAGCTTACCTCAATGATTTGAATCAAATTCTCAGGTGTTGTGTCTCCATAAATTTCCAACAATGTGCCGGTCAGTTTGTAGAGCTCAAATCGTTTGAGATACTCCTTTGTTCTGTCTTTAGTTAGGATATCCTAAAATTTACTCTGACAATAAAGAGGAAAGATGGTAATTTACGTTGAGATGTATTTTTTTGGCATGAACCTTACAAGGAACCGCCTCGTCGGTTGGCAGAATTGCCACTTTGCGATACTCTCTCTCTTTCTTTGTGTTTTTGCATAGAATCCAGTCCTATTGATTAAAAAATAGCCTTTTTTGTATAATTTAACCCACTTGTTTTCCAGGAAAGGCTGTTAGATAATCTATCTCGAATAATGGGCATAGATGCTCACAAGACTCTTTAAGACTGGCGCACGTGCTCTCCAACCGGGCTATGGTCAAATAATCGAGCTAGAATGGAAATATTGATAAATGAAAGGGTTAAGACGGACTTACCTTATCCAAAAACCGTTTTCTTAGGCGGAAATCTAGGGTGAGAAGAGGAAAGGGTTTCTTGCGGGCAGAAGCCATTGTTTGTGCGTTGTGGACTGGTCAAAATCGATCGCGCCCCGGACAATATCTTCCACCCAGCTGGCCGAACTATCGTGTCGCTTTCAGTGAACGATGCTCTTCAAAATCTTTTAGAAAGCGTGATAATGAGGGGGTTTATAACTTTATTTTAATGGAAGATTAAAATTAACAATGGGCAGTGAAGAACTTTACAAAAACAGATAGTACTGTGGTTCAACATAGGGAGGGTCGTTCGGGCAGTCGTACAGAGCCGTGTAGAATGATCGGACGTCGGTGATGGAGTTCTGGTCACGGACAATCAATCCATTGTGGTTTCGGACAGCGAGGATGGGCTGACGTCCATGACGTTCTTTTATCACAGTGTGCATAGCGCATTTTTTTGTCAATAGCTCGCTGTATTGCCTGCTCATGGTGGATCCGAAGATCGTCTTTTATGCTCCTTCGGAGATCTTTTGACAGTGCAATGAAGCGTACATGATAATGAAGGAGTCCATGCAGCTGGGCACGTTGTCGGAACAGGGCAGCCTTGGCTGCAGAGATATGACTTTGGCAATGATGAAGTCGATCTGATGGAACGAAACTCCGGCTGGATGGCGCCAGGTCCACTGCTGGGATGGCTTCTTCGGGAAGAAGGTGTTCCAGATTCGGGATCTTGTGGAGTGGCATAGGTTGACGACGGACTGGCCTCGGTGATTCCGAACTCCATAAGGGGGTGGGCCAATACAGATATCTGCAGCTTCTTTTCGACCGACTCTTGCATTCATGTCGCCCAAAAGTATAGGTAACATGTGTTGACGGCGGGCCAGTTTCATTTCTGCAGTGATGGTGTCAGTAAACTGATCGTAGTCGGTATCTGCATAATCGGATGTTGGAGCGTATACAGATATGAGACGTATGGACCTCTGGGAGCGAGAAATCTTCAGGTCCAGTGTGCAAATGCGCTCGGAGAGAGGCCGGAAGTTGGAGACGTTAGTAAGGTGTCGATAGTTGACAAGGAATCCTACCCCTTGTCGAGGTCCGGCTCCGTGATAGTAGATGAGGTGTCCGCTTGTCAGTGGTATTGTATCTGTTCCGGCCCTTCTGACTTCTGATAGGGCGATGATATCGAACTTGATGAGGTCGACGGCCGATGACAGGGTTCGTATGCGTACGGCAGAGGCGAGCCCTTGAGTGTTCAAGGCACAGATGTAGAGGGATCCTCTGGGGTGAAGCATACTTCTCACGCTTGCTGGCGGGTTGAGAAGGACGTTGACACTTTCCGACCAGCAGACCGAAGGCAGCAGAAGAAAGCAGAAGAAAGACAATATCCGACCGCTCGGTGTGGTGAAAAAATGAAAAAGAGACATTTTACCCGATGGAAATAGGTTTAAAGAGAAAATAAAGCAATTTATACCATAAAATACTACCCCCAATCAAAGCATTTATAAGTGCAAAAATGGAAGTTTTGTTGCCAAAAATTATGATAATCCAAGCGTGAAGACAGCAGCCTCTATTGTCTCCGAGCGAAAATGAGAAGCTCTCGCTTACGGCCATACCACGTTGAAAGTACGCCATCCCGTCTGATCTGGCAAGTCAAGCAACGTTGGGCCCGGTTAGTACTTGGATCGGAGACGGCTTGGGAATCCCGGGTGTCGTAAGCTTTTTGCTTTTGTTTCTCTTCATTTTCTCTTGTTCTTTTTTAGATTCTACCGTATTTTTGAGCTTTTTCGCATTATTTTTCATTTTCTACACATTGTAAACCCGTTTTTTATTGGAGCATTCTTCGTTCTTGGCGAGTACGGTATTTTGCTTCTTTCCTAGTAACTCTTCTTTCCCTGTCTCCTGGCCACTGCCCTCCCTCTTCCCTGCTTTGTTAACTACCCACCGCCATTAAAAAAAGGGCCTTGTTTATAATAACAAGCGAAAAATGAGCAACCAGATGAGTAAAAGTGTCGATTTGGCAGAATTTGGGCCGTGTCAATATTTTATTTTTGAGACTGACCCATCGCCGATCCTCCCATTGCCAATTGGCGCCTTCCCTTATCACCTGACCTTATCGACCCCTCTCCTATCCTCCTCTCATTTCCACATCTCCTGTCCATTTTCAGACGCCGAAGGAGAGCTCTGAGCAGTCTTCGGGTAGTGAACCAAATCAGACAAAATGGAACTACAAGGCACGAATCGCCCGGAACACGGAATAGCGCGAGGTCACCTACGACTTCGAGTTCGTCCAGCCAAATGAGCCGACGGTGAACGAGCTAAGGCAGACCGTCAACCACTGCTTCTGTCTTTCGCGTTCGGATGGATGTGGATTGGCGACATATTCGAACGGGGCGTAGATCTCGCGTAATACTTTGGTGATCGTCTCCTCATAATTTCTGGCTTGCTTCAACCTGTGCCGCGACATTTCCGAACTGACTGAACTGTCGGGGAATAACAAATACTTTCTCGTCCCATTATGTAACTTAATCAAAGCCATCTGCTCGTCGTAGGTGTTGTTAACCGCATCGGCGAGTAGAGAACCGACGGAACCGGCCAGATTGTACAGCTCAAGGCTATTCTCGGCTAGACCCTCTAGTTCTTCAAGGCAAAGAGAAGCATTGTTGATAAACAATGGTCAAAACTTATGAAGAGGAGAAAATATAGAAATATGAAAACTAGAAAGGGAAAGTTAATGGGATTCTCTTGATATCGACGGCCGCCTGAAATTGAAGACGAGAGGATTTATGGGCGTCTGGATATCCCAAACAGGAGGAGTGGCACGCACAAATAAAAAGAATGAAGGACGAAGAAATTGTTGATTACTTATATTTACCAGGTGCCAGCCTTCCTGTCAACACTCACATTGCCATAACACGGAACAGAGAAAATGCCGCATTGATACAACGATTCAAACGGCCTCATACAATTTTTTTAGAACTACTGAACCATTATGCATAAGAGAAGATTTGATAAAGTTTTTTTATAAAAACATGAAAAATCAACAACATGAGCTCATTGTAAATACAATTGTAAGCCAAATGATAACTGAATAACAGGGGTTGTTCAACTATAAACAAAAATTTACAAGAAAACGAAATTATAACATAGTTAAAATAAACAACCAAACCTAAGCGTTAACACGGTTGTCGAACATCTTTGAGACGTTGTAGCAGAGAAGGCGCATAGCATCGTCGAATCCACTCGTATTCTCGGAAGAGGACTCCTCTTTTTCTTGGTAAGAAGCAAAGACGTTTCCTCCACGTTCGGCGTATCTCTCAGCGACGTAGAGATTTACAGGAAGGCTTGTTGTCAAAGAAACAATCTGATGACCATGTGCAAGAGCCCAGGTCATTCCTTCCATTTCATCCGAAAACATTCCAATTTCATCGTAAAGAACAGTATATCTCGGAGTTCTAGCGGTACCCTAAAGACAGATTTCAAGAAAAAAAACTATAAAACAAACTTGAATTGTAGTATGCGAATTGAGGTAGAACTCTTTTAGTGCAGGATGAGCAAGGTTTGTATCACACACTACACCAGCGGGAATATTTTGCCTACAATGACAGCATAAGCGAAGTTATAAAAACGTACTCTGAAGCTTTAAGCTTAATATCAGGTCTTTCCTTCATCAGTCTGACGTTATGCGCTTTAGAGACCAAGATCAACGCCAACTTAGTATTCTCGAATCCGTTCTTCTTCAAAACTGCTCGGATCAAAGGAATTTCTTTGGTCAGGATGACACCGTAGCCTCCTTCATCGATATTGGAGCGATAAATAATTAGCTCTTCGCATTGTTTGCCACCATGAGATGTTTTATGCCTACTAATAACTTGCTTGATTATCTCCGCAATACAAGGTATAAACTAAAATGGTTGTAAATGCCAACAAACATCATATTCCTTACATCTCCTTTGCTTCCGTCTTGGAGCATAAAATCACCGACGATCTCGTGGGGGCATGGCTTCATGTTTGCTGCATAGCCGACAACGCTTGGTTTTACTATTTCCTCGCTGAAGACAGCTCGCGGTGCTGGATGAGATAAATGCAGACCAAGGTAGAGACGCTCAGCAGTTAGCCATTTCCTGAAACAGCTAATAAGCCATAACTAAGAGATAAACTTACTGGGCAAGACCATTCATTTGAGTTACATCAATGGTGTAATTCAATCCGCCCATCTTGCAATTGGTCTTATTCAAGATATTCTCCAAAGTAACGAATGCCCGACTAAAGATAAGAAAGTTCGATGAGCATTTAAAGTGAACTAACTCAGTCATAATCTTTTCGACATTGGACATCTGAATCTGTTGCGTAGTTATTTCATGTTTGCGTTCGAAACTGCAAAAAATTTATAGAGAAATGAATACAGCTTACTATTTTATATTTTTATGAAGATTAACAAGTGAATCCGAAACTAAACAAAGCGCGAAAGTGCATCCATGCGTTGCAGCCACTCCAAGTTTTCCCTCGATTTCATGTTCTTTTGCAAAAGCGACCTCGATGGGGAGATGAGCGTTCATTCCCTTTTTACGAGCTTCCTCGGTGTATTTCTTGGCGAAGTTACGCATGTGGTCAAGAGTAAATCTTTTGCTCGCGTAGCTGTCGAGGAAACAGAATACTGCCCATTTCTCCAATTTAGCAGGGATGATGTATTGAGCTCCACGAGTCTTCCATTTGCCAAGATCAGACTGCTCCACTTTATCATTCTTGTAGGTAAGACTTGGGCAGGGTAACTGACGTCCTTGGACCTGAATAAAAAATGAATCTGCTAAAAATTTCCTTTACCTTTATGGGGCTAGTGTAAACCTTCAGCTTAGCATTCTTCAAATATTCATTCTCGGGGTTTAACATTTCCAAAGCAGTAGCACATTTGATAATGAGACGTTGGCGAACAGCAGGAGCAACCGCACATTCCTACACGAATTTATAGAAACACGCTTTAAAGTTTAAACCAACTCTTGTTGACATCTTGCTCTGTTCCGGTGTTTGCTGAGAAATAGTTACTCTTTGGAAGGCAACTACTTTAAGCACTTCCATGGGATAACAATTCGTTCTGCCATTCTCTCGAGCCAAGATCACTGGAGCATTGGGATACTTCAGGTTAAAACTGTATTGTTCGGCATAGAAATCATGGACTGATATTCTTCGTTCATCTTTCATAAAGAATGATTCGATAGCAGATTGCTTGCTGACTCCATAGATTTGAATACGTTTATTATTGGAGAGATGTAAAGTTTCAACGAAAAGCCCTAAAAGTAATATTTGTTAGTGGTAATACTCGCATAGTAACCTCGGATGACGCTTTGGATTCTATCACGCTGAGCTTCAGTTAAAGTATTTGCTAAAGCATTTCCATTTCCACCAATAATTTGGGCAGCTTTACTGACTAAATCCTGTTCAACTTGAAATGCGGCTTTCTTGGCTATAATATTGCAGTTAGAAAGCAGAAACTAAGTATTACCATCTATTATGATCGCCGCGTTGTTTGTTCCACGCCCACGCGGGCCTTCTATCTGCTTCACACTCTTTTGCGAACCGACCATTAGCGCTTTTCCATCTCCTACTGGTTTGATATCCTCTTCTGTAAGTCCTTCATCACGTGGGCGAGTCATGTAAGTCTTTCCTCTCTCGAAAGTTTTGTGACGATTTCTAAAGCAAGATTGCCGAAGATCAGTATCAAGCACTTACGGATTCATAAGCGCGTGAGAATTTACGACTATTTCTAAGAACTGCGTAATATGACGTTCGTTGGTGGAAAGATCCAAGTTAGCCGTTTGAGAGACTAAGGTCGTAGGGCTAAGCACAAAAGAGCCTCGTTCCGTCGCTTTAACTGCCACAACGATTTCAGTCAGTGTTGATTCGCCCTTAAGACAATTTCCAGGCAACGGGAACTTTTTCTCTCGCTGAAGCGAATATTACGCTGCAGAAAAACACAATACCTCATCTTTAGCTAGAATCTCATAAAGTGTATAGAGAATTGACTGGCCATCATAATAAGTTTTGAACAAATTGGGAAACGATGTAGAATGCATCTCCACAAGTTTTTTAATAACTTGGACACACTTCGCCTTTCTATCGTTCACCAAACAGCTGAAAAATACGATAGCAAATAATTATAGTGCTTCTACTCGTCTTTTCCTTTCTTGGTAAATTCAACAGTTTTGACTTTACCATTTCTTTCCGGCATAAAGCCCACGATATGAAGATCGTACACATAAACCGTTGATTCCCCTTGAACCATTAAACCAAACGCATTTGTCTGCACGGGATACAGTTGCCCCAGCCTTCCTGGCGGCACGTTACCAGTTGCAATTGGACGTGGTGGAACTTCAATCTAAAAACAAGATTATCATAACCGATTATCAACGTCAATCACTATTATCTAAGCTAAAACTAACCTGCATTTCCTCAATTAGGGCCTTAGCCTCTGAACCATAGTCTCGTTTTTTACGATCGCCCGACGATGGCGGATCAGATGGTGTTCGTGTTGGTGTCATTTTGCCGACGTCGCTGTTTTACAGCTACTGAAAAAAACAATATACCGGTGAGTTTTTCAGTTTCAACAATGTAGTCAAAATGACGTATAAAAATTGAACCCACCGATTCTTCTTCCGTTGAAAATGAAAAGAACGAGCTATTTTAGGATTGAGAAAGAGAAAAGTGAGGCGCGATCAGGGGCGGTGCGCGCCAGAAAGTAATACTTGAATTTGAATGGAATGAAATTCCACTTTACCCATCATTTTGTCCCCGATTTGAATACAGTTCCATTGTTTTTATTTGTTGTTCAGTTTTTAGGTATACTTTTTAGTGCGCACAAGGAAACTTTTTCAAAAAGCGATGCCATCTGGCTAAACGAAGTACACCATTCGATAGAGAATTAAAAATTAGACAAGAATCCGTTGTCAGGAAGTGCTCCCTGCACCGCGTTACGCAGGAACATATCTAGGGAAAGATTTTTTACAGAAATAATTTTGCAAAATGAAAGCGACCGCTAAAGTCGGTATGGAAAATGGCAAAAGAAGGTAGAACTTTCGTCTCTAGAGTAGCAGCCCAACCTTTTGCCTGTTGAGCCATGCTGCCACTGGAAATCCATGTGATTAGCAAAATGATATTTGACCAAAATATTCTGTGAACCGTTTACCTCAATGTCACATATCTAATGCGCTAAAATCACTCTGGAAGTGTAACGAAACGGCCAAAATTTTCTGCAGCCACGTACAAATTAGTATTTTCGGACAAGCTTTTTTTTTCTTGATTTTTCTATTACGGGAGTTGATTTTATCGTGTATTTTGCTATTTTCTTTGCTTTTTTATATGTTAACAGGTTGGAAACACTCATTAAAAATTATGGAAGAAGAAAACATATCTAAAAAATGATCTATCTTGATAAGAAGCCTAATTTCTGAATTCGAAAAAGAAATCACGGATTATGCAGCCCAAATGGTCAGTTTCTTTGCTTTTTCTTTCAGATAATGTGTTATGGATTGGTTAATGCACTACTCGAGTCATTGGTTAGTCTTTTATTTAAATTTTCGCTATATTCGTTTAGGACATCTCGACTATAAGGCTGAATAGGTCAAAAACTATTTTTATTCTACAGAAATAACAACTATTAGTTGATTAACATATCAACTACGACTCCATCATCATTTTAAACCTCTACAGCTCTTTTGTTTCTCTTAAATTTCTTCTGTGTAGTCTTGCTCAAGATCGTCCACCCAGGTTTCCCAAGTAAAAGTGAAAATTGCCCGCTGTTTACGCGCCCGTTTCACCCAACGCCACTTTCATCAAAACTTCGCAAATCTTTTTCTCGAACGTATAATATGCGATCTTTACAATTTTTGCTGCAATCAAATGATCTCAATGAGACGAACATTTTGAGCTATCAACCGGCGTTTAGATTATCAGAAATACATATTTTTCGCTGAAAAGGGCTTTTCTGAACAAAATCCAGTCATTTTTCGTTTCTCCTCTACTTGACGTTATTTTGTGTTTTTCTCATGCGTTCCATAGTGATTCGGGATCGATAAAGCCAAACAAACCATCAGAAATAGATTAAAACGCATAAAATCGGGAGCGCCCGACCTTTAAACTGCCGGGTTCGGCGAGCAGTGAGGGCACTTCCGCTCTTTTTCACCGCGTTGTTTTTTTTTGTATAATATTCTACGTAAAATTTCATCGAGCTAGCCCAGATTTCAGCTCTGCAGACCGCAACCCTGGATTTTAATCTCGTAAAGAAGGCGCCCCTGATACCCCGTTTCAAGTGTTGGAAATTCAGAATACGCTTGGAAACCCCAGTTCTTGTTTTCAAAAGATACAGATAGTTGATACAAGTTTAGTAATACAACAATTATTGTAATAAAATATCCTGGCTATCATAACGAGTTTTGTAAAAGATTTTGGATAGTCGAGTGAGCACGGAGACCATCTTCTTGTGGAGGACCCATCATCACATCTTGTAGTTTGGCGAAGGCCTTCTAGTCGCTACCGGGAGCAGTCCTGATGAACACCGGCAGCGACCAGGGCACCCGCGGAGCTGGCCAGTTTCCTAAATTCGTGAGAATTCACAGCGAAATCCCTCATCTCTTCCAGAATATTAGTTTTCTTGCTTTTTAGCCTCGCAACCTTTTCATAAAGCTTAGTTACGTCCTCCAAATCTGGAAGAAACACTCGTGTTCCACAACTCCAATAGTTTATGCTGCATAAACGGCTAAAAACAGTTTGCAAGTAATAACATTACAAAAATAAATAGAGTTTCCAAGTGTAAGCCATCGAAAATCGGGAATTCTGGAAGTGTTCAATGCTGACTGCGCCGCTTGTTCCAGTTGTATTCGAAGACGTCCATAATGCCTCGCCAGTCTGGATCTGGGCATTGTTCTTGAAGTAGGCTTGATCTTTCAACAGGATGACCGATTTGTAAGGTTGGCCATTGAGAGAAGGCATTAGAGAGGCCAGGACAGTCGCCGCTTGTCTGCTCCGGGAAGTATTTCTAAATGAAATGGGGTAAAGTGGGTAAACAGTACATTTTTATGATTTCTACCCTCCTCTAACTACCAATGGGAACAGGGGGAAGAGTGGAAATAAAGGAAGACTTACTCTAGGAATGTCTGCAGGGCTTCTCGCTTCTCTTCGAACAATCTGGTAGCATTCTTTGTCTTTTGTAACTGTTCTCTCTTGTAGCGGAAAATATGGCAATCAATTCCCTTGTAGTCCAGAAAGCTGGCATAGTCTTTGCTCCGCTCGGCTCTTACACTCCAGCAGGTGCCCACTCGCCTCGTCTCGGCGATCAGAACCTGGTAGGAATACCTGAAATGATTTCTATCGGTTACAAAAGGAATTCAAACCCTTCCGGTCCGTGTTTCTCCAGCTCCTCCCGTACAATCCTGGCCGACTCATTGAATCTCCCCACTGGAAGTGGACCAGAGCCAAGGGCTTTCTTCGCCGCTTCGATGCTAACTTCCGGCCACGAAATGTTCTAACAATAACTTCTTATTCAGCCGAATAAAAAGCTACCTGTACGTGTTGAACCCAGGTGAGCACTCCGTTCCCTATGGCTTCCACTAACGGAGCACCAGTATTCGCCATCTGTTGAAGCTGCACTTTATCGCCATCAACCAATACACCGTTACAGGTCATCGTCAGAAGTTGAATTCTGAGTAAATCCATTGCCACTGTTCTGATTTTCGCCATAAATTCATCTCGTCTTTTCGGCTGTAAAAGAGTCTCCAATTCCAAAGGGCAAATAAGTCCACGTCCCTCGTAGTCGGCCGTGAGGAACATCAACTCCTTCCTTAGGTCTTCGTATGTCTGCACTTGGATCTTCTCAATTTTCTCGACGTATCTGTCCGCATCCCAGTCGTCTAACAACATAATAGGTGCCAATACACGCTGTTTCACCTTCTCGTACTTCTTTTTGTCAATGGGATCCGTGTATGGCTTCTGTATTCTCCATTCAAGGTTGCGGATGGCCTCTTGTACCCGTACATATAGTAAAATGTCTTCTGTCTTCGGTAAGTGACACAGTTCCCGATAATAGACATCGAAGTAGATCAAAACGTCTGCTGGGTCCTTGTCGAAGCAGGTATAAATGAATCGATCCCTTTTCTCCGGATTAACAGGGCGTCCAAGTGGATCCATGAGAAGTTCCATGCGTTTATAGACGTTTGCTACTTCTTCCGCTATTTTCTGATAGTTTTGGCGTTTAAATAATTCGATGACTGATACTTCCTCCAAACGGAGGCTTATGTCACCATAGAGGGGAAAGTACTTCTCCATCTCCTTATGTAGTTTCTTGGTAGCCATTATCTCATCGCTGTCCGACTCCAGTGTATCGTTGTTAATAACAGCTGCGATTAGAGAACCCACGGAGCCGGCCAGGTGGAATAGTTCCCGGCTATTCGCTGCGACCTCTTTCAGTTCCTCTAGAGCATTGTTCTTCTCATCCATTGCTCGGGCAAACTTCCCAAGGAGCTTGGTTACAACATCCAAATCTGGAAGAGTAAACATTGGCTTCTTGTCTATCAATGGGAAACTTACAAGTGCCAGGGATAGGCACCATCTCCGTCTGGGTGGTTGTCACTTGGGTGGTGGTGGTAATTTCCTGTTCCTCGCTTCTATCGTAAGCTGACCAGCCGCCCATAAAAATTCTATTGTCGAGCAGCGTTTCCATCCCCTTGTGTAGTTTAGAACGGACTTTATACTCTTCGCTGTCGGGGTGAAATTGTTGGTTTACACCCGCAGCGACTAGGGCACCTGTGGAGCGGGACAGCTTCATGAACTCCTTCGCATTATTGCCGAAATTACTCAGCCCTGCCAAAGGATCGCCTTTCTTACCCTTGAGTCTCTCAAATGATTCAAGAAGCTTGGTTACGTCCTCCATATCTGGAAAATTTCCTATAAATCTCAATAGAAAACTCACAATCGCCATGGATTGTCAGGAAGGCGACAGTGGATAGAGCCAGGAGAAACATTAGCGACGACATGATCCTAAAGTGAACGAGTTAGACGACACGGGAATTCTGGATAGAGAGCAAGTTCAACTGGGTTCAGTAAACCTGCCAGAAATAGAAGAAGAGAGTCTAGAAAGGACTGGACATCCAAAACAGGCGGAGGGATAATTTATTGCATGCATAAATAAGAGGGGAAGAAGGGATAAGAGCCGCTGTCCATCCACAAGATCCCCGATTCTGACGGGTAGGAGCACCAAAATAAGGGGTCCCGGGAACTTGAGCAATTGAACCCAGCTGCCCTGTCCACTAAAACCGCGGTTTTGTTGGCATTCAAAAATCGAGATAAATAAGATATGGGCAAGTTTTGGTATACAAAACAAGAAGACCGAACTTTATTGAGTGTTGTTGAAGTGAGATAAAGATACTTTTACAAGAAGTCTACAGAAACATATAAAGCTTCCAAGAGAACGCCTTCGATAGAAGGGGATTGGTGAAGAAGTGAATACTGGTAGCGGCAATTGTCTCATTCGCCTGCATCCAGAAAGCCTCGCCCGTCTTGATCTCGGCACTGTTTTTGAAGAAGGCGTCATTCTTCAAAAGGATAGCCGATTTGTACAGCTTGTCCTGGTAAAAAGGATGTAGAGTGAACAGGATGTCTTTTGCACTTCGATCGGGTGTTGCTTTTCTAAAAGAATCGAATTTACAGGGGGAAAGGGAGTTTCGTAGAGAACGAATGGAAATAAGCCTTACTTGAGAAGTTTTATCAGAGCGTTGTGGTTCTCTTCCAACAACGTAGTGTTCCCCATCGGTTCGAAGTCCCGTTTCGCATAGCGGAATACATGGCAGTCGATTCCATTAAAGCCCGTAAAATTGGCATAGTACCCCGGCTCGGCTGTCACACTCCAATAGTCGTCCATTTGCTTCGTCTCCGTGATCAGAACCTCGTAGAAATACCTGTAATTGCCCCATTTTGCAACCCCAAGAAATACAAACCCTTCCGGTCCGTGTTTCTCCAGCTCCTCGCGTACTATCCTAGCCGAGTCGTTGAATTTCTCCACTGATATCCATTCCGAGCCCAGGGCCATCTTTGCTGATTCGATGCCCACCTCGGGCCACGAGAGATCCTAATAATTCTTTATCAAAAAGCTGAAACCCTAACTACCAATGTCTGGCGGACCCAGGAGACTACGTGTCTTCCAATAGCTTCAAGTCGCGATGTCTTCTTTTCTTCCTCCGTTAGTTCCACTCTCATCTTCTCGTCAGGACTCACCCCAACTCCTTTACAAGCTCCCACAAATAACTGCGCTTTGGTCAAATCCAGTGCTAAAGTTCGGAATTTTTCCATGAATTTTTTTCGGTCTTGGAGAAGAATGGCCACATCCATATTACAGTCAGAAAAGCTTCCTCTTCTCTGTTCTTCGTTTCTGTAATTGACTTCAAGAAACAGCACTTCCTTCAGTAAATCGTCGTAGTCCAGAACATGAATATTCTCAATCTTATAGATAAGTTCGTCAGCGTTTTGTTTATCGAGCGCGTGAATGAGAGAAGATAGACGTCTTTTTGCGTATTTGTATTGTTTTTGAGAGGAGGAATTAGGGAGCGACTTGAGGCCGAGGAAAGAGGAAACAGCAGAGGACGGCTTGAGGGCTCGTGCAATCCGGCACTCCAGCTGGTGAAACGCCTTCTCTCCTCGTAGATATCGTAAGATGGTGTCTCTTTTTGGTAGCGGGCAACCTTCGCGGAACTGTCTGTGGAAGTAGGCTAAGGTTTCCGGGAGAATCTTCGAGCAAGCATGGGAGAAGACCGGCCTCGAAGATGGATCGTGTCTTCTTGTTGAAGTCGGACTGGCCACATGTGTAAAAAGCTCCAAGACATCTCTCAACCATTGTGTGGATGCGATTTCGTAGATCAAATAAAAGAAGGTCTCGATCGATGAATATCTTGACACGTCGCCAATAATATTCCTATTGCGAAAATACTGCGCCATCTCATCTTGCAGTTTTACTAGGGCCTTCTGCTCGTCGCTGTCCGGGTCAAAGGTGCTGTTAGTCCCGGCAGCGATTAGGGAACCAACGGAACTGGCCAGTTTCAGAAATTCGGGACTATCCTCGACTACATCGTTCAGCTCGTCAAGAATATTGAACTCCTCGTTCTTGAGTTTGGCTAACGTTTCGAGAAGTTTGGTTACGTCGTCCAAATCTGGAAACATGTTCTAATCCCCTAAATTTAGAAAAAAAACATACAACTGGCATGAGTAGATAAGAAGAAGACAAATAGAATAAGGAAAAGTTCCATCAGCGAAGAAGCATAAAATGAGTCGGCTGTCTGAAAGAATTTGGGGATAGGAACCTAGAAATGAGACTAGAAAAGTCGGCGGAATGGAGAGCAAATGGATAGCAATCGATTAGGTGCATAATAAGCGGGGAACGGTGGCTCATTCGTGGGAAAAGGTCATGATTCATTGACTCCCACAAATTAGGACATCAGGGCCCAATTCTGGACCAGGATAAGATCATGAAATGCCTTCTTTGAGGTCTGTGGGACACGGACTACCTCCTTCGTCTCTCTACCCATGTTAATTTTCTGTAAAAGGTCGAATGAAAGAATTTTTATTATCCCGTAAAAATAAAGCGTGTTTTTCTTCTCACATCAGCGGGGGAAGAGAGTGTTCTCTGTTCATATATCGAAAGAACTACTTCGAGTCAGACAGTCGTCTTGTCGCCCCTCAGTATAGACGAAATAGTATAAAATAAGGAAAATAATAAAGCAGAGAGGGTAGAAGACGCGGCAGAAGTTGTCCAGCTTCCGTCCAATTTTATGGTATCTCTTGGCCTTGTGCAGCATTTCCTCTCTCATCTCTTCTGTAATGTCCGATTTCTTCTTGAGCGCTGCTTTTCTCTGAAATGATAATTAGCAGTTTAGAATGAGACAAAAAACACCATTTGACTAGATTTCTTATCAAATCCTATGACGAATAAAGTTTGGAGAAGGGTTATGAACACGAAGCCGGTAATAAAGCCAAACCACAGATCAATAGCCTGAAATCTCCTTATTTCTAGAGAAAAAGTAAAAGACACGAACCTTCAGGTAGGAAACACTTGGGAGATGCTCTCGAGCTCCAGCCGATTCTGTGGACAGAGTGAGAAGTACAGTAATCGCGACACCGATGCGCCCCTCCATGAATTCTTCCGGTAGCCAGACTCCTACCTGAAAATTGTCATTTCATGGAAGCTAATCCAAATCAAGTTGTTTTATCTTTTATCCACCACTACCACCCGTCCACCGTTTAGGCTTAACCGCATCCACCATGTCCACCATTCCCACCGCGCAAGCCAAGCCTATGCTAAGCCTAAGTTAAGCCTAAGTTAAGCCTAAGTTAAGCCTAAGTTAAGCCTAAGCTAAGCCTAAGTTAAGCCTAAGTTAAGCCTATTCTAAGCCTAAGTTAAGCCTATTCTAAGCCTAAGCTAAGCCTAAGTTAAGCCTAAGCTAAGCCTAAGTTAAGCCTAAGTTAAGCCTATTCTAAGCCTAAGTTAAGCCTAAGTTAAGCCTAAGCTAAGCCTAAGTTAAGCCTAAGTTAAGCCTAAGTTAAGCCTAAGTTAAGCCTAAGTTAAGCCTAAGTTAAGCCTAAGCTAAGCCTAAGTTAAGCCTAAGTTAAGCCTAAGTTAAGCCTAAGTTAAGCCTAAGTTAAGCCTAAGCTAAGCCTAAGTTAAGCCTAAGTTAAGCCTATTCTAAGCCTAAGCTAAGCCTAAGTTAAGCCTAAGCTAAGCCTAAGTTAAGCCTAAGTTAAGCCTAAGTTAAGCCTAAGTTAAGCCTATTCTAAGCCTAAGTTAAGCCTAAGTTAAGCCTAAGTTAAGCCTAAGTTAAGCCTAAGTTAAGCCTAAGTTAAGCCTATTCTAAGCCTAAGTTAAGCCTAAGTTAAGCCTAAGCTAAGCCTAAGTTAAGCCTAAGTTAAGCCTAAGTTAAGCCTAAGTTAAGCCTAAGTTAAGCCTAAGTTAAGCCTAAGCTAAGCCTAAGTTAAGCCTAAGTTAAGCCTATTCTAAGCCTAAGTTAAGCCTAAGTTAAGCCTAAGTTAAGCCTAAGTTAAGCCTAAGTTAAGCCTTAGTTAAGCCTAAGCTAAGCCTAAGTTAAGCCTAAGTTAAGCCTATTCTAAGCCTAAGTTAAGCCTAAGTTAAGCCTAAGCTAAGCCTAAGTTAAGCCTAAGTTAAGCCTATTCTAAGCCTAAGTTAAGCCTAAGTTAAGCCTAAGCTAAGCCTAAGTTAAGCCTAAGTTAAGCCTAAGTTAAGCCTAAGCTAAGCCTAAGTTAAGCCTAAGTTAAGCCTAAGTTAAGCCTAAGCTAAGCCTAAGTTAAGCCTAAGCTAAGCCTAAGTTAAGCCTAAGTTAAGCCTATTCTAAGCCTAAGTTAAGCCTAAGTTAAGCCTAAGCTAAGCCTAAGTTAAGCCTAAGTTAAGCCTAAGTTAAGCCTAAGTTAAGCCTAAGTTAAGCCTAAGTTAAGCCTAAGCTAAGCCTAAGTTAAGCCTAAGTTAAGCCTAAGTTAAGCCTAAGTTAAGCCTAAGTTAAGCCTAAGCTAAGCCTAAGTTAAGCCTAAGTTAAGCCTATTCTAAGCCTAAGCTAAGCCTAAGTTAAGCCTAAGCTAAGCCTAAGTTAAGCCTAAGTTAAGCCTAAGTTAAGCCTAAGTTAAGCCTATTCTAAGCCTAAGTTAAGCCTAAGTTAAGCCTAAGTTAAGCCTAAGTTAAGCCTAAGTTAAGCCTAAGTTAAGCCTATTCTAAGCCTAAGTTAAGCCTAAGTTAAGCCTAAGCTAAGCCTAAGTTAAGCCTAAGTTAAGCCTAAGTTAAGCCTAAGTTAAGCCTAAGTTAAGCCTAAGTTAAGCCTAAGCTAAGCCTAAGTTAAGCCTAAGTTAAGCCTATTCTAAGCCTAAGTTAAGCCTAAGTTAAGCCTAAGTTAAGCCTAAGTTAAGCCTAAGTTAAGCCTTAGTTAAGCCTAAGCTAAGCCTAAGTTAAGCCTAAGTTAAGCCTATTCTAAGCCTAAGTTAAGCCTAAGTTAAGCCTAAGCTAAGCCTAAGTTAAGCCTAAGTTAAGCCTATTCTAAGCCTAAGTTAAGCCTAAGTTAAGCCTAAGTTAAGCCTAAGCTAAGCCTAAGTTAAGCCTAAGTTAAGCCTAAGTTAAGCCTAAGCTAAGCCTAAGTTAAGCCTATTCTAAGCCTAAGTTAAGCCTAAGTTAAGCCTAAGTTAAGCCTAAGCTAAGCCTAAGTTAAGCCTAAGTTAAGCTTATTCTAAGCCTAAGTTAAGCCTAAGTTAAGCCTAAGTTAAGCCTAAGTTAAGCCTAAGTTAAGCCTAAGTTAAGCCTAAGTTAAGCCTAAGTTAAGCCTATTCTAAGCCTAAGTTAAGCCTAAGTTAAGCCTATTCTAAGCCTAAGTTAAGCCTAAGTTAAGCCTAAGCTAAGCCTAAGTTAAGCCTAAGTTAAGCCTAAGTTAAGCCTAAGTTAAGCCTAAGCTAAGCCTAAGTTAAGCCTAAGTTAAGCCTAAGCTAAGCCTAAGTTAAGCCTAAGTTAAGCCTAAGTTAAGCCTAAGTTAAGCCTAAGTTAAGCCTAAGCTAAGCCTAAGTTAAGCCTAAGTTAAGCCTAAGTTAAGCCTAAGCTAAGCCTAAGTTAAGCCTAAGTTAAGCCGAAGTTAAGCCTATTCTAAGCCTAAGTTAAGCCTAAGTTAAGCCTAAGCTAAGCCTAAGTTAAGCCTAAGTTAAGCCTAAGTTAAGCCTAAGCTAAGCCTAAGTTAAGCCTAAGCTAAGCCTAAGTTAAGCCTATTCTAAGCCTAAGTTAAGCCTAAGTTAAGCCTAAGCTAAGCCTAAGTTAAGCCTAAGTTAAGCCTAAGCTAAGCCTAAGTTAAGCCTAAGTTAAGCCTAAGCTAAGCCTAAGTTAAGCCTAAGTTAAGCCTAAGTTAAGCCTAAGTTAAGCCTAAGTTAAGCCTAAGCTAAGCCTAAGTTAAGCCTAAGTTAAGCCTAAGTTAAGCCTAAGCTAAGCCTAAGTTAAGCCTAAGACTCCTACCTGAAAATTGTCATTTCATGGAAGCTAATCCAAATCAAGTTGTTTTATCTTTTATTCACCACTACCACCCGTCCACCGTTTAGGCTTAACCGCATCCACCGCATCCACCATGTCCACCATTCCCACCGCGTAAGCCTAAGCCTAAGTTAAGCCTTAGTTAAGCCTAAGCTAAGCCTAAGTTAAGCCTAAGTTAAGCCTATTCTAAGCCTAAGTTAAGCCTAAGTTAAGCCTAAGTTAAGCCTAAGCTAAGCCTAAGTTAAGCCTAAGCTAAGCCTAAGTTAAGCCTAAGTTAAGCCTAAGCTAAGCCTAAGTTAAGCCTAAGTTAAGCCTAAGTTAAGCCTAAGCTAAGCCTAAGTTAAGCCTAAGTTAAGCCTAAGTTAAGCCTAAGCTAAGCCTAAGTTAAGCCTATTCTAAGCCTAAGTTAAGCCTAAGTTAAGCCTAAGTTAAGCCTAAGCTAAGCCTAAGTTAAGCCTAAGTTAAGCCTATTCTAAGCCTAAGTTAAGCCTAAGTTAAGCCTAAGTTAAGCCTAAGTTAAGCCTAAGCTAAGCCTAAGTTAAGCCTAAGTTAAGCCTAAGCTAAGCCTAAGTTAAGCCTAAGTTAAGCCTAAGCTAAGCCTAAGTTAAGCCTAAGTTAAGCCTAAGTTAAGCCTAAGTTAAGCCTAAGCTAAGCCTAAGTTAAGCCTAAGTTAAGCCTAAGCTAAGCCTAAGTTAAGCCTAAGTTAAGCCTAAGTTAAGCCTATTCTAAGCCTAAGTTAAGCCTAAGTTAAGCCTAAGCTAAGCCTAAGTTAAGCCTAAGTTAAGCCTAAGTTAAGCCTAAGTTAAGCCTAAGTTAAGCCTAAGTTAAGCCTAAGCTAAGCCTAAGTTAAGCCTAAGTTAAGCCTAAGTTAAGCCTATTCTAAGCCTAAGTTAAGCCTAAGTTAAGCCTAAGCTAAGCCTAAGTTAAGCCTAAGTTAAGCCTAAGTTAAGCCTAAGTTAAGCCTAAGTTAAGCCTAAGTTAAGCCTAAGTTAAGCCTAAGTTAAGCCTATTCTAAGCCTAAGTTAAGCCTAAGTTAAGCCTAAGTTAAGCCTATTCTAAGCCTAAGTTAAGCCTAAGTTAAGCCTAAGTTAAGCCTATTCTAAGCCTAAGTTAAGCCTAAGTTAAGCCTAAGTTAAGCCTAAGTTAAGCCTAAGCTAAGCCTAAGTTAAGCCTAAGTTAAGCCTAAGCTAAGCCTAAGTTAAGCCTAAGTTAAGCCTAAGTTAAGCCTATTCTAAGCCTAAGTTAAGCCTAAGTTAAGCCTAAGCTAAGCCTAAGTTAAGCCTAAGTTAAGCCTAAGTTAAGCCTAAGCTAAGCCTAAGTTAAGCCTAAGTTAAGCCTAAGTTAAGCCTATTCTAAGCCTAAGTTAAGCCTAAGTTAAGCCTAAGTTAAGCCTATTCTAAGCCTAAGTTAAGCCTAAGTTAAGCCTAAGTTAAGCCTAAGCTAAGCCTAAGTTAAGCCTAAGTTAAGCCTAAGTTAAGCCTATTCTAAGCCTAAGTTAAGCCTAAGTTAAGCCTAAGCTAAGCCTAAGTTAAGCCTAAGTTAAGCCTAAGCTAAGCCTAAGTTAAGCCTAAGCTAAGCCTAAGTTAAGCCTAAGCTAAGCCTAAGTTAAGCCTAAGACTCCTACCTGAAAATTGTCATTTCATGGAAGCTAATCCAAATCAAGTTGTTTTATCTTTTATTCACCACTACCACCCGTCCACCGTTTAGGCTTAACCGCATCCACCGCATCCACCATGTCCACCATTCCCACCGCGTAAGCCTAAGCCTAAGCTAAGCCTAAGCCTAAGCCTAAACCCTAAGCCTAAGCCAGTGTCCACCATGTCCACCATGCCCACCGTGTCCACCATGTCCACCGCACCAGCAAACCCTGATTCCAATTACAGAATAAAATCCTTACCCATGAGAACATCAGTGCCAATGAAGTAGGAATGTAGGTCTGAGCCAAGTGGAAGCCCACATCCCGCTTGAGCTTGAATACAGCCCTCAAGCAGGAGAAGGTGCCTGTAACCCTCCCTTCTTTGCTCCTCGCGGTTTCAATTCTCACCTGATTTCCTGCTCTTATCACAGGTTGTCGTCTCATAGCTGGCAATATACAATTCAGGCAACTTGACGTGGGGGTTCTTGTCAATGGCATGGTTCCTGTTGGAAAACCATTCGAATCGGACCGTCTCCACCGGGTAGGCGAAGGATTTGATCAATAGGTCACATGTCTGCTTATCGTGAGGATACTTGCAGAGAATCAGATTACAACTCGGAGTTATTTTCACTCTAAAAATTAAAATTTAATAAATGTAAGCAGGGCACACTTACCGCGTCTCGTACAGTACCAGACCATCGGGGAAGATTCTCATT
The DNA here is from genome assembly GCA_932521035.1 of Oscheius dolichura. Classification (NCBI taxonomy): domain Eukaryota; kingdom Metazoa; phylum Nematoda; class Chromadorea; order Rhabditida; family Rhabditidae; genus Oscheius; species Oscheius dolichura. The sequence continues at coordinate 7,223,783 of OW051493.1, forward strand.
AAAAAGTTTAGAAATGTCACTTCATGGAATTCGGCCTCTTTGGCATTAGCAAAAAATGGATCGGGTCGCCATAATTTTTCCAATATTTCTTCCTTAAAATCCCAGAAAATTTGAAAATTAACGGAAGGAGACCCACCTCTTTGACTAGAATTGGTTTATCGTAAGGGTTCACCAAGCGAGCGTCTCTCCAAGCCATTAGGAGGTAGATATCCATATCGTAGTCCTTTAAACGGGGTAGTAATTATCCCTGGGGCGAGGTTACCATGGTAGTTGTTTGAAAATTACTCATACTCTCGATATAGATGCCGAATCGGACGGAGACGGCGCTTCCTCGAAACACAATGGGGGCCGAGAAGGGATCGTACTGATTTTTGTTCAGGACAGGGAGGATAAAACTCCCTCCGAGGGTTCTAAACAGATTATTATAGTCATTAAAATGTACAATTACTTGATGGAGCCAGCTGTCCGACTGAGAATATCGTCAACTTCCGAATCATTCCTCAATTTCTCCGCCAGTTCGGTTAAATTTACCCCAGCTGCCTCCAAAGCGGAAATGTTGACTCCAATTGGTCCTTCAATCTCCACCCCTTCGAAACTACTGCTGTTGAAACTGTCCACCGCCTTGGGAACGTAGTCGGCACAAATTCCAGGAAGGTAGAGGCCCAGCTGGATAATTGAATGGGTTACTGTAGGTCGAGAAAGAAACCTTCTCGTGGCGCTCGAACAACTCCTCGCCGGCATTCATACCGAGACCAGAAATGGCTTCATAGGAAGAGAGAAGGAGCACAGGACTGAAAAGGGGGAAATTATAGACCAAAACCCCCGGGCAGTACTTAATTTCGTCCGAAACGTCAATCTCCACAGGTCCTACTGTTCTGTTCTTCGCTTCGGGAGCTGCAGTTGTTGCTTCGTCTTTCTATAATACAATTTTATTCCTTCGTGAGAGTTCATAATTGGTCAAGCGTTTGCTCAATTGGTTTAAAAAAGTTTGATGCCCAAAATTTCCCTCCTAAAGACACGAAGAGAAGGCTCGCCTTCGTTAGCGCAAGACGACCTTGCCAAAATTGACCAGATTAACGAAATCGATGGTGGAAAGAGTCTAGTTTTTAAGGGTACGATGATGATCTCTGCTAATTCTTACGGGTTTGGTGTCCACGGGATCGACCCAGTCGTCCTCCACCGAGCCGGCCGTCTCGGCCATCCTCCGGAATCGTCGCTTGTGGTAGCCCGTTCTGATCTTCTTCTTCGGCGTTTTGAAGCGGTTTCTAAATTTTTATTCAGTTAGATAAAGAGGTCATTTGATAATAGACTCATGGACCATTTTTTGATTCTATTAAAAGTTTATCGTAAGCATAGACGTCGTGGCCGAGTGGTGCTAAGCCGATGGGATTTCTCCGCGTGAGTTCGAATCTCGTCGATGTCGAATATTTTTGCTTTTTTTCGCGTTTACTGACCAGTCGTTTGCAAAGAGCACGACAAAGATAAAATTCCAATTGGATGGCACTCACACAAAGTCCTTATAGTCGTAGATGTCGTCATCATAGGCCTTGATCTCCGGTATATAATCACGAGACTCCTCTTTGATGTTATCCAACTTCTTTGGAGGGTGCCGCTCTTTCTCCTCTTCTTTTTCCCTTTCTTTTTCCTCTTCCTTTTCCCAATCCTCCGAATCCTCATCGCTGGCGATGTCATTACTTTCCAGATCTTTTTCCGAATTTCCGTCGTCAAGTTTCGTCTCCTCCACAAAATGAAAGGTATCTCCGTCTTGTGTTTTCACCGTTTTGGTCGTCTTCAATTGGGGCGGCATTCCAGAAGTTTTCAACCTGCAACATTTTCTTCGGGGGAAAAGGCTGGTTACCTCGGTTCCGGAGTCACGCCACCTTCATAATCCAGAGAATTCACAACCCTGTCGATTTGTTCTGGGGGTATGTTCCCCCCTTCTTCTACCTTCACCGGACCCTCTCTAGGCACTTCCTTGCGCTGTTCTTGTCGGCGCCGGTTGTCTTCCTCCTCATCTACATATTCCACGTATTTTCGTTCACCAGAGTGTTCCTTTTTCCTATAATTTGCAAGGTTTAGAAGAGAAAACAAAAGCAGCTCACCGTTCTCCAATTGGATTCTTCTTGTCTGGTGGATCCACGAGGCCTTTGGCCCTGAAATGGAATATCATCACCCGTCCAAATGAGAACAAGTCCCCCCCCCATAATTTTCTTTTTAACTCACTGGGCATAATGGTTGGCATCGATGAGATCATTCAGCGTCTCGGCCATTTTCAGAAGAACATCCTGGTCCGGGTTCAGGTCTTCTTTGAATGGCTCACAAATCGGGCTGGTCTCGTCAATACCCAACTTCTTCGCGTCTTCTGTGCTATTAAACCAAAGGATTCGATTATGCCCGGCGCAGATTTCCCGAAACACGATACCTATTGCCTAAAGACTAGAAGGGAAGCGCGCCCCCAATTGGTAGATACCTCATATTCGTCGAGGAGATCCTGATTGAGTCCCAATTTCTTCAGCCGCTTCTTACTGTCAATCACCTCCGAATCCTTGAGATATTTCTTCATTTCGTCTTCGGTCAATTTGACGGGTTTCTCCTCCTCGTCTTCCTTCTTGGCCGTGCTGTTGTTATTCTCCTTTATTGCCTATAATTTACAAGATACGGCTCTTCCTCTCAGGACCCACATCCTCTACAGTAATATTCCAGTGCTGATTCCACGCTTTACATTCCTGAATAGTGGTGATGTTCATCTGCAGGTTCTCTGCCTTGTAGTAGGCGTCGATCCATAGAATCGTTCTGAACCCTGCCCTTCACCCCGGGGGTCTGTCTCTAATCGAACCTGTTCCCGTCTTCCAGCGACTTCAAGTGCTCTTTTTCTACCAATTTGGTCAAGTTAGCCAAGTCCACCGTGCCTTCCAACATCTGTCGAACCACTAAAAGTCACAGTTACTCAGCTAAAACAGTATCACATTCATCCACAGCATCCTCCGTGGTCGTGGTCGGAATGGTAGTGCTTGTGGTGGTTGTGATCCCCGTCGTTGTCGTCGATTTTGTCGTTTCCGTCACCGGTTTCCCGCTGAAAATCCATTCAAATGATAGAAATTAGCAGCCGTAAATTTCCGCACTCGGAAAGGTGCGACACACCCATAAAAAAGGGAGAACCTACTCCTTTCCGTCGCTGCCCTCCTGTTCATTTTCTTCTTCTTCCACTTCAAATCCCCAATCCACGCCTTCGTTCTCCTCAAAGGCTCGATGCGCCTGACTCTTTCGCCTGGCTAAAGAAGATCCGAAAAGGAAGAACAGACACACCAGGACCAGTCTCATCGCATCATCACGGGCTAAAAATTAAACCTTTTGAATAATTTGGCTTTATTTATACTATACTGTCAGCAAGTAGGCTGATACCTAATGGAAGAGGTTACTATACAGAATAATGGATTAACAACTAAGACCTCGGGGAACAAGGCGAATACCCGCTGGCTATCGATCCTTCACAAGTTTTAGGAACATACAGTAGCCAGTTATCTCTTTGACAATAAAAAAAGTAAAGAAATGAGAGATAAGGAAGCATCTGGGACAGTTCAATATCGCCAAAAGTGTCTAGACGCGACTGTTAGACAAAATGTGCGCAATCGGAACGAACGCCGGTTCTAATAGGAAAACGACTTCCATCTCTGAATCTAGAGACATAACAAGAGGGCTTTGCAGAAGATATAAACGCCCAAATGAAGGAAAACACCCAATGAACAAGATTAAAGCTTTCCGCATATAGGACAAAAGCCTTCCGGCCGCCGTGGACCCACAAAAAGACAGTCCGCGCATGGAAACCACAGCGATTGTTGCTCTACTTCTGTTACAAGAAATTAAATAAAGACATCTAGTATTTCTCAGGAATAGCAAGCAGAACAAAAGTCAAAAAATGAAATAAGGAGAGGAAATTACGAAAAAAACCGCCATTTCAATGAAATTCACGTGTATAGATTTAGCGGAACCGGAGAAATGGAACAGTATCTGCAAGAAGGAACCTCTTTGATAGCCCCTGAAGGTCACTACCCTTCTCCCCGCTCGATGGGTGTTACTTCTCGAGTAAACTGGTTCAAGCTGCAAGATGACTCAGCCAAGAATGGAGAGGATGGTCAAAACTATCTATGTGTGCGGGTCAGAATAAAGAAGAGAGTGTCATGGGAGTGCTAGAATCAATTTAAGAAAGTTGCGCCTTGATTGATGGGGAGAGGGGAGCGATCCTGTTCAGGGTGATAGGCCGTCAAGGACAACGCCTGCCAAATTATGACGAATTGCTACATGAAAACTGTCTCGGCGGGGGCGAGAAGAAGATGTTCCATTTGGGGAAGCACTTCCGACAGGACGACCCAAGGTGGGCCACGGGAGAACACGGGAGAACGACTTGAGGACAGAAAATTCGGAGGTCTGGTAGAAAATTTGGACTAGCGGCAGCCATTTGTTGTCCGGTTCTCCCGATTCTATCCCTGGTAAACTATCCCTCCCTCTAGAGAAAAGTTGGGAATATGGTGGTAAGATAGAGGGAGGGCTGGAGTTTAAAAAGTTGGGATAAGAAAAAAAATTGGGTGCCCATGGCCTTTTTAGCAGAAGCATCCTTTTCGTTGGGATGAGCTACCATTTCATTGGGTACCCATGTCCTTTCTAGCAGAAGCATCCATTACGTTGGGAGCTAGAATCTCGAGAAATGAATAGATGGAGAGCCTAGATTTCTCGATTTAGAGTATCCATAAACTACTTTGACAGTCCCTGGACAAGTCATGTCCGAGCTGATCCTCCATAGGACTCCATAGGACTCCATTACACTATAAAAGTTGGTAACGGGAGTGAGATCCACTATAAAAGTTCCATTACCAACTCGTACCAGGCCAAAACCCTCTCTAAAGTCTTACCATGAGAAAACCCTAACACTTTTAGAAGTTACCACGGCGTTTTCTTTTGACTTTTTTTGAAATTCGTTTTACGGTGGACCAAGATCTTGTGCAATTCGTGTTAGACAATTTTGTTCCCCTACTGTCGGTGTTGTTCCCGAAAATGCAACGTCTATAGCGAAGATAGACCATATGGTTCGATCGTCTTGGTAATCTATTACATTTCTTTGGTATGAGATGTGACAAGTGTGAGAATAAGACATAAAAACATGAAGCAGATCGTTTGACGGTTGTTTCCTTATATATGCAGAAAATTGTACCATACATTGAGTTTCGTGGTTCGATATCTTGCAAGAGGCCTTTTATTCTGGCTGAACCCAGTGCTGAAACATTTTTTTGATTCGAATAGTGGATATGCCCCTTACATTCTTTATAAAAAGCGCAACCTTTTCACTGACGTCCGGGTCCCCTTTCGTGACTGCATCCTTCAGGAAATCTAAGCATAACCCTTTCTATCTGAATAGCTACGAACCTACCCTGAACGTCAAATGTGTCAATCTCGAGCTTGCCGGGCAGCCCGTGTTCCTTTTTATACGCGTTTAACTTGTCGATAATGAAATACTCCTCCTCCCACGATTGCACATCCCAGCCTTTCCACTTGATCTATAAAGTTATAGTTATCCATTATTAAATATAATAAGAACTCACCAAATAGACATACTTACTATGATGATGTCTGGAATAAGAGAAACAGGAGAACCCGTCCTCGCAATGGAGGAACTTCTTACAGGCTTCTCGGAATGTCATATGGGCGAGAACTTCTTCGATTTCAAGGGAAGGAAGACTGGAAGGAAGATGTTCATGATGAGAAAAGGGGTGGTACTCACGTTGGCTCAAAGCCAGTATCTTCATTATTCTCGGCCATGCCCGTAAATGGACAAGCTTGGTTAACAAACAGTAGTGCAGGGAGAATGTGACTTTTTGTTCCAAACGATAAATATTCTAAATAGGGAAGGGAAGTGGAAAGTAGGGCGAAAGAGGAGAGCCCTGGGCACTTTTAAGAGGCGGCAAAGGCGATGAAAAAGCATACCAGCTGGGATTAGAGCAGAAGGCAGTGACAGAGAAAAGGGCGCGTTGGCCTCTTCTCGAAATCAATCGAAACGGGAGGGGAGGATCCCAGGGGGACGAGTCACCGGTAAGGCTGGACAAAGATGACGAGGAGCACCTACTCATAGAGGGTGGGAAAGTACATTCGAATAGGGCCAGCGTTTTTGCAGAGCTTGCAGGCAAGTGTGGAGGGAAGCTTTTGGACAGCGGAGAGTTGGATAACGAAATGAATCAGCGGGGCAGACAGGGCAGTGTTTATAGAGACTAATTAGTCAGATAAATGGACTGTGGAAGGCAGTGGGAGTGATGTTGAATGATAATCAGCAGGAAGGGATGGAGATACAGAGTGGCCCGTTTTGACCAGTGTCCAATGTGAGAGTGTGCCTGTATTTTGGGAAGATGGCCGGTATAATCAAATAGCCAAAAGGGAAGATTAGAAGAAAAAAGGGTAAGCGAGCGGGAATCTCTCTCAAGACGACCGAAGACGGTCAGGAATTCTATAACCCCCATGAATAAGGCTGGCCCTCACTAGGGCACCTACTGTGACTTATTTTCAAATGGACGCTGGAGCAAGTCACCCGGACACCGTATTTTTCTTTTTTTTCAAGTTTTGTACGGGAATAGCTCTAGTTTGGGATTCAGTTCTAGCCTTTTTAGTCAAAATTATGGCTCGGCCATGGCCCAATCCTAGTTCCGAAAAGAGAGAGCAGGGAAAGACAAGGGCTCCAAGGTGAGCTGAAAAGTCTAGCAAATGTCAAAGGTGAGAGAGTAAGTAAATCCACCTCCAGGGAAAGCAAAGGGAGCCCAATAACAAGAACCCAGCCAATAGTGGAACTGTTTAGACGACGGCCCACGCAAAGCCTCCCATCCTCCCAATATGACGGTGACAATTACTCATCAACGTTTATTTATTATACTCTCCAAAAATAATGATAATAGTCACTGGGATATGTATTGTGCGTAGATTAAAAACACAAGTGAAAGAGAGGAAGGAATAGGGGAGGGAGCCGGCTACAGACTGTTCAGATCATAGCTCCCATTGTAGTTGGCTGTACCGTAGCTCGGGAAGACAGTTCCCCCGCTGTAGAGATCACTCCCGTAGATTTTCTCGGCAGTGGAAGGGTAGCCAGGGGGCTGGTAAGCCATATAGTACTGGGGCTGGGGCTCGAGCTGAAAATGGATTATTGCATCCTTTTTTAACTTATTTTTGTCATTCTCAAAATGTCTAGCAGACTCTTTTATGTGTATCCATGGTAAAACCTACAATATAGCTGAGCGTAGCCGTTCCTGCCATCCCCGAGGGCGCGGTAAGAGGAGGTAGAGCCGTCGGAGCTGCCACCGCGTCCTTCTCGGTCTCTTCTTTCTCTTCTGTCTTTAAAACCTGAGCAAGGACGTTGTCCACTGTATTTTTATGGAGCGGGAGCGGAGTTGGCTTCAAAATCTCGGCCAGGAGGGATGAGGCCGTATTTATCTGCTTCTTCTCCGAGGTCGTTTCGTGAAGAATCTGCTCCACCTTTTCGTGGACTTCGTGTTCGGCTTCGGACATTTTCTTGGGTTCGATACTCTTCTTCGGGTAGGGACGCTGAAAGCGGGCAGTTAGGGCAAGATAATTCTTATTTTAATTGGTACATTAAACGAGGTACGCAGCCAATTCATAGAAACGTTCTGTTGTGAGAGAGGAGCCATGCTATGGCCAAAAAAATGGACTAGAAAGAGCCTAACCTTCTTTATCCTGCCCTCCAGTTTGAATCTCTTGTCCCGTCTCATAAAACTGGCCGGTGACAGGCTGTTCTTGCACTGTTCGTGCATCTTCCAATAATTTCCTTTTCCCGGCTGATCTCGGGGTCTGAATCTTCTTTTGTAATTAGAAAAAAGAGAAAATAAGACCTCTTAACTGTGACGAAGCAGTCATTAAAAGAAAGACAGTGGCGGACTGAATTCTGCCAGCGGATCTTGTCCTTCTCATAGTAGGGAAAGTTTCGAGTGATCCAATTGTAGATATCGCAGAGGGAGAGCATCTTCCCCGGACTATCCTCAATGGCCATCGTGATCAGGCACACGTAGGAGCAGGACGGCTTCTTTGTGTCCAGGGATTCACTCTTCTGGCGAAGAATTTCCTGAAACAGAAAGAGGGGGTCATGGACGAGAAAACGGCGTTAGGCGGACCGAGTATGGACCTGGGGCACCTTACAATGGTTCCCGATAGATTTATCCGTCTTTTCTTCTAATTTCGAGTAAAAATAAGCCGGCCAGCACCATAGAATGGTCGAAAACTCTGGGGCGCGCCACAAGGTGCCAAAATGAGCAGACTATCACCCTGTGCGCATTTGGCCGGTCCCCCGGCAACTCTCTCCAAACCAGACCTATTCCTTTATTGAGCACAATCGCTTCGGGACCTCTGCACTGATATCTAGTCCCCCAGCCAGATTTTCATTGTTCAAAAAGTCTCTCAAAAATACTAAAAAGGGGCCTACCTTCAACTGTGTGATACTGGCATCCCCGCCATCTGAACTGTAATTTGGAGTGGGGCAATCTGAGCTAACTGAAGAAGACGAAGCTAAACAAGATCTTTTCTCCCTTTCCAATTATCAAAACCTACCCATGGGTGAGAATTGTGTCGTACTGTAGCCTCCTCCACCTCCGGGAAACGTTGTATTAACCAATAGAGGATGTGCTTCGTGTCCTGTTGAATAATGTGGATCGATAGGCAGATCTATTGGATTCATATAGGGTGGAGGGAACTGAAAAGGGGAAATTATTCCTGGTGAACGGGGGTGGGGGCAGACGGATGAAAGAGAGCCCTTTTTGATGAAGAGATAGTCGCGGTTATTGAAATATGCAAATTATTGAAACTATTGTGAAGAGGGGTCTAGCCCCTGTTCCCTGAAGGAAATGGTCCTTCTTCTCCCTCTAAAAGAATAAAAGGAAAGGAAAAGCTAGGTTATAGTTTCAGAGGCAAATTCCAATAAAATAACCATCAGCTGTGCCAAGAGGGGAAAGCGACGAGAGCGGAGGGATTGTCTGGTTTTAGCGAAACGTCCCCCACAGGTGGCAGAACAAAAAAAGAGACACAGAGGCAATACAAAGGTAGCCTTCCTTTATTTTCCAATACTTATGGATCGTTTGAGAAGAAACGGAAGCGTACTGTCGTCGTATTCAATACCCCAATTGACCCCATGGTCCTGTTAGCCCGTCTACTGGTCACTTCTATCAAAAGCACCGACTAATTTTGACATTCCTCTGGTTCTGGGAGCCTCATCCCCTTCCAAAAAGTGAAAGAAAAGCCTCGAAAGTTTCTTCGTCCGCCGTTCTCGAGACTTTGAAGAGGGCTGATACGTCCATCTTATGATTACCACGGGGCCGGAAATGGCGTGAACGGTCACGATTGTGAGGCATGGAGGAAGAGCCCTTTCATATTGTCCCTATGATACGATAAAAAAGGAATTGTGGCCATTTATCGGATTTTTTTAAGAATAGAAGTTACTTGGAGCATTTCTATCCAAATGGATCAATCGTTATTCGAGGGGATTTCAGGCTATGCAAAACTTTGGCGGTGGAATTTTGGGGGTAGAGAGGAGAGAAGATAAAAGCGAAGGTTTGGATGCAGTCTTTTGTCTTTTTAGAAGAGAAAGGGAAGTGATGTGAGACAATTAGCATATGAATAGATAGAAAAATGAAGCTACTATGTTTCAATGATCAAAAACATCATTTCGAAGATATAAACACAGACAAACACTGTTCTGCTTTTTGAGAATAGCTCCATTTTACCCCAAGAATCTTTTCTGGTAAGCGAATTCGCACAGGAGGAAATCACTCAAAAAGATAGGCTTCCACGGAGAACGGCTTCATTCCTCTGGGTAAAATGGACCACAAATCCCGTTGAATTTCCCCTCCAGCTATTGTTTTCCCTTCTTGTTATTCGAAATTTATCATTTCTCCGGGTTTACAAGCCGGGAAAAACGTGGCGAAGAGATTAATGACTAGTGGAGTGTGGATCACTTTCTTGTGAGCTGTGACCAGGAAAGATCTAAAAACAAAACAGCCTTCCCACGGGCCTTGCTCCCCAAAACCGTGGAATGTAAGCTGTAGAATTGATAATCAATAGGATAGATTGACAGAGGAAGGGTTAATAAAAATAAGGGGGATTGACCCCGTCGGGAGGTCTGAGACTTTCCATAAGAGAAAGTGTTACGTGGCAGGGAGAAATTGCCCATAAATTGAGGGAGAGACGCCGTGAAGAGAGTCACTGGCAATCATCCAAAAAAAAGAGAGATGCGACTCCCTCGTCCCTCTTCTCTCTAGCTGAATATTCTCAGTTTGAATACAGGACAGCTATTCGTACAGTTCTTAATAATAGGGGGAAAATCGACAATTTGAAGCGGCGAGGGTTATCAACTGGGGAGTTTAGAGAGACTTGGAAACTGATAAGAGAGACGTGGTCAGCACTGGCAGAGAGAGAGAGAGAGGGGGCTCCTCCAGGCGGGGGGCATTCTACGAAGGGAACAGATGTTTACGAGGAGACTGGGGGAGGAAACATAACACAGGGGAGGCCAAGGGAGGGCAAGAGGGGCAAGATCAAGGAATGACGGAAGGGGGCACAGATGTGTGTCTGCCGGGATTTACCAGTTAACAAAAAAGAGAAAAAGGAATGAATTGGGACATCGGTAATGGCAGAAACTTTTCTGAAACTTCTGAGCCCCAAAACAAGCAACTGGTGAAGTTAGAGCACTAGAGACGCCCATTGAGATAGGCAGTGCGCCCGGGCCAGTACCTCTGCAAGGAAGATGGGAGCAAAAAAAAAGGAAAAGTGTAGCTTGCGGTCAAGATTGTACGGAACGGAGATGCCCTGTCTGGCCTATCCAAATTTCAAAACTCTGACCCACCCTAATGGCCCGGCTCCGAGCCATAAACTGTATGCGGCACCTTGGAAGCCCCATAGAATTCAAATGAATTTCCTTTGGGCAGACTGACTGTTTCCCAGAGAAAACATTACGTGAAAAAGGCAGCTTCTCCTGTAATTGATTCATTATCCATTAAAGTTCAGAGACTCGCGGCAACACTGTGGGGTACGGTACCCGGGCACCTGATACTGCAAGGCTTTGGGACGAAACTGGGAGGATGGCTGAACTTTTCTAGCAAATTCTTTTCTTGTTGTAGTTGAGAAATGTCGATGTAGAAGACAAATAAGGGGGGCTATAAAATGAACTCGTTTAGCACAATAAATGCCTTGCGGGTACCCAGGACAATCAGCCTTCCTCGCGGTCAGAATTTCTCCCATTTCTGGAAAGCACTCAAAAATCTAGTAAAAAATATGGGTCTTGAGCAGATTTTACCGTATTAGGGAATCTAGGAAAAGTAGAAAAGAAAGGGGCACAGTCCAATGAAGGAAGAGCGCCGTTGATAGCCAGGGGAACGCCAGACGGCTTCCTTGTTGATTTGGTTAATTTGAACTCCTCCGGGGGAAGGAAATTGAGCGGCGTAGGGTGTGTCTTTTGGCGGTAATAACAAAAACGAGCTGGGAGGACTCTCTGACTGTCGCTTCGCCCTCTCCCCCACCAGGGATGACTCTCCCCACGCCACTTATGCAATTCCATGGCTCGGATGATATATGGAATAGGGGGGCCTATTCTTTTGTCGAAAGTGACTACATGGCTGATTGTGTCCGGAGGGGGGAACCACTTCTATTGTGGAAGGGGCATGTACAGATCAATACGGGGCTACCTATTCAAAATGGCAGAGACTATTGCTCATACCACAGGGGGGCAGCCAAGGAGGAGGGAGGGGAGAACGATGGGGGAGGAGGGGGAGGAGGAGGACGGCACCGTATCCTCCTCCAAGGAGAGGGAGACCTTCCCGGACCATTTTTCACCTCCAATACATCAACGTTGCCCTCTTTTTGTCATGATAAAATAAAAAAATAGAAAGACAAGGGAGGAAGAGGGATACAGGAGCTTCCAGGAAGGAGCGACGGCCTCCCAGACCCCTTCCCTTCTCAAATCAACAATTTTAAACTTTCCGATTGTAAGCAACGAATATTTTATTTTTCTATAGTATAGAATCAAGAGAAAGGCCAGCTAAAATGAATAAAAGGGGTGAAATCGATGCCAATTGAGCTATCACCCGTGAGAACAGCCATTCCTTTCCTCTAAACCACGCGACTCGGCCTGATCGCCGTCTAATAATCGAAAAATGGAAGAAACTGTCGACATATCATACAAAGCGAATAACAAACTCGTAGAAAGTGCAAAAAGTGGAAAATAAGACCAGCAGAGTCTGCCCCGGCACCTGGGGGGCGGCCGCCACAATAGGCATTGTTGCCACTATGAAAAAGAGATGAAAACTCTTTCCCCTCTACCTATTCTGTACAGATAAATACGCTATATTTCTTATTTAGAATTTATTTAATTAAATTGTAATAGAAACTAACCCAGTGGAAGAGATTCATCCAATTTAGAGGAGTAGAAAGCATTCTTTGCCGGTTATAGCGAGTGTAGTAGCAAGACAGGCTGATATATCGGCAGACAGAAGTTACCCGCCCGATTATGACCCCAAATTGTGGATAACTAGCCAGCGGATAAAATAAAAGAACGGGTAAGGGCCATTAATAGCGGCTCTCAAGTGCAGCGGCACCAGAGGAACCGTTTGCTTGTCATCCAAATGGACTTCCTTACCTGTTGCAGGAAATAATCATCGTATTGCTCGTATTCTTCGTTATTAATAGTCAAATATGGATTATACATCATTTTTTAGAAGTAGAATAGTAGGAAGAGAGTAGCCCCCAGTTAACGACTATTATGAAACTGTCCAGCTCCCTTTCTCAATTTATACCGCCCCTTTCCTAAGCTACTCGGTGCGCTGTAAAGTGCTCGCCTTGCAAAGACGATGACAGTTCGGGAATTCTAGTTTCCTGACTCAGGACTCTCTCTTCTCTCCTTGCAGCTGCTAAAAATATCGAAAGCTCACTTACCCAATAATCCAAAAATTGGTTCAAGCAGGGGAACATATCGAAAGGCAGATTGGTTGCAGATATCGCGCAGGTTAGAGTGGCTGTGGCTGCAGAGGATTACGCAAGTTGTTGTTTCGAAGGCAGTTACCAAGCGGATTTGAAAACATCAGCGCAGCGATGCGGATTGCGCACTTTCGCTTATCAAGAGAGGAGAGGGCAACAGTAAGGAGAGGGAATTATAAAAAGAAACGAAGGGTCTCCGACTATAATTCCCACCGGCGAGTGTCAGATCAAAAGGCGTCGGCCGGATGACTAACACAAGCACATTAGTAACGTAACTGACCATCATAGGCACCGCAAAACGAGGAAAGTTTATACGATTCTAGAATGTCTTGTAGAAGTTACATGAAAAACTTCTTTCTAGTTGCTTCAAATGATATTATAGTATTAGGGCGCGCCATAAGTTAGTTCGTTTGGCTCATAACTTTCTTATTTCTTGACCAAATCCGTTCGGTCAAAGGGGGATGGATAGAGGGGTGTCTGAAAAAAATTCCAAGCATAAATTTAGCTTTCCAGTCAAGACCCAAAATTTTTAGCAGCCGTTTCAAACTTTGCAAAAAACCGTTTTTTCGGGAAATTGGTATGTTTTTCGCACTTTCGTGAAAACCTTTATATTAGTAAAAATTCGAGCTTGCCGAGATACGCCTGCCACGATTGGAATTTTTGAATTTGGCTGAAAAATAAGCTCTCTGGAATCATTTGAAAATGACCAAGTTAGGAAAAGTGGGTTTTCGGGATTTCGCCTAAACTCCAGATCTCTTCAGAATCGCGGCCTACATAAGCATGTGAGTAGTCAAAATGTAGGGAAAAAAAATTAGATTTACGACTTAGAAGTCATATTTCTGATATTCCCACTTTTGGTAGGCGAAATCCCGAAAACCCACTTTTCCTAACTTGGTCATTTTCAAATGATTCCAGAGAGCTTATTTTTCAGCCAAATTCAAAAATTCCAATCGTGGCAGGCGTATCTCGGCAAGCTCGAATTTTTACTAATATAAAGGTTTTCACGAAAGTGCGAAAAACATACCAATTTCCCGAAAAAACGGTTTTTTGCAAAGTTTGAAACGGCTGCTAAAAATTTTGGGTCTTGACTGGAAAGCTAAATTTATGCTTGGAATTTTTTTCAGACACCCCTCTATCCATCCCCCTTTGATCGAACGGATTTGGTCAAGAAATAAGAAAGTTATGAGCCAAACGAACTAACTTATGGCGCGCCCTAATAAGTACAATAAAAGAATAATAAAGAAATACAAGTAACGTTTTTATTTTTGATGTCCGATTTAGATCAGTATACTCACAAAAGAACTATAAACGTAATAATGGCAAATTGTTGAAATGATATCACAAAAAAATTACAGTTGTACCCGTCAAACATAAACCTACAGGCGATTTAAAACATGTTACTCGATCTCGATGACATCGACTTTACCGTTAGTTGATTTAAAGAAGGTGCTAAGACGTGCATTCTTCTTTTTGGTTTCCAAAAGTTTATCTGGTCTTCTGTTAACCTTGCGCACGGTAGATTTGGGTGGCTGTTTAACAGCCTCTTTCTTAATTTCTCCAAGATTTATTGTCCGATGCTCGTTTCTGAAAGTTTGAATAACCAGAAAATCTGTATAAACTAACTCCGCTTCCATTCTGAGATGAGCTTTTTTAGTCGCAGAAATGTAAGGAGTTGGGGTCGGGTCATTTCGAGACTCATAAGAGCGCTTATTCATAAAGGAACCATCTCTGAAAGCAGTGGTAAATATGAATTATACAGACTAACGTTAATTGAACAACTTCGGCTTTATGCTCATGGGCATTTTCAATTCGAATTGCTCCGGCCTCTTCAAGCTCAAAGAAATGATCCAAGTCACGAATCTCTTCTACGGAAGGTGCAGATGTCATAACGGGCGGCTGTAATATAAAAATAGCCTTGAAAAAAAATCCGTACTTTTGCAAGCGTTTTTGATGGTGCTTTTCTAATTGCGCTATCAAATACTTTAGTGTTGAGGACCATTGAATCATCAAATCCTATCGATATTCTTTTTATAGGACTGAATTAATGAATTTTAAATTTAGCACAACCACGTTAGAACCTTCTATCAAGCATTGGTTTGAGTTTTGGGTTGTAGGGCGTATTCTTGTTGCACGACGCTCTCGTCTCCTCAAGCTCTTCGGTTAACGCCTGTAAAATATTAAACTAGAAAGAAATAAGATTCCAGAAACCTTGACAATATCTTTCAACTCTCTTTCTTTGCAAACAAACTTTGCATTTTGCTTCTTCAAATTGCGTACCTCTTCAGCTGCTTCAAGTGCTTTTTTCTTGTACCTACTCGCTTCTCTAAAATTGAAGAATTAACAAATTAAAGAAATACCTACTGTCTCACAACGTTGATATAATTCTCCACTTGAATATCGCCGTTAACGCAGAACGTTCGAAGATAGTCAATAGTTCCTTCACCTTTTGACTTGACAACATGTTTGTAACTATAATCTATTTTTAAAAAGTTGATAAATATTACTTACAATTCACAGGCTGTAAGAGCATCTTTCAACTTGTCGCATTCTTTTTTCATGTCTTTACTCTCTTCCTGCATCATTTCTAGCCATCGCATCTTCTCTCGCATATTTGCAACTATGGTCTCTTTCCTTGCTACCATGTCGTGCTGATGATTCAACTGAAAATTAGTATCCAAACAAAGAAAAGTAAAGCGAAGCAAACCTCGCCCCGACAATGGATTAATTCTGCCTCTTTTTCACTTTCTCGTTTCTTCCACTCAATAACTTCTTGTTTGGCTTGTTGCAGCTCCAAAACAGTACTTTCCAACTATAAAAATATAGTCGAACTGAATAAATGCCAACTTTTTCGTGGACCTCTTGGGAATCGCTTCTCAACGAGATCGTCTCGTCACTATCTTCGTTAAAAAATAACTGCTTGATAATCTGGTTGGCTCTAACCATCGTCCTGCAACTGGGGCAGGTTTTAGAGGTCTGAATTGAGACGTAACATTAGAATGATGTTGATAATACCACAAGCCATCTTTCTATACATTCCAAATGAAATGTATGGCCGCAGAATAGAGCAGCAACTTCGCCTTTCATGTAATGGACCGTGCAAATTTGACATGACGCTTTTTCTAGCATTCAGCTTCTCCTGAAATTATAACAATTGTATGAATAAGTTTTTAGAAGAAGAGCATAGATGCGCATTAGTTTTCAACACTTTTCACCATTTGTGTGCATTCTACTATTTGTTACTTTTTTCAACAGTTGAAGGCGGTTATACAGAGGTAGAACAATAACGAATTTATAAGAAAAAATATCGGAAATCAAAAGAAAATGCTGAAGGGAAATGGAAATGAAACTTAAAAATCGGCGTGTACCGCTGTGAGATTTGGGTGCATTTACAGTGAGTTGGAAGGAGATCTGTTACCCTGTTAGAGTAAGGGGGAGAAACAAGCAGAGATTAAACCATATAATGATACCTTTGTAATAAAAAGGAAAACAACACCGATTGTAAGCTTTCCTAACTAATGAAAAATTGCAGTTTAATGAAGTTCAAGAAGCGTATTAAAATTTTAATCTGCTTCTAACATCAAACTCAAGCTTTTCTATCAACAAAATAATCTCTGAATCATAAAATTTGCAAGATTTTTGATCTCATTGTCATGTTTTTTTCACAATGCATAGAGCGGAAATAGTGTTAACCTTTGAGCATAATAATAGCGACCAAAAGGGGTACGTTAGCTGGTTCAAAATTGAAAACTTCCTCTTGACAAGTTCTATTCATCGTTTATTTTATATTTGCTGATACATATTAAAATATCGAATACGCGGCATACAATAATTGTAGAATTTACCAAGTGAATTCTAATGAACAGGGAGAAGATAAAACAAATGGATATTCATTTTTTAGCTCAAAACGCACAACTGATACAAGAGAAGAGGAAAAACGCACCGCACGGCACGGGAACAAAAGAAAGATTTTCAAAAAGGAAATGCGCGCAAAATTACGGACAAACTCTGTGAATTCCAAAAAAAAAGTGAAAATAACCCAGTTTCTTCTGAATTTTGTGTTTTTCTCCGAACTCTGTTGGTGTCATCAGTCTCCATTGTTCCTGCTCACAACGGATCCCCAAACCCACGCTTCCTTACAAATTGGAGCGGGTTATTCTCGTCGTTTTCCAATTCCACAGCTTTTTTTCAATCTGCTCAGTCAATCAACCATTGCCAGCTATTAAAATTGACAGAAATTAATAGCCTTCATATCTTTTCTTCATTTTTGTTGTATTCTACCATCCGATATTTTTCTGCTCCATGGAAACTGTTGGTAGGGGATAAATTACAAGGGTAGTGAGAATTTTCTAGTCTTCTCTTCCACAAAGCGCACTACGACACCTAAAAGATTCAAAAGTGTGTATCGAAGCATAAGGATGTCCTCCGTTGTGTTGACTCCAAAATTAGCCTCGTTCTATCTTCTCCCCATCCAAATATATATATATATAACTCGGAACCAGGGGAGCCGAACACTTTTGTGACTCAATGATGCATATGACCCGTCATCTGTGTCTTCCCCCTCTTTCCCTGTTGTTTTCCAAAGAAGGGCAGGGCCTCTAGATGAGGAGAGAATACTAACAACCTCCCTTTCCCTTCCCTCTCCCATTTCTTCCTTTTTATCTCCTGACATCATCAGAATGACACCAAAAACCGAGCCGGCTTCCAGCCGAACGCCGCCGCTGCGGGTTCTGGGTGAGAGATGGCCACCAACCCAATCAAGGCCCCCTTCAAACGGGTCCCCTATCTGGTACCCGGGGACTGGTTAGCATCGTCGTCGGATGTTTTTCTTCTAATTTTTTTTTATTATTCTCAGTTTTTGGGTTTTTTGAAGAAGGAATACTCATTTCTGGCTCACGGGTCTTTCTAGACCCTCCTGGCCTTGACAGCTCCTGGGAATGTAGGTTGGTCAGTGAGGAATAGAAATTGACGTGGAGCGATCGGAGATGAAGTTTTGGCCACCAAGAGCCACACCGCTGTCTAACTGTGGGAAGAAGCGATTGCTTTTTGATAGCCACAGCTAGACAGCCAGAGGTCCTTGTTTTTTTATCCGAAAGTTCAGACACCCTCTTTCCGAACTGTTCTTTCCGTCTTCGTTAGAGATTTAGCGAGCCACAATTAGACAGTCAACGGAGTCCGGCACAGTCTAACGGTGGGAAAGTGTTTTCTACACCCACAGTTAAACAGCTAAAGGTTCTGTCTTGCCGTTCAAACGATCAAAAACCGTTTTATGTCCAGCTTTTTGAGTCCTGGCTCTTCAAAACTTTCTGGCTGTCCGCCACAGTTAGACAGCTAGAACTCCTGTCATTCTTTCATTCTTTGGGACATTTTCAAGGTGCTTCCTCTCACAGCCACAGTTAGACAGCTCAACTGTTCCCGCCCTTTCTCGGCCTCTTTCCCCTGCAACTTTTCTGCTTTTGTTGTTACTTTTTGCTCTGCTCCCTCCAACAAAGAAAAGTCCAGTCGAAAAAGTCTAAAATTGTCGCCTCCCTCCCCGCATTGTTGTCTTCTCTCTCGTCACCCCTTCCTGCCCCACTCAAAAGGTCAGACCCAGACCCTTTCCAAAAGAAGTGACACCCAGCCGGAAGCTGCCCTCTCCCGTTTGTCATAATCTGTCATATCTCCACCTCCTTCCTCCAGGAGAAAAGGCCTCTCCCCATCAAAAAGTGGGAATTCCCCGAGGGGGACGAGACCCTGAAATCATCCATTTTGACTCGTTCTTTCCGGGAACCTCTCCACTTTTTGAAGTCCAGAAACTAATTACAATAATTAGCGGGAACGGGAGAGTTCTTTGAACAGCTGTTCCCGCCTTTTTGACCTTACCCAGAAAGCATTCATTTTCGATTCTTTCAAGTGTTTTGACCCAGTCAGGCACACTTCCCGCTTTTCACCCCCAGAGACGAATAAGACAATACCAAAGTCTTTAGTCTGAAGAGTCGGTGTTCAGGGAAGGGGAGGAGGCCTCAGAAATCTTTCTAAACGTAAAAAAATTAGCACAAAACCTCATTTTTTACGCGTTGAAATGGGGCGGATGCCCTCCGCAGCGTGGTAGTACGGTGGATCGCCATCTCAAAGTCACAGTTACTCAGCCAGGAGTTTTTCAAGCGAAAAATGGGTCCAGGAAAGGAGGTGGTGTCATTTTCGCGTTGGGACCTATAAAAAATAAAAAAATGAAGGGGTTTGGAGCCAAATAGGGCCTGCGCAGCGTTGCGACACTGTTGGTTGCTTTCCCAAAGCCACAGTTACTCATTCCACCAAAATCAAAATTAACGGTTTCTGAATTATGTGGTCCGCTGTGGTATTGTGGTTCACCCTCTCCTAAAGCCACAGTTACTCAACCACCCTTTCCAGCGCCTTTTGATCTCTTCCCTCTCCCCTCCGCAACCTGGCCTCCTCCCGTTTTTTTTGCAAAGGGGGTTGCCATAATTCCATCGAAACTTCGGGGCTTCCAGACTTCCTTTTCAACCGCAATCCCTCCTCCTCCTCCTCTTTTTTTCCTTTGACATCTCCGTTCGGGTGGAATCCCCTCCGCCGAAGTATATATATTATTTTTTCTCTTCTTTTGAGAGCAAAAGAGAGAAGACCGCGACCCGCTGAACCCACTCTCCCGGGTGGGAGACATTGACACCCCGGGGCGCCGCATTTATCAAATTTTCCCCCCTTCTCACTCTCGGCTTCAGCTGTTTGCTTCTGGGACCAGAAAACAGCTAACAACTATATAGTCGGCCCTATAAGTTGGATTTTTCCATTTTTGAGTTATTTATGCCCATTTGCCCCCTTCAAAAGCATATCCCACCTTCTTGTCGACCCTTTGTTTACGGGAATAATAGCAATCAAAACAAGCTGCTGACATACACAGGCGCATTCGTTTCACCACTTTTTTTCTTCCATTTTCTTCAAATGTGCTTCCAAAAGGAGGGGTTCCATGGCCAAAAGTTGATAGGCGCAATTCGTTGGGTACTATCCTCTCCTTCGTCCTCCACCGACACTGGGCCGGGGCCTTGGGGCATTTGAAGCTGTTTCTGGGGCTTTTGAAGGATGGAATCGTTGGGGTCAGGAACTATATTTTTAGGTGGTATTCACATTTTTTGAATTTGCCCAGCGATGCTCGTTTCTCCCATGCTGCAACGGCGTCGCATAGGAAAAAGCCCTGAAATACTTCCAGCGGGAAATTGCCACATGGGTGCAGGTCAGCAAGGCGCTTTTTATGTAAACTAGCCCCTACATCCTAGTTACCGTAATCCAGATATGATGACCTTCTTCCCGGGACCCATTTGACAACTTCTGAAACCACCAAGAGTCCCTTTGGTCTCCCAAGCCCAAAACAATCAGTCTCCCAGTGGATCCTCCGCCTTCCAAGGGTCGAGACTTTATAAAATTCCCATCCCAGTGGCCCGATCGTAATCCAGTCACGTTCCTCTCTTCCCTCCGAGTTCCTCGTTGCTTTCCTACAATTTGTCTGTGTTTTTAGCTTCCTTCCACGCTTCTTATCCCCAATCCTCTGCTTTTCTCTACTTATTTCGGTCATCCCTCGTCAAAACAAGAACTATTCCCGTCCTCCCGTCGAATTTTTCGTCCGAAACTTCCTGATCCGGCGTTCCGGCGCGGGGCTTCCTCCCTCCATCCCCCCTATCGAGGAGGTATTCCCCTTTTTCGGTCTCCCCAGTCCATCAGACACCTGTCAGTTTTTTCCGGTCGCCCGTTTAACTCGATCGCTCTGTCTCCTCCACCCGTAGAGAATAAAAATAGCCGGCCTCCTCCTCTTCTGGATCTCCCTCCCAATCTACGTCATCCTTCACATTTTCATAATGGGCACTTGATTTGCAAAAACAACAGGGAAGAGTTCCAGTCGCCGTCCCGGGGGAGCGCCCTCTTTGAATATTCAGAGATAGATGACATTGAAGGCTCTCTGGACTGGAATACATCGGGGGCAATATTTATAGGATTCACACGTTTCGTGACGTTCGCTCAGAGGCAGGTAAATAGTCTGATGTGAGTCAGACGAGAAGCTGCTGCTGTCTAACTGTGGCGTGCGCCCGCACCCATAAAATCTCGGCAGCAGAAAGCCGCCTCTCTGATCAAAAAGAGGATTTCCTGCCGAGATTGTACGGGTGCAGCGGCTCAGAATTACTGTAGCATTTCTGATCTCCCCGACCCTTCAATTCACTTTCTCACTCCTCCAGAACTTTTCCCTCTCCTTCCTCCTGGGAGTATGATTGAATTTTCCTAAATCAGCATGGGAATTCCTAAAGCAAACTCTGGGTGCTAATCTGATCAAATTAGCCGTCTTGGTCTTATTTCCGCCCCAGGACCAAAGAATCTCCGGAGCTCAGGGTTTACATTAACCTCGTTGCAGAGCAATTCTGAGAATTCCTGCACCCGTACCATCTCGGTACTTGATCCCTTCTCTCCTTGGCTTACAATTTCTCTTGCTGCCGAGATTTTACGGGTGCGGGCGCCGGAGCCTCGTCAGTTCAACAAGACCCATTGCAGGTGTAATTTCTTCCTTTTCTATTTGTTTTCCCGTCATTATTAGATCAATCTGAGCTGGATAAGGGCTCTAATTTCCTCCCAAAACCAATCAAATAAGACTAATAATCCCATTCCTTCCGTGTAAACTTCTCTCTTTTCTTCCTTCCCCCCTCCTACCCGACCATTTCCAGCCTGTCCCCCCGAAGAGCTGCCGTCTACCACCGGCCACGGCCCCTTATGTGGCCATTTCTGCTGCTCGGCAGCCACCTCGCCACGGCGGCGGTCATCCGCCCGCCGGCCATCAACCCCCACCAGATTGAAGCCCCCTGTCGGTATCCGATGCCCTTCACCAAACATTTTGATATGTTCTGCCAGCTGGATTATCATATGGTCGGTCCTCTGCAAAAAGAGACAAACTTCCTTCAGACGCCGTATATGTGTGATCCCACGGGGATTCTCTCCAGGACGGAAGCCGAGCTGCTGGAACACACTGTCAGGGCCAACAATATGACGTCGTGCTTCTGTGGAGCGGTCTGTCCACCGGGGAACAAGCGACTAGGCATTGTTATTATCCCTAATGCAACCTTGGCGGGGTGAGTCATATCCTGCACTCTAGGGAGGCAAACGCCATGATTTGGCGACTCAATGAGCAAAAACGGCTAGGCTTGGCTTTCTTTCAACGTCTCGACTTCACAAATTCGGTGGTTCCAAATCTTGCTGCTCATTTTGTATAGCAACTTCTGAGGTATCAACTGTTGGGAGAAGGGGGACGTTATTCTGGCTAATTTTATCCAACATTCGCTCCAGGACCCGTAAAACACTGATCTGTGTATCCCCGAGTTCACCACAAGAGAGCTTTTGGCGGTTGTGAGAGCCACTGGGAGATCTAAAGAACAAAGCAAGCCGACGGTTCTCCTCTCTTTCTTCTGTCCTCAACAGTTTCGATTCATAGAATTTGGCCTTGTCCGCCGTAGTGCTACCGTATTCAATCCCAGCTAAATTGTCGCCTTCCTTGTTTACCATTCGTTTCGGGACCTGTGCACTGCCCACACGAGCTTGGGCCACCGTGTTACCTCTAAACACATTAATATGGACAAGATACTCTATAACTTCCATGAAGTTT
This sequence comes from Oscheius dolichura, assembly GCA_932521035.1. Classification (NCBI taxonomy): domain Eukaryota; kingdom Metazoa; phylum Nematoda; class Chromadorea; order Rhabditida; family Rhabditidae; genus Oscheius; species Oscheius dolichura. The sequence continues at coordinate 7,246,416 of OW051493.1, forward strand.
CCTCTTTTCCAGACTGGATGACTGTATCACCTCGTACGACTTCTCCCCACCAACCTCTGTTCCCTCCATCGCCTTCCAATACGCGTCGATGCTCAACCAGCATTGGTCTCGTCACTGTGTAGCCGATCTGATGTTATTCTATGTCAGGATATGGATCACAGCCAGGACTTTTAAAGCCTACACCATTCCTATCTACGCGTGAGTCTTTTTCCCTTTTCTAAAATAGAGGATGAGTTCAGGAACGCGATGGAAAGGCTCCACCGATTCAGTCATCCTAATCCCGTCCCTGGGAATGAGAACGTTTTGCAGACACTGAAACACGCGGTAATTAGCAGTCGAAAAGTTCGATTCGTCGAGAAACAAGACGTTAGTTTTTACCGTTATTTAAAATAAAGGCCCCTTTCAGTCCCTGGCGGCTATTCCATCCTGGGCAAAGTGGCTAGCCTGCGGCCTACTGGGAGTCGTCCTCTTTGCCATTTACCTGGCCAATTGTATAACAAATAAATTGGGAAGAGCTACACAGGTACGTTTCTCTATTAAATCGATAGTAACCACCAATTATAAAAAATTCCATAAAAATCATGAATTTAGAAGCAAAAATCGTCGACGACAAGCTGCCGCCGGGGTTCTGAGCGTTTTCGGGCCGGTTTCGGCGGCGGGATGATGATGGGATCCTCGCAGCAGAAAAAGAGCGTGATGATGTTCCGAACATTCCAAAAGACGCCCCGATATGGGACAGTTAACAACCGGATTTGATAGTTCCATCCAAAGTTCGGCTATCTCGATTGATCTCGCCTTCCAGTGGCCATATTCCCAAGATCCTCGGGGTGCCCCACCCCTTCCAAGGCTCCAGGCCCCTCGGGCACCCTCGGAGGTCACTTTGACCCCCGTTTATTGTATCAAATGTCTCCCCGAAGAGTTTTCCTTGTCCGGAGACCGCCACAATTATTCCTAGGGTTATCCATGGGTTCATTCACTTACAAAATAGGCTCCCTTATTACGGATTGTGCTCACTTTTTCGTCCACTTATAAATGATGTTTACCACTATTTTTAAATAGTTTTTATTAGTTAAATTACTCGTGAGGTGGGAATGTTTGATGAGACCTTCAAAAAAGCCGATCAGTGGCGATGGACGCCGGTCGAGGCAGACGGCGGGCGGTATCTCAACGGGTTGAAGGGCTTCTCCTCCACCTCGGGAGCCTAGAAAAGTCACTGTTATTCTCTCTTTTTAAAATAAGTCTACCTCATCCTGCTGTTCGGCTGTCTCTGCTCCCTCGTCCTCGGTTTCGACTTCCTCTCCCTCGTCGTCATTCGACTCCTCCACCGCGACCTCTTCGGTAGTTGTTGTGGTTCTAGGGGAGGTGTACGCCTCAGCAGGGGCCGGGACCGGCTTATCTCCTGGATTACACATGATTCTGTAGACCCAGACACGGATTCCTCCTCTAGAAATAGGGGAAATTGTTATTTTGTGAGGGAGGATTACTGTTCGGCTCTCATATTGGCGATAAAGTCATATTCTGGGGCGCCGTCCTTTCCATAAAGTCCGTCCGTGCCTACTTGGCCTCCCTAAAAATCTCTATTAAAGGTCTAATTAAGAATTTGGGGGATAGAGAAGGCAGGCGATCAATCTCTCGGCGGGTATAGGTATCCCCACCCGGCACCATCTGCCCCTCTAACCTGATAATAGGATCCATAGGTCACGATGTCAGTACCGACGTAGATCTTATTGGGGACTTTGTAGCCACAGCATTTCTGGAGGAGGCTCTTTCCACTGGCTGCCCAATGGATCCCATGGGCGATTCTGCTTTCAGCTCGGCAAGATGGCTCCTCCTCACATCTAAAACTTTGCTAGAAGAGAAAAATGTGGGAATTACTCCATTCCAGAGATTCCACAAGGCATTGGACCGCATTCCGCTTCGAGACCTCCGTCCTCGAAAACTGTGAGCCGGTTGATTACCTAAAAACGGGGGATAGGTGGCTATTGATTGGATTGGAGGCACCTGGTTGGGAGCACAGTGAGGGCCCAGGGCTGGGGAAATAGCCTGGATTGTTCCGAAGACGGAGGCGAGGAAAATAAGGCGAAACATGGGAAGCTGGCGGACAAAAAGGGCGAGTGCAGCCTGTCGCTACCGAGTGAAATGCGCGGCGACCTCGACCTGGTAGCCCCCTTCACGACATCGACCTGATACCCCGGCCAACACACTCGGTTACTTTGGGAGAGAGATCGAGAGATAAGGAAAAAAACAGAGAAAGAGACGGATAAATGGAGGGAGGCTAATTAGGAACGGGAGGGAGAGGCCCGGGAGGAGAGGACGAGGAGGATCTGTTTGACGGAAACTTATAATAGGGCCATTTTCATCACCCAGTTCTTTAGAGAGTGCATAGGCTCCGGGAAAGTCTCTTCATAAGGTCACTGCCCTTCCCGTGGGCCCACTGCGGAGCCAGAAGCGGCTTCTGTCGTCCTCCTTGTCCTCCTCCACTCCCCTCCCCCTGCCTCCCAATGAAACAGAAGGGCACCTCGTTCATTGTAGAATATGTAATGACTTTCAATGAGCCAACAGTACCACCTTACAAAAGAACAGCCGTCATACTAGATAGCTAAAACTCCAGGCGCCCAAGAGGTTGACGAGGGAGGAGGAGAAGACTTCCTTACCATTTCTTCCCGGTTCGCGGGGAGACTTTTCGTCCATCTTGATTCACTGGTTCTACCTGTCAGCTCCCAATATTACAAGATTTGACTGGAATAGGCAGCCTTATGGTAAAAGTGGAAGAGAGAGCCATTCGCAGTAGAAGACGGCTGCTCGTCTCTTTTCCCGATGAACCGTTGGTTTGTCTGGATTCTTCTGTCTCTGTCTCTGCCGTCCTCGTCAGATGGAATGGTCATCCTCCCCGCTACCAAGCCGCCGACTACCGGCGACGATGACTCTCGTCGTTTTTTGACTTGTGCCACCAACAAATTCTATGCCAATGGAGTTCATTACCCTCTGGAAGAAGTTTGTCTTTTTATTGGAAGATAGTCATAATTCTCAAATTCTAGGAAACAGTTGAAAGAGCCACGCATTATTCGTATTATTGTTATCTTGTGATTGAGATGGCGGTAATCTGTGATGCCAACACGGTCAGTATGACGGGCGGCATCGTCGACGGATGGTTGGATTTTGCTTCTGGTTGTGAGGGAGTTGGTAGCAGAATACGTTGTTATTGTGGTGACCAAGAGTTCTGTAATGGAGATGCGACATTGATACACGTAAGGGCTTCTTCGGTGTCTACCCAGATTCACTTCAGGAGTTGCTACAAGTCGACAGGGTTGCCCCTATGGATCAGGGTCTTCGGAATTGTGCTTTTGAAGTCCTTAAACAGGCATTCGACTACAGTAAGATAAGATATTGATTAGTAATATGACTGATATTCAGCTCCGAAGTCGACAACACCGGCAGCCAGTACAGCGACGGCTCCCCTGACTACTCCGCCTGTAAAAGAGAAAGGCAAGCTGTCGTATGAGGAGACATTCGCCGGCTTCAAGACAAAGTCGGTTTTTAAGTATTATACGGGCTATAAAGAAGGGTTCAGAGAAAAAAAGAAGGCGACCTACAGCCGGCAGTACCGCGACTTCGACGAGCGCTACTCGCTGATTTATTTCTACTGCTTCATCCTGTTGACACTGGTAGTCGTCGGGCAGATGCGTCGCTACGTGGTGGATCGATATGACCTCCAGGAGGACTTGTCTCTGTGGTTTGAGAAGAAGAAGGAGGACGAGATGCTGTGGTGGGAGAGATTGCGAGAATCTACTCGAAACTATCGACGGGAATACACTCGGGCCGGAGACGAGTACTGGAGGAGGGTCAAGAGGCGGGACAAGAAGGCGATGGTGGCGAGGATAGCCGAGTGGAAGGACAGGTACGAGAGGGGCGGCGAGTGCCAGTGGGTCGAGAGTGACGGCGTGCCGAAGAAGAAGGAGTACACGCCGGAGGCCATCGAGAAGCGGGCACACGACTGGGCAGAACGCGAGGAGCGGGTCACGCTGCTCGGCCAGCAGGCAGATGCCGATGCGGGCGCCGCCACCCTGGAGAAGGAGAAGGCCGACGAGGAGGACAAGCGCCACAGGGACGAGCTGCTGAAGGAGATCGGCCAGCCGGTCAAGCCGCTGGTGGCCGTCAAACGCCGGAGGCACCAGTACATCAAGTGAAGAGACCGAGAGAAGACTTAGAGCAAGGACAGAGGAAAATAAATCAGCGATAACAAAAAGAACGAGCCTCCTGATTTTCTTGCAAAATCCTCTTGTTCTTCTTCGGTTCTAACGCTGTACGAGCTTCTTCGAGTTTTCTCCTTTGCTCGAAACTTCATCCAATTGTCCATTTATCGCCAAGCTGGATAACCCCAACTCAGCATTCCAAAAAATCTTTCCAACGCTTCGAGAAGAAGGCTGGCTAAAGGTGATACCTTTGGTCTAGGTTACAAAAAACCATCGCACACTTGGACGCGAGCCAGGCCATAGCGCACTGCTGCCGAGATTCTACGGGTGCGGGCGCGTGCACTCTTGTAAGCTGGTTCATTGGTTTAGGACTGTTTCTTTTTAAAATTCTCTGGTTTATTATTATTAGATCCGTCATGTTGTCCTCCTTTACCCATATATTACATCTTATGAGGAATGATATGCTCCACCATGTGTAAAAAGAACTCGGCCGTTGGGGGTAGGTGGCCATTTGCGTCTCCCAGCCAATATTTCATCTGAATCCATTATCTCATCCCGAAAAATCGATGTCCTCACTTTCTCCTGTGCTTTTGTCGCCAGTTGTAAGAATGTCTGTGCTAATGTGTTCATCCGGACCACATTATGACAGCTAGCGTAAATGTTATTTACGAAGAGGTCACCCGTTGCGGTCATCGGAGCGTAGACGCCTCGCTCGCGGACAGTCGACTTCGAACGGATTACAGAGACATGCAGGGCTGGAAAACGGGGGATTTTCTCTGGAAATGGAGTGGGTTAGACCTTCGTCTTCATCGTAGGCCGCCTCAAAGACGCAATCTCCCGCATGGAGGTCTTCCGCGTAGACGAGATCACTGATCCGGGAGTCATTACAATCCACCTAGAAATTATTGGGTCTCCAAACGAAAAGGAAGGGGTGTACCTTGTAGATATAATGTTGGGGAGTCAATTTCAAGATTTCTCTCTCTGTTTCCAGTCGAATAAATGAAGCGACGGTTTGGGGAAGTCGATGGAGGAATGTTGTGACCGGGGTGAAGGAGTACTAAACTGGCTGGAGCCTCTAAATACGAAAAACAACTCACGGCGTTGTTTTCCGAGGTCAGGACAAGGTCTCCAATCTCCAGTTGATCCATTCGTTTCTTTCCAGCCGGGGTATCAACCAGGGTATCACCAGAGAAACAAGCAGGGACTCCCGAAGCGACAGGATAGTAGTAGCCAGCTTGGGTGACGGGGATCACTTGCTCTCCTACCTAGAAACCGCCCTTTAATTTTATAATTTGGGGTAACAACAACCTGGACGTATTGGTCGATAGGAGCTCCAGGAATATTAGGATCAGCCGAAGGAGGAGTAACATATCCGGTATCTACAGGCACATCGGCTGCTCCCTTGCTCCCGTAGCTGTCTCCACTCTCGCTGATAGAGTTCTCGGAGAGATCAGTCTGCCCAGGACTCTGTTGCACCTCGCCGACTTTGTCCAAAATACGGCTGATATCGTTTTGAGAATCCACGGATACTGTAGAAGGGAATAGGGGAGATAGAGGCTCAATATACCGTCATTTGTCGGCTCTGGAGGGTCCGGGACGCAGTTCATCCGGGTTACGGTAACTTCATAGCTGATCCTGAAAAGAAAATCGGGATACTGTAGCTATTTTCGAATTGTGTGGTTTCCCGGTTTCCCTGCCCTTTCACTTACGATCCATCCGAGGTTTCAATCTTCCTGACATTCGAAATCAGATCAAATCCGGTTTGTCGTCCATCTCGCAAAACTTCTCCTGTAAATCGGCGGGGTTATCACTGGCTGAAGGGATAACTGACCCCCGCTGTAGACTTCGCCGGCGTGGACGATGGGCTTACCCACCTCGGCTCCAAATCGAAGACCACTGTAGTGACAGCACTGGAGACGCAGACTGTAACAGGGAGAAAATGGGTAGGGCCCCACAGGGAATAATTACCCGCCATCTTGTGAAGCGACGAATCCTCCCACCCAGGTCAGGGGATTGTTACAGGTAACGGAATCGAACACAGCCGGGCAATCGGCCTGTTGAGCCGGGGAATTGGAATACCGCGCCCTGATCCGCTGGTGATCTCCGTCACGGAAGAAGCCGTCTTCTCCCTCGGGACCGGACTGAAATCCCCGTTGTTTTGCTTCGAAAACCCGATTAAAACCCACGGTAAATTTAGAGTCGTGTAGAATATTCCGACCACCAGCATCTGCTCCAAAACATTGTGGAGTGGCACAGCCGAGGACTGGAGTCCCAGAGGGAAGAACCTAAATCTTACTGTAAAAGAAGGAGAAGAAAAAGTTACCTCAAAACGGAAAGGTATCCCGGAACCGCCACAAGCTCCTGCAGCGACTGTTGATACTCCGAGGAGAAAGAGGAGAGCCGCTGGTGCTAGCATCCTGAACCGCGCTGTCACCAGCGGAAACCCAAAAGAAAGGAAAATGAAGGGGGAAGGACGATTAGGGTTCAGCGACCAAGCTGCAGGAATGATTGCAAAAACTAGCAACGAATTTCTGCGGAATGTTTTGTTCGAGGGGAGGGGGGATACGGGTTAGGAACTGTTTATTCTACTTCAGATGGTAATATTTGAGAGCTTCGAGACATACGTGGCCCGAACGCAATCCAGGGCCTGGCTTAACCGGCCCCTTCGGAAAAGAGAGCCGGGTCTAGGCCACTGGTACAAAATGACCATTTATGCTGCAAGATCTACTAGGTCCAGTCCGCTTGAATCTATAGCTGCTCCATCTGGCGACTTGTAAACCGGCATACTCATCCCGGAGGCGTTTGGAGCACAACAAGGTTCACTCTTCACAACATCTTCAGGCTTTTATAGGCAAAATGAGGATATGGATGTTTTCTGTCCCCGATGCAGGACCATTTTGTTTGGAACCCCTATAAATTCTCTGGAAGCCCAGGAAGAATTCCTCGGCTCTGACTGGGAATCCCGCGTAAGGATATGCCCCTTTTAATGCTAGCAAGAAAAATAGAGAAACTGAAAGCCTATTTTTCCTTTTTCCGATTCTCAATTGACGGCGTCTTGTAAATAATCGCAGTAGATTGTCAGCCAGTGGATAGGGGGAATAAGGGGAGAGAGCGCGATAAAGGATCAGGAGACGACGGGAAGCCACGCTTGGGACAGTCGTGAAACAATGCGCCGGGAAAGGGGGTCGAAGGGTCACTTTTCAGGAAACAATGGAAAAAGAAAAGGAGAGATGAATCCGGTCTGACGAGGTGGGAGACGGCCGTCGGCAGAAAAGCAATGGATAAACTCAAGATATTTCAGCGGAGATAAATAATTTAATGACCCGGACAATGGGAGATAATGACAATAACAGTACCAGTAATTAATTGAGACAGACAGAGATAGGGTGATTAAAAGGATGAAAGAGCTCGCCGTCGTAGTTCTTAACAAAGCACTCGGCATAGGAGGGATCAGTAATAATGACTTTGGCAGAGTACTGAAATAGAGGAGTCGGTGAACAGATAGAGACAATGAACTCACCGTATTACGGCCATTGAAAAACTTTATACAAGAGTTTTCATTCTTATCCAACCTGATGAACTCCTCTCCAATCAAATCGATGATGTCCTTTTCTGTGGCGCTGAAAATTAGCCTCTTTTTTGAGAAAGAAAGCGTAAAGGATTTTGCACGATGCCTTGGATTAGTAGGTTTCTAGATACCCCCGCAGAATTCCAGAAAAACTAAACTGGAGTCCTCCCGGGGAACTTGTACTCAAACGGTATTTAAGAGTCGAACCATGAGTCAGAATATCTCCGAGCTGTCGTGAAAAATCAACTCACAGTTTAGGGAGATCTTGAAAGAGGATGATGGCCCTGGGCACCAGCTGGTTACAATTGGTCTCAGGCGGCTCCACAGTGAAGTTGCCCATGGGTTCTGAAAAAACAACATGTATTGAAGGGCATTCTTCCTTTTCCCCACGGATTATTCGTGTAGGGCTAGAGTCGCCGTTTTGTACATGCTATTCAAAACTATTCCCGAAACATCCCAGCGGACCATATTACAGTCCTATGTAGGGATTCCCATTTTTCCTTCTCTACGAGACAGGCCTTACAAAAAGAACAGGTTCATATTCCATGAGCACGTTTTTAACGTCTCTTGCAAAGAAAACTTCTTGTCTAGCCCGGAAGCGGAAGTCAGCTGATTGTGATAATCTCTCCGCTGGCTCACCACTATCTATTATTAATTTACGGTCAGGAAAACATTAGAGTCTAATGATTAGCCGAGGCTCTCAGGTTAAAGACTAGTCCGATGGCTCAAGATGCACTCCGCAGAGCACTTGCCCGGCCAGTTTGTGGACTAGTCAAAGGGCAGGGAAAGGGCAGGGAAAGGGCAGGGAAAGGGCAGGGAAAGGGCAGACGAAGGACACACAAGTGCACCGCAAGTCTAAGGACTCTCACGGCTCTTTTCTGGAAGTCTATCTTCCTTTTTTAAGTTTAAAAAAGATAGAAAGTATCAGTATTTCTATTCATTTCAATTAAATTCCGCTCAAAATGTAATTTAATCTCTTCTGGCAGTTCGAAGGCCACTGGAGAGGATCTGGTCGATTTCCCGATACCAATTGCCCTCGACTTATTGTCTCTCCCTTATTTATACCCTCCCTCCTATCTCCGCCGCCTTTATCTCAAGATGTTATTTTATTGCGGTTTACTACCAGCCCACTCCGGCTCGCTTCCGACTCGACTCTCTGGCCGACACAGCACACCAAACAGTCAGAATGGTCTCTAGCCGAAAATAAGACGAAAAATACTGCCTAGTTTTTAAAAAGGAAAGAAGATAATAATACTCACCACCATTGGCGTCCAATCGACTTAAAGTGAGCCGGCAGCCAGGGAAAGGGTTCCCGTGAGGGAATTCGGTAAATTCCACAGCGTCCAGTTCATCGTCAAAGATGAAGTGGACGCACTTCTAAAAATAGTATTTTTTTTCTCAAATTCGGCTTTCTTCTACTCACCGTGCCATCTTCATTGCTCCTGGCGGTGTTGAACAGGACTTGGGGGAACCGGACGTGGCCGAAAGAGTTGCACAAACTGTCGGCGAACGAGAAGATGGCGAACTTGTTCACCCTAAATGCATTCCCATTGTTTGAGGGAGGAAAGTGACCAACTTCAAGAGCCCCTTGACTACTACGGTGCGGTAGGCAGGGTAGGTCTGCACAGATTCTGAGCATTGTAGAGCCATTTGCAGAGGTTCTTCGAAGGATGCGGACGGGATGGCGGAGTAGTCCATCTGGAACTTGGTGGCGACTCTTTTTGAGAGGAAAGTCAGTTCGGCGACAATCTGGAATAAAATTGATTAGAATAGGTTGGGAAAGAGTGCCAATGGGAGGATGAACGGAGATTTAGATATAATAATCATCGAATAGAGGAGACAAAAGGGAGAGAGGAGGGCATTTTATGTTTCTTTACGATGTGAACGCTGGAAAGCACTGGGAAAATCGGAATAGAGACGTCGAATTGAAGTTATATTTTTTGCAAAAAGCCAGAGGGTTGTCTCCGAAGGAAGCCACCCTAACCGCCAGTTGTCGCCGGAAATAACAGCTGGCAGACGTTAGTTTTAAAATGGAAGGGTGGTCATTTCCACGGGCAGCATGATTTTAGAGAAAGGAAAGGGAAAAACGCGATAGTGTCTCCTTGGAACAGTGGCAGGGGAGGACACCCGGGAAGTCCTAATTGATTAACAAAAAAAGAACAAAAGACGCCGATACTATTGTTTAACGCTCTGTAGAGAATAAATCTTTGTTTCCGAGATAATTTTAAAAACAAAGGAAGGAAGCCTTAGGAACTGTCCTTGGCGTCACCTGCACCGGGAGAGAAATCTGCCGACAACAGCGAGGGTACCCCCGGGGGTGATAAGAGCAGCCAACAATGATAGCCCATGTCATATTTCAAAATGGACTCACCTTTCCTGGCCGTTCCAAGTTCTCCCGAAGGCAAACCGTCTGGATGGCGGAGGACAGCTGCCAAATAGCCGTCTCGCTGACCCTTCAATTGTTTTTTTGTGCTTTAAAGCGTTTAACTTACGTTGACGGGAGGTTAGCAATTGTGACGGTGTACTTTCTACCCAAGTAGCCGGGCTGCATTGGAGCTGAAGGGCGAACCCTTCTTCCTGCAAGCTGGGCTTCCTTTTCCACTGTCATTTTGAGAAATTAGGTCAAGTTTGCTCTGAATTTTAAGATCACTATAGACAAATATTAAAATACTAAATTAAAGAAAGAGGGATAAGGATTCTAAAGAACTGTTGAGAGAGATAAAAGAGGAGAGAGGCCGCAGAGCGCGTCTGTGAGAGGGCCCTGCCCGCCGGCATCGGTCACCGGCCACAAAGCGTCTGTGACAAGGGATCGTTTGATAGGGTTACAGGGCTTTTTGATAAGCCCTGGGGTTGCTCAATTTCTAACTGCAAATATTGCAAAATACGCTTATCATTGGGGGAATAGTGCCGACCTCGTACTGTACTCAAATTTCGAAACGAATTCGTGGGAACTTTGCTAATCTTTTAGTGACGGTGAAAAATAAATAGAGGACGCTGAATGAGCTCTTACAAGAGTCCAGGACACCACTGAAAAAGACCGGAAACAATAAAAGATAAGGTGAGGAGAAATGGGCAGCAAAGCGACATGACTGTCATCACTGGCGGAGGGAGTGTTGCAAGTGGCAGACGAAACAAATTTTCACCGGGGATGAAGAAAGCCAAATAGACAGAGAAGATGAGTAAGAGCTCTAAAAAGCGAGTTATGACATTGTTTAGTAGGGCAGGGATCACGACCAGGCTAAAATGGATCGGGTCACGTCGTATTCGGGGTCAGCGAGGGAAAAAAAGGAGAGAAAAAAAACTCACAAGTTGTGAGTTCACATCGAGGGAACATAACCTTGGAAGCGGTTTGACAAGTTTATTCCATTGCACATGGTCAGTGGGAAAGTGGAATTTTATGACTGGAAGGAGCAAAAACAGCTTGACGTGGGAAGAGCAAGATAGGGAAAGAAATGGACTGGCACTCGTTTTCTCAGTTCCGATGCCATTTTTCATACTAGATTAAAATGGAGCCAAAAGGGTTAACTTGATAAAAAAAGGAGATCTAACCCGTTTTAGTGTTGATATAGTGAAATTTTAACGACCCCGTCGCATTCCCCATAAGCGGTTACCCCTAGACACAAAATTGTGACCAAATTCAGCAGGACCACAGGAGTGATACTAGACTCAAATAGAGCAATACCAACTCCCCTTTCCTCTCGCATCCTTCAAATAAAGATAGAACGCCATTGGGCTCTTGTTCTTGGCCACCAACCTGTCGACATTTATGTGTATAGACCCGGTATACTGACCATCGGACTGTGTGTAGTTTGATCCCAGTCTAATAATTAGATAGAGGATCGAAATTATTAGCGCCTAATTGACAGAGGGACGACGGATATTAGAGCCACGCCGTATAGGTAAGAGGTACGTAAGACAGCTGGCGGTGGAGGCATGACACCAGAGATCAAATGGAACGGTTGGAATACTTTACTTTTTCCCTGAAAGTAAACAGGGCTGGGCATCTGCAAGGGTCAAAAAGGGAAGTTGAAAGGCTCGATAGAGGATGTCATTGGAAGGATCCCTTTTTGGAAGTGGGAAGTGGTCAACGATATACGGAGATGTTTCCAACGCGAAATATCGAAAATGGAAGGCTTTACAATTTTCGGGACATGACCTCATCGGCGGCTGCATAGACAAAAACTAGACGGCCTCCTTTGCAGCTGCTCGACTGTTTAGCAGGGGTGAATCCTCCCTCCGCCCATCCCTAGTTTCTTGAGGGTACGAAACAGTCGGGGATTAGAATTCCACTTCTAAATTTAACCAGCTACTGTATCCACAGGAAACCGGGAAGGGTTCTGTATACAGTATACTACAGGGTATTGTTTAGCCCCCATCTGCTACCTTGAATGATCCTGAAATGTTCCCTGAAGTCCCTGAGTTTTCCTTGAGAAAAGTCTTGGAAAGTTCATTCATAAATATATGGTAATTGCGCTTCGGAATAAAATCAGTGTCGTAGAAGAAAACTTGGCATTAAATCAGTATGAAACGATCAAATTCAATTTTTTTGCAGCTGGTCGCCAAAGTGAGGTCACGACGGTCTCATTGTCGGTCATCCAATTGCATTTCCTGTAACCATCTACGTAAAAAACGTCGGCAGTGGCGACAGAGACCCGCTGACCATGCTACATCCTCCGTTCTAACTGAGTTAACCCCGTCCGCTGTCCACCTGCACGGCTCTCCCTGTCTTATTACGCTCCGAAATATTGCTAAATTGGATCCGTCTCCGCGGTACACAACGATTAGGATACCACACTCCAGATGCACTACGGTATCCGTCTCATTTACAGCGCGAATGTCAACGGCTATTTGCTTCGCTCATGAACCCACCTAAATATCCATCGTCGTCAGGTGTCCTCTGTACTGTATGCAGTTGTCCTGGAGCGGGGTATCATTATGGCGGCCTCGTCTGCAGGTAAGTCTTTTCACTCTGGGCTGTCTAACTGTGGTGTTTCAGAAGTTGTCGAGTCTTTTTCTTCCGCGCTGTTCGCAGCAACAAGCCCCTCACTTGTAAGCACAACAGTAGCTGCACGCGATCTACCGGTCAGTTTTTCCCTCAAATTACAGTAACCCAAATTTTAGGGCCTCCGGGAAGGGCCAGCTGCGCAGCTTGTCGATTCATCCGATGTATTCAAGCGAACATGGACATTTTGACTGTGGGCGATAAGATAAGGAAGACTCCGCCCGAAACAGGATCAAGTAGTCAGCCTTCGACGTCGCAAGGGGGTACAGGACTCCAAGATCCGTCCTCCCAAGTGTCTCTACAGCTGATTGCTATGGAAATGTAAGTACAGATGAGCAGGGGCTAGGAAGTGACGGTACTGTTTGGCCAGATTAGAGGGGGAAATCGAGCCAACAAGGGTTCCGGCCTACCAAGATCCTCTCGGTCCGTCTCATTTTAAAACCTTCATAATCCAGTACTGTAGCATTTTCTTTCCAGGTCAGTCAACAGTGTCGACATTTCAAATGCCCTGAACAATAGTTTCCCGACTGTCGAAGGAGGCCGTTATTACTACACTTGGGCGGCCGAGACTTACCTTTCCAATTCGACATTCTGTCCCGAAATGGCTTCCCTATCACGAGCTATTCGGGTTCTTTTTCCTCCTTTTTTCAAAACTTTTTTTTTCCAGGAAAATCTAATCGAGCAGAACCTTCGACTGTTTAGTCTCATCTCCCAGAAATATTACTCCTGGCTCTCGAGGAAATTACCATCCAACCGCGAAGATCCAGCACCCCTGGACCATATTGAGGCTCTTTTTGAAGAAACTGCCGTCGCAAATGGCCAATTTGTTATTTTAAAGCTGTTGTGCCTCGTCTCTCCAAGTGGGAACCTTCTATCCTTTCCGTACAGGACCTTTCAGTGGTTGGCCTCTCCTCACAAGATAAATGGGCCGTCTTTCTTGTACATAATCGCTGTATGTCACTTTTGTTTAGAATTGTAAAAGAAGAGAAGCCACTGTATTACTTTAATCACATATCAAAACTCCTGGAGATACCTCAAAAACTCAAGGTTTGGATTTATAGTAAAAATACAGTAGACTCTATCTTTTAGGCATTTATACGGACCTCAGAAGATGTATTATTACTGTAGAATACCGTAATATAGAAGAAATATGGGCAGTATTACTGAATAAAACGTCCTGATCCTCTTTATTTCCTCGTCAGAGTACTGTAATCCATCTTCCGACAGCCAGATATTTCCGCCAACTTTTCTTCCTTTTATCGAAGTATTCCCGCTATCTCTGTAGTGAATCTGCCTCATTCGGCGGCTCTCTCTCTCTACCCGGGAGCCGTCAACTCCCAGGAGAGTAGCCCTTGTCTCCTCATTAGTCCCACTTTCCCACACCTTAAAATTGAGCCAAATTATCCTCTCTCTTGAAATGGCTGCTGAAATCCTTCCTCGGCTCTTTTTATTTTCTGAACTTTGCGAACTCTTCTTCTCATCTTTTTTGCAGGCTTGAGTGATTTTTTCGTTCGGGCCGATCCGTCTTCTTCTTCCAGGGCGGGCGAGTTTTCTCAAAAGATGACATGTATTTTGGCAGCATGTCTGGTTCTTTTCCTTGGTTTCTTTTGGCTTTTACATTTTTGGAGCTTTTGACTATATACGGGTGCGTAAAATAGTCCAAATAGTGGTAGGAAACGGTTGAGAGTCGTCTCCACCTGTGTTTCTGTGCTACTGACCTATGTATGCCCCTATTCCTCAGCAAATTACTTGTCTGGCTTCATTCTGTATGCAAAATCAGTATCAAAAGTTCTCTCTATTCATTAGCTATCGTCTCATATTTCCCAAATACACGACGTGCATCGGAGAATCAAAACCCTTTCTTCTTCTTTTCAACCATTTTCACCCTTTTCAATGTTTCAACCAGCTCTAAATGAATTCTACAAGATTTTATGGGTTATAGCAAAACGCTAACTTATACAGTAACCCGTATATTTGGTCAAATATGGGCCATGGTCGTTTGTTAGCCGTCTACCTATCTCCCGAGAGTATTTTCATAGAGAATTCTCAATATTTCGGCGTTTCTTTTCATTTATTTTAGTAAAAACTCTCGAAACATCTAGAAAAAATCCATTTTTGGCTGGCTGACTCCTTCTTTGATCGCCGGTGATGACGGAATCTCCCATTGCACTGGCCCCCCGTAGTTTCCGGCATCACTTCCCCTCCGCCCTCTCTCGTTCCCAAAAATCCCAGCAATGGCAGAGCCAAAATCCGGGTGGCCAATTGATTTTTGAATGGATGTGCTATTCTGTCTTTGCCAGTGAGCTCTCTATGTATATCTGGGGGATGGTGGCGTATATATGGGAGGGGTGGGGGAGGAGAACTCAAGGGGGGCAGAGGGGAGGACTACGGGCGGTCTTTGCTAATTATTGTCGCCTTCTTCGATCGAGGAAGCAGAAGAGGGGCAGGGAATGCAAAAAGGAAAGGAAGAGGCCTCCCCGTTTTAGTCTCAGCCGCTTCAGCTCATCCACCCGACCCATTTCGGGCATTTTAACCCGGCTAATTAGTACTTTAAATCATATATTTTAAGGCGGAAAGGGGGAGCAGTTCAAAAGATCTATCCTCTCTTAGAATTTTTCCGTTTTTATGACTCATCGCGTTATTTGTATCGAGTCGTTGTTTTTAATCCCCCTCCCTCTTGGAGTAAAGCCCTCCAGGAGAGGAAAAACGCCTGAATTCCCCACGTAAAAACAACACCAGTTGAAAACTAGCCTTCTCTCGTAGTTGTCGTCTGATCTCTCCCGGCATTTTCGAGAGACAAAAAAGGAAACAAGCATCCGGCCGGATTAATTCTTGAGCTCATCAAATTAATCTGTCTGCCCCCTTCACCTCCTCACCCACTCTCCTCCTCCTCTGAAATAAGATTGGTTATCTGTGATGCCTCCTCTCCCTCTCTCCCCGTCTCGTCTTTTTTTACCTCCTCGAGAGTATCCTCTTTCAAACCAGGGAGTCGCCCTCTTGAGGTGTGAAACTCACACTTGTCGCCTTCTTTGGGGGAAAACTCCAAGACAAAGCATTTTTTGGGTCTTTTAACGGTTAAAAATAGTTTCCACACTCTCCTGTAAACGGAAAACAGTCAAAAAATGGTTTTGGTAACCATTTTTTAAGGTGAAATTTCGAATTTTGGGGTCTAGAAGCTTTTTTAGGAGCATTTACTGCGGAGTAGTGTGAACTGTCGCTCGTTTCCCCATTTTCAAGCATTATTCTCAAAATTAAAGTTCACAAGATCGTTGTAGGATCCCTAAGTGCCCCAAAAATTTGATCTGTCCTGATGTGTCACGCCAGCTGACCAGCTGATTTGCGTGTATTGTGTCTCTCTGCATTTCTTCTAGCCCCTATCTGCCTCCTCTTCCAAGTCCACCCTGGGCCTTCTCACATTTCACGCCACAAATTTTGTCCTCTTCTTCTTTTCTTCTCCTCGTCTCCTTCTCTCCCCCGGCCGTTTTTCGACGGCATTTGATAGCCGCCGAGAGCGGCATTTATTTGCCGCTGTAACTCTCATTGGGGCCCCTCTCATCCGCCGTCCCCTGTGTCATTTTCGCTGTTAGCTTTAGTCCTTTGCATTCTGATTATTCGCCCCCACTTGAGGAGGAACTGCTAATTGTTCGAGTTGCCGAAACCTCTCTCTCTCTCTCTCTCTCTGGGAGGAGGCCGGCTCCATTTTTGCCGGCCCGGCTCAAAACAAGAAGCCGCCAGCTCATCATCATCTTCTTCTTGTCCCGAGACCTTTAACCCAATAATAAATTCTCTTTCTTTTTTTCCTCGTCTCTTCTAAAATGGAGAAGAATGCCCTCTTCTTGTCTCTAAAAACGACACTTTTTGAGATCTCTTCTTTCAACAAAAACAAAATGCATAGCCTCTCTCGTGGGAATCCCTCCTTATTTACTCCTTATCGCCTCTTGTCCAGAAGTGTCCAGCCATCTCCTTATTTTACTTTATCCACTAGCCTTTTTATACCATTTAAATCAAGAAAACCTTGAGAAAATCTCCATCATCTCAATTTGGGAAAATACGGCAATTTAATCGAATTTTCCACTCTTTTCTCCGATTTTCCGCCCATGCACCCGCACCCATATGATCTCGGCAGCATGTTTCATTTTATCCAAAACCTTCAACTATTCAGGTATTCCTGCTGCCGAGATTTTACGAGTGCGGGAACTATTCAGTTCTCAAGGGTCATTTTAACCTATATTTTCATAATTTTCTTGAAATTTGATACTAAATACGTCCTCAAATAAGTTATGAGCATTCATTTGTTAGTTTTTTTTTCTTTTTCGTCTCCCTCTAGTCTCTAGTTGCTGTTTTGCCGCCCTCTCTCGGCCGGCGCTCACTTCTCGTGTTAACCACTCTTCCCCAGCAATTTATAGCACCTTTTAACAGAGAGAGAGAGAGAGAGAGAGCAGTTGCCCCAACAAAAAGACGTCTCGAGAGGACGCGTGCCTACTACTTTTATCCTAATTCCCGGCTCTCAATGGCCTCCTCTCCCCAATTCTCTAAGAATTACCGGGGAACAAGGAGTATAATGTTTTTGGAGGAGGGAGATCGGGTGTCGGTCTTTCTTGTCACATCAGACCAAATGATAGATTTCCGCGTTGAAAGTCTCAAGAATCAATGACGGCTGACTGGCTGTGTGTCTGTTTTAAAGCACAATTATTTTGACAGATGCTCTACAGCGTTCAGTCTTCCAGCCGGTGGCTATGAGCAGGCGACACAAATACACAACTGACCGCTTGAGACGACGCGACTGATTGACATCCCAAGCCGCACCCCGGTTCCGGCAGCTTTTTCACTGGGAACCCAATGAATCTTTTCTCTCCCTCTCCTTTCTAATTAAAAATCATAGTAAGGGGCATATTCCAGCCTGAACCGCAGCTGAAATCCTCGCTTCCCGTTTTCTTGTGTTAATTCTTTGGCATAAGACCGTTAGCTTTCCTTTGAACTCAATTTGGAACTGAATTTCGACTCGGTCCCACTGTCTTGCTCCCTGGCTCCTTCTTATTGTGTTTCCTCTCCCGTTCCCCATATTTTCTATTCTGAACTCATCCACTCTCTAATAATTCATGATGGGTTGAGGAACGCAGTTCTCTTCTCCTAGCTTCTCCATCTTTTCTGCCCTCTTTTTCCACCATTCGAGATCGTACTATTCGAGTCCAGGTCTCCAGAACTACAGCTGGCTGCAAACGGGCTCACTTCCCGCCTCTCGTTCCCATCCCAGGCATTTTTCATCCGGAGAAATTTTACCTGCAAAGGATTTTCCGCGTTCCACCATTGCTTCTAAACTACTGGAAGTACTGCGCTTTTCTGTTGACCCCGCGGCTCATTCTAGTCCCGGGAACCGTTTCAAACTTCTATTCATTGGCCTAAAACATTCTTAGGGTTCTTTTCTCGCATGTCTTACTGTGTCCCTTTCATTTTCTTTTTACCGCCCTTTTTTTCAGATTTCATCCAGTTCAGGCTCTCATGCAGACTGATGAGCATCCTCCCAGGTTGGTCTTCTTTCCTTGTCCTTTTTTTCTATTATTTCAAAAGAATAGAAATGTTTATTAGCCTGTAGTCGACGCGTATGGTCATAAATACACACTCCAAACGAGAAAGAGGGAATTGTACAAGGGGAGGGGGAAGAATGTAAAACAGGAGCTTGTTAGAAAGTACCGGTGGAGATCAATTTAATCAAATGTTCGACTTTTTCCTGTAAATTCCTCCCGAGACCATGCGTCGTCCTTTCCACGTATTTTATCAGTCGTTTTTTCGGCTCCGGTGCCATCGAAGACAATTTCACTTTGAGGGTTATCACGAGATCGTCTAGGGTCGATTGACTGTCAATTGGGGGTGCCTTTTGAATTTGGCGGTTAGGCGGTTCTCTTTCTCTGTAAAGAATAGAAAACTAAAGGTGCTTATGATTAGAATGACTTACATCCTTTGCCGGGGGGTTTCGTTGATCTCGCAGTATATCAACTCGTAAAAATCTTCATCATTACTACTGCCACAGTGATCGTCTCGGCTATTTCCCGGCTGAAAATTGGCTCAAACACTTGTAGACATGGGGAAAAGGCAAGTTTAGGTACTAGGGAGCCCCTAGGAACAGACACCATTGGGGGAATGGTTTTGGTGGGGGCAGGGCCCGAATTCTTGGTCCAAGTTCCCTACAGAACGGGTCGGGACCTAATCCCCCAGAAACTGAGGGTTGTATGGTCTTTATGGTGGATGAATACGGGTCTGGTAGGGCAGAGGGCCCTGGAATAGAGGTGTTACAGTCCCAAGGCGTTCCCGACAAGCTCATTCCCAGTGTGGCAGTAAAAGCTTCACTAAATCGGGCCCAAATTACGTCAGACCCTTTACCGTAAGTCATAAACTGTCCCAACATTAGCATGTCCGTCGAAATAAGGTCAATTCTTACCTGGAAGCATTTATTAACGCCCTCTTCCTCGCCATCGGCGCCTATCAACACAAAGTCATCTTCATCTAATTCTTCATCAAAATCCATATTAGAAAGACTCGTAGCTGACATGGTTTACCCTTAAAAAGTACAATCTTATCTTGTTTAAAGGAGAAAGATCAAGGCGCCGAAAGGCGAACGGACGGGGGTGCCGTTCGCGGGTGCACCGAGGGCAAAATAGCAGAGAAATCGATATTCTGCTAGCCGGCTCTCTGTCGCGGCCGGTTGACCAGAACACGCGTGAACACAGAACACAAATAACAGCAAAAGCAGTAATAAGCAGTAAAAATAGGATGGGAGGAGTAAAAATGGGGAGGGGTTTCCTTTGTTTTGGAGAGGAAGGGGGACAGATATGGGGGAGAACATGCGCCGAGGAAGAAAGAATCATAAGACCCAGCTGTCTTCTTGGTTGACTGTGCTTATCAGCTGGGACTATCGCCTCTTTTTTCTGGCCAGGAGGGCCTTTCTTTTGCCATTACGATGGAACTTTAACAGACTTTCTAGACACATTCTGGTAATTTCGAGGACTCTGGTAGGAGCCATGGAAATGAGAAGGGCCAGACTAGAACCAGCTGTTTTTTTTAGAAATAAGCGGGCACAGGCGGGAGTAGCCATAGCAACAAGGGAACACGGATGATAACGGCAGAATCTTATGATACCAGGGAGAAAAAAAGGAGCGGAAAACAACGAAAGAGAGCGACGAGTAAAGCCGACCCGATACCGCTCCTACTTTTGTAGGTGCCTTCCGTCAAACCAGGCTGGCTGAACATTGAATATCTTTACTTTACAGTGCTCCTCTTTATGTAGAAGAGTTCTCTTCAAGTGGGAAACTCAGAGAAAAGGCTGGCCGACTGCTGGGACGGCGAACCTGGTCGAGGCCCTCTCCAAGACTTTCTAACCACAAATTGGATACGTTTATTGACAAACAGCTTAGATATAAGAGGATCTCGAGGCTTTCGTTCATTTCTTTCCCTTGTTCTTCTTCTTCCTCCTTTTATTCTTCTTCTGGAACGTGACTCCCGAAGTACTTGGCCTTATGTCGGTGTCCTCTGAACCGTCTGATGCATAAGGAGGAAGTCTACAATAACCAGTTATTGATTGCTCAGAAAACCCCGATACCTGTCGTCATCGTACAGGTCGCCTTCTTCTACCGCTCCTTGTTTCAATTCCTCAAAAGCCTTTACCAGCTCGTCTTTGTCTTTGCCCTCTTCTTTATTGCTGCTCCAAGCGTGGAGGATGGTTTCCACCGCGCCGAGTTTCCTCTGGAGCCGGAGGGTCTGATCCATCAGACCGTAGCGTTCCCTCTTGAGAACCCTATTCTCCGCCATCACATCCAGATGAAGTTCTCTGATATCCACAAGTTGGAAGATTTGAGCACCCCTGGAGAATAGAGGAGGAATACGCCAATCTAAAATAACTAGTGGTAAACTCGCACCAAGGGGAAATATTCAGAATTGAGCAAACTTACCGATGGCATAGGTTTTCCGACAAGGACAGTCACAGTCATAGATCGGGGCAGTTGCCACGAAGCCATTTTTACTGCAGGGGACGAAGGCATAGACGATGTCCGGGGGCAGGGCGCGCAGCGGCTGGGCGCAGGGGCAGTCCTTCCCATGATCGGCCTCCGGCTCTTCGCCCGGAGAGGAACTACGACCTGAAACGGAGACTAAAAAGATATGTCAAGGAAAGAAATAATACCTGGAGAATGTCCGCTACAAACAGGCATCTTGAATAAAAAATAAATGGAAAGCGAAACGGTGACCTTTGGAATAAGGAGACGCGAGGGTGGTTGAATAACCTTTCGAAATCGGAAAAGCTGGAGTTAGAGCACGAAAAATCACTACCATTATGTGGACAAGCCGGGGAAGAAAGAGACGCTCAAAAATAACAAAAGGCTGTAAGAAACTGGTTGATGGCCAGATGAAGGAAAAGGGTCTCGGTGATTTGTAACGGTAAAACTGGGCTTTGCTAATTTCTGATGATGATGACCAAATAATATTTACTTATCGAAACGACCTGATGGATTTACCAAATCAAAAAAGGCAGAAATTTTGAGATTTTGGGGGATAGGGCGGAAAGTAGAGCGCTCCTTACGCTGCAGCAAGCCCATAGGATCTGGGGAAAAGCTTGTTTGGCTTCGGAAGAAGGGCAATTAGTGGAGTTTTTTGACTGCTACAGTTAGACAGCTACACAGTTATTCAATTTTTATTCCGATTGTAGTTATTTTCTTTTTTTTCAGAGGAGCAGAGGGTGCGCGCAGTTCTGCGTGAATTGAGCACACGCGCCGAGAGCGTCGAACTTCGAGAGGATTGCAACCGGCTTCACAAATTGCTAGACGATCCCATCTTCCGGCGAATAAGTCAGAAGGTATTTCTCTTCCTTTCTCTCCCGTTTCCCCCGAAAAAGAGGTTTTTTCGTATAGCAACATTACGTATGATTGGCCCCGGCGCCTGAAAACAGACGGTGGATTGGTTTATTTCCCCAAATGCAAAACATCTGGTTTTTCGCATGCTTCTTTTCGTCACAATAACTAGATGTTCGGGATGTCCTTTTCCCCACCTCCTCATCCCCGACGAAAATGGGGAAAGTTGTATAAAATGAGAATTTTTCAGTCTCTCGACAGGGAAGCTGCCGCCGCCAAAGTCAGGGAGTGTGTTTGTAAGTTCTGTTTTTATTTTCCTTTAAAATTCCCTGTCAAGCCACAGTTAGACAGCTAGTGAATGTAAAAAATACTGTAGAGTAAACCGACAAAGGCTAAACTTCCGCTTTCCAGCCACAACTGGCCCCCTGGTTGACAGATTACGGGCAGCCGTAGAAAAAGAACTCGTAGCAGAACTCAAGGAGAATCAGGTAAGTTCTATTCTTCTCCAAAAGAAGACAGAAATATTATAGAGGCTCTACTTTGTCGAGTTAAACCTCGACGAGCTCCGACCGTCATTCCTCGACTCTGGGGAGGACAGTCTCCTGATTGTTGGACCCAAGGACATCAAAGCGCGGTAAGGGTCATTTCCCTCTTCTTTTTTGGCCCCCTCCTTCCTTTTTCTCCCGTTGAGCCAATTGGCAAAAGTGCACAGCTTATATTCCATCATTCGGGGTTTTATTGTCTCTTTCTTTCGTGTCTCACTGCCCCGAACGACCGCCGGGAAAGACCCTACTCCTTTCTAATCAACGAGGAGCCCTGTTCCCTTCATATTGAAATGAATAGGAACATGTCTCTTTTATCGGATTATTGTTTTTTTCCATCTCCTCTCGAATGCCTTTTCTTTCTTTTTCTCCCAGAAGGAATCACTTTTTCTACCAGGGGATCCGTCTTCCTCCGCTCTCCTTCGCGCATACATAAGCCACGTTTTCTTTGCCGAGAAGAAATGTTTAAAGCATGACTTCCACTTTGAACGTTCTTTGAGGGATCAGCCACTCCGCTCTCCTTAATTTTTACAACAATCTGTATGACTTGGTCCATCATGGGGGTATAACCCAGGGCAAAACCCAGCCCTACCGAACCTCGCAGCCTTTCCAAATTTCCTTGGAGCCATGCCAAAAGTTCCCAGTCTTGGAAAATATGAACCGATGTGCTCAGCAGGTCGGAATCACGGCTGACCCGATCTGATGAGAGCACCATTAGGAACAACAACTACGTAACAAAACCCCGAAACGATTTCAGTGTTTGTGGTATTTCGGGGAGTATTTCCTGATTTGTGGGCTTGTCAACGGATCTGGTTGAGCCTGTCCCTGAAATCTCGGACCGGGCTCGACCTCTAGTTCGGAAACTTTGCTGCCTTTAGCCTGAATGGTCCACGGTCCAGTCAAGAGCCAAAAGCGCGACTCAAAATCCGACCCGGTCCGTCTCCGGGTCACCTAGACACTCGACCCGAAAAGCTCACCTAGAAATACGTCATACACGTCTGTCTAATGTGACCTCTCTCGCAAAACCATAACGAATTCAGGTGAAAGAGTACGTACTACGTGATCCTCACGTATTCCCCTCATTCTTTTTCCGCCTGTTACGTAGTTTTACCTTATTTTTCGCTGAAAATATGACGAATCTGGTGACATACCTGCTTGTTTATGACGTAGTCGTGGGTTCCCCTCGTTATTTCCTGCTTGTTCTTTCCACCACTACTGTTCAAATCTCGAGGGGGGATATCCTCCTCGTCTCCTCCTACTGCTGCCCTCTATTTGAACAAAGTCCGCGAGGTGGGAAATTTGAGCTATTCATGAGTTGAAAAAAAGAAGTATGCAGCAGCGACAAATCGCCTGACTCCCGCTCCCTCTCTTTTCCGTTTCCCATGACGCTGTTGCGGCGGGAGAGAGGGCCGTCGACCCTTGCTTTTCCTCTTCCTCCTCCCTCTGATCCCCTCTCCTTCCTCTAATCACCGGCCACTTCAGTAGCAACTCTCTCCCTCCTCCTCTCCCTCTTTCCCTAACGAGTGAGCCCGAGTGGGGGTGGTAAATTCCCATGGCGGGAGGGGGAAAGAGCGAAAGAGAGAACCAGTCAGTCCGAATTCAGAAACTTTTCCTCCCGCCTATTTATAGCTCTTCGCCTATTTCCGAACATTCCGCGCAAGCTTCGCCGCCAGAATTGGAAATTTCACCAGAAAAAGACGTAGAAAGTCGCGTGGTTGTCAACTGTGGCGCGGATTAGTGATAATTTAGGGGCTTCCGGATTAGATGGGCGGGCATGGTCTACAATAATCTTCCCGGTAGAACAAGCTGTTTCTTTAAATATGTTCCTCTTGGTTTAACTAGCATATTTTTGTCATCCTGCTCCTTGGAAAAATGGTCAATAATTGGTCTTTTCACTCCCGAAAGGGTTAATGATGCCCTCCTTGAAAAAGGCCCCATAATGGCTCTAAATTGTAATGCTTTGACTTTTTCCCTGCCCTTCATAATGGCCAGTGTGGCATCCTTTTTCCGTTCCCCTCCTCCTCCTAATTGTCAGGGTCACTTCTGTCACCCCGAGGTCTCCTAATCTAATCCGTCTCTCTATCTGCTGCCCCTCTCCCGCGCCCCTTTCCCGGAACTTTATGCTCTCTCTTCTCCCTTTATCCTCCTTCTTCGAGAGGTCAAAACAAAAACAACTGGGGGGAGAGACCTCTCTCCTTAGTGAGTATTCGCCGAGCTCATTTTCTGACCCTCAGGGCAAGGAAGAGGCCCGAGCACACACACACACATTGTAATTAGCGCTAATCTATTCATTGCGTCTGTTCCATTGTCCGCCAAGTATCTTTCGGGCTCTGCCGGCCCATCACCTCCTTATAGAGCTGAGGGTGGCGGCAAATTAGGTCAGCCTAATTGATTATAATCTGTGGTTGTTAATTAATTTTCTAGAGGTCTTCAACCGCTTTAGATTTAGAGCATGTTTACTCATCGGCCAGTATAACTCTGAACCACTGCTAATTCCCAGAGAAAACTACAAAAAAGAGGATGTTTTGAACCGGCCGGATGAGCCAAAGACATCCATCATTTTTCGTCGCCATTCCTAGACATTTTAAATGCCAGCCACGCGTCTCTTTCCTTGTGCCTTCTCAATGTTCATGTTTGCATATGTTTGCTCTTTTCTGGCTAAAAATGGTTGGTCCTGAAACGACTTTGATTGTCGTCTCAGTACGGTAGTTAGACTATAGTCGCCTCAGAACCATGGTAGAAAGACCCTAGAACCCCAACGAGAAGGGGCTCCCAATTTGAGTCAGGATAGTCATAACCTCGTTTTATAGCCATTCCCTGTTCGTCCTCTAATTAATCGTAACTTTGGAGTTCCTTGCTGCATCCTCTAGTAACTGGGGGTGATAACATGGACAGGACAGGACAATAACTCATGAGGATGCCTCCAGGATCAATTAAACCAGAATCGCCATTTGCTACCGTAACCCACGGCACCGGCAATATGAAACGGTCCCATTTGTAGCCAGGTTGTTATTCCCATTAATCTTTGTTGTTGCTCTCACCGGGGCTTCCCTCCTGCAAAAAAAGGGAGTGACTGCTGCTAACGTCATCTGCTTATTGCCGTCTCTTTCTGTTCCATTCTTTCCCCCCAGGTATTTTTTGCCCCCATCCGGTCCCTTACTTTATACTCTCTCTCCCTCCCACTGTCCCCCCTGCCAATTAGCATACGTTCCTTCCTGCCCTCCCTGCTCCCAGAGGCCACCACCCGCCTGTTGTTCCTTGAGCTCAGGTTTCATATATTCCTCCATCCGCCTTTCCGAGTTTATTATTATACCGGGGCGACCCTTATTCTGGGAGAAACGTCTGCCCCCGGGGGTCGGGTAATATATAAGGATCACGAAGGGAATTAGAAGAATTTGTCATTTTAAAGAGCCCAGAAAAGAGAGACCACATATTGTCGGCCATACGGGCTATACACGGCCTCTTCCTCTAAATAGACGTCATTTGTTCTTCTCCCCTCCTCGGGTTGTGGCCCCGGCACATGAATGCCCCATCAAGTATTCATGGCTCAAGCAGTGTCTTCCATTTTGCTGTTCCCCCTTTTTCTCGTCCTTCTCTCTCTCCCTCTCCGGCTCCCCTCCCTCTCTCTTCCCATTGGCGGCGTCAATTTCAGATTGTGGTGGTTCAGTTGTGTGTTTCGAGCAAATTAGTCAGTCCTAGTCCAATCATCTATCTCTGCTCTTCGCCTCTTTGCTTTCCCTGGGTCCCCGACTAGACCACTTCATTTAGTGGAGTCCCGTTTAACCACATCTATCTCTTATTTTGCCTTTTTAAAGCGGCGATTCCTGGAATTTTCCTCTCCTGAAATGTAAAAAATGGTCCCTACAACCATTCTAAACGGTCGATCTCATCTCTACGTGAAATTTGGAAACTTGACCTGTCTCGGATCCATTGGTTGCGTGTATTTTGGTCACTGGATAGTTTAGCAAACTTTATGGGACACTACCATTTCGTTCATGGAGATCGCCGGCCTTTTGGCCCCGTGTGATCACTGACATGTTCCTCGGCTCGTGTCTAACGAATACTTCATAAAAAATGGCTTCTTTCTCGATGAAACGGGCGTCTGGGAAGGTGTCTCTATCTTGAACTCGGGGAAAAAATGGCTGCGACCCTTTGGAGGGCATCCTAATCCCTCGCTAAATCCTCCCGCTTGAAAGTACGCACTTTCTCTTTCGACTTTCGGCTATTTCCCATACTTCTAGAGTCTCATAACGAACTATATTTAATAGTAGAAATTATGTAACTTTTCGTTTTCAGCACCTCGGGCCGTCTCCGAATCGGTGATCGTATTCGGGCTGTGGTGCTCGTCGAGAGCAATGCGTCGCAGCCGTCTACACGACCAACTTCACCAGCAGCCACCGACGGGAGACGAAGAAGTTCGACGAAGGAAAAAGAACAGCAGAGACGAGACTCGGCCGCCACAGTTCCGCAGTTAATACGACGCCCCACACCGCAGCAGTTGTCATCGGTTGCCGGCGGTCGAATAGCTCTCGCTTCTGTACGAGAATCAGCAGCCATGGTGGTGAGTACGGGGGGTTATTTTCTACTTTTATCCGCTACCCCCTGCCCCCCTCCCGTCTCCTACGCGTCACCTGTGGTTGCCTGCTCATCAAACCCGTATCCTCTTCATTTCCTCCTGGCCATTGCACCTGTTTCGCTGTTTTTAGCCTCTTTTTGCAGCTTTTCTCTGATTTTCTCACAATTTATAGAAGAGACTTGGTAATATAGAAAGTTAAGAAGGTTCTAGAAATATAATAAAAAGAGAAAGATACCTCCAAAAGTCGCAGCTGTCACAGCACCGCTCAGGTTCGGGTTTCACTGTGTCACCCCGCCTCGAGCTGGCCTCTTTTCTTTTTCTCTCTCCGCTATGACACGAGGTTGTTTTCCGTCCTTCCTGCTTTACTTTTTCGGGTTTTAATCTTCTCTTCCAAAGGCGGAAAATTGCGCATAATGGAAACGACAGGCCCTCGCGTTATACAACACCTTTTTGGCTCGTTACTTCCATTTTTTTACGTATGGGTACATATTCTGCTTTGAACAGACTAATTCTAGAAAAAAACCGGGGCTTCCCCCAGTGTGGAGAAAGAGTGATAGCCATAAATCATGCTGGAAGCACCACAAGATTTCATTATAGCCCTCATTCTTGGCTATTCTTCGCTTTTCCGTTAAATCTGGCCATATGGTGACGTTCTCTCCCTACTTTTTTGGCTTATGTACTGATTTAATAATGCTAGATAGAAAGTTCTTTAAAGGTTTTCCCTTCAAACCCCTGGGCATCTCCTTAGGATTTGAAAAATTGGGGTAAAGGGCAGAAAGGCGAAAAACAGAGGAATAGTGGTCTTTGTCCCGCGAAAAGTCTAGCCACCTTTAATCTTTTGCTTCTTTTCTTTCTATTTTATGACTGGGTTAAACGGAAGGAAGTTCGACTGAACAATGCCCAGTTAGAGGGAGGGGGCGACGGGCGGTTTGATTCGATTCGTGCGATGATCGTCTTCGCCGGCTGTGTGAGTACTCTCCTCCACCTAGGGTTCTTAATTCCCTGCTTAACATGGTCCTTCCCTTAAAATATCTTCCCCTTTCAGCTGTCAGGCGATTGGACGCAAGTCGAAGTAATCCGGCTGAGCACCGAGGGAGGTGCCAGCCTCGGGTTTGGTATTGTTGGAGGAGCGTCGACGGGTGTCGTCGTGAAGACGATCCTCCCCGGCAGCCCGGCAGACAAGGTTCGAGTCTCTATTTTTAAGATTAAAGGACTGTTCTATTTTTAGGATACGAGGCTACGACCAGGAGATCACATTCTACAGATCGGGAATGTAAGCACCCACGGGATGAGCAGCCAGCAGGTAGAGCCGTTCCCTTACAGTAATATATCGACCCTCTAGGTTGCTTCCATCCTCCGACAACAAGAATCTCTGGTCGAGATGATAGTTGGCCGTCCCATCAATTATGCAGACCGTCCTCCTGACACAGCTGGTAGGTTCTGGGGGGACTATTCTTTGGCTTGGGGAGGAGGGAGACCCGGTTAAATGGAAAATACTCTAACCACTTTGAGACGAAGAGGAAATGGGAAAAGGGACTCCTTCTTCCGGGCTTGGGCAAAGTCCCTTATGGGCTTTGCAAAATTAGACAAATTGCATTGTGGACTCTCCTCTTCTTCGTCGTCGGCGGCCAATCATCGCTCCCACCCCAAAAGCTCGTCCCTTCTCGTCTCCCGGCTGTTTTTATTCTTTAAAAACTTGGACTTTTTCCTGTTTAAAGACGAATTTCCAGAGTGCTGGACGATGGCAACCCGCGCCGCGTTGAACTCTCAAACATTGGAGGAATTCGTCCAACGGGCTGGCCGATCCTCTCCACCGTCGACTTCCACGACGAAAACCCCGGAAGATACCATTCTGGAAAGGATTGACGAGGCGGAACACCTGCATAATGAAGAGGAGACCGAGGCGAAAGAGGAGACACGATCCCAAGGATCTAAAAAGTCAGGTAAGCTCGCTCCATATTCATTTTACCGTAAGGGAAGAAGAGATCTCGTTGTCCCTTCCCTTTTAATCCGGCCATGTGCCAAAGAATGAATTCTATTAGCCGTCCTGTGTCCAGTCGTCGGAGAGGCTTCCCCTTATCCCTTCCCTCCCGCCGTCCAGCTAATTATTCTGCCTAAAAAATGCGCAAACACCCTCTCGCCCTCTCCCGAGGAGTTACCCTTGTGTCGCCATTGGGCCAGCCCTCTTCGAATAACTTTTGTTCGGCACTTTTCGCCCTTTTCAATGCTTCCAATTCCCTCCCTCAAGATTCAATTTAACAACGGGATTTTACTCGTTCTCGGCTATAAATATAGATATTTTTATAGTAGAAAGTCGAAAGACGAGCGCGGCAGGAAGAGTGAGTCAGAACGGGCATCAGCCAGCAACACCCAGCACGTCGAAGGGATCCAGGGAGGGAGCGGCCGCAGAGGAACAGAGAAGGACGTCGCACAACAGGAGAATATCACTTCATTCAGGTGGGGAAACACTTCTTATTGTCCAAAAAACGAGTCAAGGGAGGCCTTTCCTATACGTGGGTTCGCATCGAGTCGAGCGGTTTCTGGGTCCCGCTTGATTCCTCTTGATCCATTGGCGGCGAGATTGGCCTTTTTTACTTCAAAATTAACCATTTCAGCCCAGAGAATTGGTTTAGATTGTTTAGATCTCCTTTGAGTATTATTGGGGGGGGGGGGGGGGGGGGGGGCCGACCTACAGATACCAATGGGTCGGATCCTAATAAGTCCCAGTAAAATTCCCATGGGTCAATTGCCTTGTGAATGTTCTTGAGCATAGTAGACCGTACGGAAGAGGAAGTGATGAAAAATGGAGGGTACCCAGTGCGAGCCACTACAAACTTCCCACCACTACCAGTCTCATTTCAATTCGCCTAGCTCTATCCGTCTGGCCGGCTATTTATGGTCCCCGTCATGTATTTTAGTCGCGCGGTTGTCCCATTCCCTAGTTATATGACGTCGTGTCGACGGCTGCCTAGCAAAGAGAGGGTTCCTCCCGTCTCCCATAAAGTATTGTTCCGCTCTCTCCCTCTCGGAGACAGATGTCTAATAAAACAGAAGGGCTATTGTCCTTCAATTGTAGCAGTTATTCAAGTTCAAAATAGGAAATAACTGCTGTCTCCGCGGTTCTGTTCTCCTGGGAACTCTAGTCATTTTTCAATTTTAACTAGGGGAAGAGGAGTCTCTTGTCCTGTTCCTCTCGGAATAGCGACCTTTCCCTTCTTTTACTCCCGGTGACAAGTGGCCGGAGAGCAATGTGACCTGACGTGAAATCCTATCCTTTCCCATCTCACACCCGTCGCCGCCTTCTCGGGAAAGAGTGAGCCATCCGTGGGCCATTCGGGGTCTACTCTCCTTCGCCCCTTTCCCACCTACTTTTTCATCTCTGTTCCCCCATAAATGGAATCCCCTTTAAATTTATTGCGTCTCCTTAAAAATAGCCTATTTCCAGGTACTTCTGTCCCCGAGGTCCCGTGTAATGGGGGACCACGCACCCCGACAACATCTCGCATCTCGTTGCGAACACTTCAAGAAATGGTAGGGACCTTCTTCCCTTATAAAATATAATAATTTAGGCTTTGACCGTATTTCTAAAAGAGAATTGGATCGAGAAGCCATTTGAGACAGTCTATGTTACCCTGGAAAGGGATCCGGCCCTTGGGCTCGGGATTACGGTAGCGGGATATGTTCATAAGAAAGGTATAGTTCTTTTCCTCTTTCTAACTACATTTTTTTATTAATTTACACTTTGTAAACATCATACAGTGACCCATTTTTCAGCTAACAAAGCTAGTACTTCGAAGGAACATGATTTCGGTACTAATCTGTCATTTCTCTTTGCTCCTTTCTATCCCACTTCTCCTCGTTTTTCTAAGTTTCATCCCCGTTTTGTCCCTGTCCTGGTTGAGTTCTCTCTCTCCGTCGCCCCCTCTTCACCACCCCCCTCCCCCCTTAAATCGGGGCCTCCCGACGGATCCTCCAGCCCCCGGCGACCCTCCTTTTCGCGAGTCTCGTAATTTGATTTCTCTCAGTCACCATTGATGTAGTCGCCCACCTCCTTTTCGACCTCTTCCATCGCCGCCGGCGCCCCTGATTTTTCCTCTCTTCTAGCATCCTCAACTCTACTCCCTGCTGCTGTTCTTTGTATTTACCCAACTTTTTTTGCTCGGGCCCTTGCAAAGGGAAGAACTGAAAAATTCATAAGCCTAAAGGATCATCATGTTGATTTTTTGAATATTTCAGCAGGGCGGGACTGGAAGCGCCTTTTCGTTCCCTTATAAGCCGGTCTTCCTCCATTTTCCCAGACTTTTTCCATTCTTTTTGGTTATTTTAGACCGTTAAAAATATCCAAAACATAAGACATTCTTCATATCTTGCATGTATTTCCTTCTTTGGGGCCTTGTTTCGCAACAAATCTGTCAAGAAGACGGGAAATGGTACTGTCTGTTGAGAGAGGTCAAGAAGTACTATAAAAGTGTGCATGGATCGGTTTAAAATGTCCTCTAAATAGCCCTCCAAATTCGTTAATTATTAAAGAAGTTTCCAGAAGAGATCGGCGGCGTCTTCGTCAAGTCCCTGGTTCCCAGGTCAGCCGCTTCCGGGTCGGGAAAGATCCTGGTGCACGATCTTATCGTGGAGGTTTGGCTCCCCGTCAAATCTCATAACAAATGTCTCTATTTATTAGGTGAACGACATCTCCCTCGAGGGATTCTCTCACGCTGATTCGGTTCGAACACTGGTTAAAAGTGGCCCCGTGGTTCGGTTGAAACTGGTCCGGTTCCCCAGTGACTCGGCACAGGCTCAGTGCTTGAGGATGCTCCACGAACAGGTAGGAAAGATCCCAGTATTCTTTATTTTCGCTCCAGGAAACGGACACCCAAGTCATCGATGTCCAGTCCTCTAACCCGGACCTGGTGGCTGAATGGAAGAAGAAGGTCAACGAAGACGTCGACATCGTCTCGGCTGTCCTCAAGCCGGATAGGAAAGATTCGGGAGATGGCGGGCTAGGCATCTCATTAGAAGGCAATTAGACCTTTATGATTACGGTAATATGGATCATTTCAGGCACTGTAGATGTTCTCAACGGGTTACAACTCTGTCCTCATCATTATATCGAAGGACTCCGAGCTGGAGGTCCCGCGGCGAAGTCGGGACAACTCCAGGCGGGAGACGAGCTTCTCCAGGTACCGTATCCTTTCATTTATTGCTTCACAACCGATCTAGGTTAACCACTCTCCCCTCTATGGAGAAAGCCACATTACCGTAAGACAGGCCCTCACCAGGGCGGTGAATTCCGGCGCTCCAGTGACATTGATCGTGGCGAGACGGACCCAACATGTCAATCTGTTCCAACCGAGTAATATGCAGTCCTCGCTGCCTGCTTCTTATCCTCTGCTGGCTTATGGACACGACAGGGTTGTCAAGGCAGGATTACTGTAGTTCTAGACAAAGATGATTCCAGGCAAAATCGGAAATAAACCTGAAAGACGCGGGAACGGAGAGCCTCCTCCGGTTGGCGGCAAAGCGCCTCCGGTCCCGTTCTCTGGAGCCGATTGAGCAGTTGGCTATCTGGAACTGTGTTCCCCTGGTTGTCCACTTGGATAAGGATGTCCGCGGCCTGGGATTCTCCGTGGTCGACTATCAAGACCCCTCTCATCCGGGGGAGACAGTCATCGTGGTGCAGTCCCTCGTCCCCGGCGGCATAGCCCAGGCCGACGGACGAGTTGTCCCCGGAGATCGGCTCCTCTTCGTCAATAAACACGACCTGAGCAATAGCAGGTAATTCTCCACCCCCAGAGCTCTATCCCCTCTTCCCGGGGTGCTTATCATGTTTCAATCTGCCTATTTTTTAGCCTGGAACGAGCCGTAGCCGTTCTAAAATCCGCTCCCCAGGGACGGGTTCGTCTCGGAATTGCCAAGCCCATTCCCGTCGATCAGGTGAGCCCTTTGTCTTTCTTCTTTTTTCTATTTTTACAATATCAGTTGTTATTCCCCTTCCCCCTTTTCTTCTCTTTTATTTCCCGCTGTTCACGGAGAAAAAGACGAACACATTGAGTCATTATGTTTCGGCGATCCTTGCCATTCTCCCTTTATTACGCACCCATTTCACATTTTTACTGGCCTCAACGATGTGGCTTCGATTCCGGAACTTGGCTTTCCCTTTACTTTTTTTCCTTTTTCTCATCTATGAAAAGATGAAGTGACAGGAGATTAGCCTATCTGGCCGGGAAGGTATCAGAAATCGCCTCAAATCCCCTCTGACCCTCCCTGAAATGTCTATATCTCTTTGACACTCGATTTAAAGATATATAAAAAAGGAAATGTCTTTGTTTTTCAAGTATTTAAACAGTTTACAGTAGCCCTAGAAGGTAAAAATAGGGGATAGGCCCACACTTTTAAAAGGAGAAGCCGTCTTCCTCTGCAGACTGCAGCGAAAGTGAATTGGGCGCCCCTTTCCGTACTTTTTGACCTGCCCGTCCATTTTTTCTGCCTCCCTGCTAGCTTTTCCCCCAAACGATCTTAGATTCCTCAATTTGTTGACATTTCCCTGAATCCGTCGGAGAAATACTTCCGTAGCTGTTTTTTTCTGCTATGCTGGGGTAAACACAAACCTCTTCAGCAGACTCTGCTGCAAGAGATACCCCCTCTTGAAATGATCTCCCCCCTTTCGCTCTATTTTAACTGGGTATCCAACCTCTTTTTTGGCTTATCTGAATCAAAATTGAGTCCACTTTTAGTACCCAGTCGAAATTTGTTGCTAATTCCCCCGAATGGCGTGGTACTGGTCCATTTTTCAGCCCTTCAAGGGCCAGGGGTTGCCAATTGTTCGCGGGTTTCCTTATTTTCCCATCCATAGAGGTCAGACTCATTTTTCCACCCTGCCCCTACCCTCAATGTATACATTAACTCAATCGAGCATGAATAATCTACCCGGGGCTCGGGGGTGAAAGAGCCCGGGAGGAGGAGGAGGCCATTGAACCCCCGGGGCTCGCGTTCCTAATTGGATACCCCCGTTTGACCCGGCAGCCGCCTTCGGATGTTTACCTACCTATTTACGTGTGTGTTCCCTGCCCCTGCCTCCTGCCCCCTTCAAACCACTTTCCTGGCTATTTTGTGTGTGGAAATCGATGTGCTCTCCTCCTCTCCGTGCCACCGAGGGAGTCCGAGAGGCGCCTCTTACTTATCTCGCCTCCTCTACTACTAAATCCTCTCGCCCCCGTCTCAATTAGCTCTTCCTCGCCGAGGGGGTGGCTTCCTTTAGAGAGGCAGGGGAGGCGAGGGCAGGTCAGGAAGAGATAGGCCCCCTGGCAACCAGGGCTTGTCATTATTGTTGTCCTCCTCCGGGTGGGGCTTCAACCAGCTGTCTCCCTCCCTCTAAAAAGTCGTCCTCTTCCGCTTTTGAATTACTAATTTTCCTGGGCCGAGTGGGGCCCGGATCTATATATGTTGAGAGAGTAGATAAATATTTTTTTGGATTACTAATTTCTCCTAACTTTTCAATCTCCCTTTCCTTCTATTTTTTCCAAAATATAAAAAAGCGTATTTTTAACCGAATTCCGAAAAATAGCCGCGTCGCCCCGGGATTGTTGCCTTTCTTAGAAATGCTATAATTGTCTCCGTTAACTTTTGATCTGTTGGATACTGCTGTCTTTCCATTGTCTGTTTCCCGGAAAGACCGGATTTTCATCAATTTTCCCCAGTTTCCCATATCCATATGGTAAAACGACAGTATTTCCCACGGGCATAATCTCTTTTTCGCTCTATTCGACGCCTGGCGTTTTCGACAGCTTTGGTCGCTCTCACAGCCATATTTCTTGGCTATAATCATGGATTTCTGCCTTATTGTATCCACAAAAGGCTGGGAACCCCCTTTCTGGCCCTTCTAAAACCTGTACAGCCTCTTTTTAGCCACTAAAAACGTCAGAACTCTCCCTAATTCGTAAAATTCCCTGTATATATACATATATATATATGGCTATTGAGCCATAAGATTTGTTATTTTCCACTCGGATGAGGCCAATTTGTTACACCTCCGACGCTCATTCTCATTGCTCACTACGCGTGTGTGTTTATCACCTTCCATCATATTTTTCTGACATCTCTAGTAGTCTCCCCTACAAATTGTCCTCAATCCCTTCTTGTCCCTTTATCCTTTGTTTCCCGCTCTTTTTGAATCCACCCCGGCGGCATCCAGCCAACTGGACGGATCAAATCTCTCTCTTCTTAGAAGACGACGCACTTATGAGAGGGGGGCTGTCCTCCTGCCTCTTTTGGATGCGGATTAGTGTCTGTGACGCGGCGGTGGTTACTATTTTGGGCCTTCCTGTTCCCAATTATTTTGCAAGAAAAAGAGATTGATTAATAAGGAGAGACTTTTTCTTACGCTCGGGTTGATTCTCCGCCCGGGACTGACAACAAGCCTCCGTACTTCTTTCCTTTTAATCTAACCGCCCCTTTCTCCTTCTATTTTTGTTATCCGACTCCTCCAATTGGCCTTTTCTTTCGCCACCGATTAAGTAATTACCTCCCAATTCATGTTCTCTAAAATCGGGGAATCAGCTGCTCCCCCTCGCCCCGCTCGCTATGCCCCCCTCAATTAGACCACCCGCTCTCTTCCCATTTGACTCGGAGGGGATATGTGCTGCTGGTCCACCCCTTCCCCTCTCTTCTCGTCGATTAATTAGCCCTGCAAGAGCGCTTGTGTCCTGGTTATGGCAGTGGCGGTCGTGGTTATGGGAAGCGAGCCCCTGGAGGGAGAGGGGATGATGGTGGGATGTCGTGTTAGTAGAGAGTAGAGCGAGTCTCTTGTGTCATTTCCTCTATTTCCCTCCCATCCGCCGACTTTTGTTTCTCCTATACAGAACT
Source organism: Oscheius dolichura (assembly GCA_932521035.1). Classification (NCBI taxonomy): domain Eukaryota; kingdom Metazoa; phylum Nematoda; class Chromadorea; order Rhabditida; family Rhabditidae; genus Oscheius; species Oscheius dolichura. The sequence goes on from OW051493.1 coordinate 7,281,993, forward strand.
TCTAATTATAGACACATCTACTTTAATGGTTTACTTTCTTTAAAAGTAGAAATCATCATGAAAGGTCATGGCAAGCGGAAGTGCCGTTTTAGAGTAGTCCCCAGTGTCATTTTCCCTTCCCTCTTCCGTCTGCCGACTTTTCTTCCTCCTTATGGGGGAATTGTTAGTCTATTTGTAAGTAGAACCCCTGCCAATTTAAATCCTTAAAAATGACCCAGAAAGGGAGAAGAATCAGCCACCACCCACTCCTTCCCCTCCTCCACCCCCAAAATCTGAGTCCGCGCATTTGCGTGTCGAATTGTCCGGCAGAGCTTGCCCTCGGCGACTTCCTTTTGGCCTTCCCGTTCAATTAGACTCCCTCCTCAAGAGAAGAAGATCTCCTCTTCTTTTTCTCCTAAATATTCTCCTTTTCAGTGTGCCGCCAGCTCGCATTCGCCACTCTTTTCCCGCTCGGAGCGCCTTCTGGCCAGAGGCAGCTCGCCACGTGGTCGACGACGAAAGGTACGTTCTTCTCTTCTTCTTCTTCTTTTATTCTTTGTATATCACTTTTTATATTCAAAAGCACGTGTCTTTCCATTCCGCATTCGTGGCTTTTTGTGTCCGATCCACGTTCCAAATCTTTCCTCTGTGTATATTCGGATATCTCTCGCTGTGTTGTGTCACACACCACCTTCAGGCTTCTACCGGCGTCACCAGCAGCCAGGAGACGGTTTGGATCGGCGGGCCGGACGAGTACCGACGGAAGAACCCTCAGGTATCCCCCACCCAGGTCGCCTCTTCTCCATCACCTTTTTGTATCCTCTAAATCTATCCGCTTTGGCACCCCGAACAGAAATCCCTGCACCCCTGTCTCTACCGACCGGCCGATCTCCCCCCGCCCGTCCTCCTCCTCCTCCCGGAACATCTGTTTCTCTTCAGGCCTACTTCCCGTCGTCGCGCAGCCCTTCTTGCAGTCTCAGATCACTTGACGGAGTACGTTCTTTTCCTTCTTTCTACAATATATTTTTATTTTATTTATATTTTTAGTTTATTTACTTTCTATCGTGCAAGGCTGAATTTCGGAAACCTATCACTCTTTTTTGGTTTAAAATCCACTCGAAAATGGGGAGAAATTACTGTAAAAAAACGAGTAAAAGGGGATAAAATTGGGGAGCCTATCTCGAATTTGAGAGATTGGGGTCCTGCGACGATATTTATGAGGGTATCGCCTAGTCTTTATACGCCTAGTCCAGGTAAAGATGCCTCTAAAAACCTAAATTTCTACGCACGGGCCCCGAAACGAAAGCACACAGAGCTCGTATTCGTCTTGAGACCCGCACATGGATCTTTAGGAACCTCAAAATTCGGTGAAATGGCTATTTTGGGGGCAAATCGATTTGACCTTGAAAAGTCACTGTTTTGATGTTCCTGCACAGAGAGTGAGCACATTATTGCCCCCTTTTTCCAGAAGAAATTATGGTCTAAACGCGGTTAGAAGCTTTAACCTTGTGAATCGTGGTAGATTTTGTGGCCACTTTCCCTTTAGCATTTTATGGTTTTTGTCAGCCGTTTAGTGATGTGAAAAGTGCTCAAAAAGGTACCTAAACGGAGGAAATAAGGAAAAATCCAGTTACAATGGTTTCTATAGTGATTTTTAGTCAGAATCGATGGCCTCTTGGTCGCCCTGCTCAACGCGGTCTCTTTCCCCGGCCGGTTCTCCTCTGCCCCTTCGAGGCAGCTGGTCCTACGACGTCGTCTACCTCCCAACCCATTTGGAACGCTCAATTAAGCTTCAAAAAGGAGCACTGCCACTAGGTCGGTTACTGTATCTCCTTCCAATTCATTTTTCCCCCTTTCAGGTGTAGTATTAGATGCCGATAAAGATAAAAGTGTCAATGGATGTGTCATAAAAAGTATTTGTGGGAAGAAGGCCGTCGCCTTGGACGGGCGACTGCAACAGGGCGACCACCTCGTCAAGATCAACACCGAGGGCCTTCGAAACGTGACGAATTCTCAAGCCAGGGCTATTATGAAAAGGACCAATCTGATTGGAACACAGTGCAAGTGAGGCTACCCTAATTAAACCCTTAAATATGAGTATCGTTACAGTATAACGTATATTACGGCGTCGGATGCCAAGACATGGAAGGAGCGATTCGGCAGGGAGCCGCCAAGCTCGCCCGTCATTAATCGCCTTTCACCAAAGTGAGATAGGCTCTTTTTCCTTTAATTCCTAATTTCTAGAGTCTTTCCCAAATTCTACCGGTCACCGTACCTCTCCCGGAAAGGCTCCTTCCGTGACACGGATGAAGAACCCGAACCGATGTCCGAAGCATCCGATGCGGGTATTTCCGAACTCCATAGCGAGGCCATCTCCACGATGGAAGCTGTCCCGTCGACTTCGAGAGAACCCATCCAACGGCAGGAGACACTGGGAAGGGAAGCGACTCGGCTAATTGATGGACTTCATATTGATGACATGGTTAATGAGATGATCCATGTGAGTTGTTTTTTATGGGTCAGGAGGGAAGGAAACCTCGTAGAGTGAAGGGGATCCTTTGAGAGGGATTGTGGGCTTATTTCCAGGGGTTAAAGGTTGGAAGAAATGGAAGCGGCTGCAGGAAACACCTCACCTTTTCATGGTTTCTACAGTAATCTCAAAATCACTTGAATAGAATGAAAAGAGTCCGTAGATCCCCACCGCAGTCCTTTTTCCCTTTGGGAACCGCTTCGCCTGCAATTGGTACACTTGGAACTAATTTCAGGAGCTGATTTCATTATGAGGAAAGCTGTCATCAATTTGTCCTCCCTTTCTTCCAATGAGCTCATCAATCTTTTTGCCCCGGATGGGGAGGCATGTTCTCTGGGATTGTACTCCCCGGCTGCAACACCTGGAACCATTCAATGGGGGATTCTAGGAAAACGGGGAGGACAATAAGACAAGTGACGGGGGACATTTCCCGTTCAGACCTGTTTATCCCCTCAAAAAAACGGGGCCCGGCCAATTTCCTTCCCCTCTCCAAGTAGGACTAAAGTTGTTGGTGGAGAGGGTCCCACTTGGTGTTGCATTCAATTAGCTCAGGGAGTGAGAGAAGACTCCCCGTACTCCGCTCGTCTCTACTCCACCCAGAACCCACGTAGCGGCGAATTAGTCGCCCTCTTTTCCGATTCTTTTTCCCATTCCAGGGGTGTGAATCCCTGGTCGCTCATCATATAAATCCAGAGGGAGGATGATTCTCTCCCGGCGGAAAATCCTCTTTTATTAGGCGATAGACACGAGGGAGGAGCTGGGATTAGGCAGCTGGGATTTTCCTCTCCCGGATGAGCCGGTCTATATCCTCTTGTTTTACGTCTTTTCTGATTTGAATAGTACGCATCCAGCCGGATAACAGTGGTGGAGATCAGAGCCCGCTTTTTCTCCACCAAAGAACAATTTGATCCGCCTCTGGTTTGGCCAACTTCTTTGAGGTTTTAAATGCTTTTCAAAGGGCTAACCACCCCAGGAACATGTCTACCATAACAAGGAACTTCTTCTCTTACTAATTTCGCTTTAAAAACGGGGACATCTCTCCGGCGCCTCTTCACCCCCATAAATGAAAACTAATTGGTGAGGCAGGTAGTTTGTGTGTGTGAGAAAAAGAGACAGCATCGATTATGCTGGCACTGCTTCAAGTCTACGGCCAGTCCGGTCTCCAAATCCAGGGAAAGAGCCAGCCACTGAGAGAGCCATTTCCGGGGCCGGGGGATAGGGGCGCGACAAATTGATCCCCCTCCTTTTTTGCCTATTCTCCTTCATTAAATACACAAAATAATCTCTTGTCATTTTCAGGAAGCCTTGAGGGATGCCCTAATAGAGCTCGTCGTTCTGCACAAAACCCCCGAGTGGAACATCAGCCAGCCGAGTACCAGCCGACACGGCAAAGGTGAGGCCTATATTTTTCGCGCCAATTGCCCTATTTGTATCGTCCCACATTCATTTGGGCTCAGTTTTCCGTTAAAAATAAGGTGAATTCTTTAACATTTCTACCGTACTTTTGGGAATTGGAGCGCCGCCGGCAATGTTCCTTGTTCAAAATTTCCTTGTTTGGAGGATTACGGTACATTTTGTTGCGTTTTAAAGGATTTAATGTCATCGTAAAAATTACAGTAGCCCTGGTGTAGTAAACTGGGCCCACTCCGTGTCATAATTCTCTGTAATCCGAAGCTTTCAGAAATCACTCCACCCCCGTCGCGATCGTCGACTCAAAAGACTCCCTCGCCGCCGTCCCAGTCTCCACCAAAAGTCCAAAGCCCCACGGAGAGTATCAAAAGTCGTCAGGAGAGTCTTATTAGAAGAGATTCGGAGCCGGCTTCGTTGAAACCAATTTATCCCGAAGAGGAAGCGATACCGACGACCTCGGCGCCACCAACTAGGGAAGAAGTCGGAGACGAGGAGATCGAGGCCGCCTTGAGGCAGAATCACGCACATTTGGAGGTATTTTCGGGTTACGGTAGCCATAATCTACGGATTTTAAGCAAGAACAGCCGTCGACAAGCAGTGCTGCAGAAGAAGAAGTCAGTCAGCCCACGATGAAGAGGCTCAGCTATCGAACTGGGAGCAGCGGGTCGGAGACGATCCAGAACCAGGCGAAGCAATTGACCAGATCGAAGTTTTGGGGAGAAGCCCGGACAGTCGTCCTCCACCGGGAACCGAATAAATCCTTCGGTAGGTCTTCCTTCCCTTTTTTAAAAATTGAAATTCTAGGGATCTCGATAGTCGGCGGACGAGTGGAGGTCTCCCAGAAGGGCGGTCTGCCCGGGACGGGGAACACCGTCTCCGGGATATTCATCAAGAGTGTTTTGCCCAACAGCCCGGCCGGTCAGTCGGGTGGAATGAACATGGGAGACCGAGTCATAAGTGTATGTTTTTGGCTAGAAGATAATAACAAGAGGGCGTTTTAGGTAAACGACATAGATCTCCGAGAGGCTACCCACGAACAGGCAGTTGCCGCCATTAAAAACGCCTCGAATCCTGTTAAATTCGTACTTCAGAGTCTGCACAGCTTCTCTCCGCCGCAGGTAAATTTTAAAATTTCGAAAAACCTACTTCCCAGGGTGAAATACCCCGCCAATCTGCTGGAATTTCAAATTTGTCATCTATCTCCCTTTTCCCGCCATTTCTAACCTTTAAATTAGTTTCAGAATATGATAAACTCCTCGTCCAACTCTACAGTAGGATCAATCCGTGTAGAACCCTTTAAACTGGACGAGGAGCCCGACGACCCGGTCACGACGACGACAGCCGTGATCGAGGAGAGACACAAAGAGCGAGAGAAGGCAGTGACCACCGCGGAACAGATAAAAGCACACTCGCCACCTCCAGAAGAGCCGAAGGAACTCAGCCCCGTGAAGGAATTGCCAATTAAACAATTATCGAAGGAGGAGAGTCGTGATGATGAGGAGACACCGAAGGCCGAGAAGAAGAACAGCGTCTCGTTCATGGCGGAGGGGGTCAAGAGAGCCAGTGTCAGGGAGAAGAGCCCCAGGAACAGTATAAAGAGCCAGGAGAGCCAGAAGAGGAAGGCCAGTATGAAACAGAAAGATTCGATCAACACCGAGGATACTGTAAGGAAGGCCAGCTACGCGTCAGGACCTCTAATCGTCTCGGATGTCAGCAGCTCAGAGAACCACGACGAAGAACCGGTGAGTACCTTTTTTTTATAAGTTTTCATTAAAATTAAAATTTTCAGGCAACAACGAGTGGAATAGACGCCACCTCTGCCGCCCTGGCTGTGGACGAATTCGGCGATCCTCCTTCCCGCTTTGGCTATACCAAGGGAAAATTGAAATCTCGCTATGGTCACATAGACGGAGAAGCGATTCTGGTGGACTGTGACAGTGTCCCCGAAGCCGGACTCGGGATCTCCCTGGCTGGGAATAAAGACCGCGAGAAGTTGAACATCTTCGTCATCAATGTGAAAGTCGCCTGCCCGCTGGCTATCAAACGAGGAGACGAGATCTTGGAGGTCGGGTTGGAGTTAGACAAATGGAATAAAGTGTTGTTTAGGTGAATGGAAAGGTCCTGCGTGGATTGAGTCATGTGGTGGCTTCGAATATTATCAGGGACTGCTGCAACGGGCCGCTGGAGATGGTCATCTGCCGAAGGGATGGAGCTATGGTAGGTTTTTTCGAACTGGTTACTGTAATGGGTACAGTAACCATTACACACGACATTTCCTTCGCTTCGGCATCCGGTTTATGGACAGGCAGTAGTCGGTCGCTACGAGACTCATTAATTTGTAAACTTTGTACCGCCTCTCATAAGAAAAGGCCCCGAGGCGACCCCTGCCGCTGACGAAACGTGAAAAACAAAGCCACTTACCCCTGCCAGACGCCCGAGAAATTAGTTTCATTCCCGTACTTTTTGGTCACCCCCGGCCGCTGGAGCTCTTCTCTCTACGATGGTCCCCCTCACCTTTGATGTTCCCCTTCCCCTTCAAACTAACTACGAGAGATGGAGAGAGGAACTAGGCATACTAATTGGATAGATTGACTAATTAGAGAGTCGGGCACGAGGCGGGAAAGGGAGCGCACTCTTCGAAAAAGAAGAGTGGGCGATCCGTAGAGGCAGAGAGAGAGACAACTCATCCCGCCATTCAGCCCCTGCCCTCGCTCCTCTCTTTCCCTCCTTTTCCCCCATCTCCTCTCCTTTTCCAGACAGTCTGTCCCATCTTCTAATCCAGTTCAAAAAACGACTCAAATAGCCTTGAAAGAAGTAATTCATAGATTCAATTAGGGGGATAAATTCTGCTCGAGTTGAGGTCAATTATGGGATCACAGATGAAGCTTGAAATCAGCAAGATACCGTGCAGAAAATCTCATGGCCTTTTCACTTTACCCAGAAAACTTTAACGCGGGATTTAGTCGTCTGCTTACTTGAACCTGATACTCTCCCTTGCGAACAGTGTCCTGGATAAATGGACCCATATTTCTTAATCTAGAGTCTTTTGGGGGGCGGTTACCGGCTTGCGATAGGAAGCTCTGGTCGAGATTCTATGATAATTGTCTTCACTTTTATGCACCTACCTAAAAAAATCTCTTGCACGCTTCGTTAGCAGTTCCGTATTCTATTTTGGATAACCTTCTGCTCTTGTAAAATTTGGAGTTTAGACTCTGCCGCCTTTTTGGGGTCAGTGGTTGCATTTCCTGCCCGGTTTTCTCACGCTTTCACGTTAAAAAAATCCTCCTCTCACACTTTAAACTTCGAGAATTTCTCAAGAAATACCCTTTCCAAGAGTGTAAAATACCAGAAAACGTCGACAATTCTCCCAAGAATCTCCCTTTTTCAGGCCGACTGCGCAGTGCAATCCGACCCGAAAGCCAGTACAAGCTCCTCGACCTCCACCCCAGCTGGCGACGAGGCCTTCTACAAGGTAGGCACTCTCTTCACTTCGAGACCTTCTCCAATCAGGGGAGAGAGATGGTCTGCCCTCTCTCCTCTACTCTAAAATGCGCATGGCAAGTGTGTGTCCCCCGTCTCCTCGCTCGCTCCACGTCCCGTAGGGAGAGCCCAGCCCATCTGACCGCCCGGCCGACTGGGCTAACATCTTCTCGTCGTCGGCCGTCCTTTCGCACTCCTCAAGCCAACAAATCTAATTTATTCTCCGGGTCCTCAACTTTTCTTCTGCTCTCGTCCCCCTTACGAAAGGAAACAAAATTCTACTCTTCCTTTGTTTTTCTCTTTTCTTAAAATTTAAAAAAAAACGGAAATTTGACTGCGTACATTCCAATTACCTGTACCAATTGATATTCAGGCGAGGAGCCCCATTTTTGGTTGCGTAACAACCCGAGAATTGTGCTCTTAAAAGAGGCTACAGTGAGTGGTTAATAGTCTAAACCTGGAATGCATTTCATCCTCCTCTATTTTGAACCGCCCTGCCAACCTCTTTGATTTCGGGTCGAGCCATATCCGCGCCCGCACCCGTAACATCTCGGCAGCTGATTTTCTTGTTAGAAACCAACGCTACCTTCACTGTTCGTCCAGCTGCAGAGAGTATACGGGTGCTGCCGCAAAATTGCCCCCGATCAGGTAAACTCAGCGGTCCTTTTGTTACCGTATTTCCACTAAACAGGGTCTTCCTTTTTCTTATTCCAGTTTATTCCAGAGGTCCCCCTTTTCCTTCTCCCAGTACTCAATTTTCCCCCGCCGGGGTTTTCCATTAAAACTCCTCTGATTTCTGGTGGTCGGTTCCTTCCTTCCGATTAATTAGTTATTTCCTTGTTATAATTCTTCTCTCTCTCTCTCTCTGCTTTGTCATAGCCCTTTTCCTCCCACCCCCTCCTTCTCCTCCCCCTTCCCAATTTCTTCGAAGATATCAGTTTTCACCTCCCCTAGAAGACGGGGAACTTTCTCTGGCGCCCTCCTAAATTGTCGCGATCTCTGAGCTCCTCCCCTATCCCCCACCCTCTCCGGCTAAAAACGAGGGGGTCTCCTTCTTCTCCTCTGTCGTCGTCGTCGTTTGTGTCCGGGGCATGTGCATGTCCATGTCCTCCCGCTATGTATGGAAAGGGGGTATGTGTGGCTGGCTGGCTGGCTGGGGCGTGTCCCCCCTCAATTATAAGCTCGTTGCCAAGCTTTCGATGAAAGAGCTTTCCCTTTCAAAATTTTCCTACTTTTAAAGGTGGGGCTCTAACCCTCTCTGTACCCTATTTCACTCTATATTTCCATTGAAGACCCGGGAAGATTTAAAATTTCTCTTCCGCCACTTCCCGGGCTGGAAATGTCCCGGCGTAAGCCATTTCTTCCACTAAAAATGGGGATATTTTAATTTTCTGTAAAAAATAAGACTGTTGTACACTTTCTCTGCTGTTTTCTACTCATTTTAATGAAGTGAAAAACCATACAAAAACTGAAATTTCCACTCATGGTCCCCTGATCTGAAGATGACCAAAGTCGTCCTTTCCTTTTCCCGCCGTTATCTTGTTTGGATGACGAAAGTCTTCTTCCCGTGGTCAACATTTCCCAGCCCCTGGCTGTCCTAGCTGTTTCCCGCCATTCAAATAGTCCACTTTCTCGGAAGCTGTCAGAAAGTGTTAGGAAATCGGTAGTTTATGAGAAAGGAGCGAACTTTGCCTTCCTCCTCTGAAGACAGGAAAACATCTCTCTGGCCGTTTTATTTGGGAAAAAGGGAGTCTCACGACGAGGAAGAAAGGAAATAGGCTCACACGTTAATTATGTTATGACGAGTGGGGAGAGCAGTTCCCAAATAACACTTGGCCCCTAGATTAATAGGCGAAGTGGTCCCGGATGGGGAAACGGTTTCAGATTCGTGTTTGGTTCTTCCGTCCGAGACAGTAATTTCTTTAAAACTTTTGATCTCCCCCGCTTCAAAGTCCAGCTCCCGGCTAATTACCGTAATCATCCTCCTCCCACTAATCACAGTGTGGCCAGCCCCCCGGTTCTTTTTTCATCAGAAATTGATGGGAAACCGCCCCCGGATTCCGATGATAACATCGCCGTCATCAGAGATGCACAAACACAGCCGAGAAAACTTCCCCCTTCTCTTCTCTGTGGAGGTTAGAATAATATGTTTCAATGTTCTTTCATCATGACAAAAAGTCGGCGCAGTGATTATTAATTTTTGCTATAATTTCACCTGTCCGCACTTGAACCCCGCTTTCATTTGCGTCAATTGTTTGGCGGTGGCGAGGTGGTCATTTCGCGGCTCTGTTCTTTCCCCTTCTGAATTATTTCCAAGAAATTTTCCACCCAGAAATCAAAGAACGAAAGGTTCTCCTCTTTTCTCAAAATATGACCATCTAAAGAACCCTGATATTACTGTACTCTATCTGAAGAGCGAATCTATTAGAGGGAAGGGCCGGACCAAGTAAAACCTTTACTGTAAAGGCCCCATGTTTAGTAAGCCACTCTCCCTCTTTTTTCCCCTTTTTAAAGCAAAATCCCCGGACCTTGACAGCCTCCGACATCAGTAGAGAGTAAGGGTGACGTCATTCTCCCTCCCTCTTTCTCTCCTTCTAATTTAGACCCCCATTGGATGGACGCCAAATTCCGCTCTCTCTTTTGGCCGGGCGCCTCTAGGGGAGTATATTTAGACTCGTCGTCACCCCCTTTTTTAAACCACAATTCCTTTAAAATGACTGTAGGATACTGTAGAAGGCTCCGGACCGTTTCTTGGAGGAATAGACCCCATTCCATCCCCTTTTCGGGCCCTACCCTTTCAGTCACCTGTACCGACGACCAATGCCCTTCCTCACCACCTCGTCTTGTCTGAGAATTCACATTTTCCCGAATTTCAAAGGTGCCCTTTCTCTCCACCTCCAACTTCCCAAAAGAAGAATGGTGAGATGGTGGGGCATTGTTATTCTCCTGTGATTGTTTCCCTCCCTTCTCCTTCCCCTTTCCTCTGCTTTCTGCCCTCCTCCTCCCTCTAAAAACAGGCTCTCCTCCCGTATACTTTATTCATGTGTCCCGCAGGGAATTGACTAAACTTTTTCTCTACCGCTTCTTCCTCCTGGAACGTCATCCCCTTTCCCACCAGTTTTGCCTTTTTCCCGACTTTTTCCCCTCCAGACAGGTATAAAAAGGTCGCCTCCATCCCCCGAATAATTCTCATTAGACGGAAAAAATAATCAAATGTCGCCATTTCGTTAAATAATTCCAGGGAAAAAATCTGGGGGGAGCGAGATTTTTGATCAAGTAAAGTAAAAAGAAAAAATATCAGGGGAATGTTCTTCTGGGAGAAAATGGAAAAATGGCTACCGTCTGTAGGGGCAAATATTGTGCAGATGGGACAGAGTGGACGGGGGGAGAAGGGGGGACATTCGAAAAGCAAAAGTAATTTGAGAAATAATTAGAAGGGGGCAGGAATTAAGGGGGAGGAGAGGGGGAGCCGAGAAGGGGCAAGATCAGAAGAGAGAGAGCCACCTTTTCTTTCTTGGGATCCTTATAACCCTTCTGGGAGGCTCTGAACCTTTATTATTACCAGGTTTTTGAACCCTATTCCACCCAGAGGCCTCCCTGGGCTCTCTCCTTCGTCTTGGTGCACCTGCACCCGTATAATCTCGGTTTTTGAGGGGAAATGATCTTGGGGCTTGTTGGCACGTTACAACTCCTTTTTTAAAGTCATTTAGCCCGCCTTCAACGGAAATTTAACATATAAATAATGTATCTGGTTCTCACAGTGGAACATAAACAAAAAAAGAGCTTCCTTTCCTTGTAGGACCCTCTTTCCCCGTCTTTTTTCCTTCCGTCTTCCAGTTAGACCCAAAATCACTTTGTTGCCTCTGTTGCCGGCCACTTTGGCCCTTTCTTTCTTCTCAGCCAACCAGGCGTAATACCAAAAGAGAACGAGAGAGAGTAATCATCAAAAGTACACTAGAAACATCCAGAGACAGAGAAGAATATGTATTTTTTGTTTCCAGGCCGTTGCCTCACCGGGGCTGGTGGAACAGGAGCACCCGTCGGACGGATCTATGCCACCGACCAATGACTCGGACACAGCGCTACAAACTATTGAAGGTGGGTATTATTTGTTTCACTTATCACGCTACCATACCCCTGAGCTTCCTTGTATAACTACGCCTTTAAAAATTAATCGCGATACAGGTAGACAGCGCTGTGGTGCCGCTCTTTCCGCGCGCCCTTGCTCCTTTCCATCCCATTTTCCCTCCCATTTTCTACTTGTTTAAAGGTCTAAAAACTGTAAATCTCCCCCATTTTTTACCCGCTACATGTTGTTGTTTGTGAGTACGCGCGTGTGTCCAAATGTCCCTGCTCCCCGTCCTCCCTCTACTCATGAGCCATTCGCTGCTTATTGATTCGGCGCACTCTATGTCTCACTCTTTCTCTCATCCAAATGTCGGATAAATGGGAAGAAATGGCTGTTAAAATGAGCCTAAAATATAGTTTAATTCAAAAAAGGCTCAAAAATTCCGAGCAGAACTCATTTTGGACGGGGGAGGGATTTCCTCATTCCTTATGAATAAACACTGTCTGGGGACCCATTTTGAGGGATCGTGGTGATCGAAGGATGCAGTTTTCATCAGACTGGAGACAACTAGAGGGAAAAATTGGGGAAAAATTGGTATAAAACTGGGGGAAAAGGGGAAATGGAAGCCCGGGTTACTGTAACCCTTTTTTGAAGCGAAATTGAGCTGATTTTCCTCTTTTCAGCAGTCCGAAAAAAGAGCTTCAGTCTCGAGCGAACGGTACCCATCGAGGTGGGGAAGGAGACGCTGATAGAGATCGACAAGGAAGGAAAAGGACTCGGACTGTCGATTGTCGGCGGGTCGGACACCGTTCTCGGCGCCGTCGTCATCCACGAAGTCTATCCAGATGGCGCGGCGGCACACGACGGCCGACTGAAACCGGGCGACCAGGTTCTGGAAGTGAATAAGAATAATCTGAGGGGAATGACACATGATCAGGCCATTTCCACCTTGAGAAGGACTCCTCCCAAGGTAGTCCCCCTTCCAGAGGATTCCCCTTATGATGGTATTCCAGGTCCGGCTGTTGATCTACCGAGACGTCAACCTCCAGCTGAGCCTGTTGGATCCCACACAGATTTATAATATGTTCGAAGTGGAGCTGACGAAGAAGCCGGGAAGGGGACTGGGACTGAGTATTGTCGGGAGGAAAAACGAGCCGGGGGTCTACGTCTCGGAGGTGGTCAAAGGCGGCACGGCCGAAGCTGACGGGCGATTGATGACGGGTGATCAGGTATCGTAATTTTTTGATATTTTGGATATTCTGGGTCTTGAAAAGAAGATGTATATGGGTGAATATTTCAGATTTTAAACGTGAACGGGCAAGATGTCTCAGCCTCGATGCAGGAAGATGTGGCGGCGATGTTGAAGACCTGTGTGGGAAGGGTCAATCTCAAGGTTGGTCCTTTCTTCCCCAATTTCCAATTTAACTGCGTACTACATGTAATACTCAGTCTCTAACTACTTTTTAGATTGGCCGGTGGAAATTAAACGAAACAACGACCCGAGTCCACGCCGCCGCCGAGGCTGCTTCGAACCTCACAGCCTCTGTGACAACCCCCCGACCGGGACTCCATTCCCCGGCTGAGGCATCCACCTCGGGAGAGAGACAAGTTCCCTCACCCGCTCCTCCGATGCCCAGACCGACAATAACCCATACAAATGCCGAGGGAGCACCAGAAGAACCGGCAGACTTGAGCCCGGTACAAGAGGAGGCGAGCACGGGGACAGAAGCATCCAAGAGCAATCACGATCAGGAGGACAGGGGCACGCTGGCTTATAATATTCACCATGATCTGAAGGAAGAGGGCAGTGACACGTTGATGGTCGAGCTGAGAAAGGTGAGTTTTTGTGCCGTAAACTGGCAAGAGGAGAAGTTGGGTCTGCGCACCCGCACCCGTAGAATCTCGGCAGCTAAACGGCTAGCCATCACACAGTAACCGAAAAATAAAACCTCCTCCGTTTCAGGTCCCGGACCAACAGTTAGGAATGGGAATAGGCAAACGGACTCGGGGCATCCTGGTCACCTCCCTGCAGCCGGGCTCGGCCGCCGCCGAAAAGCTGAAAGTCGGTGACCGTATCCTGGCTGTCAATGCCCTTCCCGTCACGGATCAGGTGGTTATTTCCTCTTCCTTCCCCCATTAATTCCCATTTTCAGCTTTCCGCCGTTACTTTTGTCAAAGCCAGCGGCGAACGGCTCTTCCTCCAAATTGCTCGACCGCGTGTCAATCCGTCATAATTCTCTCTTTCTTCTCTTCTCCTCGTCTTTTCTATTCTACAGTATTCTACAGTACACCCTCCGTCTCTTTCTTTCCTAAAAGTATAAAATAATAACAAAATGATTTTTAAAGAATGTCCCCCCACAACTCTTTGAGCTCAATTTGTTCTTTTCATTCCTAGTTTTCATCAAATTTTTTAGTCATTTTATATCGGTTTTTTTAAAATTAACAAATCACCTTTTTAAAGTTATTTTTTTTTATTATAAAGAAGATGCAAAAAATTAATAAATTTTTACAATTCTCCTTGGATTTTATTGACGGCCACAGCGCGCCACAGTTAGACAGCCAAAATATGAGTTCAGATGGGTTTTTTGATCCTGCCGTTCGTCTTCGGTCAGAGCAAAAAGTGTTTGTTAGTTTGAGACGGGAAAAATGCTCGAAGTAAAGAGGCTGAGACAGAAAACAAAGTCGAAAAGTTTTCGGCGGCGCTGATGAGTTGTTATTGTGACGTGGTGGGCCGGGCTCCCTGTTTTCCTGGTGGGAAAGTGGATGAGGACAGGGGAGAGGGCGGATGAATTGTGTCAACATATTTATGACGGGATGGGAAGCCACGTTCTTTTTGTTTATCTGGCACACGTGAAAGGGGAAGAAGAGGAATTCGAAACTTTTGGGTGGCTGAGGACGGGAACTCTTTTTAGCCTTGAGATCATTCAATTACAAGAGGACTGTACCGGGTAGGGCCGATCCCCTGCACCCGTAAAGTCTCGGTAAGAGGAAGTTATAATGGCGTCACAATTTTGTAACTGTTTCGAATAAAGACGAGCCTACTGCCGAGGTTGTACGGGTGCAAGGTATCGAACCAGTACTCCCATAAAACCATCAAGGATTCCGTCCAGAGAGCAAGGATTTGGCTGTAGAATCCGAGTTCTGCCGACAATTTTTGGTTTTTTCTCCTTTTTCTCCTCCCCCTGCTTATCTCCTCACAATAGTCCATTCAATCCAATTCTGTCTACAACTGATAAAAAAAGTTGTTTCTATAAATAAGAGACTTTCGAACACACGTGGTGAGAAAAGAGTCAACGTTGTTTGGATCCACAAGGATTTGCATGAAATTGGAATCGGAACAGTACCATGAACAACAAGAGTCTATAAGGTTGGAATAATTAGCGTCAGCATTTCTGTACCAGCGGGCCTTCGGCAGCCTACGGCTGTGTCTTGTTAGAATTATCCGTTTCAACTTGTGGCGACCTTTCCTCTCTTTCACCATAGCGCTTTAATAGGAAGGGATGGAAATTGGGTCACAACAAATGCACAACGGGGAGCAATGGTCTATTCATTATATCATTTCAAGAGTTCCATCCCTCCCTTCGGCGATCTCCAAGGCCTTCGTCGGGGTCTCTTGACTTCTGTCGGCCTTCTGACCGTATCCACAAGGGAATTCTCAATTCAGGGAGCTTTTCCAGGCTTTGATGCCTTCAGTAGATGCAAAAGAAGGGCAGAGAATACGTGGGACAATTTCCCGGCGTCTCCTTGGCACAGTCTCATGGATATGGCTGAATATTGCCAGGCATGTACAATAAAACGACCCTCTATTCCAAACTAGAGACGGTAACCTCCCTGCCCTTCATTGATTGCCGTCTACCACAGTCCGTCTAGTTCCATTTCTCCAAACATTCTGTTTTTTCCTCTCTTCTATACAGACTATATACAGGCTGTTTACTCTTTTCCTGCCCTCTCCCCCTTTTTCCTTCAAAATCCCATAAATGCCTTATTCACTTCCCTTCCTTCTGTCCTCAACAATTCTGTTTACTCACTCCCTAGCGTTTAGCATAGATCTTTCGAGCTTCGTCTGGTTCAAAAGATCGAAATAGGGCGCGACGAGACGAACACAGCCACATGGCCGGCCCGGTCCGTCAACATGTTTACCGGGGGGAGGGGCGGCGCAGGGCATAAGAGAAGCGGCCGGGCCTCATTCCCCTCACAAGGCTCACAAACAACTGTGAACTGCTCTCTACTCTACTCGAATATTTCAATCTCTCTAAACTCTAACCCCTAAAGAAAATGCTTCGTCAAGTCACCAATCAGGCTATTCGCACCCTTGCCACCCGTAAGTCTCTTTTATTCCTTTTTCCGACTGGTCAGGGTATTCCCCCTATTCTTAGACCTCTAAACCCCTATTTTCCTAGTTTGTCTTCTTTAAAACTTACCCTGCCCCTTGAATTACCCCTGGCTCACGGGGATTAGCCGTCTTTTTCGCGCAGAGGGGGTCTTACTCTTCAAAAACAGTGACAAACAACTTATAAATAGATTTTGTTTATTTCATTCATTATTGTGCTTGGAAAAAAATATTTTTCGGTCAACTTTAGTGCTAAAATTTAATTATGAGGACAAAAAACGGCATGTTTTTCAGTAAAGACAATTTACTGGCTGGTTAATTTCCTATTCCAGCCCAAATGCAGTATACTAGAAGCTAGGGAGGTAAATACAAGGGAAGAAGGGTTAGTGGGATAGAAATACTATAAACAAAAATAAAATAACTAAATCAATGGAAAAAGGCGAATTTTTATAAAGAATTGTAGCGAAATTTGAGATTTTTCCACAAATTCTTCAACAGAAACGGTTATTATTATCTAATTATGCATAAAAGTTAATTTTCTAACGAAAACGCCTCTAGAAACGCCCTGCTTCTAGACTTGCCATTCCCGTTTCGCCTAATGTTGAGGCCGTTCCTTCCCAGTATCCTGAAGAGGCTTGATAATCTCGACTATGCTAAAATAAGGCAATCTGTGGAGAGGGATTGGCAATATTTGAGATCTTTGAAACGCTTGAAATCGAAAGGTATTACTCTAGCCTAGCCAGCAAAAAATAATTAAGGCAATAGAGAGCAGACTAACCGCCGCTTATACCATACCTTCATCCAGGCTAGGAATATTCAATTCGGTTGGGGAATAGATGCTTTTCTAACAATAGAGGTCAACATTTTCAGGTGTCGAGACTCCTCGTGGACCTCAGAACTTCGGCGGCTATGGTGGAAGCCAAGTCAATCCCGCTAAGCCTGAGGCTACAATGGATCGAGCGTCTCTCCGCCAAGAGAAAGGAAAAGACGCCTACCAGAACGACCAGACCAGTGGCATGATGAAGGAAACCAAGGCCAGCGAGGATCGAGCTCGTGGAGTCGATATGAACGAGATGAAGCATGATGCTCGAGAAGCTGCCCAGGAAGGAAAGCAGAAGGCTGGAGAAGCCAAGGAACAGGTTAAGGAGAAATACCAGGAGGCCAAGGAAGATGTAAAGGAGGCTTACCATGAGTCCGGAACTCGTGGAGTTGTAGAAACCGCGAAAGAAAAAGCCCATGACGCCAAGGAAATGGTCCAGGAGAAGATGCACGAAGCTAAGGAGAAAACCGAAAAAGTTGTTGACAAGGCCAAGGAATGGGTGAAGGACAATATCACTGGTCATTAAAAAACTCGAACCTTTTTTTCTGTAGATATGAACCGCTCTGATTATGTATATTTTGTACAAAAGTTTTAATAAATATCGAACAAACATCGTATAGAGATCGTGGAGATCGAAAAAAGTCATCGGGGAAGGGAAATCTGGACAATGTATGAAAATGGTTAGGCACGTAAAATTCAGCAAAATAAAAGGATGAACTTATGCATTTTGTATGCTTTTCCTCTTCTTCTTGTTTTCCTCGGCTATTTGTGCGTCGCCCAGAGTGCGAGTAACTTTCGAAGTTCCGTCGACAAATTTAGTTCTGTAGATGACATTAGCATTACTGAACATTCCTTCTTTTAGCGATACGATAATGAACTAAAAGAATTTAAGCTGTTATAAAATGAATAAAGTCCTTACTTGACTGGTTGTAAAGTAATTTTTGATCATCATTCCAATATTCTGAGTGTGGGAAGAATCCAAAGCAGAGTCTACTTCATCCAGAATATAGATAGGAGCTGGTTTGAATTTAAGCATAGCCAAGACAAGCGACAAAGCAACCAAAGACCGCTGACCTGAAATTATAAATACCATTAAAAACTAAAACATTACAAACCTCCTGAGAGTTCATTGAGAGAATCCTTATATTGTCCATTGAAACATACTTTTACTTCCAAACCTTCCAGTGCGCTCTTACCACGTGGTGGTTCCAATTTAGCACCGGCTCCTACCAGAAGAGTAGAAAATATGTTCCCAAAGTCCTGAAATGTAACATCGGTTTATCCATATTTTAGCAAATTGATGATAAAAAAAAGCAAAAAGCTTCAGTATGCAATGTATCTCACAACCAGTAAGGCTCGAATTAAATCGTAGTAATTTTACCATCATCAGCGTTCTGGGGGAGTCGAACCCCCGTCGGTGGAATGGCACGCGCGACACTTCGCACTGCGCCAAGTGCAACGCATTGTGCAGCCTCCGGATTACCATTATTTACCTTGTTTACTTGTTCGTATGCCTTCAGCAGTTCTTTTTTCTTCTTTTCGTCTAAGGTTTCAATAGTTTGGAGAAGAGTTTGCTTGTCACGTTTTACTTGCTCAGTTTTTTTGACTAAATCATCTACCTGAAAACGGTTTACAAAAAATACTATGGGAACGTACTTGAGCTTGTGCATTGTCAAGAATTGCATGAGCTTGAGGATTTAGTGTTTTCCCCATTGTATCGCGATCACTTTTCATTTTATCCATGCGTGTAACTTCTTTCTTCTTATCAAACCTAAGATAACACTTTGAAAACTTGAATATATATATTGCTTACCCTATGAAGGAGTAATCACCGTCTTTTCCTAATGAGCTCTCAATATCGGCAATAGTTTTACAAGTTTTTTTAATCTGTGCAGCCTACAATATGAAAATAAATAGACAATAAAGAATTCCTACTAATCGCTTGCATTCACTAGCGTCATCAACACTTTTCTTGTACTGTCGCTCCAGAGAATTTAACTCATTCTCTGCATCTCTTACAGCTTTTTTCATTTTATCTTCTTGTTGCCGCTTCTTTTTCATCTGATTGTCTTTTTCCTTCAGCTCTGCCATGAATTTATCCAAGGCGGCTTTCTGCTTGTTTTCTTCAGCAAGAGCTGTGCGAACGGCAAGCTCTTTCTGATGCAGCTCGTCCGAATATACTTGTTTTTTCTCCAGAAGCTCTTTAATATCTTTATCTTGCTTTTCTATCATTGTTTCTACTTTTGCCACTTCTTTTCTAAAAAAAATGGGCATTAATACCGGTAATGCAACGATTTACCTCAGCCTTTCTAGCGTGTCTCTGGCATTTTCAAAGCGTGATTTTATATTCTTTAGCGTCTGTTGAGCTTCTTTCAACTCTTTCTCGTATTTCTTTTTCTCATTTTCCTATAAATATTTTTATTACAAAAACGTAAACCATACGGTGTAATTTTTTTCATCTTTCTTTTTCGCCTCCAGATCCTTGATTTTAGCAGACAATTCCTTAGCTTGCGCTTGGTTTTTTTCAATTTCCGCCCTGTGCTTAGGAAGCTCCTAAAGCGAATGTTATTTTCACAAGCAAGCAAAAATATACCTGTTGCAAATGACCAATTTCATCTTTCAAAATTTCGATGGGGCTACTTTTCAAGTTTTCACGCAAAGTCTCCCATCGGCCACGAACTTTATCTAGCTGGTGGCGAATTTCATAATATTTAGCTCTAGTTGGTTCATGTGCAGCTATTTCTCTTGTAAGATGTTTAAATTCCATAGATAGCCGCTTTTGCTCTATAACAGCTTCATAGAAGCCTCGAATTCGTTTTAGGAGGGGCTCTTCTTGCTTAGCATTTGCTAAAAATAAACTCGTTATTATAGCACAAAAAATGACGTACTTCCTCCGCTAAGTGTTCCGCCAGGGCGAACATCGTCTCCGTCAGTGGTAACAACGCGCAGCTTAATCGCGGGATTGAAGGCTAAAGTCGAGGCTAGCTTAGGATCCTCTACGACGAGAACCTGAATAAGATTTTTTTGTTAAATAGACAAAAAAAAACTGATCGAAAGCCACTAGAGAACGTTTCTTTTTCTACTATTTGTGAATAAAACTTACTCCTTTGAACATAAATTCCATAACCCGTTGGTACATGGGATCAAACTCGATTAAATCCAATGCTACATGGCATTCCTTATTGAGTCCTTGACAGAGCTAAATAAAATTGTATATATTACAAATAAGATTTTCAAACATTTATTCTACTAGGTTTTCTGGCTGAAGCTTACTTCAGGATATCATATTTCACTGGGTTAGTTTCGCCCCCTATAATCTCCCCTTCACATGCAAAGAAGGTCCTGCCTACTCGTTTGCCTCCCCTTCTTTTGACAATGCAATTAGCGTGGAGCCTCAGGCAGCCATTTCAAAAATAAGTGACCGTTGTGACTGCCCATTTACATACATTGATTCATAATGAAACGAGGCTTTTTAAAATAAACGTCTAGCCGTCTGTTACGCTTTCCTTCCCGCTTCTGCTAATTCCATCAATATTTCATGCTAATTTGTTCTTCTCCACGCAAAAGCTGCCCTCCCCTATCCTCTTCTCCTACTCTTCAATTTCATCCCGTAATCTTAGCTCTTCAACCGTGCGCCCATCAAATCAAGCCAGCAGTCTAAAACGAGGCGCAATTTCCTCCTGACGTCTTGCTGATGATGCCAACTTGTGCGAAGAAGGCCACCACCTGCCCCCCGACTTTTCTCATCTATTCAAAATGTTTCTTTTCCTTTGCAACGAGTTTATGCATAGCAAAATATTGCCGTCTATAGGGGGCAGACATTTAACCCGCGGCGTCTTCTAGGGCCGCTATAAAACAGCGCCAAGCTTACCAGAGACAGATGACTGACAACCTCCCCCAGGGTCTTCAGAAAAAAGTCACGATCTTCTTCATTGCCATTTTATGGACCAAATTATAGCTAGTTGAGCAATTTTTGCAAAAAAAAAAAAAGGAAATCAATATACGCGTTTTCAGCATTTTGTGAATTGAATGGATCGTAAGCGAATGCAGTGAAAATCGGTTACCCCCTTTGGTAAAGGACTGAGCCTGAAAACAAAGTCGCGGGTTCGTTTGCCCGTCCCGCTCCGAAAAACATCACTTCTTTTCTATTGGCCGTCTTCAAAGACGGACAAAATGACTGATTCACAGAAACATTAAACATATGGTCTAATCTTTCAAATCCCCAGTGCGAACAATGTTTCCTATCTGGCCTTTATAATCAGGGCCGGAAGACGGAACCAAACATAGAAGGCGCGCTAACAAGACGCGTGGGATGCAATTCCTCTTCCCAGATTTGACAATTATGCTTCTGCAAGAGACCCTTGCTAAAAAGCTAGTTTGTAATCCACATAATATACCAGATAAAGCGGCATGTTTTTACTGGGGGGGGGGGGGGGGGGGGGGGGGGGGGGGGCTCCTAAGTTCGTGGAATGCCTCACCATTTTTGACTGGTACGGGCTATTTCAAAACGGTTTGCTGGTCCTTGGAGCTCTCACTGAGAGCTATTCAGGAGTATATTCAATTTTGCTGTAGTTTTGCCTGCATAAAATTGAGGTAACGCCTCTATAGCAAGCATAGTCCCCTCAACTCTTGAATATAAATTATGAGGAAAAACTGTTTTACCTCAATTTTATGCAGGAAACATAAGTTTTTTGACAACTCAAATATGTTCATAGGGTATTTCGGACACAGGTAATGCTAATTAGCCAGAAAGAAAAAAAAGCAAAAGAGAGTTTTGGAGCGGATCCGAACCCGTGACCACTCTCTCCATGTCGCGCCACCTACCTGCTGCGCCATGGCGATCTCGCGATAGGACCCATTTCCGGAAAACGGAGACTACCATTAGAAAGAGCTCGACGAGCTGATGTTCCCCCGAATACATCGAAAATTTTCAGGTGGCCGTCTTGTGACCGAAAACCCCAGAATGAGTTTTGGCGTCAACTTCCGACCCTCGCCAAAACTCGGGAAACGGTCCTACAGCAAAATTGAATATACTCCTGAATAGCTCTCAGTGAGAGCTCCAAGGACCAGCAAACCGTTTTGAAATAGCCCGTACCAGTCAAAAATGGTGAGGCATTCCACGAACTTAGGAGCCCCCCTAGTATTACTCACCTGTTTAGCCGTACCGACTCTTTTCTCTAGTCCTTCCATTGCTGGGGCGACTATTTTGTCCAATGGCATGATGGTACGTCTCTGTATCATGAAGCCTTTATCAACAAATGTTGCAGCAGTTTGTTGATGACTGAAGACCACATTGTAAATCTGAAAAGAAAAATATAAAATAAAAACTCAAGCTAGTTCCATTCCCGCATCTGTTGTCCATCCCATAACCGCAATTTTCTTTTCTCTTCGCTAAGAGCATTGGAAATTCCGCTCCTACTTGGTACATAATATGCGCTCCCGGCCGCCCTCTTGCCCCGCAACATCTTTCATTTTCGAATGTTTTTAGACCTTTCCTAACTGGTACTTATCACACACCTGCAAACGCGTCCATCTTTCCGAAGGATAAACTGCAGTCTAATGATATGTATATATAGAGTTATGTGATTTTTAGTGGTATAATTTGCTTCAAGTAGACCTCAAATTGGCAAATACTACTTTTTGCATCGCCTGGCCTAAGAGCAGCTTAGTTTCTGTCAATTTTTTATAACATAAATTCATAAATAAGCTATGAAAAGCTTCAGAGCGACCGATAAAACCCCAATTGCCAATTATTTGTTTCAAAAAGCTAACAATTGGAACAAAGTAATAAATAGTTACATGTGGGAGCCCAGATGTCTCACCACCTGTGAAATATGCCGTGCGTTTGCTTATGTTAGTAAAAATGGCGTGGGAAGAAGACAATTGCACGTGTCTGAAGTAATTAAGAAAGACCACTACGCATGACTTCTATCAGAAAGGAAACAGACGTCAGTCTACTATGCAGCTCAAGAATCAGACGCTTATTTATAAAATTACTTTCCCATTTCCTTATGTTGTTATTCACTAGGTAATAGCTTCTACATGCCATCTTGTAGCTCAAGTGAGCCCTATAAATTACCGCCCGCCTTTCCCTCTCCCATTCTCCTCATTGTGCTCTTATAACTATTCGGCTATTCAACAGCGCTCTCTTCAAAGACGCGTAATCTTCGTGATAATTGGATTTGCTCTAAAAATAAGGAGTAACTTGAATAGCTTTGCTGCATTTTCTACATGTTTACCTCATCTTAAGAAGCTTTTTTTGTTTTTAAGGAGGTGAAACCCGCAGTCTTTCTGAGGGTGTGGCTTTCAGTCTCCGCCTCCAATATTGGGCACCCATCTTTTATACCTCATCCCCCTTCCCCTTACGCTCCATTTGGTATTCACTTCCATACCAAACAATGACTGAGTGAAGGAGAACATAGGGGGCCAATTTTCATGCCAATAGAACTTCCGAAATGTGAATAATTTGTCTTGGCTCATGTCGATGTTTGAGCTCCCTCTCAGATAATGGGTCTAAAAGGAATCGGGCGCCTGCCAAAACATAAGTGATGCAAATTTTCCTAATGAAATTTCCTTGACATATTTTCCTATCGATATTCCTACCACTTCCTTATTGTCTTATAAAAGTTTCTCTTCAGAAAATGAGTGACGCCGACATAATACGGCTAAACGTGGGAGGTGTGAGCTACTCGACCACTCGACAAACCCTCTCAAGCCAGCCAAATTCGCTTCTTTGCAGAATTGTTGATGGCAGCCCCATTCCAGACAGCATTCTTTCACTCCCAGACGGCACTATATTTGTAGATCGAGATGGTGATCTCTTTACTTTTGTGCTACACTATCTGCGGGCAGGAAAACTCGCGCTTCCTGACGGATTCAAAGACCTCTGCCGCTTGAAGGATGAGGCTGATTTTTATAAATTGGATCAACTCTACGAGTTATGTCTGGAGATAGAACCTTTGAAAACGAAGCAGAGCAATGGCGGAGCATTTAGCTCAAGCGGTGAAAATGGTGAGTCCCATGCCTTTACCCAATGTCGTATGACCGAATTAGTCAAAAGAGGGAAAGTAATAAATCAGTTTGGCTCACTGCCCCTACGCACATAGAATTCGACATTTTTCAAGCCAGCTGGGCTTCTGTTTTTCCTGTCCCACGGGAAGAATTATCGAGCGCAGGCGGGCAGGAACGGGTAGAAAATAGGCAAATGCATAGGTTTTGCAAGTAGATTCGGAGAGATTTGACCCTAATTCCTATGAAAATGCGTCAGGAGTATTAGCCAAAACATTTGGTCCTACGTATAACATCCCGTCTGATCCAAAAATCCTTTACGAAGTCGTCAAAGGAATTTTTTACCAATTTCTAAATTGAACATAACTACATTTTAAAGGAGAACTCGGAAACTCTGCAGCGCTCTAAACAAACAGAAAGGGGCAGATTTCATTAGTCCAATCTAGAGTTCCAGACTAAGTATTCTCTTCGGGGAAAAGGATTTTTTTCAGGTGGCTATATCACCTTAGGATACCGCGGAACATTTGCCTTTGGTCGTGATGGTCAAGCTGATGTGAAATTTCGAAAGCTACACAGAATATTGGTGTGCGGAAGAGTAACCTTGTGTAGAGAAGTATTCGGGGACAGTTTGAATGAAAGCCGTGATCCCGGTGGTCCTGATGATGGGGAACGTTATACCTCCCGTCTATATTTAAAACATCAATGCCTAGAAAGAGTAAGTTGCCCAAAAGATTGCCTTTTTCTAACACAAATAAAATTAGATCAAGGGTTGATTCGCGACCTACTGTCATTGACAGCAGCTGGCGGAAATAGCTTCCCGAAAACACCTAGTTCCGTCTAAATTCTATTAGGAAAATGCACTATAAATATTGTTTACATTGCAGGCCTGCGATTTGATGGCAGAAAAGGGATTCAAGCTGGTTGCCACCTGCTGTAGTGGTGCGAATGGACTCGCAGCGGCAAATCACCCTGTTGTTTCAGGGGGAGGGGGAAATAGTGGTCAAGGGGTAAATCAATAGCATTTTTTGGAGTATGAGCATCATTTAGGACCTTATGAACCACAGAAATTGTGGGGACTATGAAGAACAACGCTGGGCTCATTATACTGAATATGTTTTCTACAGAGAACCTACTGGGATGGGTATTTCGACACCGTCTCCGCGCGAGGTAAGAACAAAATATAAATAAACTATACAGGATATTTTAGGGTTATCTCAGTCCCCGTTAAATGATGGAAGCGCGCCAAGAAAATCATTTGCAAGCAAAAAGGATAGCTATTTTTAATTTACTATTGGCTATATCAATAAACTTGTTCCCTAATTATTTGTGCGCACTAACCTGTGAAGTACAGACGACATCTAAAGCTGCAGCATATTTGAGATTTTTTAGCCTGAAGAGGGAAGCAACGGTTCCATGAATTTCAGCTGCTTCGTCGAACCCGCTCCATACCAGGTCTCTTTTATATCTGAAGTCCAAGAAGCTGAAAAAGAAATACTATGTCAACGTTATTCTAAACCACCACCTGTACTGACTATAATATCTTGAGATATCATTGTTTGCTCTGTTCAACTCTTGCTTGCATTCTGGCTCTCGCCTTTTCAAATCATTAAAAGCTTGTTCATCAAAGTTCATGTTTTGGAGAAGTTCCTAAACTGTTCACTTTAAATGTCTAAACAAAGCCAACCTCGCATCTGTTTACTTCATTTTCACACTGATCAAGCTCTTTTGTATCGTTAGTGGATTGCCTCCGCTTATGTTCATATTCTTTTTTCTTTGCCGCCAACTCGGGTTCCATGTTATCAATTGCCCTTTGTGCCATTTTTATATTTGTACTAATTGCTTGAAGAGTCGATCTAGTATCTGCAAACACAATCAAAAGAATAAAAATGTTAAGCTAGTATACTTGTTATTTGAGCTTCAAGTGTAACTGCTTGGCCGTTATCATCCGTAGACAGACCCTTAGCTAGTGCTTCTAATTTAGCTTTGGCATTGGCGACCGTCTACAACAGTAAATTTCTACCAGCAACACCAAAAAATTACTTTTTCCGCTTTCTTTCCAATCTCCTCCTCACCTCCGTGATTTTTCTCTGATTCCGCGAGCTTTCGTTTTGTTTCTTCTAAATTCAACCTGTCCTGTAAACAACTACTAAAGTGATAAAATAATTTTGCAATAATGAGAAAAAGTAATTACTTACGTTAACAAGTTCCTGATTGATACGATCAATGTCTTCTTGAGTTTCTTGGACTGATGTTTCTGCATTTTTCCTCTGTACATCCAGATCTGCTCGGATATTAAAAGCATCTGCAACTGCTTTCTCAAGTTCAGTCTTTTCTTCAGAAACTCTCTGAAAGCGTGGAATAAAGCATTACATAAAATATAATACCGAGTCTCTTTCAGCTTCAAGCTCTGTTATCTTTTCAGAAATGGCTGCTTGCTCTTCTTTCAGCTTTTCAATCTCTCCGCCTTTTTCTGTCATGTTTTCCTCGATATTTGCAGCCAATTCAGTGAGACGTTTTTCTTCTTGAAGATACTGCCAGTATTCGTAGGCATCGAGTTGTTTTTTGAGGATGTCGATGTCACGGTTTAGCTTCTGATACGTGAGGAATTGATGTTTTTCTTCTTTCAGACGATTTACTTTAGGTTGAATTTCATTATGCATCAGCTAAAAATTGAGAGTATAAATAACACCGGTAACTCAAACATTGTCTATCTCCGTCATTTTTGCGTCTTTTTTATTAATAAAGTTTACTGCTGCAGCTCTCTTAGTATCATACATTTTTGTTCCAGCTGCCTCCTCAACCATTCCAAGAATCTAAAATGACTACTTTCGCACAAACAAAAAAAACCTACTTCTTGTGGTTTCATATTCAATACTTTCGTAATACGACCTTGCATAATAAGGAAATGAGGATTGTTGACATTCAAGCCAACACTTCGAAAAAAGTCGAAAACCTAAAAAATTATATTAATCCTAGTCGGGTATAATTATACGTTGGTATTAGTTATAGCGCTTCCATTCATTGAATAAGTAGTGCGCCCATTAACAACATGCTGTAAATTTTACTATACAAATCGGTGAAACTACGGAATACCTGACGACGAACAATAATTTCATCAAAGCTGTCATAATTTAGTGGCCTATTCTTTTTATCTCGATTATCAAATGTAATAGTTACGGAACATTTAGTAATACCAGCTTGTCCATTTTTGTACACAAGTGCATTAAAATTTTCTGTAAACAATCGAGGCAAATCAATGAAAAGGTATAAAACTAACCTGCTCGAATACATTTCAACTCGGTTATTCCCAAGACAAAACAAATAGCATCTAGGATATTTGATTTCCCCGAGCCGTTGAGACCTGAATAGTACAATAAGTACCACAAGCTGAAGAATTGGCCTTACCAGTAATTGCGTTGAATTGAGTATCAAAATGATCAATTATCTGTTTTTGTGCATATGATTTGAAGCCATCTATTTCTATTCGTTTTATATGCATTGGTGTAGAGGCCGGAAAAGAAATATAGCACGTACCAGTGATGCAGAGATAAAAAACAATCACAAAGGGGCTCTTTGAAATGCAATGAAAAAAAGACAATTTGAATTTCCCGAATTGGCAATCATCCAATCGGTGTGTAAACAGAAAGCGCACAAAAAAGCTACTTCTGTTACGCACGTATCTACGCCTATCCTTTCTACATTTTCTTATGTTTTTGAGCCCACAAGCTCTGACAGAGCATCTTGGCAGCATGATAAACGCGGAAGAGAAAGGAAAGAAGCAAGCCACGAAAAGTAAAACCACTTAGATCCGGTGCCCGACGTTTACAAAATTGCCGCGTGCTTCGAGCTTTTGAATACTTCAATTTTCATTTTTGTCCTTTCACTCTTTCTTTCTTTTCCTTTTTGGCTCACTGCTTGCATTCTTCTTTCGACGTGTTTCTTATTGCTAACGTTATGACTTTTAGGAGCAAGATGTCACAGCCGCTAAGGGATGCATCGAATAAGGCGACAACGCCTGTAAGCAAACTGATGAGAGGCATGAACGATTTATCCTTCCAAAATAAAGCTCCCAATAGCGCTGGCAGGAATATGATGCACAATAGCTTTCTTAATCAATCTGGCTTCCTCAACCAAACTAACAATATGAAAGGCAGTAATAAGGTATGCGTGTACATTTTGCTATTTTCATTTGTCAATGTTTTAGCTTACCGTTCGTAAAAGAGAAATAACCCCTACTCGAAATCCTAATTTTACTAGCTCAAACAGTATGCAAGGTGACCGTTTTATACCAACAAGAATGAGTGATGAACAACTTGAATCAGCACATTATTCAATGAAAGAAAAACAAGATCCGACGTTCAATACCTCTTTGTCTGCGCCTAATTCTCCAGTGAAGGACGAGGCGAAGGAGCAGATGCTGCGAATGATGAGAGGTCTGTTTATTTATGTATTGGATACATAACTTTTTTAGGAAAATCAACTGGCAATCTAACCGATGCTCAAGATGATGAAAGAATATTATGCTACAAAAAGAATAGTGCTCCAGCTGCTCCCGTAGGTCATATGAGCCAAGCAAAGGTGGAAGTAGCCGTTCACCTTACTAATAAATTCAATCTTAAAGGTACTCTATTCTGCACATAATATCATCCCTTCATCATCAGTAAAGAAATCCACGAGATTCATTCCAACCTCGGCAGAGCGGATATTAGATGCACCAGAGCTTATGGGTTTGTTGATTTTTTTTCATGCCATACTATTGTTTAGATGATTATTATATGAATATTTTGGACTGGAGTAGAAACGGACTCGTTGCTGTTGCGTTATCCTATACGCTCTACATATGGAATTCTGAATCTGGAGATATTCATGTACGCTGTTGCAGTATTCTGACCAATCTGGTTTATCTTTAGAAGCTCTTTGAACTGGACGGTAGCAATGAATTACAATTACCTACAGCAGTAAAATGGTCCAAGGATGGCAAACATTTAGCAGTAGGATTCAGAGATGGTACTATAAAGCTGTATGACCCCGATCGGCCTCCTCAGCCTAATGGAAAGATTGAAATTAGAACCATGAGGACTCCTGTGCAAGCACGGGCCGGTAACTAGTTAATCCATTATATATTTTGTTTTGTATTTAGGTTGTCTAGCATGGCGAGGAGCGAATCTTTCTTCAGGTCATCAATCTGGCACAATTTATCATCACGATGTTCGCGTACAACAACATTTAACTGGGTTCGCTTCCACTTGTTTCCTGTAAAGATATTCTTCAGATCGTTTACTGGCCACCGACAAGAAGTAGTAGGTCTACAGTGGAATGCAGATGAGAAATTCCTTGCCTCTGGTAGCGGTGATACTACGGTCCGACTGTGGGACGCAGCTCTTTGTGGTGAAAATACATCTGTATGTCTTCGCAAAGTTATTTATAATCAGTTTATAGAGGCATATTTATAATTGGAATGACCACGTAGGGTCCGTGCGAGCTGTTTCTTTCTGCAATTTCAAAAGTAGTATGTTGGCAACAGGTGGTGGAATGGAAGATAAAACTATTAAAATGTGGAATATTAATAGCGGTGATATGATCAAATCAATTCCAACAGAATCTGCTGTAAGTTTATTTGTGTTTTGCTCAATTTTGCTGTTTTAGGTAAATAGTATTGCATTCAATGAGACATATAAAGAAATGATATCAGCACATTCATGTGGAAACTTATTTTTGTGGAAATATCCGAACTTCCGAGTTACGCAAACACTAAATGGTTAGTAAATGTAATTTAAACATCTCCATTTTGTTTACGTTTAAACATAAACATTTTCTTCTAGGACACTCTCCGACCAGAGCTCTAACGATTGTACCATCGCCCTGTGGGCAATATATTATGTCAGCCGGTGCCGATGAGACCTTAAAAACATGGCACTGCTTCAAGGTGATACTTATTTAATTTATTCGAGAACACCATATTGTAGGTTGATAAAAGCACAACAATGGTCAAATCTAAACAAATGGGTCATACTGTTCGATAGATCTCATCTTCCTACTGGTAAACTGGCTGCTGGTATATTATATATTAACTATTGATAATACTTGTTCATTTGCGCAATCTGCGAATAAAAGCTAACACACCAGAGAATGTTTGTTTATATTGTGCGTTGCGGTCAAGTGTCCGATATACTTCAAAACAAATGCTTCCTTCCTCTTCTCCACTTTTAAACTATTCTCTTATCGAGCCACGTTGGTAAAGACAGGTTCTAAGCAGTTAGAATCTTGCGAACCTAGTTAATTCGTGTAAAATAACTGCCATTACAATGACGCGTATCCACACTTTGAGGTTTGCTTTACTTTTTTTCCTTAATTTTCGGCATCATAAGTGCATTCGTTTGTAGCGCTTGGAAATGATAAAGTACCATCAGCGTTTGTAAACAAGTAGTGTCCACTCGCTGTTGACCGCCGACACCTGTTCGACGCGCTTTTATTTTCACAAGTATATTGCGCGATGATATAATATACTACTAAATTTGTCACACATAAAACCAAACCCTATGCATGCTATAGAAAACAGGTTTGGTGGAAATTTTATCGCCGCAAATATGGAGAAATGTCGCCTCGAAAACGATAGCTATCGCTTTTCTGTGGCTATTACCACACCCTGACTCATCTTCCTACTCGGCCATCGGCTGAAAAGGCCACAAAGTGAATTTTTTTCGGTCCCATAAAAGTGAAATTATTGCCTCTTTCTTCCAGTTTTCCTACATTTCTTATCTTCATCCCATATGAAATAGCCCGTTGTTCAAATGAAAATTTTATTATTTTATTTTCATTATTTTCAGTGGTATCAGGATGGCTTCGACCAATACAATGGCCAGTGTGCCTACAAAGCATAAATGTGACTTTGGTTTTGCTAAAAAATCTCCTTATGGTCTTCTTATGACCGGTCAGGTTGTGAGTTTTTTCTATCTGTTTTTCTTATTACTATTACTGGAGTAATTATTCCAGGTTGCCGGCTTGATGATTATTCTTATTCTTTCCTTTGCCCCGTTTCGTTATGAGGGTACATCGTTCCTTTTTACTACCGCTTTATCTGCTACTATTGGTATTGGCATCGTTTTGTTGGGACAAATGACCGGACTGCATAGGAGGATCTTCGAATTGAGTAACGGATTCATCCTGATCATTCCTCTCTGCATTTTGGTAAAATTAGCTGATAAAAATAGAATTTTCCTTTTCAGTATTTTGCCTTCAGTTTCGTCTTTTTCTTCTGCTTCGTTTTCAATACGATGATGTGCATTATTTCACTATTGGACTCGTTGCGCTTTACCATCGGAATGATGGTCAGCTATGGCCTCTTGACGGTGGGTTTTCCTTTCATAAATAGAAAAGCTAGTATTCTTTTAAGAAATCGATACAGCAAAATAGAAATCTTTTATTATTTTGCACTTTCAACTAAGAAACGTATGCCGTTGGGCACTGAATTCATAATTTTGGAATAGTATCCGCCGTCGGATATCCCTCGACAGCAGGGCAGATATGGGATTTGTCACAGAGAGAATCAAATTGATCAAATGATAATAAGCAAAGAGCATGTCGTAGAATGATACCTATATATTCTTTTTCTTTCTATTCTTTTAGAAGATAACTTACCCAGTGTAGCAGAATAGTCAAGGCAATAAAACTGTAGTAGAGGAAGACAAGCCAGAGGGAGATGAAAACAGGCATCGAGAGCATTGTAAGCATCCTTTCGGTCTTGAGATCTCGCCGCTTCAAACAGCTCATGGTTGAGAGACGGCCAATAATTTTAGAATAGCAAAGTGTTGATACAAAAAGAGTTGTAATACACCACAAAGGAGCAACAATTGAATACACCTGGAATTTTTCTCCTTTTATCATTATTTTGTTGCAAAACTTACAAGTTTACCCGGACGACGAAAACACGGCGCAATCACAGAGCTATGTCCATCATTATAGACAAAAACCGGCGCTGTATTATATAATATCAATGTAGAGACCATAATTGGAATAAATACAACAATTATTGCTAATT
The DNA here is from genome assembly GCA_932521035.1 of Oscheius dolichura. NCBI lineage: Eukaryota > Metazoa > Nematoda > Chromadorea > Rhabditida > Rhabditidae > Oscheius > Oscheius dolichura. Next base: position 7,313,657 of record OW051493.1, read on the forward strand.
GGAACGTTGATGTCGCATCAAATCTCTAAATTTCATTTATTTTATTCCCTTTTTGTTATTTCTCACCGCTGTAACGCTGCTGGTCGGCTGGCAGAGCTTTAGGTAGCGATTCACACTCGCCATTGCCACTCCCGTCATCTGGCTCAATATTACGGCGCCGTTCATAATTATTATCAATGTTGGAATGCTTGTTTTATTCAAGAACATCCAAAAATTCCAAGTTATTGTTATATTTCGAGAGAAGGAAAATATTAGATAGCAAAAAAGACTCGTAAGATCAGCTGTAGCCTAGAAATGTATAAAAATTAGATTATTTTATTAGATAAAAAACTTACTTGCATAGTCCAAACCCGAAAATAAGTTGAAGTGAAGGGAGCATGTCGCCTGTACCTCAACACAACCCGTAGTTCCATTATATACAGTACAATAATGGCTATGGACATCACCATACAGGGTAGATGAAATTCCGGCCGAATCAGCCATTTCTCCTTGGAGAGGGACTGTATATATGAGATTGTGTAATTCGGTTCACATGTCATCTGTCCCCAGTTAGAGCGACGAACATCTGGCGTGTTCCTATAAACTTTAACAAATGTTAGGACAGGAGGGAAGCGGATGGGGGAGGAAACGGACAGAAATCATGTTGAGAATGGCGATTTTTGATTTCTTGAGTGAGAAAATCTCATATTTTTTGTTATTTTAACATGGATAAATAGGGTTTTGTTTTTATGGAAAGAGAAGAACTTGCGGAGCTGGCGGGCTCGTTGACTATATCCGGTCGGGATGACATGAGTTTTTCTCATTTTCCCCCTCTTGTAAATTGAGAAGTTAGTTCCGGTGCGGGCCTCCTCACTCTCTCTCTCTCTCTCTCCTTACGATGATTGTGTGTTTGGTGGTAAATTGACCCCTTTTGATTACGCCCTAACTGGAAAATACAGAGACGTGCAGAATCAGGGAATCAAATGGGACAAGGGACATTTTGGTCAGGGAATGAGATTCGGCGCGCGCGCACCCGTAAAACCTCGGCAGGAGCGGGCTATGGCATTTCAATCAAAGGCAGCACGCGCTGCCGAGATTTTACGCATGCATGCGCGCCAAATCTGTTGTCTGAGAAGGGGGGAAACGGTAGGATAAAGAGATTGAGATGAGAGACTGTGGGAGTACTTTGCGCATATCTCACTGATGCAAATAGAAAAAGTTTTTGAGGTTTGATCAAGTTTATTTGGTATAGGTCCGGAGAGTCAAGGACTCGGAACGTGAGAACCGCTGCCATTAGCACCACTGATTGACGTAAAACTGGCTTCAAAGGTGGGAAAAAATGGATGATATCAGGGGGATTACGGTAGTGATACTTGATTAATACCTAGGAAAGAACAAGGTATGTAGTCTGGGACGGGGAGGGATCCTGGGAACAACCCCTAATGAAGAGATAATGATGTTTTGAGCTAATTGCCCGAAACGGTGATGACCTCAATGGCGGGAGGCCATTGTTTTGGAATCTTTTTGACCATGAATCGAAGATTAAAACATAGAATACGGTAGCTTTTAGCCAACATTATAAATGGGGCGCGTTTACCAGCGAAATACATCGTAGCCGGAGAGAAAAGTCTGATTATCCAGTTCCTCCCGCTTTCTCGTCCACGTTGTCCACCCCCAAAAATAAACTAGACAAGGGACCAGGAGGAGGAAAGAGGAAGAGTTCCAAAAGGGGTTCTCAGCCTCTCTCTACTTTCCGCTGACAGCCACTTGAAAGGCAGCTTAGCTTACGGATTACGAGGGAGACGAAAAAGTTACTCTCAATCTTTTTCCTAATACTCAATTACCTAAAAATTGAAAAACATGAGGGTTCTTTTAGGCCTTGGCACGATTAGAGCTGGGTTACTGTATTTAGGGCGCCACAGTTACGCAGCCAGGACTTCGACTTCGTGCGACCGCACCCGTAAATTCTCGGGAGCAGAATGGATAAGAAGAGATGGCGCTTGCCAACGAAATCCGAAGTGCTGCCGAGATTTTACGGGTGCAGGAGCACAGAGTTCTTTCAACTGTCTAGTCCCCGGGTTTGATCCATTTTCCCCCATAAATTCCGTAGAAAACGTACCTATCAATGAGTAGAATATTACTCTCGATCATTTTTTTGGAGAATGGAACGGGAAGTTGAGAACTAGATGAATCCGAGAGTTTGGAGAAGGAGCCGCCCCGTGAAATATTAGCTCAACTAGAGAAATAGGCCCGGCTGGCTGGCTAGCAGCGACTGTGGGAAGACGACGAGCGGGACACAGTTCTGTCGGTGGTGATAAGTATTGGGGGAGATGTCCCCCCGACCCGTAAATCAATATGAATTTTTTCGCTTCCGTCGGCGGAAGTTAGCTGATTCACGACTGTTTTCCCTCTAATGAATACGGAGGGGGAAGGCTGATAAGAGGGGGCAAAAGAGCACAAAATACACGACTTTTCCCCCCATTTTAAATCAAATTTCCCCTTTTTCCAGCTGTGCCTGCATCCGTACAATCTCGGCAGGTAAATGGTCCGATAATGGAGTTATAGCCACCCGAGCTGCCGAGACTGTACGGGTGCGGGCGCGCGGAATCAGTAGCTGGAGTAGATGCTCCTGTTATCGATGGATCAACGGAATCAATGGGGGAATTTTGACGGGATCGGATACAGACCACAAGGCATAAAAACGTGTGCGTCAAGAGCTTTAAAAACCCGCGAAAAGCGGGAGAGAGCTGCTGCACTTGAAAGATCAAAAATTGCCGGCTCTGTGGCTTTTCTCTCACTCCCTCAACCACTGTGCTTTGAATTGCCGCTCGTTGAATGTTTTGCAGCTGCTGGCCCGTTCTCCCTCCATATATTTCCATGCTGTGGGAAGTGGGAAAAGACTGGGAAGAAGTACTAGAGAGATCATTGTTCTCTCTCCTCAAATTTTTGAAGATGACGCCAAGTGATGAGAGATAATTGCTCTCCTGGAGGAGAAAGGACGACTGGATGATTTGCTCAGCCGGGGAGAAGAAGCATCAAGTAATGTGAGAAGGATCGGGGGCATCCAAAAGAAGGCAGAGAGAAGAAAAGGGCCGGCTGTCTCTCTCTGGCAATGAGCAAGAATTCTTTGCATCGGGTTATATTGGAACCCGGGAGAAGGGGGAATGCGGCTACTGGCTCATATAGGTCAGAAGAGCAAACCTGGGAGAACTGGGGAGGGGAGAGGGGGATATTGGCCTCCTATTGGGGAAGTCAGTGGGCTTCTTTCCCAGGGAGAAAAGGTGCAATTATAGAATTGAATGTCCTGTACGATAAACTGATCAACTTTCTCCTGAAAAATGTAATAGAGCGAGCTTACGGGTTCTTTTTTGGCCCTTTCACTATCTACCGCATTCTAACGGGAATATATGAATATTTTAAAGAAGTACGTACTTAATATATGGGGATACTGTAGCTAATGATATAGATAAGATGTAAAATATCATATTAATCGGAAAAAATAATCATGTTCGCCCCCTCAAACCCATTTAACCCGAGATTTGGTGTAATTCAGGGCGCCATAGTTAAACCTGTCGAAAAAACTGGGGGGAAATTAAAAATACAGCAGTAAAAAAAACAAGGAATGTAATTCTCTCTATAAATAATTCCCCTTTCAGTGTTTCTCAGCCGGTATGTGTCTCGCCTGTTTCCATGCCTGTATTCTGCTCTTCCGTGCCGCTCCAAATGGTCAAGTCTTGAATTTGGTCACTGTCATTATTGAAGGAGATAAAACTGTCAGGTACGATACCGCTTTCCTCCATTTCTCTATGTTTTTATCTATTATTAATATAGCATGTGTTTATGCCTCTTTTTTTTCTCATTTTTCAGAAGGACTGTTCCCACTGCCTATGCATGAGATGTGCCCGCCTGTCCGTCTGTCCTGTGTCTGTCCATTCCTATGTTATTTTATGTGTGTCTTCTTTTGTTTTTTCCTTTCAAAAAGAATTACAGTAACCCTAAAACTTTAGAACTCCCGGCTCTGTGCCGCAATTCTCGCCGGTCACCTCGCCAACGGGTCGTAGTAACGTCGTCTGATCTCTCGTTCTCCCCCGCTATTCTACTCTAGTCTATCTCTCTTTTCCTAGCCCATTTGGTTATAAATATGTGTATAAAATCCTACTCTTTTTATGCTTATTTCTATCGTAATTTTGGGAGTTTCCGTCTTTGACTTTGCCCAGCCCAATTCCCCGACTATCTCGCTTTAAACTCACCAGAAGTCCCCGCCTACAGTACCCAATATTGTTTTTCATGATTATATGTGCAAATTGATGCTTGCCACTGCAGAATAAAATGGTCACAAAGGGATCTAACAGTCGGATTTTCTAGAAACAGGGGTATTGAATAGAAAAAGTAGAAGACCGTCTTTATGGCACGATCCTGCACCCGTAAAGTCTTGGCAGCAGGAAGTTCTGTTTACTCGAAGCAGTACGAGTCGGCTAGCTACCGAGATTGTACGGGTGCAGCGGAGGGCTGGGAAAGTTTTCCAGAGTAGGGGAACGGCAAACAATGTAGGCTAGTGGAAAATTGGCTGATAAATGAAAAGTGGATGATATTTGGAAATAAAGATCAAAAAGTCTCCCTCTTGACCCAATTGTGAAAAGGAAAAAGGGTGACAATTTGAGCAGCTGTAATTATTCTTCGCCTTCGCTGCTCCACCCCTCAATTGAGGGAGGAAAGACGAAAGAAAGGAAAGGAAAGGACAAGATGGATGACTAACCGAGGAAGGCCCCCATTTTTTGGGGTCACGTTTTGCCGGGATTTGGTGTCAATTATTCAGGAAAAGAAGGCGGTTCCCTCCAATTTAGGGTCAGTTTGGAAGAAGAAACCCACCAGATCATGATCCAGCCGGGAGAAGGAGGAGGAGGAGGAGGACAAAGGATAACAACGGCTCTTTTCTTCCATTAACAAGGGGAAAGAAAAGAGGGAACAAGCTGATTAGTTACATGTGGTCAAGGGGGAGAAGGGGGAAATGTTTAGGAGAGAGCAAAACGACGACGAATAAAGAGAGGTGTTCTTATTTTTTGAAGGGGGTAGAAGGCGGGAAGCCACGACGTTCTTTTAGGGAGATTAGGGGTTTAATTAGAAAAGAAGGCAGGGGAGGGGGAATAAGAAGAATTTCTGGGAATTCTGGGGGCAGCCAAACATCAGATAGTCATCAGACCCCATAAATCAAGAGACTTGGTACCTTTGTCTTCTTAACTACAAGAAAATGACAGAAGTTGTCAACGGATTGGGAAACCAGCGGAGAAACCAGAACTCCTCCGGTAGGGGCGACGCAGAGTTTTAGAGCACCCATGAGGTCTCGTGGTGTAGTGGTTATCACGTCTGCTTTACACGCAGAAGGCCGCCGGTTCGATCCCGGCCGGGATCAATTCGTTTTTGCTTTTATTCTGATTACTTCGAAACATCTTTGCTGCGCTTACCTAGGCAAATAAAGGTCGGAACAAAATCCTAGAAAGCTCGGACAAGTCTTTCCTGGGATACACAGTAAAAATTCAGCGAACAAACTACTGCATAGTAAAGTAAAAGCAAGCTTACCACTGTTTCAGGGGTTCTTCTGTACTGTAGCCAAGAACATTCATTTTTGGCGTCCGAAATTCGAATAAGTAAATAAAGAAGAGGGGAAGGGGTCAAAATATAGCCGCCCACAACTTTGTGGTATTCCTTTTTCTTTCAAAGAGAGTTGTAAGATTGCTTTTGATTGGGCAACAGGGTCTCCCCTTTAATTGGGGGAGGGACGAATTTCCTGCCTCTAAGAATTAATTGAGCCTCGCGAGGTAACAGAAGCTATGTGATCTTCAACATTTGAAAAGAAGAACACGTCAAAAAGGCGGATGTCCTCGACGATTGTGTGTTCTGTCTCTGCAAATTCTCTCTCCCCGCTTCTTCAACGAGCACTAATGACTAATTTTGGCAACATGGAGGGAAAAAAAGGAAGGAGGAGGACGGAAAAGGCTATTCTTCCTTTAGCGTGGGAGGGTGGAAGTCCCCGGGCTTTTTCTCCTCCTTCTCTTAAATATAACTTTGTTTATCGCAGAAGGGGACAGGTGTGAATTTTGAACTTGGGGATCCCGCATCGTTTTTATTGGAGTAGAAGGAGGGGAACAAGGGAGGAGGATAGAATAGGAGAAGGGGAACGGGCGGGTACCATGGTGAACCTGGGAGGATGACACAGGCAATTTTCTAGAGGTCGACCTCCTCTGTCCACGAGGAACTCTTCTGGATTGGGAGGCCAACCCCAAAAGGGCAGGAATGGCAGGGAAGAGGTGGGAAAGTACTCCAAAGTCTTTACAGAGGTTGCATGGAGTCTTCACTAGCCAAGGGGATAAAAAGATAAGAATCAAATGAGACCACAAAGGCCCGGCCGGGTACTTGGTGATCTCTCATCTGTCCCTGACTGGTCCCCAGGCCTGGGCCTTTTCTAAAAGTTCCGAGCCAGGCAGGGGTTGTCTTGCCACGCTGGACCCTTTCTGCAGGATTGCAACGGTAAAGAGACGAAGAGACCACCTGGCCAGTCGGTACCGGGCTGGTGCAAAGAGCACTGAACATAACGCCGTTTATAAAGGCTGGAAAAATCTAATTTCGGTTCCGCTGTTGCACTATTGACCTTCTGGGGCTACCCCCACTCACGGCAGAATTTAGCAACTTTTTTATAGCCCTGGGAACACATTCCGTTCCGGTCAGTGCTCCCCCAAAAAATATTAAAATCGAAAAGCTCCGTTCGGGGGAGATTTCTGCTCGCTGAACTTCTAACGAGGGGGTATCCTTTATTCGTCATGGGAAGGACTCTCGAATCTTTTCGGGGGGAGGGGGTGTCCTGGTACCCCATTCCCATTTGTAGCCCCTTGGGGCATTTAAACAGGTCAAATAATGCCTTTTTTTCCGGTCGAATGAGCCAAAGGAGGCGAGGGTGTTACCCCTGTCTACCCGGGTCATAAGACCGACCCCCAAGACACGGAGCGGGGGCAGGACAGAGATCAAAATGTTAGCGATGAATAATAAATGAGCCAATGCCAATATTATGTTCCCCCAAATTGTCCTCGCCTACGTTGTCCCAAAAATCTTGGACTGGCGGTCAAATTACCTGCAAACAAAGCCGGCCGCCGCCGATTGGATTGGAAAACTCGCTCGTTTTGGCAAGGGAACAGGGATAAATATAGTTTGGGAAGAAGATGAGACCATTACAAATTGGATTGGAAGATTGAAGTAATGTTTGGTTTGGAGTCCTTTGCCACTCCCGCTGGTATCCACGGCACAATGGGACTGCTTGTACTACTGCCCCGTCCAGGTGTAATTGGATAGCGCTCTTCTACCCCGTACAGTTTTTGCTCTCTCCCTCTTTCTCTCTACTTCTTCTTTAAACTATGGAGGGCAGGGAAGAAGCTATATTTTAATTCAAGAAGATGAGAAGGAGCGTAATCCCTGGGATAGAAGGCCTTTCCAGAACTTCTTCCCAGGGCTCCTCGGACCTGGTCGGCACCCGTAAGGAATTCTGTTTTTTTAAAAGCGGGCCCTCTCCATTAAAATCTGAACAGCAAAGGACGGGTTCGTTTGAACCAACTAAATTTAGGGGTTCTCCCAGAATTGGACCAAATTTCGGCGCCAGGTGGACGGCAAGCTTGTTTCAAACGGAATTCCGCGTCTCTTCGAGAAATCTACTATCAGAGCCCCAATTTTTCAGCGTTCTGATAGAAGACTACTGTAAAAGGTTCAATTTTATCCAAATGACCCACCAAGATAGAGATCCCTGTCCCCTCTTCATGTTTACATAAAGTTAAACCAATCCTCCGCCACCGGCAGAGAACCACCACCGCCGACGGCGGTGATATGACCAGCTTGCCCAATTTTAATTGGCGAGGAAGCAACAACGGGAAGGGAAGAGGGATCCGTTTTCCTTTTTTTTTTAGAATAATCGCAAGGTTTTGATGTTAGCAGGAGTGGTGGTGGTCAAGTGTCCCAGTGAGGATTCCAAGTTCATTGTTGTGTTTTGTGGCAGGGGAGAGAAGTAGGGACAGGTGGAGTTGGACGGCCAGGTGGAAAATACGTCTCATACTGGAAGGAATCAGATCGTAAATCTCCAGGACAGCGTGAGGGAATAGGAAGAGGGGGTGGAGGGGAAAGAGCATCCATCTGCACACCTGCGGACCAGCTGCAAGCCGGGAAAAAGCACATATTAAACGGAATGAAAGGAGAAATGGGGTACTGTAGCCAATCTAGGGCATTCCTCTGAAAATTTCGGGAGAAAAGTTTATTACGAGTTGATTTTCAGAGGTTCTTCTTCATTTTCTTCCATGACCTGAAAATAGACGTCTTATTTTATGAATTCCGTGGAAAACTTACTCAGAGGACCGCCTCGAATAACCACTGGACCGTGGCCAAACCGCGGATTCCATCCAGGAATCCCCTGTCGCTTAGCGAGCCGATGATGGCCGCCTTCCCCATTCTGAGACGGTTTCCCAAGTGCCAGACTTGTTCCAATCAACAGAAGACAGAGTAAAAGATAGGAAATGTTCATATTTCTTCTCTGCAAAGGAAAAAATCAAAAGAAATGAGGGAAAGAATAGGAGACTGGTCTCCAATTGGCTTTATACCCGGGGACGGTTCAAAAATAGGTGGGGCAACCGGTCTTACTGGCTCGTTTATGAGAAAACACACCAAGAAAGACCACTTTGTGATGGTTTGATGTTATTGGAGGAAAGAGACATACCATCTAAGAAGGCAACAATGGAGGAGGGACAACGAGACCACGGAACTTCCCGCCAAGGCTACTCTGCCCCCTTATTCGGCTTCTCTCGGTAGCAAAGGGAGCACTTGAACTGGCGAAATTGGTATCGTTTGAATATTTCACCTTGCAAAACTTTCAACGGGCTCGACTTTTCGTGGAGAAGTTGGACGGAAACGCCTAGGACGAGGACGAGAGCATCCAGATCATCAACTCCAGCACAATGGCCAATGTCAAAAGGATCACCTCGACCTGCTACGACGTGACCCTTAGGAATGGCCAAGGCTTCCGCGACATCAAGTTTTCTCCGGGAGGTAACGCGAGGATTGAGGACTTCTACGGCGTGCCCCCGTTCTCTTTGGCGCAAACCAAGACGCTGAGAGTCACTCTTACTCGGAAATCCGCCAAAACGCTTCTCAAAGTCAAACACGACTACCAGGACGATTTCAACTACATCGTCTACAAGACTGACTCGGCCTGAACACCTTCCGGGACAAATAGACTGGATAACTAATAAAAAATCAGTATTGAACTCTTCCAAGTATCAGCAGATAGCATTCTTTTCCACTTCTTTCCACCATCACGCCTTCTCCAAGTTGCATTTCTTAAGAAATCACCTCGACTTCTCCGACAGTCCGCATTTCTTGTCCAGCGACTTTCCTCTCTAGGCCACCACTGTATTTTCTGGACAAAGACTTTGGACACACACATGACACGATCGCTGCCCATTTCCGCCTTCTCGTCCACCATCACATCCCACTTCCTCAAACTACACTAGGATCACGAAATGTTTATTATTAGCTGCTGCTCACTGGGCAGTTGGAAACCCATTTTCTACCTTCGACTGTAATAGGGTTGCGTTGGTTCCTTGTGGCCGTTAACCGAAGCCTCTGCCCGGTATAACGACTGGTCCAACTCCGTATCGCTGATTCCAACCAGGAATGCCTTGCCTCTTCTTGACGAGGTGGAAGCCGTCTTCTCTCTTATTTTGGAGAGATTCTACCGGTGTATTTGGCGTATAACGCAAAGTGCGCAGCCCATGTGCCAAATTTGTACTGTACTTTCCACATGATACCACAAGAGGAAAGTGTCTACCGACTGCATATTTCACGGAAACGAAGAAATAAGATAAAAAGAAGAAAAGGTCTCGAGACGAAATGAACTGTTTAACCAATCACTAGCGGGGGTTGTCATTCCTAGTTGTGTGACGTTGATACTTCTTCTTCTTTTCGCGTGTCTATTCCTGAGACTTGGAGGAGGCGTCTCTCCCGCTGACCGACTGCTTCGACTGGTCTCTCGAGCTGCCGTTGGGCGACGTCGCCTGCCGGCTGTTGCTGTCGTCTTCCCGCTTGACGAATCCACTAATCAGCTGGCTCTGGGTGATGGCCTCGCCGTCGTCTTGCGAAAAGGCAAATCCGTTCAGTTCGTCGTTGTGGTTCCTGTCGACGATTTTGAGCAGCGGCTTGTAGAGAATTTCGAAATTCGGACCGCGGACGCCCTCCCGCCAGAGGATCTCATCCCTGGCGTCTTTGTAGATCGAATGGCGGATCCTGAACCGTTTCTTATAGTATTTAATAGAGAGAATAACCTACACTTTAAAGGTAATATCCGGCAGCAACGTGGCCGCGAGACCGAGAACCATAAGGAAAAAGGTCATGGGCCACGGCTGGTGGAAGAACATATCGGTCATTTGGGTGGAGTCTCCCAAGTACAAATAGCTGTCGATGAGCAGGCACAGATGGAGGCACATCACCGAGGCGATGGCCACAAAGACACAGGCCACCGTCACGCTGCTCGTCTCGAGGACGGCCTTCGCGTTGGCTATCGTCACCAGGAGGATGTACGTCAACACGCCGTACAGGTAGATGTGGTCATCTCGGCCGTGGTTCGGGGCCAGCGGGGCTCCCCTGCCCCAGCTGCCGTACATAATGACAAACACTGTCAGACCATGGCCCAAGCCCATTCCAAACCAGGCCATTTGACACTAAAAAAGTATTTCTAGGAGCTGGAAAGAAGGGCAGACCCTCATGGTCAGGCCACTCTGGTAGAGCTGGTACATTTGACTGTATTTCTTGAAGAAGTCCACCGTCGCCGGACGGTCTAACGTGCCGATGACGATGGCCGGCCAGCTGGTGAAGAGGATATTGTAGCGGAGGACGGTCCACTGGTCGGCCATTGGCTGATCCGAGCGGCCGGTGTAGAAGGTGAACAGGAACTGAAAAGGGAGCACAATTACAGTTAAAAAACGAAAAAAAACTGACCATGCAGGTGGTCTCAAAGACATTCTTATAGATGCAGTAGAGGATGCACTTCGACGTCCGGAAGAGGGACAGCGTGCCGTGGACAAAGAGCAGCTGGTCCAGGAATCGAAACTGCGCTATACTGTAGTCGGCGGCGAGGGCCGCTTGCATTCCTTCCTCTCCGGCAATTCCCACGCCGACATCGGCCTCCTGTATCATGGCCACGTCGTTGGCTCCGTCCCCGATGGCCAGGACACAGCCGTCCGTGTGCCGCTTGACCAGGCGCGTAACGGCGGCCTTTTGAAGCGGCGTACAGCGACAGCAGATCACGGCCGAACAGCAGAGAGCCAGCCGGAGAAATTGCAGCCTGAGGACGTCGTCGTTGAGGATAATATCGAGGCAGACGGCGTCCACAATGAGCGCCAGGCGCAGTCGCTCCTGTCCCAGCTTGTCGCCGAGCTCCTCGACCATCTCCGTCAGCCGCCTGCCCGTCTCCTTCTCCGTCTGATTGCTCAACTCGAACATCGGCGTCTTTGGTCCGAGCAGCCGGCACGAGTTTCCAATATTCACCGCCGTCTCCAGCTTGTCCCCGGTCAGGATCCAGACGTGCACTCCGCTGCTGACCATCCTCCCAATCGTCTTGGGAACATCATCCTGGAGACGGTCCTCAATGGCCGAGACGCCAATCAGCTCGAGGTTTCTCTCCATGTCGACAGCAATCTGGGAAAACAGTTCCTGCTGCTTGACGAGATTCAATTTGGCTTGCTTGATACGCGGCAGAATTGATTTCCATTCTTCTTTTGTGACTGAACGCACAGCAAAGCAGAGAGTACGGTACCCTGAAATGATTTTCTCCGATCCTCCTCACAAGCCAGATTTATCGCCAAGCTGGATAACCCCAGCCCGGCATTCCAAAAATCTCTCCAACACTTCGAATCGAAGGCTGGCTAAGGGTGATACCTTTAGTTGAGGTTCAAAAAACCATCGCTGTATTGGGTGTGAGCCGAGCCATAGCGCTCTGCTGCCGACATTCTACGGGTGCGGGCGCACCACTCCCGACTTTGTTCTATTCAGGTTTTTGCCATTTTTTGTTGCTAATAGCCGGGATTTTGGAACTAATTTCGCTTGTAATTCTGCACCAAAAGAGTAAAGCCTCTTACCGGCAGTTGCGAAATTATGCAGATGGGTTTTCGTCTTCTTCAAAATCTTCGGATTGGTCTCTGCCAACCGGGACAGAATCATCTGATCGGCCCCCTTGACGTAAATCTTGATCTGGCCGTCTTCTGTCCTCATCACCACGGACATTCTCTTCCTATCCGACGTGAACTCAAACAAGTGGAGCAGGTCAAACTTTTCCATCTTTTCACCCTAAATTCGACACTCATTATTGACTATGCAAATAGCCTACAATTCTCAGGGTAATGGTTCCCTTGTGATGTTGTCTCGAGTGGAAAATATAGCCGGCATCCGCGGCAAAGTTGACGAGTGCCGCCTCATCCGGCGAGGTCGCGTGGTAGAGGGGCTTGTCCTGGTTCAGGCTGTGCTTGTCCGTGTTCACCGTGTGGCAAATGGCACAGGAGAGGAGGAATTCCCGGATACAGGTGGCGTTGTTCCATTTGTCCGTCTCCAGGTCGGCCAGCAGCTGCCGGCGCGGGTTGAATGTCTCCTCGGCCTTGTTCTTCCGGTTCGAATACTTCCGTCCCCCGATGGAACACTGCCGGAATCGCATGTTATTCTGCGTCAGGGTGCCCGTCTTGTCCGACATCACGTAGCGCACCTCGCCCAGCTCCGAGTTCAACGAGAACGTCTTCACATCCGCCGGCAGCTTCTTCTTCTCGTCGTACATTTCCCGATCGCTGCGGATAAAGAGTCCCTGGGCCACTTGAATCATTTCCAGCGTCACGTAGAGCGAAATCGGCACGAGACCCATAAATAGAAGAAGACAGCCGAGGAAGACATAGGCCAGGGAGTCTGAAACGAAACGAGTTATGCCATGGGTTACTGTATAACGAGCAATACCGTATTCCTTCGAATTACCCTTCACCAATTCGCGCTCTATGGAAATGGCGGCATTTCAAGCTGCCGTTTCTTAATTTTGTCCATTTTCTGGTAGGTTTAGCTGGTAGATTACTGTAGCACTTAAAACTGGATAGAAAATTACAAAAGGATGGTTAAAATTAGAACCGTAGGCGACTACACGCCAATTCCAAGGGTTACGGTAATTTTGCAGTATAAAAGTAAAACCAACGAATTTCAGTCTTTCCATAGGCGAAAGTGTTGAAGAGCTGCTCAGGGAAGCAGCGTTGCAACACGGCCGCGATGAGGGCAAGGACACAGGCGATCCCGAACTGCGCCAACATGACAGAATTCGTCATCCTCGACAGCTTGGCCCGCTTCAGGCTCCTCTTCGTGTTGTTCATCTGGAGCTTCGTGTCCTTGCCCGTGTATACCGTAATCCCGTAGATGTAGTCAGTATTCTTCAGCCGGGCTCCACGGTAGAGGATATTCGCGTTGTTGATGGGCAACTTTCCCAGGTCGGGCACATCTAGGTAGCCGAGAAACTTGTGGATGTCCTTGTTCGGATTGTCGCAGACTATTTCACCGCCCATCTTCCAGAAGGCAGCCATCGCCTCGTCCGTTTTAAACGCAGTCGTCTGGGTCAACGCTTGGCGGACCTGAAATGAACAAAATTAGCAAGAGGAATGATCTCAAACGGAAAAACAAAGCCAAATATTCAGACTGGTACTTTGAGATTACCGTATCCATTTGAATAGAAGCTATTGTAGAATAAACGGCACCCGTAAATCCTCGGCAGAAAGAGGAATTGGTATGGGACGGTACTGGATTACAAGAGCCTCGTGCTGCCGAGATTCTACAGTGCAGGGGCGCACCGAAATGGACGCGCCACGGAACTTTTCCAAAAGGAATACGGTGCTTTCAAAGATCTCAAAGTGTACGTCCGTGAGTATCTGACCTTGATGCTATTCTCTCCGTCCAGATTGGCCGTCTCAATGTATCCGACGTCGCCCATTTCGGAGCTGGCAATGAAGAGCACATCCGCCGGCAACTCTCGTCCGCCTTCGACCTTGACGGCCTGTCCCACATGCAGTCCACACCATTTGATCAACTTCCATCCGTGTTCCGTATGGGCCCAGACTTTTTGATGATTTACTCGTCTGTCTCGGATTCGCCTCCTCTGAAAACAAGAAGAATTATTACGGTAGTCATTGTAGAATCGTGACAGGACCCGACAGGGATTAAAAATGGCTTATCCGGTAATCTTTTGTCTCATTTTTCAAAAAATTACTTTTCGGATCGGCCGCTTGATTACTGTAGGCAAAAAAAGTGGCGGGCTTTGGGTCCTGGGCAGAAATGAGCCTGTAACCGGCGCCAACGCCGCTATGAATCCCAATCAAATAGAAAAACGGCTCACAATTTCCTCGTAGATCTCCCTGACGGCAGAGCAGCAGATTATGAAGACCAGCGGCCCGAGAATGGCTTCGACTCCAAACGGCGACAGGCCGTCAAAGGACTGGACAATGCACAAGGCCAGGAAGAGAGCATTGGCGAATTGCTTGAACTGGAGGAAGAGGAATTTGGGCAGGAAGGAGAAGACGGTGTAGTTGCTCGTGTAGATGTAGTTGGATCCCTTGAGTCGCGTGTTCAACTTCACAGTCCAATGTTTTGGCTTCTCCTTGACGAAGCGCTTCCTGATCATGTCCACCAGGTAGAATCGTTGTGCTTCTTCCTCTTCTTCCGTGTGGCTGGCGGTTTCCGTTTTGCGGGCCTGAAAATCACAAGTTTGTTAGAGAAAATAAGAGAATAGTTACCCATTGCTGCTTCCATTTGTAAGGCAGCAGCCACCAGCGCATGTTGAAAGTAGAATGAAAGCGAATGGAGATGACTGACAATTAGTAGAAACCAAGTTATTAACCGGTAAATAACGGTAAAAAACGGGAATGGACGAAAAAACAAAGAGAAAAGCGATACGAACAGTTATACTGGTAAATGACGGTAAAAAGCTGGAATAGACGAAAGCGGTCGCACCCGTAGAATCTCGGCAGCAGCGCGCTATGGCTAGGTGCGCGTTCAATTCAGTGATGTTTTTTTGAAACCTCAGTAAAGGTACTACCTTTAGCCAGCCTTCGATACGAAGTGTTGAAGAGACTTTTTGGAATGCCGAGCCGGGGTTATCCAGCTTGGCGATGAATGGCAGTGAGGCGGGTGGAACCGGTGGGATACTTGGCGATGGCCTCGAATTCATGGTGCTTTTTTTTTGCGGTTACGGTAGGCGCTGCCGAGATCATACGGGTGCGGCGGCAGCGCGTTACGAAATATTCTATTTTTCGGTCTCCCATTTCTGTCTTTTCCTCCACCATAACTTCAATTTTCTTTCTTTTTTTTCTTTTTCTACCATATTGTTGAGCCATACAGGATTCGTGTTAGCCATCCTACTGCAGTTCAGCAGCACAAAACAATCCTACGGCGGAATGCATCAGCAGAAAACAGTTCTAGTAGAGCCGGGTAGTTGGCGTTGGCCTCAAGTGCGGCTTATTAGCTGCCTAGCCTAAGCCATACCTGAGCCAATTCGGGGAAGTTTCTGCTGTTGTAGAGCTTGTTGACCTGGTTGTTGAGTCCGTAGATGTTGGGGGTACCACGGTACCTGGCCGTGTGACGATCAGGTGAAACATGGTTGAGATTGTTATGGAGGAATTTTATGTGTTGGTGGTTTAATAGAGGCCTTGCCCCGCCGTCTGTGGATGAACAATGAAATCTGTAGACTGCCTACTGGTGGAAAAATGCCAGCTACAGGAAAAGCTGTTTCGCTGTGCTTTTAAAAGATCATGGTCACTTGATCTCTACTTACGAATTAGGAAGGCCTTTAGCGAGAAGAGAGAACGAGGCACTTCCCGTTGCAGGCAGGTGCGCCTGAGTCTCGACTCAAAAACAAAGAACAAGGAGAGACCCTATGGCCTCCATGCCTACTACAGTAACTATTATAAGACTTTTTGCTATCGGTGATTTATTTCCTCCTGTTCTTGCTCTTCGTCTTGTCTTGGCCTCTTCCATTGATGTGCTTGTCCTTCCGGCGTTTGACGGCCACCAGCTGGCCGATCTCCTTCAGCAGCTCGTCCCTGTGGCGCTTGTCCTCCTCGTCGGCCTTCTCCTTCTCCAGGGTGGCGGCGCCCGCATCGGCATCTGCCTGCTGGCCGAGCAGCGTGACCCGCTCCTCGCGTTCTGCCCAGTCGTGTGCCCGCTTCTCGATGGCCTCCGGCGTGTACTCCTTCTTCTTCGGCACGCCGTCACTCTCGACCCACTGGCACTCGCCGCCCCTCTCGTACCTATCCTTCCACTCGGCTATCCTCGCCACCATCGCCTTCTTGTCCCGCCTCTTGACCCTCTTCCAGTACTCGTCTCCGGCCCGAGTGTATTCCCGTCGATAGTCTCGAGTAGATTCTCGCAATCTCTCCCACCACAGCATCTCGTCCTCCTTCTTCTTCTCAAACCACAGAGACAAGTCCTCCTGGAGGTCATATCGATCCACCACGTAGCGACGCATCTGCCCGACGACTACCAGTGTCAACAGGATGAAGCAGTAGAAATAAATCAGCGAGTAGCGCTCGTCGAAGTCGCGGTACTGCCGGCTGTAGGTCGCCTTCTTCGTTTCTCTGAACCCTTCTTTATAGCCCGTATAATACTTAAAAACCGACTTTGTCTTGAAGCCGGCGAATGTCTCCTCATACGACAGCTTGCCTTTCTCTTTTACAGGCGGAGTAGTCAGGGGAGCCGTCGCTGTACTGGCAGCCGGTGTTGTCGACTTCGGAGCTGAATATCAGTCATATTACTAACCAATACCTTGTCTTACGGTAGTCAAATGCCTGTTTAAGGACTTCAAAAGCACAATCCAGATGATCCTGATTAACATAATTAGCCCAATTGGCTATTAACATCTCCTAAAACAATAGCTAGTGGGTATTGAATGACCCCTTACGTTTATCGATTTCGGATCTCCATTACAATAACTTTGACTGTCACATTGACACACAATTGTATTAGTTTTGCTGCCAGACGAACATTGATCTCCAGGCACGCGTCCGACGTGGGTGCTGCCCGTCATGCTGACCGTGTTGACATCACAAATTACCGCCATCTCAATTTCAAGTTGACAATAACTCGTGTATCCATGAATTGTTGTCTAAAAAGGGAGACTTCTGATTATTCGACTAAAAGCAGACTTCGACTATAGGGTAATGGACTCCGTTGGCATAGAATTTGTTAGTGGTGCAATTCAAATAGCGACGAGAGCCAACGGTGGTAGTGGTGGCAGGCGGCGGCGGCTTGGTAGCGGGGAGGATGACCATTCCATCTGACGAGGACGCCGGAGACAGAGACAGAAGAATCCAGACAATCCAACAGTTCATCGGGAAAAGAGACGAGCAGCCGTCTTCTACGAATGAACAACTGTGAATGGCCCTCTTCTCGTATTTTTCGACCTTTTCTATCCGACAAACTGTCTATTCCAGTCGGTTCTTGTAATTCTTGGTCACTGTCATGAGAAAATCAACGCCGTCTGTAAACGGAAGAACGCAGTTTCTGTGGAGAGGCTGCTCCCAAGAAAGAGAAGTTTGGATGACTTCCTCCCAGTAAAGAAAACGTCTCTGTCTCTGGCGGGTTCCTGGCCGTCACCTGGCTATTTACAGGAACTGAAAGTGCCTCCAGAAAAACAAGATTTCCTTGAGAGAAGCTACTTATTCAACTCGAAGGCGCCTTTCCAGCGTGGTTCCAGCATTTCTTTCCCTTTGTTTTCCTTTGTTACCGTCTTCTTTGTTCCACTATTGTTCTTTGTTTGTGTATTCGGTGTATTCGACTTGTCTAACGGTATGCTCCAGTTTTTTCATCTCTTTCCAATGTCAGCCGGCCGTCTTCTTCACGCGGCTGCCGCGCTTTTGAGATGTCGTTGGTCCGCTCCTGCCCCACAACCGCCATCGGCACGAAGCCTCTTCTGGTGGAGACGTATCCCCACCGCGTGCCGGAACATCTCCGCCCCCTCATCAAGCAAACCGACATGGTGCATGACTTCGGCGACATGAAACTCTACCGCGCCCGTCGGGAACACATGGTCCTGATGAAGAAGCCGCTGGAAGACTTTGTGAAAAACGAGCCGACCGATATCGGAGCCGGCTGCCGGACAAACGACGAGCTGACGTGGCCGCTTCTCTTCAACTGTACCCGCTATCCGTACAGCTTCTTCACCCTCAACAACAACCACGAGGTGGTGAACATCGTCTTCCAGGAGGTGATCTACAAGGACCCGGCTAAGGATCTCCACCCCCGGACGAAGGTGGCCTTCTCCGATCCGCGGGATCCCTTCAACCTGGTGGGCCCCGTCTTGGACTGGGTGGATAAGCGCTGCTTTGAAATCACCGGAGCCAATAAGATGCTAAACAATGAGATCGTCTTCACCCCGTCCGTTCTACGCGGCCAGAGGATCGCGGGTCGGGTTCACCCGGTTGTGATGAAGAATACCGTCGAAAAGGCTGTCAGCGAGGGAATTAAATGGAGTATGGGCGTCGCTACGGGAAGGGCTAGCGTTCGGAATTTTGCCAAGATGGGCTACCACTTCCCGGAGGCCGTTCCAGAGGAGATGTACAAGGATTTCGACGGCAAACCATGGCTGCCATACAACGAGGGACCCGGCCGGCTCTTCCTCCTGGATATGGAAAAAGCCCGCGATCAGAAGCTCTTCGGATAAACGTAATAAAATATACAGGAGACCAGTCTTTGCTTCTTTTCTCGTTCTTTCTATTTCCGTGGTCGGTTAATCTTCTTTTTCCCTCTCAAAAATAAAGAAACAGTTCGTCTCATAGGCAAATTTTTGCGGAGGATGAGTGTGCCCGCTGAAAATCATCGACTTTCTGACAGTCTCAATTGTGCCATTTGAGAAAAAAACGTCATGATTAATTTCCTCTTTTTGGCTACTTTCGCCCTCTTCACGCCAGCTGGATCTGAGGATTTCTGTAAGTGCTATTCACTCGGGATTCCCCACGGGGTTTTTTCTACTAGTTCTATTTGACCCCTGTTTCACCCTAACCAGTGCCACTGCTGCTCCACAAAGCACTTATTTTGTGGCGAGACCCACCATCCTCCGCTTTCTCCACCTCAAAAATACAAACTAATTCCAAAAACGTTTGGTAACATGTTTATTTTTACGAATCACCCCTCCGATCACAGTCATCGCCCCGTCCTCGTTTCTGCTCGACTCACTGCTGACTTGACGACGAATCCCTGCTCGACTTCTTTGACGATTCTTCCCCCGGTTTCTTGGATTCTCCCCTTTTTGACTTTTTGTTCCATAAAAAGACTCCCAACACGATAAAGAGAATAACGAGAACAACAGCGAGGGATATTATGACGAGGCTGGAGAATATTTGATTATTTGAAATGAAAATGGGGATGAGCTCACGGAATGGATGGCTATCAGTTCAAGGGCTCTATCTAGGATCTAGGGCTTTGCTTGGCCCTTGCCCCTTTCAATACGGGTCGCACAAGCAAAAACACGATGGCTGCTCTTAAAATGACCTTTGAATAGAGCAAATATCATGTTTTAGTGCCCTTCTGACGATCACCCGCAGAACCACCAAACTGGCGGACTTTGGATTCGCCAAGAGGGTCGGTGGAAGAGCCAGGGACCACACGATGGAGTGAGGAACTTCCTCCAACCTAACCTGTTCCCCATTTTAGACTGGGAAATTTGATGTATACCGCTCCTGAAGTCTACACCACCGGCCGGTACGACTTCAGGAGCGACATATATTATGGCCTGACCTTATATTTGCACTTATTTTGTGGCGAGACCCACCATCCTCCGCTTTCTCCCATTATTTTTTATGGAAAGTGAATTGTTTTACATTTATTTTAAAGAAAATAACTGTTTTTCAGGCACCCATATAGGGCCCATGATTTCAAAGAGGGAATGTTCCACTCGAACACGGCCGAGGCCCTCAAGGACAACAGCAGGCGACCCCCACTATCCTATAAACCAATCGACTACGTGGTCGAGAGGTAGAGATCTCAAGAAAAGTTATAGAGCAGAAAAATTTTAGGTGTTGGAGAGGGGAGCCGGCGGAGAGAATGCACCTCCAGGAAGTCTTCGCCCTTTTGGATGGCCCCGGGTGCCGGGTGAAGTTCTCCCGACTGGTCGACGAATGATCTCGAAATAAAAGAATTTGTATGATATTCAAGGCCTAGCCCTTTCTCCCAGCCCTGCTACAATTCAACCATGTACAGGAATACCAAAACGAATGATTTATTCAGCAGGGAGCATTAGATCAAGGAAGTGAAAGTTCGATAAAAAGTGAAGAAATGGATAGAAGATAGATTTGAACGGGAAGTACAAGTCGTAACTCGTAGCCATTTACTCATGAGCCCGAAGAGGAGTAATTTCCAGGCGGTGGTCCAGCTCCACAGTCTCGAATCCGTCCTCATTGACCCTGTAGACGGCGACGGCCTCCTTCTCGCCCTTGTGCATTTCCCTCAGTTTCTTGACGACGTAGAAGCTGAAATATCTTTTGCTGAGAAAAGCTCCACTTTGCTTACCAAGCAGCGCAGAAGGAGACGATGATCAAAGTTCCGAGGACGTATTTGAAGACGGTCTTCCTGGCTAAAAGACAAGTTGTTGATATCTTCTATTGAAAACGCTACATTTGGTCCAGAAGCTCGTAGCGGAGGCGTCAGTGGTTACGGTGGAACGGCCAGCCTCCTCATCAGCAGCGCCCTGGAATAATTCCATAACAGATTATAAATTGGGCTATCACAGGTACGGTGTCGGTGGAAAGGGATGCGGCAGCTCCAGGAGAGAACTGGGAGTCCACGGGCTCGACGGCATCGTTGAGGGGGACACGCTCCTCGGGATTTTCAGCCAAGTGCTGGAAGATAAGACCCAGGGAGCCGTAGACCTCGACGAATCCATCGCTGGCCTCCTCTTCAATCGAGCCTGAATATAGAGGAATAAAGTTGGGATATGGTACAAAAAGAATACTTCTCAATAAGGACAGGAACGGGTTCTCAAAGACCATCATAGCGTCGATTTCGACGTGGCTCTTGTTCTCTCCCCAAGCCACGGCACAGTATTCAACCTGAATTTTAAATTAAACAAGCTTTCTCTCTCTCTCTCTCTCTCTCTCTATTGGGTCCTGTTCACTTATTCAGAAAGGGGGTAGGTACACTCACCACGAGGTAGAGCCCGCTGAGCAAGGCGTCCTTGTTCCGGACAAGTTTATTCAGGAGGAGCTTGTCCGCAGTGTAGAAAACCCGCTAAAATACTACCTGCTGGGCCAAAAATACGATAGGGTCACCTGTGTTTCGGTCATTGAGGCGTGTTTAATGAAGGGGTTGTTGTAGACGGCTCGCCCCATGTCGGCCTTCCTCTCCCTCCAAGTATCATTGACAGTTGTCCACTCGCCCATCTTTCCGGGATCAGTGGCTTCCACCAGCTTTTTGAATTCTATGAATAATGTTGTGTTTACGAGATTGCTGGACTTATGGTACGGGGGACGGTTTGTGTATTTCACGAGGTGACGCGATTTTTTGCAGCAGAAAAAGGAGAAAACAATGAGTCAATTGTGTTTATCCCCCGCGAAGATGACACAAAAGATTAGTTATGGTAATTTCCCTTTGACCCGCTATCTTTCCGATAGTGACGGAAAAAGAAGCCAAAATCCGTTCTAATTGGATATTTTCAGATTTGGGAACTATAGAAACTCTTCGTCCATTTCAGAAAAGCTTCGAAAAATGACAGGCCCCGTCTGTGATTCAACATGGCCTCCAGTTTATGTTCATTCCGGAGTCATCGGCGCATAATGGATTTTAAGAATTTAACAATGACGAATTGAGCCATCCCTTATGGAAATTTCTCCCCTAGTAACGTATAGTAACGTATTGCCGCCTCCCATTTCATTTAGAGGAAAGATGGATGACTGTGCCATGGCAGAAGATTGGCTCGCCTTGGAATCAGCGATCATCTGTTTATTCCTTTTAGGGAAGCTGGCTACCTCCCGTAGTGGTAGTCCCAATGATATAAGGCCCTTTTCTACAGGAGCCTTTGTAAGAGAAGTAATGGCACCCTAGCTCGCCCATTCAAATATTTCCCCCGGAGTTATCAGTTATGAATATGGGTGGTCAGTATGCCGCTTCAATAGCTCGATTAAATCGACATGCCCTGCCCCCCGGACCGTGGTTCTGCTTCCCTCTATCACCCTGAATCTTGTCAAAAGAAACCCACTGCTCTTCAGAAGCATCTCCCGATATTCATGGATGTAGAAGAAGTTGCCGAGGATGACTTCGGCTACCCAGTCCAGAGGGACATCGAACACCGAATTCAGGTAGTTTCGCCAGCCGGTCACATTCCGACCACACTGAAGAAAAAAAATGAACGTTCTAGATAAGGAAAGCCAGGAGCAACTAACCATAGAAGTCTTACGAAACGGGTCATAGTAGGGTCCCTCCTTCCACTTGGCGTAGACCAAGCCGAAGAATGGGAGCAGGATGCCCACAAACACCAGCGAGATCTTCATGTATCCCCTCTCTAAAAGTTGTGATTTATAGTAAAAAACGAGAAGAGGAGCTGGGCAGATAAGGCCGGTGGCTATCAGGGGGCACCCGGGGAGAATGAAAGAGAGAGAGAGAGACTGCTCGCCGAGGTAAATGGGCGGGATGTTCGGTTATAAACAGATGATTAATGTAGACTATATCGTGCCATTTACACGACGGGGAGGAGGCACGGAAAGGGCAGACGAATACTCACAACTAGTCACAAAGGATTGTTACCGAAATGATCAGACGCCGTCTGGAGGATATTAGGGGAGAGCTGGGAAAGTGGAAGATGATGATAACGGTCGATTAATTCTTTTGTAGACTATCGTCATCTCATGAATTTTAATGTTCTCCCAAGGCGTTTGTCGAGAGTGGTCATAATTGCCTGCTGTCCCCTGTCCCTGGGCAGAATAGATACGATTCTCTATTGACGCATCCAAGAAGCGAAACCTCTTTTGTTGATGCTCGCGACAGTTGAAATCAATCAAAGTTTTGCGACTTTTCTTCCCAAAAAAACAGGTAACCTGTATCAGGGTTCTCTACCATGGTCCTACTTGTGTCAGGGTTCTATTCGAGTTTTCCGCGCCTCGGTGTTTTCCCTAGACAATGGCCCCTGTTCCTTCTTGCTTATTTTTAAAACAATTTATTTACCAAACTCTTCTTATACAGTTAACAAGAAATTATGCATCATTTGGATCAAATCTGTTTGTCATTGGATTACTGTAGAAGGGAAACAGCTGCTCTCTTACCCATAATGTTGTGTATTTGCTTTTGAAAGATTCTTTTTCTGTCACTCGGTAAAATATTAAAATTAAGGAAAAAATGCTAAATTGACTAGAGATGGCGGGAACAGAATAATTTAGGAGAGAAGAGGACGGGGGTTAGATGGAAGCCACTTCTTCAGCCGTAGGATCATACGCGTAATGTTTTCTGCAATATTTCCAGAGTTTAAAGACGAAGAGAATGGTTACCTAAAGATGGGAGCCGTCGTCTTTCCTCGTTGCTTGTAAAACAACAGATAGGCGTTGCTACTCTGAGCCACGGATTCGGCGGTCTGGTTGACCACGGAGTCGTCGAAGGTACGCCATCCAACCGCGGTTTTCTTTGAGTCGAAGTCAGCCAAACGGCCGACGCTGATGTAATGGCCGAAGTAGGAGCTCCCAGAGTGGCAGACAACTCCAGTCAAGTCGTAGAGGGTCTCCTGGCCGTCGGGAGCGGTCTGGGCCAAGTAGGGGGCCATATCCAGCCCCTCTAGGGGGTAGTTCACTCGGCGCTCGTCTTTGCTTCGACGGTGCATTGTTTGGAAAGTGGCTGAAAGAAGATAATTAGAGAAGGAACTGAAAAAGGCGGGAGATTGAGCTCCATGGGGGAAAAAGGACCGGCATTCCTCAATTCCCCTTCGAAGAATACGGTAACCACCACTCTCCCTAATTTTTCCCTATTATACCGTACCTGTGTAGACGAATCTCTTCAGCTGAACAATCAGCACCGGCGGCAGACGATAAAGTTCCAATTTCTTCGTCGCCTCGACGTGTTCCTTGCACTTGTTACAGTACCAGGACTCTTCCGCTTTCAGCCGTTCCGTCTCAGCAAACATGCTCTAAAACGGAAAGATTACTGTAATTTCTTCAAAAAATGGCATTTACCAGCATTTCCTGAAGTTGAGGCTCTCCGACGGCGCTCATTCCATCCTTTCCACAAATCTTGGTTGAGCGCTCCACGTCGATGTCCAATTCCCGGCGATTATCCACCGTAATGTAGGCCTTTCCATGTTTAACGTTGATCCAGTTGACAGAAATGTAGGAATTTGTCGGAAGGTCGAGGGGATTTCCTGAAATTACAGGCAGTCTTTTATAAAAATAAGGTGAAGCTCACCAGTGTCGACAATCGGATCTCCCAGGGCCTGTGCCTGATCTTTCAACTTCCTCAACAAGAACATGGGCTGCTCTGTCTTCTTCCGCCTTTCCGGAATGACTGTCTGCCTCTTGGATCCTCCATTAACTACAGAGGGGGAAGTGGACTTCCTTGTCCTCTCCGGTGGGACGGGCGGCACCGGCTCGGGAGAAGATTCAATGGGCTCTTCGGACCTCCCTTGAGGAGCTTGGAACAACTCAATGGAGTATCTAAAAATGGCATTAATGTCGTGAAAAATAGGGAAAATCACCTGCAGCGGGGTTCAATAACCCTCATCAATTGTTGATAAGTCAACTGGCTCCGGGGCAAGGAGACGACGAAAGGCTGGCCGAGGTTTTCTGGGGCGCTACGTCTGCCGCACTCTTCCCGATGGCCGCCAGTATTCCAGGCATTCAATTGACATTCCCTGAAGAGGCTAGAATAAAAATAAAGAAGAGATGACTCACTCGTTACAGTAATAGGCGTTGAAGCAGTTTTCACAGGATTTCAAAGAACTGTTTTGACCACGACCGCAGTTGTTGCAAGTGTAGCGAAGGGTGGGACAATAGAGATTTCTTTGGAGGATCAACAGCTCGACGACTTCCTCGTGGCAGTCAGCAGGGGAGTGGACTTGGAACCTGAAGGAGGAACACATGAAAAGATCTGGGTTTCCCATGGAGCAAAAGTTACAGTATCTAAAAACTCACACATAAAGAACATCTCCCGTGCAGATATCCGACATCGTATCAGTCTCCTTGAAAGTCTTTTGTACTCTATGAGCGAAGGTTTCGATCAGTCGAAGCTCCTTCGATGGGACTTTGACCAGGTCCGAGAGGGAATCCAGCAAATCCTGCACGTTTCCGTCATTTGCATAAGAGACATTGATCTGTAATTTTTGCCCTGTTAAAAGAGAAAAAGGGAAAGTTTACCTTGACTGGTTTGAGGTATGGATCCAATGGCCAGAAGTGAACCGTCGTTGTCTTTTTCAGTTTTGGGAATGGGACGGGTAGGTAGACGAAGGGATCAAAGGTGATGGACACCCGATCACAGCGGGGACACTGCAGTCGGGATTTCAGTTGCCCGTGGAAGAGGTCCACAAAGATGGAATCGTTCCTCAGGGTGTGGTTCTTCCACGCCTGGGTCGAGACGTCGATGTCCGGCCGTCCGTCGCTCTCCACCATGTCGGTGTAGGGCTTGCTCCGGACGCGGTTCAAATCCTCGTGAAGGCCGTCCAACAGGAAGGACAAGAACTCGTGAGCGTCATGTTGAGCAAAATTGGCGAATTGGGGAGCCTTCTCCGCTACCAGTTCCTAAAATTCAGATTATTTAACGTCTAATGGGTTCTTTACCTTAATTTTAACGGGTTCAATTGCCCGATGTTGGCCATTCCACATTTGTTTCATGAAATCGGCAAAGGCATCCGCCAATCTTCCCTAAAACACCCATTTCACTGAATTTTTCCAATTTACCTTGAATCCCAATGGATTGCTAGGGTTGATGTCCGTTTTGTAATACTGATCCACGAAATATGTCCTCAATTCGACGGTGTTCACCAACATTTGGAGTGTGGCATTCATGAAACAGGTGTTTCCAATGTTCCGTAGCCCAGTATAGCCGGGGCTCACTGCCAGGCTGGCTCTTTCTCGGTCAGCATAAGGAGAGACCTATAGATTAATAGTATACAATAAAAGATAGGAGAATAGTTACCGTAGCTACCGGTTTATACGGACTGATAGAGGAAGAAGAACCGTTGGTAGTGGGTGCGTAGCGGGGCGCCTCGGGAATGGACGCATTTTCGGAGCGGGTATGAATTGCCCGAGCAAACTGGGAATAACCCTGGCTTGGCTGATCTAAAACGTTTAAAATATGACTTTTGAAGGGGATGCAAACCTTTAGATTTTCGAAAATCCATAATAGGCGCTGGGGGCGGGAGATGTCCTTCCTCTTCCCTCATTTTCTCCTTATCCAACCAATCTCTATATTGTTGATCCTTCTCATCCCGATCCTTCCGTTCTGCTGCTTGTTTATTCAATTGGGCCACATTGATGGATCGGTAACTGCCAAGAGCTGAACTGGAGCGGCTTCTCGTAGCTGTTGGAGGGCTGGATGAAGGGTTAAGGGACCTGGCCGAGGGTCTGTTCAACGCTATAAGGATTAATTTTTAGTTTAAAAGAGAGTAACCTTACTGGAGGAGCCATTTATCGAAGGTAGCGTGTTTCTGGGAAGGGTAGATGAGGAATAACCACTGGAAGAAGCGGACGGTGGGCTATGGTTCAGCGATTGGACAGCTTGGGAAGTCCTCAAATTGGCAGGGCTTCAAATTATTCGTTGCATGATAAAACTAGGGATATATACCTTTGATAAGGGCGAGTAAAAGAGGTGGAAGTAGACCGAGTCAGCCCTGCGTTCCCGGGAGAAACACTGGTCGACCGTGTATATGACCCTGAACGTCTGGGTGTTCCCTCCGCTACCGAGGCACCTGTTTCAGTACTGCTACTCGCTGAAGCGGCACTCGAACTGTACTTCGGAACATAATTCTGGACTCGGTAGGTGCTCAAGCTAAAGATCTTTTGTATACAGTTTCAAAGGAGGAGAGGGTACCTGGGGCCCGTGTTTCTGGGAAATGTCGAATAATTCGACGACCGGATAGAGCTGGCCGAGCTGCTGAGACGAGTGTTGTAGTCTTGTCGTCGCATGGATACCCACGCATGCACAACTGAAGAAAAGTAGGATCAGATGATTCAGACACTGTAGTGTCGAGTGAACAAATAGAGGAGGAGGGTGGAAGAAGAGGAGAGTGGTCACTAGGGAAGAAAAGCGACGCGAAACCATGGGAAAGGGAATATTTTCAGAAAATCAATAGACAAAAATAGCTTTTGGACTGGAGTAGAAAGCGAAAAGTGGTGAAATCCTCGCTGTTGGGTGAAAAAAAACTGGCAAAGATATCGGCGGTTCTTTGCGGAAGCAGTGGCTGAGCAATAAACCAAACGAAGGCAAGATACGATAAAAAGCAAAAAAAGCTTATCAGTAAGCTAATGGTCAACTTTTCTGCAGTTTTCTAAAATCTGATTTTTCAGCAATGAGGGAAGTTTGTGGGCATTTGATAATTTTGACTCCCCTTTGCCTAGGTTAAGGACCTCGGGTCTCCAGGTTACGCATTGGTAAACCTTTAATACCAAGGATAGCACGTGTCTCATGTTGAAAGTGCCGAAGAATTTGTTGGAAAAAAGTTTGCCCCCGTCAAGAAATGACGTGTGTATTTGGCATATGCTCCCCCGTCCTCTCTGCCGCGCTTAGCATGGGCGGTGTTCAAAAGACCTCCTCTCTTTAGTAGCACTCATTTCAGGGTCATAAACGGCATAAACCCAAGCCGGAAACAATGGTTTAAATATTAAAGAACAATCAATAGGTGGTAAAGGGGGATGCCCTCTCTCATTCTCTGTGGCTCTCTTATTGTTACACAGACTCAGCCAGCACAAACACAAGTCCGGCTGGCTGGTGGAGACGAAGAGGACGAGGAACACTGGAGGGCAGAAGAAGCAACTGTGTGACTAGTTGAAAGAACAAATCGAACGGGGAGAGGTTTGACTAGGGAAAAATGACCAGATTTTAGAGAGAACGAAAGGTTTCCCTACTGTAAGCCCAGGTTTGACTGGTTTCTGACGTTTTAGAGGGGAAAATGAGGAAATTCTTCGCCAAAACGTAAACGACTTATTTTTTTAATGGAAAAGGATGTTTCCTTTATGGAAACCATCTTTCGTACCGGAGAAAACTCCAAAAATGAAAATGAGGGCCTGCTTCCGGCCAAAAAACTGCTTATAGAGAACATATGAAGAGCAAGATGATCCTCTCGGAGCAGTGGCCCTCCCGTCCCCCGTCCCGTCTCGCTCTCGGGCTCGGTTTTTTGAGCGAAAAAGTGTAATCCAAGAATTTGACGGAGAGTAGAGCTAGAGAACTGGAAGCACACAGAGAGGGCTCCGATGGGGGAGAAACAGAGCGGTAGAGGGAGGAGGAGGGGAGACACCACCCACGGGCGGGAGAGATGCCACCGAGCAGCAGTTGTGCTGACCATTGCCCGGAGGCAGCGAACACCGATCACAGAGAGATACGGAGGAATTTGGTTTTTAATTTTGAGGAAGATATTGAGAGGGAGGAGGGTAAATAGTAGGCGGGGGAAGGGATACATCGAACTCTAGAATTTTCGGAAGACACGGCAAGGTAGCTGGAATAATATTCATCCGTGGGGATGTTTTTACAATCCTTTTGCTAGGAAAAGAGGCTAAAAACCAGATAAAAAGAGAAAATAAGCCAAATCCGAGCGAAAAAAAGAGTCATGGGAGTTTTTGTAAGTAACGGCCGCTGCCAGGAATTGGTTATAAAGTGGCTTTGGAAGACAGTGGGGAACGAGTTTTAGAAAGAGGAGCGAGGTGATTTCTGTGTCGAAAAGCTCACAGAGTCCAGATACCCGAGCAGGGTTCAGGGCAGCCTTTCGACAGGGCGATGTGTACCAGACTGCCCTTGGCGTCCTCCGCTCCCCCGAGACAGAATCCCGGCTTCCTGCTGGGAGATTTCCGGGTCAGAATACGATTATTACGAGGTCCCTGTATGACGAGACTGCCCTTGGTGCGCCCCCTCCCCTGTCAGAGGTTCAAATTCCGACCTACCCCTTCCCATCACCCATAAGATGGCCACCCCCATAAGATCTTGACCGTCCCAAGGAAGTCGGAGGAAAATTGGGTTCTACAACGGGCGAGAGAGGAGCTGATCTCTGAAAAATGTTATCCCCTGCCGGGCTAGAACAGACGGATGCGATTCCTCGTACACACTGCAACCACTGGAAGAGAGAAAGAAATGAGGCCCATTATTTTTCCGGCCACATATGCGAGAGACGGGGAGAGATGAGATTGCGGCCAGGAGATAATGTAGTGTTGGTTAGCTGGTGGTGGTGGGGTGTCTGCGGTGTGTCAATGTGTTTGCCGGGACTTTATTTCAAGATTTTACTGCTCTTTAAAGGGTTTACATAGTCGCGGGTGGGCTGAAAGCAGCCGAATCAAACTAGAGCCGAGGAAAAAGAAAAGAGACAAGAAATAGTCAACAGGGAGAAATCCACGGGGTAAAAAGAAAGAAGTGGAGGGAACGGGCACAGGAGAAGAGAAAACAACGGTCGTCTGGAAAGTTCCGCTGTCCTTCTTCTTCAAAGGAGAAAACAACTCATTTTTACCCAATTATCGCTTTCCCTCGCGGTCTAAAAGGGGAAATTTATCGAATTTTCCGGGGAACACGGCTAAAAATACGGCTAAAATGTGGATTTTTAGGAGAAAAGAGGACAGAATATAGAAAAAGGTAACAGGGCGTGATTAAGTCCAACTCAACTAGGGAAAACGGCGGTCTGACTCATTCTGAGGACCGTGCGCGGCAGGTGTCCCGTTTCGACAAATAGGAGAGGTCATTTTAGATTAATTCGAAAAAGAGAACTGGTATCTGACGGGAGGAATCAGCTGTGTTTTCAACGTTTAATATTTGTGCACTTCTCCGGGTCTCGAATTCTCGACCACGTGAGGAGGAATGTCAACTTTGGATACCATTGTCTGGCTGGGGGGATTAGGCTCGGGAGAAGAGAGGGGAAGACGTGTTGTCCCCTCCTACCGCCTCCTTCCTGGGAAAGGGCTCAAGTTGCATCTATCTGGAGGGGTGTGTGAAAGACATTCGCCCTTCCAGTAACTCCCTCTCCACAATTGTTTACTCCCCCTCTTGCCTCTCGCCCTCTCGCTCCTTTCTTCTGGACTTGTGAACACGTGGTTCTCTGCACTGGAAGAGGGGGGAAACGGGAAGGGGGAGAGATGCCATTTCAGCCAAGAGCATTCTATATTCATTGCAGAGAGACGGGATATGAGAGGGAAATGAGGGACATATGGACGGTTTTTGAAACTTTTAGAGATTTACGACCATTAAAACTAGGAAGCAGTGGTCTCCAAATGGTCTTATTGTGGCTAAAAATGGAATAAATTCTATAATTTTGAACCCCCTGGCTGGGCGGAAAAGGCGGGCGAGGAGATCCGTGAGCGGATTGATACTACGCAGAGAAATAGCAGACGAATGACATTACAAATCGGTTTTTTAATTTTTTCAACTCTAAAAGATTTAAGGTCTTAAAATAACGGCTTTAGAAAAAGTTTAAAAAGAGGGCCGGCAGACAATCAAAAAAACAACCTGGCAGCTCTTTTCCCCCTCCTCCTGCCTCACCAGAGGACAAATTGGATGAGAGGTCTCTCGAGAATCGAGACGGGGGAAGAGATCCTCAATATGACTACTTTTAGCTCCTCGTCACAATTTCTTTTTAAATGTTTTTAAAGGGAAAAGAAGGAACATGAAAGCAAAGAGAGAGAGAGAAATGTCCGATGTGTCCTCCTCCGATGGATTAGCTCCAATGTACACAATTGACTCCTGGGAAATTGCGAAAACGGCTGTTTTCCTCTGGAATGTTCCGGAGTGGTGAAATGTCAACCACACACGGAAGTCGGGGATCTAAATATCCATCCAGGGGCAGGTGGCCGGTGGGAGGGAGGGAGCCTCCCTCCCTTCTAATTAACTCTCCGTTCTCATGTTTGGCCAGCGGGAAAAACTGCCGTGAGTAACTTACTCAGGGGCCCAAAACATGCTGGTAATTCTCTTTTTTCCCAAGGAGGGAGTTTCTTTCCCGGGAAAAAAGGAGGAGGAGGAAAACAATGAAGAAAGAGGGGCAGGGCTCCAGAGAGAGGGCTAAAACGAACGCGCAAACTAAATAACTGCCAGGTGTTTTAACGGGAGAGAAAAAAGAATTGAAATTTGAACTGTGTACTTTATTATTAATGAGGGCTGCTGGCAGAGAAGGGAAGGCCTATTCCAAAGAACCGAACCGGTGTTTTACTCGGATTTTAATAATTTTGGAAGATAAAGGAAGCAATTTAGAGGCGACACAAATGAAGTCTCTTGTTAATTAGCGACAGAAGTTAAGAAAAATCAGGGAAAAGATGTGAATCACGCGTGTTTATGGCCAGCCAGCATGGGAATCCCTTCTAAGAGGAAATTCGTATCAGAGCCGGGATTAGCCCTAGTTCCCGCGTTCTTTCAACTTTAAAAATGTATTTTTAATATCAGAAAAGCCGTATTTTCTGTTAATAAAAAGAATATATAAAGGTCATCCATTCGAAAATCAACTTTTCCAAGCTAAAACTCTGAAATTGGCCTGAAAAGAGCCACTTAATTTTTTCCCAATTTCTCTTGTTCATTTTTCAATTCCATTGAGCGTCCAGATACGGGACTGTACACAGAGATCGTAAACGATAGTAGCTAGAAAAAAATCGAGGTTGGCGGACTGGGTCCCGCGCGGATCCGCCGTGTCAGCCAAGTCGGCTCTTGCAAAAAGGCGCGCGCTTCCAGTGACAGCCTGTAACACGTTTCCAATCCGTAAAACGGGATTGTCCACCTGGATTCCACGCATTTTTCTCCAGGAAAGGGGGGAATTCTTCTTATTTTTTGACGTTTTAGCCACTTACACGAACCAGTTCTGTTATATTTCCGTTTCCGTCCGTTTCACCCGCTCTTCCTCAAATTAGAGCAAAGATTGAGGACTTTGAACTTTGATGCCTCCATTTTCCCAGAAATTCTCAAAATTTTGAGTCAAAACACATTTTTCATAGAGAAGATCCAGTGACCTAATTGATAGAGCAACTGCTCTTGTTATTTTTCTCTTTGTATTTTTCAGCGGGGTCTATTTCCGGAATATGCCTCTTCCCGGGAAGTGCCGCCCCTTTCTTCCTCTTTTTACCGTCTCATATCATTTCCTCGTGATGTTTTTCTCTTTTCAGAAGTTCTTTTTCCCCTCCGTATGCCAGATACCCCCCAAATTAGGTAAAATTTAAAAAATAATGGCAGCCGCTGACGTTGTCTTCTTCCAAGAACGCCTAGCGTTAAAAGAACAAGAACTTGGGGTAAGCTCCCTTCTCTTCCATTTTTCTATTTTTCTCTTCTTCCAGGAGCTTAAATCTGCCTTCCATAAGTACAAACTCAAGCAGAAGGTGAAATATGACAACTTGAAAAAGGATGTCACCGCCTATTGTCGGAGTACGGGACAGTCGACCGAGGAGAAGGAGAACACAGCCCTATTGCAAATAAAGGTGGCCGAGATGGAGACGGAGCTCGAGGAGGCGAGGGCACGGGTCGAGAACTTGACGGAGGAGCTGGACAGGAGCCAGGAACAGCTGAAAGACCAGATGACCGTTATTAGGGTGAGTTCTCTCTTTTGCTTTTTGACCGGAAATGGCGGAAACCAAAGAATTCCGACAGACGCTCTTTTCAGTAGCTTAGTGACTTCCCGCTGGGCCCAAGTAAAGGAGGGGTCAAGAAGTTTTTGACTACAGTATCCGGATTAAAGAGAGTTTAAAAATAACAAACAAGGTCACCAAAAACTGAAAATGCAGGCGTTTCATTGATGTTGCTTTCACATTTCTTATTCCCCCAAAAACAGTGAAAAATATGCAAATCCCCCAGCCGAACGGTTTCGCCGCCCTTTATAGACCCCCCGCGACCCGATCAATTTGTATTTTCCAGAGTATGGAAAACAGCCTGAAAGAGATGTCCCCTGCTCGAGAGCCGAGAGACTCCAAGTTCGATAAAAAGAACAATAACCAAGTCGTCGATATGGACCGAATCCAACAGCAGATGCTCTACAAAGATCAGAGAATCATCGAGCTGAACAACAACATCCTCGAGAAGGAGAGACAGATTCTCGATCTACAGGTACTCTTCCCGTTTTTTATAAATTTATTTGATATAATTCTAGGAAATGTGCCGAGAGCAGGGAGAAGTAGCCGATGCCAAGAAGCAAGCTATGCGACTGGTACAGAAGAAATTCGAGGAGATGGAATCGAGGAACAGGAGAGAAGTGGGCACAGAGACGGATCCCTGGTTCCCGGCGAGGGAAAGAGACTCGGCCAGAGGAGGAAGGGCTGGTGGAGCGTCTAGGAGTCTGTCTCCTGGAACCGCTGTCGTGTCTAGAGCAGGTAGGAGCAGTTTCTCCTTCTTTATAGCATCCATTACTGTCTCTATAACCTTCGCTTTCAGCCGGTGGTTCATCTCCCCCTCCATTGGACCCACAACTGGGACAAAATAGGGAGCATTTCCCTAAATTTGACGATGATGACATGCTCCCGGGAACGTCTTCCGGCTTCCAGGTTGGATCTTATTTACTTTTGTTTTAAGCTTATTAATTTGTAGGGTAGAAATCTGGACGAGGAGATATCGTTGAGGACGAAGCAAAAGAAGAGAGTCACCTTTGACCTCCCACCCTCGTTGGCGGCTTCTTCCATCAATTTAAATGAAGGGTGAGGATACGATTCGATTTTTGTCTTATTAACGTAGCATTCTACAAACTAAGAACAATTTCAATACGAAAAAAATTGAAATAGGAACAAGAAATGATGCAAAACAGGGATTATGAGGAGCTTCCCTTGCGGCGCACTTGTAAATTTGCATAGCGTGGCTGGTTTTGGCTTATGGTCACTACACTTTCGCACTTCTTTTACACATTTAAACAATAGTTACAGTTCATCCTTTTCTATTAAAATAGAAGTATTTTTAAGCGACGACGTCCTCTATATCCAGCTGAATGAGACAATCACCCGGTTGACAGAAGAAAATGCAAAACTGATGGCCGACGTGGAATACAAGAACGGCTCGTTGATAGAAGCCCGAAAGCTGTTGGAAGACAGCGAGCAGGAAATAGCAAAACTTCTCCGAGACAGCAAGAATTCCAATTTGAAAGCCCGCGCCGTGGCACATAGTAGGATTCGGGAATTGGAGGAAAGCTTGGCGGAACTGAATGAACAACATCAAACTGAGGTACGGTAGCTTAATTTGTTGAGGAAAACCTTTACTGTTTTAGGTAAATCGCCTAACGACAGATAATGACACCCTTCGGAATACCAGAGAATGGGAAGTGGAACAAAATGGCCTGTTGAGGGATCATATAGATAAATTACGGTAGTTTTTAGCCAAATTTTCTTTGAAAGACCAAAATTTAGGGAGAAAAATAATAAACTAACAGCTGAGTTGGACGCTACGGGTATATTGAACCGGGATTTGGAGAAGAAGTTGGATGAGAGCCGCGGGTTGCTGGAAGGCGTCACCACGGAGCTCTGTGAAGCAGAGGAGCTTGTCATCTTCCTGGAAGACCAGAAGGAGAGCATCCTCGACGATGTGGAGAAGATGAAAGGTCGGTTAGTTTTAAGGAAGAAGTTGAAAGGGTATACAATGTTCCCGCGTTTCGTAACCTACAGTAATTTGTATAAATCTTTCTTTTCAGAAGCCATCTTTGCCCAAGATCAGTTCATCGACCTCCTCGAGGCGGATATCGTCATCTACGAGGAGCATGTCGGTCTCCTTCGTGATTCTCTCGGCGCATCAAAGGTAAATCTTCATTTTTCAAATCAAATAATTAGCAATTTATACAAAAAAAACATATGTTTTCCAGGTGGATCATCGGGCATTATTACGGTCGAAGGCGTTCGAAACAAAACTGAAGGCACTCGAACAGGAGAAAGAACAGATCAGTATCAAATCAAGGGGTGAGTCGGTATTTCATTTAAATAGAGAAAAAAGAAGAAGTCGGAATAATTACGCTATGATTATGGACGCACGGGTCGGACCAGTTCCGTCTGTGAACTGTAGACATTATCCCCGCCGCCGCTGGAAGCCGAGCCGGAGCGCTCGGTCTCATTGGAGGCGATGGAGAGAGCCGCGTTACGGTAGCACGAGGAATGGGCGATGGGAACTCCTTTTGTTGTTGACTGAAAAGAAAACAATATAGTACTCTATTTGCAGACATTTTAACGATATACTAGATAAAATTATTTAGCGCTAAAAAGTTGAAGAAAAGGAAAATTCGAGGCTGGAAAGACCGTGGTTGCAGTTAGTTTGCGTTTCTACGGCTTACCGAGTTTCCAAAGATTCTGTACACTTTCCAAGTCTTCTAAAATGGAAAACCACACCTAATTCTGTTTAACAATTCAAGATTCTCGAGTTTAAACCATAAAAATTCCTTCCAAATGGGACTCTCCCCGCAAAAAGAAGCTCGAAAGGGCGCGCCCACTTTCGAGGACTGCCAGGAACGTTTCTCGCACTTTTTTTTGAATAGGATTTTTGTAAAGCTGTTTAAATATTGCCTAACTGAGGAAGAAGGCGATAAATTGACGATTTAGATTCCGTACCTTATAATTTTTAAATTGATAGCCCATTTCTGCTGTGTTTGCCGTCGGTTGTGTCTTCACTACCTGGAAATGATCATCTTTTAGAAAGAAAACAAAAAATAAGTACTCACCTCACAATGGCAATGTGAGCAGAAGGCTTCCCGTTTCTTGATACAGCAATAAATCCCGCATGGAAAACAAAAAATAGCCCATAATATTCCTCTGAGTGTAAATCGATGGTAGACAGTCCTCGTGTCACAGTCCGGACAGGTACAGTCGCTGCTATGGCTGCTGCTCATTTTGTCATTTGGTAGAGGAGAGCCTGGAACGGAGCAAAGTAGAAATGAAGCGGAAAAGATGGCTAGAAATCAAGAAAGACGAGTAGAATCCTGTTTAGAGGGGATTAACACAGAAATGGAAAAACCAAGAGCAATACGTTTTTGGACGAGGGAAACACCCCTCCATTAGTGTAAATACGGTGTTTTGCGTTTGTTTTCACCGGGGAAAAATGAGTCAGAGTCGAACTTTTGACAGAAATACCAATAAAAGATCATAGAAACGGGGCATAGAATCGATTTTGTTCCGGATAAAGAAAACTACACGATCAGTACACAACCAAAATAAGAGGATTGCGGACAGAAAAGACTCGGTTTGAGGTGAATAATCACTAGAAATGAGTTGAAATTTGAATTTTGGAGACCGCCCGGCGCGTGTTTGATCCGATTCGCTTTCCAGCTGCAGAGCGACGTAATCGAGAGAGCGCAAGTTTTAATGCCAACTGCCCCTTCCCGGTCGGCCGACTGGGAAGAACAATGGCCCAATTAAACAATAGGCAAAACCGAATTGATAACAATACAACGCGGAGGAGAGCCAGGTGGAGAAGGAGCGGGACATCGTATATTTCTACGAAAAGAGCCCTCCCCACCCACTCGAAAGGGTTAGTTCCTTGAAATTGGGGTCAAGAGATAAGATAATGTCGTATCTCTTTCGAGAACTCTAGAAAAAAAGGGCTAATAAGACAAATTGTGAGAATAATTGATTAAAAGAGAGGCCAGGGGAGAGCCGGATTGTTTTTCTGATAGTGA
This sequence comes from Oscheius dolichura, assembly GCA_932521035.1. Classification (NCBI taxonomy): domain Eukaryota; kingdom Metazoa; phylum Nematoda; class Chromadorea; order Rhabditida; family Rhabditidae; genus Oscheius; species Oscheius dolichura. The sequence continues at coordinate 7,350,432 of OW051493.1, forward strand.
AAGAGGGAATATTTGTGTTTGTATGCCTTCGCGCGCGCGGTCGGTCGGCCGGACAACGTGGTAGAGCGGAGAGGGCGCGTCAGTCATACGGGCAGGGGGTAGCCCTCACCGGGAAGGACACAGGTGTGATATACAGAGAGAAACAGAAGGGGGAGAACAGGGGAGAACCTGTTTCCGGTATGGGTTATAGGCAAGGGGGTGTCAAGAAGGGGGTGTCAAGAAGGGGGTGATTGACCTGGAAGACGGGGACAAGAAAGGGATTGGTGTGAAGCGAGTGGCTTTATCCGACTGTTTAAGGACATTTTTGAGCGCTTATTTTGAAGAGGTAAACTTTGGAATAGAACCAAGCGGTATCTTCAAACTTGAGCCTGAAAAGAATACCGACCAGCCGGAGGGCTTGCGCTCCAGTATCCGATACTGTAGGGTCCTGGCAGTCATTTTAACCGGAAGAAACCTTCAAAAAGACGACCTTTTAACTGTGAGAGAGGGGATGACCGTGAGGTGGCTTCCAGTGGCTTCTATTGCCCGCCATTGCGCCCATAATGACCCTGTCGGATCCTTATCTCCTTTGTATCCAATTACAGTCACTATGACCCTTTGAAAGCACAAAAAAATGGAATATTTTTCAGAAGAAAAGCTCAAAACGAAGGCCCTCGCTCAAAAAGTGAAACTTCTCGAAGATGAAATTGAAAAGCTCACGGAACAACTCTGTACTCGGGCGATGGGAGCAGCAGACGACGAGGAGATGGTCGAAACCTGCCGCCTATTGGAAATTCGCCTCCACGAGGTATATTCCCCCTTTTTGGATATAAATAATGAAAAACATGCTTTTTAGAGCGAAGAGAACATGAAGATTGAAAGAGCACGCTTCGAGATCGAATTGGCGGGACAGCGAGTTGAAAATAAACAACGTCTCGCGGGTAGGCCCGAAAAAGGATAATGATAAGGGTATTTTAGAGTGTGAGGAGCTCCGATTCAGGATATATGCCCTGGAAAATCAACAGAGGAGGGAGGAACAGTACCCGGTTGGCAGTGGCCGGGGAGGAAATGATCAGCACCATCAGCATCAACAGCAGACCCAACTGGTCCAACAAGCGGCAGTTAGTCAAGAGACCGAGGAGCTTAGAGTGCAAGGTAGGTAAATTGAGAAGGTAGAGGAGAATAAATTCTATGGTCAAAGTAAAAACGACGACTTTTGCAAGGGGGAAAGCTAAAAAATGGACGGGAAGGTGAGAATTCTGGTTCCGACGGCGAGAAAATGACCAGGGCGGCCGGCAGGTCAATGGCGCGTGAACTGTGGCTCTAATCAATCAGTTTCCTGGTTGTTGTGACCTTTCTCGGGGTAAATATTTTCCCCTCCATAAATTGGAATAGAGTCAAGTGATGTCAGTCCAGTTGTTACTCCTGGCCGAGCTCCAAAGACAGGCAAACAAAACTGACGGTTGAACACGCCCGGTGTATGTAAACTCCTTGTCTTATCGGTGTTCGAAGGGGAAAACACGAGCTCAAGCAAGGAAGGAGAGTGTCTGGGAATGTCCTTATTTATCGAAAAAGAGTCCCCCTTTTCAGTTCAACAACAAGAAGCAAAGGTCAAGGAACTGCTACAGAACATCACCTGCCTGGAGTCGGAGCTGGACGCCGTCAGGGCAACAAATTTCGAACTGACGGATCGAGTGAAGGAATCCGAAGAACTCGAGCGGGATTATGATGGCCTCGTAGAAAAGTAGGGGCCTTCTTAATTTTTCTTGAGTTTCCCAATTTTAGACATCGCCACACGTGTGTGGAGCTGGTCAGCGCCAAAGAGGCTCTCGACAAGTTCCAGGCTGAAGCAGTCGATCCCAGAGAGCTGGAAGCTCTTCTAGAACGAGCTACTGGGGCAGAAGAGGAGGTCAAGGTCCTTCGTACCGAATTGGAAGAGGCTAGACATCACTCAAATCAAACAGTAGCCGTTCAAAAGGAGCTAGACACCGCCAAAACCGAGGTAGAGCTTTACAAATCAACACAATCGGCTAAAATTGAGATTTTTAGCTAGAAAGAGAAAGATCCATGAGTCAGGAGATGCAGAGGGAGGTCCTGCAACGAAACACACCGAGTGAGGCAGAAAACAGGAAGGCCCTGGAGGTGAGACAACCTTCGATTCAATTTTGACCGCCGTCATTTTCCAGGTTCAAAACCAGCAGAACCTCCAAGCCTTTGAGGAGAAGATAGCACAATTGAAACAGTCTCTTCAGTCGGCCACTACCAAATTATCGGAATCAGAATCCGAGAAACAGGAACTCCGTCTGATGTTGGACCGGGTTCAGGAAATGGAATACGTCAAAGCCGTGGAGAGAAAAGAAGGCAGTAGCCAGAGACTGGAAGCCTTGATGGAACAGAACCAGATCCTAGAACAAGCCGCTGAACAGTACAAAACAGCGGAGGAACAGCTCCTGACCAAGATAAATGTAAGTTCTGACTGTAAATCTTTTTCTTTGAAATATACGAATTTTAGGACCTAGAACTGGAAGCGAGCCTGGCGGGAGAACTGAGCGTTGAAATGGGACGCGTTATACAACAGTTTGAAAAACAGGTGAGTCATCGACTGCATTCCTGGGTTGTATTGGGAAGAAAAGTGAATCAGATGGCAAGTAAAAGGCATCCTTTTTGACTAAAATTCGGGGAAAAATGAACAAAAGACGGTAGCGGGTGGGAAGGGGAAAAATGACAGATCTGTCTAACAGTGGTTCTTTCTTACCGCAACCCCAAGCTAATGTTTTGTAGCTTTCATAAATAAACTGATTCAGATGAAACAACAAGAAGTTGACCTGACCAAAGCCGAGGAGAAGGCGCACGCCGCAGAGATGGAGCTCCGCCTCCACGAGATGCTGAACGAAGAACTGGGCAGACAGTTGGATGAATTCAAGGAGAAGGAAAAAGTCCAAGAGAAACGGGTAGAAGAGCTGGAACAGTCCACCAAAACCACCTCCGAGGAGCTAGAAAATCGGATAAAAGAAGCCGAAAGCAAGATGGACAAGAAGCAGAGCGAACTGGTCGCTGCCAAGAAGAAGAATTCCCTCCTGATCCAACAGATCCAAGATTTGGAGGAGAAACTGACGACTTCTGTTAACCAGACAACAAAGATCAATGTGGAATTGAAGGAAAGGAAGAAGGCAGTCCAACAAGTCCAAGGAGAATTGGAGGAGATGCGCCAGGAACAGGGAGAACAGGAGATCCAACGAGTGGTACACCAAGTTCAACACGCTGGGCCTGCTCCACAGGGCTCGATAGTTTCCCAACATCATCACAACTGGAATTGGGGTCATTCTGGCTATTCTCCTCCTTATTTGATGAATGAGGTATCGCCACAACCGGGACAGGAACAAGGGCATTCTCATGAGTCACAGACACAGCAGCAGCAGCCACAACATGCAGGTCATTCTTATCAAGAACAGCAGTACCCCGGAAGTCATGTATGGTCCCAGCACGATCAGCCTCAACCGGGGCAGGGGCACCATCAACCACCGCAGAGTCACGTCGCTCAACTGAACCAGCAAAGCCCGCCTCTCCAAGACTACAGTGAAAGTTATGTTCAAAACTATGCACAGCAGCATATCCAAGGACATTTGCAACAGACATCGCCTACGGGAAGTCAGGGACACGGACATGGGCAGCATGAACACCACCACTGTCATGCTGAGTCCCGCGAGGGAACCCCGAGCGAGCGAGCAAGGAAGGAAGGTCAACTGACCGCAGCCAAGGAGGAGAATTCTCTTCTAACCCAGCAGATCCAAAATTTGGAGGAGCAACTGACGACTTCTGTCAACCAGACGACGAGGGCTAACGTGGAGTTGAAGGGGGAAAGAGAGACAGTTCGTCAATTTGAGAGAGGATTAAAGGATAGCCGTCAGGAACAAGGAGAACAAGAGATCCAGCGGGTAGTCCATCAGGTGCAACACTCCGCTCACGCTCCCCAAGGCAGCCAAGTGTCTCAACACCACCACAACTGGAATTGGGGTCAGGCTGGCTATGCTCCTCCTTATCTACAGCCTGCGGAGGTTACAGTATCCCATCCAGGAGCTATAGAAGTTACCGTCTCCCCTCAGGATCATTCCCATCCGGCGCATCACCAGATGCACGTGGAAGCTCCACGTCATCACCAGCAGGTGCATCCATATCAGACAGAAGCTACAGTATCCCAACCGTCGGTTCAAGGCCACGGGCATTCACATAGCCATGGAGGCCACAGCCATGAGCCACAAGGGCCACATTCAGGTCATGGACAGCATCAACCTTCTCAGAGTCAAGCCTACCAACAGAATCAGCCTCTACAAGACTATAGCGACAGCTTTGTCGAAAACTACCCGCAAGAACATATCCAAGAACATTTGCAACAGCCGTCGCCTACAGGAAACCAGGGGCATGGACACGACCATCATGAACACCACCATCACCATCACGAGACCCATGCCCACTTTGTCGAGCCTGTAGCGCCACAACAGCAAGAGACAGAGCAGCAGCAGCCTCCAGCTCCGAGAGTACAATCCCGTGAATCTTTTGTGAAACAAGTTCAATCGGAAAATGAGCTCCTTCGTCAATGTGTAAATGAAACGATCCAACTTCGAGAAGACATGACCCACGATGTGGAAAAACTCTTGGAGCTGAAGAATGAGCTAGAAGTCGCTGTAGACGCTCTAAAAGGAGAGATCTGGACTCTGAATGGACAGTTGAAAGCGTCTATTCTGGACAGGGAGAATCTCCAGGACCGGGTAGTTGAACTGGACACCAGTTTGACGGAAGAGAAGAAGAAGGTAGCCTCACTGGATGTAGAGTTGTCGGAACAGCAGGAACTGATCGACAAGGCCACGAGACAGGCAGCCGAGGCGGAGAATGAGAGCAATCGACGCTTGGCAGAGTGCCATGAGATGGAATCGAGACGGTAGGATCTCGGGTTCCTGTATCATTTTGATTGAATTTTTAGAATCGAGTTGGAGCAAGCTTACAGCCAGCTGACGGAATACTACAATCAACTACAAGCAGCCTACAACTTACTCTATGCTCAACAACAGCAGGGAGTGGAGATCGGCGCCGTCCAGCAGGCTCCCAACATCGGGGATCCAGCACTCGTGGTGGCGATTAACTTTATCTTGGAGGAGCTATCCCTTCCCGTCGTGGATGAAGACATCAGAAGCAAATTAAATGCCATTCGGGAAAAGATCAGAGAGAAAATTGCTCAGGTAGGGGATAATGTCAGCCGGAAACTCCTGCTTTTAGGTAGAACAGCTCCACAGTGCAGTGACCGAGCAGGCCAAAGTAGCCCGTGCTTTGGAGTCCCGACTGGAAGCTGTGGAAGAAGAAAAAGAGACCAATGGAGGGGAACAGCTAGAGCTCAAAAATAAAGTCCATCAGCTGGAAGGAGATTTGGAATGGAAACAAGAAGAATGCGACTCGTTAAGGCGGCAGGTCGACGAGCTGCAACATGCTCTCAATTCTATTATTGTTAATGACGGCGATGATGGTTAGTTCTATTTTAAGCAAGATTTTCAACTTTTTGAGCATTGGTACCGTGAGATTGCATGCTCTCGCATAGCAAAAACTGAATAAGGGGCCATTAAAAACCAATGAGAAAGAGGCGAACGCGCACCCGGGAGAAAGTGCTCCGCGGCGGATTTCTTGCACCGCACCCGTAAATTCTCGGCAGAAACATTTTTATCTATTCAAATCTGTTCGCTCCTCATGTCTTTCAGCTGCCGAGATGTTACGGGTGCCGCCACAAGGAATCGGGTCGATCGAGCCGGCCTATAGCCACGTTTAGACAGCGCTGTGGAAATTTTAACAAATGTTCTCTCGGTTTTTAATGGTTCAATAAAAGCACAACATTGCCTGTAGCACTTGCTATTTTTTGGTTGGCAATGGGCAGGTCACCCGGCTTCTCACTCTCTCTTTTCCCCGTACTCATCATATTTTCCAAGACTCCCTTTGTAGACTAGAATTGGCACGCTGGTTTCTCTGATAACTGTGCACTAGCACTAACTGTCCATTTCTCTTTTAATTCTCTTTCTATTTTTTCGTTGTTTTGTTTGTAAAAAAGTGAAAAACTACTGCTCTCCTACCCGGTGACCTGCCCGTTTTGCAGCACTGGCTACATCACGGCTACGCACAGAGCTGGCTATTTTAGCGGCGAGATTGGCGACCCGACAGGCCGACGTCGACTCGCTCTTCCGAACAAACGCAGAACTGGCACATACTAATGTCAGGCTACAGAATGAACTGGATGAGAGGGAGGACGGGATACCGGGTGGATTAGGAGGAGGAGGAGACGACGCGCAGGTAAGAAATAAGGAAAGGAAATGAAAGTCTGATAAAGACCGTGAGCAATAGGGGCCATAAGATTGGATAGAAAGCTTAGTATGGTGTGAGGGTACTGTAATTTATTTTTTGTAACTTTCTTTGATAATTAGTCCACGTTCAAAAAGTGGCCGAAATGCCGGTTTTGTTTGAGAAAAGGCCCAAATTGCTGGCCGAGATCAACGAAGTTCTATCCGGTCTACAGTAATTTGTCTACTTGACGGCCCTTAAAAGATCCTGGAGGGAGCGCTTTGGGAAAATGAAAGGGGAGGCCTAGAGGAGAGACGGAGACATTTTGAACCAGTGCACCCCCTTTATAAGCAGAAATATTGGGATGCCAAGCACGAGACAGGACCATAAAAAGGATAAATATGCAAATTTCGAGATTGTCTCTCCTTCCTGAATACCAAAAATGGAAATTTAGAAAGTCTAGACAACTGACGAAAATCGATAATCATGTTGTTGTCCTCCTACAGGGTAGAGGGGCGGATCGCGTAAACAACTTCACCCCGCCGCGTACACAAACAACAACCTCCGCTCGTTTCCAGATCCTCGCTGAGAAAGTCCAGGAATTGGAACAGAAACTGGCTGAATGGACCGATAGCAAAGAAGAGGTCGGGTTTTATTCAATACAAATTAAATATTATTTATTTTTAGATCGAGAGGTTGAAAAACATTGAGAAGATTCTAAATAATCGAATCCTGTCACTGGAGGATCAGTTATTGGAGAAAGAAGAGCAGATGCAGGAGATGGAAGACCAGATGATGGAGAACCAAGGCTCTTCTGGGGATTCGGACAGGTTGCGGGTCCTGGAGCAGGCCAACTCGGCTGTTATTGTTGAACTGGAGGAATTGAGACAGGGTGAGTCATCACTTTTTACGCTTTGCTCGTTTAGATAGTTTTTTTGGCATTTAGAAACCTATTAATTTGATTTAGAACGCGATACACTCCGAGCCAACATCCAAATAATGGAAAAGGACAGAGAAATTCGAAAAGAAGAAGCCAAAATGAAGGAACAGGAACTAAAGAGCCGAGAAGACGAAGTAAATCAGTATGAAGAGGAGTTGGACGATCTGAAGGCGGAAATCCTGGTTATGAAGCAGAAAATCCAAGAGAAAGAAGACCAAGTGCAGGTGGAGAGAGTCCAACAGACACAATCGGCCTGGGGAGACTGGGAAGAGAAGGAAAAGGAGGAAGAGGAGGAGGAGGAGGACTGGAAGGCGAAGGTGGAACAGCTGGAGAAGGAATTGAAGAGAGCTCAGAAGAAGAATGAGGACCTGGAGAAGGCGCTGGACAGTTCACAGGAGGCGAAATGGGGATGGGAGCAGGGAGAGGGACCGGAGGATGCGAGGGAACTGAGGGAGGAGCTGGATGAACTGAAGGAACGACTGGACGAGACACAGGAAGAACACGAGATTCTACAGTCGAAGTATATTGAACGGGAGGAGGAACTGCTGAGGATGAAGGCGGCCAGTGCTTTGAAGGGAATCGAGAAACAGAGTCAGGAAGACGCTGGAGAACTTCGAGCAGAACTAGAGCAATTGAAAGGGCGCCTGGATGCTGCCCAGGAAGAACAAGAGACTCTGAAGTTGAGGAATACTCAACTGGAGGAGGAACTGGCTTTCTTATTGGAAGCTAATCAAAAGAAGGAAACGGAAGAAACATGGGGAGACTGGGAAGAGAAGAAGGAGAGCTCAGAGAATGTGGAGGATCTGAAGAATAGACTAGAAATCGTCCAACAAGAACAAGAAGAGCTGAAGTTGAGAAATCTGGACCTTGAGGAAGAATTAGCCAGCCTTCTGGAAGCCAATAAGAACGTCCAAAAGGAGGAAAAGAAGGCAGGATGGGAGCAGGAGGCCAAGTATCATGCCGAAGAGGTTAAACAGCTTCAAGATGAACTGGAAGAAGTGAAAAGTCTCCTGGATTCGAGCCAACAAGTGCAGGAGGACCTAAAGTTGAAGAACTACGACCTGGCAGAAGGGATGCTCCAAATGAAAGGAAAGGAAGAGGCTAAAGAAGAGAAAGGCGATGCTTGGGGAGACTGGGACGAGAAAAAGAGCGACTCCGGAGATGTTTCAGCCCTCCAGAGGGAGGTGGAAGACCTCAAGTCTAGACTGGACGAATCTCAACAAGAACAAGAACAGCTGGAAGTGAGAAACATGGAACTGGCGGAGGAATTGACCAAAATGAAGGAGAAACAACCGGCAGAGGACAGTTGGGGAGAGGATTGGAATGAGAAGGGTCCTGCAGCGGATGAAGACCTTCAGAAACTTCAGGACGAAGTGGCCGAGTTGAGACGTCGTCTGGATCAGAACCAACAAGAGGAGGAGGACCTAAAATTGAGGAATACCGAACTGGAAGAGGAAATGGAAGCTCTGTTAGAGTCAAATCAGAAACTAATGGCGAGCAATGAGACCAAGATGTTCCTGGAAGAAATAAAAGAACTGGAGAGCCGTTTGGACAAGTCCCAGCAAGAACAAGAAGACCTAAAATTGAAGAACATGGAGCTGGGAGAGGAATTGGAAGCATTGAATCAGAAACTTCAAGAAAAACAAGAAGAGGTGCCTGCTTGGAACGAATGGGACCAAAAGGAACCATCTGAAGAGGACAGCCGCCTTCGGGAAGAGCTGGAAGACGTAAAGAAGAGACTTGATTCTGCCCAGGAAGAACAAGAGACTCTGAAGTTGAGAAACACCGAACTCGAAGAGGAATTGGCCTTCCTGCTCGAAGCGAACCAGAAAAAGGAGCAGACCAAGGAGGACGAGGCTTGGGGCGATTGGGAAGACAAGAAGAGCGAGTTTGAGGCCATAGAAAGACAACAGGAAAGAGTAAACACCCTTACGAGTACGGTAGAAACATTGCAACAGGACCACAGAGTCTTACTGGCGAGAAATGTCCAACTGGAAAAGGAAATAGCCGATCTCTTGAAGGAAACAGAAGTGAAACCCAGCGAGGAAGCCTGGGGAGACTGGGATGAGAAGCAGAAAGAAGACGAGGTGGAGAAAGTGGCCCATCTCCAGGAGGAAGTAGTCGGTCTCAAGAGGGAGCTCTTGACAAGAGACCAGAAACTACAGGAGATTATGGAAGAGGTCAACGATGCCAAGGAAGAACTGGAGGAGAAGGAGAAGAGGATCCAATACCTAGAAGAACAGGCTGCCAAGGCTCCGGAGAAGAAGGAAGAAAATTGGGGAGAGTGGAGCGAAGGAAACGAGGAACTGGAACAGTTGAAAATAGATAATGAAGAGCTGAGGACGAGATTGGAGGGCTTGGAAAGATCCGAGAATGAAACTCGACTCCAGCTTCAAAAATTGAAAGCCTCCTCGTCCAAGCCGGCTAGGAAAGACTGGTCACATGAGCAGAATGAAGCAGAAAGGTTAAAGTTCGAGTTGGCGGAGAGAGATCGCGAACGAAGCAAGCTGGAAGCGGTGATTATGCGGGTCGAGAAGGAGAATGAGGAACTGATGGGACAGTTGGAAGAGACACATGTGGAGGAGAAGCGGGAAGAGAAGAGGAAGGGCAACGACGACATGGCTTACACTTTATTCGTGAGTTTTCATCCATTGCATTTAAAATATCACTTCTATGCTTCATTTTATCGTTTCAGGAGTTCCAAAAAGAGATTCAACGTCTCCGTGAAGAGAATTCCCGCCTTCAAGTGACAGTATCCCAGAATGTGCAATCCTCCGACGACACGGCTTCTATGTCCGAAGAATTGGTCCAAAAACAGAAGGAAGAGCTGGAAGAAACTCAAAATAAGGTTGTTTTCCTTTTTTACATATTCATACTTGTTTTTTAGCTCTCTGCCCTGACAACGACCCTCCAATCGGTCGAGAACAACTATCTTGCCACTAGGGAAGAAGCCCAGAGCCGACAAGTAGAACTGGAAGAGAGGATCCATTCACTGGAAAAGGAGCTGGACTCTGCTCAATCCGGAGTAGATGAGCTGGCAGCTAAGGAAGAGAGGATGACTGCTCTGGAGAAGAGGCTTGCGGAAGTAATGAAACAGAACAATCTTCTTAAAGAATCGGAAGGAAGGCTGCTGGAAAGTGTCGACGAGTACGGCGCCGTCGCTGACAAGTGAGTCCTATCCTCTCACCACCATTTATTTTTTCTTTTCAGGAACCAGGAAGAAGTCGATCGTCTCCAAAAGGTTGTTAACTCCCTAGAAAAGGAGAGAGCCGACCTCCTGGAAGAAGTGGAGCGCCTAAAGATTGAAATCGAAAGGTTGAACGCCTCTTCCCAGTCGAAGGAAGAAGATCCCATCCTGAAAAGAGAGCTAGAAGCCTTGAGGACGGAAAGAGACTCCCTGAAGAGTAAATTAACAGCGATGGAAGGGAAATTAGCCGAGATTGAGAAGGTTTGAGGCCGTTTTTCATTAAATTTATATCGATTTTAAGGAAAAATCTCAAATCAAAGCAGCCTACGATCAGTTGAGAGCGAAAATCCAGGCTAGGAGAGCTGCCGCGGCGGCTGGAGGCGGCAGCGCTGCCTCGTCCCGCGCCCCCTCTCGGGCATCCGTCGCCTCGATAGGAGAGATCAGAGAAGATCCCGTGGAAGAATTGACATATCAGACGACGGCGATACCCACCCAGACACTTCAAGTCCAGTCGAACCACAATAGTTATTCACAGGTGGGATATCATCGTCGCATGTATTGATTTGGTCGCAGTCTGTTGGCCAAACGTGGCGTTTTTGTTTATACGGGCATGCGTCGTCTCCTCGCATGGATCCTTATTTTTACACCTTTTTGTTCCAAAAAAGACCCAACTTGATTCATTCTAAGCAGGAATTTGGAGAGCTTGTACTCATGCTAGTGTGCCATAGTGAATCCCGCCTTTTGACCCTAATGATGCGCCAAAACTTCAATTTTGAGTGTGGTAGTAGACCAAAGACTGGAGTGATTCAGTTTCTCGGTCCGTGCAGTTTCGTGTGGTGTCCACAGCCCCGTCCTATTGTGATCTTTGTCAAGTACTGAGGCTACAAGTCGGGCGTTTGGGCAGTCGCCTTTAGTCCCAGACCCCCCGAGACCCGCGGGTTTTGAATCAAATCCTGGACTCACTTACAAAACTAATCGTAATCTTTGGCTTGACCCACAGCTACAGTATTTAATTCCCCCGTCAAATTCCATAGATCTCCTTATTTTCTCACGAATAATGGGCGCTCACTCGAGTCACAGTCACTTCCTCGAGTCGTCGGCAGCCACGGTAGACGGTGTGAAGGCGATAACTCCCGTTCTGACTGGCCCACACGATTCCAATGCCTGTGACTCGAATGTGTGTCCGCACTTTTCTCCCTATCCAAAAACTCACTTGATACACATTTTCCCATGCACAAAGCCAAAAAAAGAACATAAATTCGAGTCATTCGTGTTGTGAGTGTGGTCGACAGTCTAATGAGTTATCGTTTTCAGCAGTCCGCCCCGTCTGCTGAGGTTATGCGACGTCGGTCTGGGTTCCCGAAGAATTAACCAACCACCGCCTTATTTCACACTCATTATCACAACGTTTGGGTAGCTGATCGTCATCTTTTTGTCCTGTTTTTTTAGTTAATTTGTTATTTATTTCTTCTTTCCCCTGTTTACTATCCGTTATGTGTATTTATTGGTGCGAACATGGCCTACCGTATGCAGGTCTCGAAATTGTGATTCTATCATGAGAATTTATTAAAAGTCATATTTCCTAACTCTTTATGGACTCGCTGCCTTCTATTTTACAGTATATAACAAAAAAAATCCTCCAGTGGCCGTATCCACAAGAAATTTTCCCGGCGAGCTCCCCAGCTGGGGAGCCCCTGGGGAGAACTCCCCGGGGGAGGCCTCCCCAAGGGGAGCTTTTGGTATCCACAAGGCTGGGGAGATTTCCCAGATTGGGGAGCTCCCCAGGGTAGCCCTTTATTACTCTACGCTGAAGGATAGAGCGTGGCTTCAGCGTGGTTCCCGGAGAGCCTTCGCAAACGAAGGCTTTGGTAAAAAGAATGCGTTAGTATGTCTCAGCTGCGTATTTCCAGTTGTTCCATCTAATCTATTTGGCCGGCACGGAAACTGCTGCCCGCTGTTAGTTTTCCTCGTATTTTTACTTTATATCTCCCCAACGGATGACAGTCGGCTCTGAAAAACTTGGGTATCCCGCCATATCAGCAAAATCCTTAACCTCCAGCTCAAATGCGGCATTTTCCTTCGTTTTTTGACATATTATCATCCTTGGGATGCTAGCGGATACATATCATGGGTCAGTTATAATAGTTTTTCTTCCAAAACGCCGATTTCGGTCAATTTACCCTGCTCTCCCCCAGTCCACCCCGACTCCTACCTAAGGGTGGCCTGGGGAGCTTTCCAAAATCTTGTGAATACCATTTTTAGGCTCCCCAGTTGGGGAGCTCCCCGGGGAGTCCCTGGGGAGCCTGGGGAGGTCTCCCCAGCTTCTTGTGGATACGGCCACAGGACGGTGGAAGAATAAGGCGCGCTTACGTCGAACACAGAAATGTCGCCACTGTTCTTCCCCGTGCGCCAAAGTGACCGTCGGTTTTTACCCAATTCTGGCCAGAGGTACGGTACTACCCCGCGAAACATTACTCTGGATCGTAAAATGGGAACATCCCCGACCCGCTCCCTTTAGCGAAATTTGAACAGCGACCTACCCTTGAAAGTTGCTCTTTTACTTATATTCTTCTCGTAAATCTCCCATTTTTCCAGGATATCGATGACCGAGTCCAACAATTCCTAGAAGAGGTCAAAGAATTCGTGTCTCGGGTTGATTCGATAGCTACAGTAAGCCAAGAAAACCTTGAAGAGGTGGGCAAGAGCCTGGGTAAGGTTCTCTTCAAATTTCATTACCAAACGACCTTATTCAGATCACCTTATGGCTAGACGAGGTCCTAAAAGGAAGCCATCCTCGCCGGTAGTGGAAAGCTCCGATCCCGGGCCTCGAGCAACTGAAATAGCCATCCAAACTGAAACCGACCCTGCTTCTCTGAATCTTGAACAAGTTGAAGAGATGGAAAAGACGATTCTTGACCTGGAACTGCAACTAGAGAAGCAGAATGGTGAACTGGAGGAAGCAGCCAGCAGATATCAAGATTTGGTGAACAAAGTCGAGGAGAACGATGTGCTCTCCCAGAAGGCTATAAATGACTTGGTTGACTGCAACCGAGTCCTAGAAATACAGCTGCGGGAACGGCAACTGGAAGTAGACCACGGGAAAGTGGAATTGAAGGAGAAGTACGATGAAATGGAGACTATTGCCTTGGAGAATGAGAAACTGCAACTGGCTATTTTAACAGGATTGGAGGAGAATAGAGGGTGAGTCAATAGAAGTCAAAAATGTTATGTGTGACTGCTATGGGTCGAACCTTCAGCTGGCATTGCGACATCTAACCCATTCTATGGCGCAAACACTAGTGGGGGTCGAACCTTCGTCAGCGCGTTCATGCCCGACATCTAACCCCCTGCGCTATGCAGCCACACCGCGGACGCGCTACTGTGCCGAGTCGGCTCGGTATACTGATGCACTCGTGCATCAGGACACCCTGTGAGCATGCGGGTAAAACTTGAACGAACGTTCTTTGATGCAAATGACCCGATATCGGTCTTGAAGAGTTTGTTTAGCTATACGTGACATAAAACCCAGGGCCGATGCGGCCTGCTCACGATTTTTCATTGCAAACGTGAATGAGTCAGATGGATCTACTTATTTTTAGTCGGTCGGTCGGTTTTCACCATGTTTGCAGCTGTAGCTCGGCCATCCCTTGACCATTTTCCAATCTTCAAGCATTGCGTTTGGGAGCAGATCAAGGCGATTCTAACCAATCAAATGTCTACCCGATAGATCGTTCAAGAATTTTCTTGCAAATACAAGTACGAGTTTTGGTGTTTTTTACAGTTATGTGTCCATAAAGAATTCCATGAACAATCTATCGGGTAGAAATTTGATTGGTTATAATCGCCTAGCTCGGGATATAGATAGCTCAAACATCTATACATGATCGCTGGCAACAAAAAAGGTTTAAAAATACGCAGAGTTCTCTTCTACTTCAAAGCCTACAGCCGAGAATATTTCCAAAGGGGCAAATAGATTCTATGGGAGGAAAGAAAAGGGACTGCAACTGATCTGTTTCTCTTCGCGGGGCCCTAGTTGAACGAGGTCAGCCCCGTCAAAACCCCTTCTTTGGGGTATTTTCCCTCCAGTCTTTATCCTTTGGAGATCGCTCCGAGCAGCAGATTCAAACCAAAATCCCAGAACTATTCTCCACTCAAAATAAAAGCGGACCAAGAAAGATTTTGTTGTTAAAAGTCCTAAACGCGAAGGAGCCTTTTCTTTCTTTTGCAACCCACATTGTTGTCTGGGTTTGCCTCCGAACGGATATCCTGGGAGAAAATAGTCTAGATTTTAATTAAAAATTGGGTTATAAGGCGAAAAATGAGGCGAACTCTATCCTTGTGACAGAAAACTAGGTTCCGGGGACCTTACGAAGTAGATATTGGTTTGTAGTTCAACGAGAAACAGACCACGGTCATAGAAAACAAGAAATATGTCTGCTCGGGCCCTCGGGGTGTCCTCATGCACGCGTGCATCAGGACACGTCCCCCGCCGAGTCAAATGACAAGCGAGATGTATTATTTTTCAGCCTATCTAACCAGCTGGCGACTTGTCAGACGGAACTCCGAAGGCACGTGGTCCAAATTCAAGAACTAGAAGACCAGCTGTCTAGGTTTGTCCCTTTTCTATCATTACAAAGAACTGTTTTTAGAGTAGAAGCGGTAAGCACACAGGGAGCCCCAATTTTGGAAGAACGCATGGAGAACCACGAAGAAGAAGTCGAAAAGACCCTCCTGGAGACGATAGACAAGCTGGAGACGGACTTGGATGACGTTGGAATGGAGAAGGAAACCATCTTGGAAGAATGGGATAAGTTGAAGAAGGCATTGGAGGACAGTCGACTAGAATTAGGAGAGACAAGGATGAGGAATATTGAATTGGAAGAGAATGTACTCCGACTGGAACACGATATCAGCCATCTTGTAGTGAAGGAAATGGAACAGAAGGAATTGGAACAAGTGAAAGAGGAGTTGAATGTGGCCAGAATGGAGCAAGATGCCCTGAAATTGGAGAACAGTGAACTCGAAGATGAACTATCCGCTATGATGGCAGTCAAACAACTGGAAAATGATCAGCTTCAAGCAAAAGAAGTTGAAGTAAAGCAGTATGAAGAGGAGTTGGACGATCTGAAGGCGGAAATCCTGGTTATGAAGCAGAAAATCCAAGAGAAGGAAGACCAAGTGCAGGTGGAGAGAGTCCAACAGACACAATCGGCCTGGGGAGACTGGGAAGAGAAGGAAAAGGAGGAAGAGGAGGAGGAGGAGGACTGGAAGGCGAAGGTGGAACAGCTGGAGAAGGAATTGAAGAGAGCTCAGAAGAAGAATGAGGACCTGGAGAAGGCGCTGGACAGTTCACAGGAGGCGAAATGGGGATGGGAGCAGGGAGAGGGACCGGAGGATGCGAGGGAACTGAGGGAGGAGCTGGATGAACTGAAGGAACGACTGGACGAGACACAGGAAGAACACGAGATTCTACAGTCGAAGTATATTGAACGGGAGGAGGAACTGCTGAGGATGAAGGCGGCCAGTGCTTTGAAGGGAATCGAGAAACAGAGTCAGGAAGACGCTGGAGAACTTCGAGCAGAACTAGAGCAATTGAAAGGGCGCCTGGATGCTGCCCAGGAAGAACAAGAGACTCTGAAGTTGAGGAATACTCAACTGGAGGAGGAACTGGCCTTCGCGGAACAGAAACGTCGGCTGTGGATAGAAGAACAACAAAAGGAGCTGAAGGAACTTGTCGGTCACTTGGAAAACTCTCAAGAGGAACAGGAGCAACTGATTTTAAAGAACACTGAACTTGAAGAAGAGCTAGCCAACCTACAGGAGGAAGTTCTAGAAAAACCAAAATGGGAACAAGGAACGGAACCCGAGGAATTTGCTCAGCTCCAAGAAGAATTGGTCCATTTGAAAGAAAGATTAGACTCTGTCCAGGAAGAGCAGGAGAATCTCAAGTTGAGGAATACCCAGCTGGAGGAAGAGTTGGTGAAGGCAAAAGAGACCATTGGCCACAAAGAAGAAGAGAAACGGGATGAGGAGCAGAAGGCGAGCGATAAGCATCGAATGTGGATAGTGACTTTGCAAAAAGAACTGGCAGAACTCGTCGGACACCTCGAGAACTCTCAACAAGAGCAGGAAGAACTTCTCTTGAAGAATGCCATATTACAGGAAGAGTTAGCTAAACTCCAGGAGACACGAGCTGAAAACGGCAAGGGAGAGGAAGAAGCCGGTTGGAACGATTGGGAGGAAAAAGAAGAGAAGCAAGAGCAGAGGGTGGATTCTCAATCATTGGAGCAAACCGTCGACGAACAAGAGGAACTGAGGAGCAGAATCGCCCAGCTCGGAGGAGAATTGGCACATGTAACCGAGAAAGCCATAGAAACCTGTGAAATCGGGTGTGAAACAGACTTCGAAGATAGTAACGAAGAAATTGAGAGGCTGGAGGGAAAACTGGAAGACGCGAAGCAGTTGAATTGCCAACTTGAAGCGGAAAACAGCTCCCACCAAGTACAATACCAGGCTTTGAGGTTGTTGTTGGAAGACTCTCAAAATGAACAAGAAATTCTGATCAGGAAAAATGAGTTGTTTGAGAAGGCACTGGAAGACATCGAAGAAGTCAGCAAAGCCTTTGCCGTACAGGAAAATAGGGCTGATAAGCTGGAAAAGGAATTGAAAGAGACCAGAAATGAAGTGAAGACCAGGGAAGAGGAACTGGAGCAGAGAAATGTGGAAAGAGAAGAATTGGAAGGGAAAATTAAGGAGTTGGTAGGTAAATTAGAGGTTGTGGAGACATTAGAAGACGAAAATTCAAGGTAGAATTGATATTGATAACAAAACTAAGGGGTTACAGGCTGGCCGAGCAGCTCTCCTCCAACCAAAGAGAACTGGCTTCGTTTACCATGAAACTGAGGGAATTAGAGATGGATCAGTCCAGGTTTTCCTCTCCTTTATTCCATTAAACCTAAGTTATAGGATCGACAACGAACAAGTCCAAAAATCCGCTACAGATGACGACAATTCTGAAATTATTGAAGCTCTCCAAAAAGAAAATGAACACCTCGAGGAGCAGCTATTGGAAATGTCTGAAAAGTTGAGAAATGGACGAGAAGAAGCCAAAAAGACGGCAGAAGAGTTGGAAGAACAGTGGAAAGAAGCGAAAAGGTGGGTTCAAACCGAGAAAAAACTATACACCAGGCTTTCTTTAAGGATGAGATCAGAAATAGGCAATCTTACCAGAGACGTAGACGAACTCTCCGTTGAAAGGGATCAACTGATCCAAGAGAACGATTCCCAGACCCAGAGGTCGGTTCCAAACATCGATTAGCCATTATATTCCCTCGATTTTAGACTCCAGGCGGAAGTGGCCCGTGTCTCGCAATTGTCAGAAGAATTAGAGGCATCAAGGAGTAAAATTCTCCAATTGGAAGCACAGATCAACCAACTGGAGCACGAAAAAAAAGAATCTGTAGCCGTAAAGACACGGGAAATGGAGGAAAAGACTGTGGAATTACAAGAAGTCAATCAGAGGATAACACAAATGGAAAAAGAGCTAGAAAAGCGTCAAGAAGAGACCGAAGGGTAGGCACACCTTCACTTCCTCTGAAATTTTGATACACATTTCAGACTCCACTCTCAGATAGACCATCTAACCTGGGAGATAAGCCAACTCAACGCGGATAAGGAAGAACTACTCCAGGGGCAGGCATCCAGCCATCTGCAGTGAGTTAAACTGCCTCTCTGATATTATTCTTCCCAATTTCAGGTTACAAGACGAAGTAGCCCTTCTAACAGCTGAAACTAACCAGTTGAAAGACCAAAATTCCCAATTAGAAGCGGAAAAACAACAAACTATCGAGGAGAATACTAGACAAGTGGAAGAAAAAGCTTTGGAAATACAGAAAATACAAGAAGATCTCAATCAACAGGCGGCCGAATGGAAAAACCGCTTCGAATTGGCCTATGCTGATCTCTGCCAACTGCACCCAGCTGTCCAACAGGTTACTGTAGTTTTTTTCCTTGATAAACTAGATATTCCAGGCCCAGGAACATGCCTCCCAGTTGTTGGTTCAAAATACTGAACTTCAGAGGCAACTAGAGCAGAAAACTCGACCTCCTGTTGAAGAGGAACAACTACAAACCTCCGCTATTTACCCAGTTGAGAGCGCTCCAGCTATTCTACAGTAATATCTAGCTGTATCGAGAATAAAGGGGATGGTTTTTAGGTTGGAACACACGGCAGAAGCTGGCCCTCTAGTAAGAGAAGAATCGAGTTCAGAGACTAGGATAAGTATCGAAGATGAGGAAGCGAATAGGCTGGCAGACGCGGCAGAGGTAAGCAGGAATACAGCGGTGGGATCCTGGAACCTTGCGGCTCTATCAGTCGATTCCTTCTAACAGCAACAAACGAATACGGGGAATCCCTCAATAGCGCTTTTTTTTCAGGAAGAAGAAGACGAGACTTCATCCGACACGAGGCCTCTCCTCTCCGAATTTGATGATTTCATTGGCCAGGCCACGAATTCTCATTTTATCCGAGCCAGCGCCCCCCTCACCCAGCCCCTGGTGCGGCAACTCCGTGCCATTTGGGGGCGACGAGCTTTCCGACCGTATTTCCGATATTTCTTGTCATTATATTTCGTTTTTGTACATTTCCTAGTCTTCAGTTCGTGGTTTAATCCGTGCTGAAACTATTTATAACAGTCATTCCCAAAAATGTGCATTTTCCAGCCCGGGTGAAGTAATAATATTGCCTTAATAAAAATGTTATCTTACTTTTTTGTATAAATACAATCCCGTGAGCCAAAAATTGTGGGAAAAAGTGAAAAAAAGGTTGATAATTTTTCGTCTGTATCACAGTTCTATCCTATATCACACTTTGAGACCCAAAAAAAGGAATAAATAGACAGAAGGGAGGAGGAGGTTACGCGTGGCGGAAGACTCGACGATTTCCATGTTCCCGGCTGATGTCGTCCATTTTGTTGTTGTAGTCCGCCGTGTCGGAATAATCCAAGTCGCCTAGACGACTGCCATTTGGGGCCGAACCTCGCGATGCTGCTCTAGAAATAGACTATTTGAATATTATAAAAGGATTCCTACCTGAACATGACGTCATTCGACTCCAGATTATTCAGCTCCAATACAGAATTTTCCGTGGGCAGTACATGTTGCCTGGTGTAGGGCAATGATGGTGAGAGATGTTTATCCAACTGTTTCGCTCTGTTATACATGAAAACACCAAAAATGGCTAGGGACATTCCAAAAATATTGGAGCCTGAAAGTTTGCTCATTTTTAGAAGAAAGAAATGATTTTTACCTGTAACAGGATTGTGGAAGGTCATCAAGGCGGAGACGATGATAATAATCCGTTTTGTACAGCCGGCAATGGAATATGACAGCGCCGTCAGCTTATGAATCAAGGAAAAGGCACAAAGATTCTGTAGGAAAGAGAGAAGACCGGCTATTAGGAGAAGAAACAGCATCCAGAAGTCAGGAGTCGAAGAGGGTTCCTGGAAGAAGGCAAAATAATAATTTCTACGCATTTATAATACTTACTGGACTATTTAAGGCATAAAGCATTGTCACCGCGTCGTTATACAACCAAAAGGGGAAGAAAATCACAGCTGCGAGTCGAGAATTCATCGCCAGAAGACGAACAGGGTGAATATCGGAGTCTTTTAACAGCTAAATGGATGAAATAAAGGAGATACAGATGAAATACTTTTTTAACTAAAATATTGAGAAAAGAATACATTCCTGTGGAGAATAAAGCTGTTCCAAACGCTGTAGAAGAAAAAGTCAGTTCAGTAGCTGAAGCAATAATCACTCCAGCGACAATTGGTAGAAGAGCAACATAAACTCTGACTGACTGTCGTTCATGTAAGATAAAGTGACTAAAAATCACAGCAAAAAGTGGCATAGAAGCTTTTACTGAAAAATAATATTATATATCATAAAAGTTAGAATCTACCTGTATGTGCATAAGATACAGAGACTTTATACAAGGTAAAATAACTACTAGCAACAGCCAAAGCTTTTCCTGAACGTTATATGCAACTTCTAAATTAAAATTGGTCTCACCTACTGAAATCGGGATCAAATACCGTCGATATTGGGCTTTATTCAAATGAGCCTGTTTGATATCCCAATATTTTAGAAGAGGATGTGCAAAGAGTGGAACCAACATCAAATTGGAAAGAGCTACAGTAGAAGGAAAGGGATAATTCTAGAAAAAATGAATTACGATTATAATTGGAATACAAGCATACTTGAAGAAGTTTTTTGTTTAAAATACTAGAACTGGAGCTAATTGCATACCAGATTATACAAATAAGCCCAACTTTTGTGCTGAAGTGAATATTAGCAAACATTTCTTCCAAATCTAAAATTTTCTGTAGCTAAAAAATAAATAGAACTCACTTTTATCACTATCTAATCGTGTGTACTTTTATTATTGTACTCATTCCATTCAGCTGACCCGGGTTGAAACAAAATCTGTAGCTCCTAAAGAAAAATGTGAGGAACGTCAGCGAAAAGAGGACATGCTTAGCCAGATGTAAAAGAAGATAAGAGGGAGACTTTCGCTAGTGCGAATAACTGGTTTTTGCAAGAAATATGTTGTTTTCATTTTCTTCGAAAGAATTGCCCAATTGGGGCATAAAATCAATGGGTTCTGTGCAAATAGGCGAGAATAATTCGCCAAATGTACTATTGCTACGCCCAGTCAAAGCATAGATGCTTCAGGCGGGCAATGTCAGCCAATTGTCTGGCGATGACAAGAAATTGTACAGAAGAGTAGATATTACGGTGCAAAAAGCTTCACATGATATATAATAAAGAAGAAAGATTTACATTTTATTCACAAGACAAGCAATCGATTGCATTATACGAATAAAAATATGTAAAACGGTGAAAGAGATAGTGAAAGAAAAAATAAAGCAAACATCGTCTCACTCTTTTATAATCGTACGAAGTTCTTCTAATCCGGGGTTACCTATAGCCGAGCAGTCGACAAATTCAACGGATGTTTTGAGATCAGCCCATTGGAATGAGTCCAACGTATTTGTAAGTGTAGTATTGCTAGAAGAACCATCTGTCGTGGTCAGAGCAGCGGCACGGGATTTATTGATCAAACCGATTTCCTTCTCAAGTGTGCTACTGATAACCTAAAGAGGAATTGATAAGATAAGTAAAAATGCGGGTGGTTACCTCCTGTTTTTTTGCCAGCGAAAGATCTTGCTTGTTACAGGCAACAACGATAGGAACCTGGAATAAACTTTACTCAAATAATACACTAATGTTACACCTTTTTAGTGCTTTCCAATGCCACATCATAGAAGAATTCAGCTACATCACGAGCTCTTTTAGTGAAGGATGCCGAATCGAGGACAAATACAATCTTTTTCAGGGAGTCTCGCTCTTTCTTCAGCCATTTCTCCACCAATTGCTTACGCAGTCTTTCGGCTCCTGGGAAATCGATGATTTTAAGAGGACGGCCTTTAATATCCAACTGAACACAATTTTCCTGAACATACACAGGTAATTTAAAAGAAAAGAAAGAGAAAATTGTTAACCTGAAGTGATGTGTAAGTAGTAATGGAGTCGGCGTTCTTATTTGCAATTTTGGAAAAGACTTGAGTTTTACCAGAGTCGCAGAGTCCAACAATTAGAATAGTATCCTTCTGCTTGATAGTTCGGAATATCAAATAAATTGTAGTAGCAAAAATCAAGATAATGGCTGTAATCACAGCGAGCACTGTGGGTTCTAAAAATGAAGCCTCCTCCATTTCTAAAAAAAATAAGGATAAAATTACGCAAAGAATAAAATTTGAGAAGATTTCACTGCAGTAAACAGTAATCAAGAACGATAACGGCAATAAATAGATATTTAATTTACACTCTGAAAATAACAAACCCGTAAATATATACTGAGATAATATAATAAACCCGTCATGATAAGGCGTTGGAAAGTCTGTGAATGGCGTTCAAAAACCCGTTGTCTTTCCAGATAGTTTCTGCTAATGAATACCTGTAAAAAATAATTTAAAAACCAGAATGCTGCAACAAACCATTGCTTCTCTGTAAACGACTGCTCGGAAAAAGGATCACGTGGAATTCCTGCTAATAAAAGCCTCATCTGTCGTATTCCCTCATCGAAGTGTACTATTTCTTCTGCATCCAAAATTCTTTCTATTTGTGGGGCTAAAATAAAATAAAGAACAACTACGAGTGAAACATACGGGCATGCATTAGCGTCGTTGTATCTTTTCTTGGTTTTAATACGGACAGCATCATTAGGACAAGATCATCATTGTCCGAAATACGAAGCCTAAGCATAAACATGTGGTAAATTCATTAGGGAAACACCAACCTAGTTGAATCCGAAAATAAAGAACGTATGAGCAGTACTCGTTCCCTATGAACAGGATAATGGAAATCAATTGAACCGGCACGTGTGTGAACAAAAACTAAAGCACTTTATGGTAAAAATATGGAGAATGCTTACCGATATTAGTTTTTCTCAATAAATTCAAAGGTGGTGTACTACTAAGGCGATTATAATTTGCTCGTATCATTTCGGCAGTACGAAGTATCTAAGGAAATAATCTAGAAAATATGCTAAAAAATAACTAACTTTTACTAATTCAAGATCCAACGTGTAGTCTGACACCACTAGTACCGTATGCGAAATCTGGAGAATAAAAGAAATCAATTGCATGTTCTAAAAGTTCAATGTTTTAGCAAAAACATTTCTTACTTCAACATATGCTGTAACTTCGGCTTTATCATCGATTTTCCTAGAATACCTTGTATAATCTTCTACCATACTACAACTATTGGTAGCCTAGAAATAGAGCTTATTGTAAAATGAATGAGAAAGTACCTGACAATCCAAAAATATTCCTCTTGTTTTACTCACATAGGCATGTATTTTCACGGTCTGATAACGGGAAGATTCAACAGCTTCTCTTGATGCTGGACGAAAAACATAGTATCTAAAATCATACAATAAATATATTAAAAATTGCCTACCTGTATTTATCTTGAGGATTATTACCTGCCAACATACTTAGAATTGTAGATTTTCCTGCATTCTGTGGACCAATTGCTGCAGTAACAGAAAAATGTGGATTATCCGTTAAAAATTCCTGAAATCAACGAATAGCAACTGATTTTCTAAACTGTTACCAAAAAGTTGTCTTCAAAATACATTCCATCCCCGATTAGCTTCCGTGAGTCCAGCATCTCTTTTTCTGTTGGTTGTTCTCTTGGTGATGGTAGTATTTTTGGTGTTGTTTGAACTAAAGATCCAAAAAAATAACATAAACTTATATAAATTCATACCTCCAGTTTTCTCCCTTGACATTACTTCAACTGAAGCTGAAGGTCTAGTAGCTATCACTACGGGCTTCTTCTCTTCTTCTTTAGGACGTGCTAGAACTTGTATGCCAGGTTTTGGAGCCGCTTCACGACGACGTTCTGATGTTGGTTGTGCAGAAGACCGACCATGAGGGCTGTTGAAGAATTCATGGTTTCCTCTTTGCATACTGAACATTAATTGCTTGAAATAGAAGAATAGTAAGAAGCAGAAAATGAAACAAGGAAGAGAAAATAACAACAACTTCTGAATTCAGAAACACGTTGGACTGGAGGCGGTGTTCAGGACTACTGTCTCGGAAATTAGAATTACGCAATTGCACAGCCATATGAAAGGGCCCCGATTTTGAGCCAAACAGTTCCATTTCGAGTCGCCTTTCCTCTTTCTTTTCTCGTTTGCCTCTTCTGTTTTCCCATAAAATTCATAAAATTATTATTTTAGAGACTGCCCAGATGGCAGAAACCTCCGCTTCTTCCGTAGGACAATTTTTCACCAACAGCGATTTCACATCTCATCTTCCGACAGCAGAACAATCTCAAGTTTGTTACTCTTATCTATTCTGTTATTATTTTTCTCAGTCTTTCAGGCCTGAGAATCCGGATCACTTTTTCGATACTGAGGGTACAATCAATTGGATCAGAGAAAGCAACTTCAAACGTGTGGCTTTACAATTCCCGGATACTTTTCTACCTTATGCCAGCTTTGTTTCTCAACGGATAGAGAAAACCTTGAACGATGTGAAAACATTTGTTCTGGCGGATACATCTTACAGAAGGTTTGGTTGTTGTTAACTATATTTTATTTCTTTTTCAGTTGTTGTGTAGATTATATAGCTGCAGCACATGCACGATGTGATTGTTTAGTGCATTTTGGAAATGCGTGTCTTTCAAGCCCTTCAATGGAAATCCCATCCAGGTGTATATATTTTGCTTCTAATTCATGCAGATAATTAGATTTGTACTTGGCCGGTTACCACTTGACATAGACGATACTTGCAATATTTTATCAGAAAGTCTTTCATCTATTGAAACTCCAATTGTAGTTCTTGCAGATGCTTCTTATGATTATGCATTAGGTAAGCCTTTCGTATTTACTTTTAAAATAATGTTTTAGATGAGATTGTACCCATTCTAGAAAAGAAATATGATAAAAAAGAATTTTTAATGTGCCGAGTAGTTTTAAATAATTCTGAACATCCTAAAGAGGTACAACATTTAATTTTCTATAGAAATTTTTAGAATCTTGTCCTTGGTCGAAATGTTCCTAGCCTACTAAAAGAATCTCAAGATGCATCAGTTATTTTTATTGGCACTTCATCCAGTTCATTTCTTCCTATTTGGCTTATGACTTTTCCTTCCATCTCTACAGTTATTTCTTATAATCCAGAAACAAAACAAGTTAACAGCGAAAGGTTAGTGACGTTTACTTTGAAAGGATTTTTAGAAAATTTATTGAATTAGTAACTAGAATCTTCCATAAGGCGCGATAATCTTGGGATCATGTGCTTCCACATAGCTAGGCGATCGTGATGGGCATGGGCAGTAGGCAGCGTCCACACCTGGAAGTCCGTTTCCTCCAGCATCTCCAGGCTCTCCATCTGTAGCCGGGGCACCAGGGGTTCCGTTCGGTCCGTCTTCTCCTGGCTGTCCAGGTTCACCATCAGTGCCATTGTCTCCTGCGGCTCCAGGATTTCCCTCAGGCCCTTCTGGTCCAGGTGGCCCTTGAGGTCCGGGTTCTCCCCGTCCGCGCTTGCCGCGTTTCCCATCACGACCTCTAGCACCACTAGCTCCATTCATTCCTGATTTTCCAGCGTCTCCCTCAGCGCCTGGCTCTCCATTATCACCATCCTTTCCTGGTAGTCCGTCGTTTCCATCAACACCATCTTGCCCAGGGTCTCCGATAGGTCCATCTTCACCAGGGAGTCCTGGAGCGCCAGGAGGGCATTTGATGCATTCATGGGGATTGCCGGTCATTACACTAGTTCCACGAACTCCATCCTGCCCACGAGGGCCAGGGGTTCCATCCAATCCAGCCTCTCCAGGGTTTCCTGGCGGTCCAGCAGGTCCAACGGGGCAGTTATTTGGCTGGGGTCCGCAGTTGCATTGTGAGGCTTGGCGCTTGAAGACTGAACGGAGAGAAGAAGTAGGGTCGTGTACGCCTCCTCCAGTGTTCTTGATAATCATTTCTCTCCAAGCGTCATCAGAGTATTCCTAAAGTTTTTTTTTATTTTTGGGACGAATTTGCAGTAATATTACCTTGAATTCAGCCATATCATGCAAGGCGTCATTGTAAAAGCTGTTGATGTCGTTGATTAGAGTTCCCACAACAAGAAGGGCGGCGATAATAACTCCACCCGACGCGATGGAAGCCGTAGTAACGAGGAAGTGAGGGAGATTCATTGAGTGACCTTCATGGTCTTTCTCCGATGCGCTTATAACGGGCTAGCCGTGGGAAGCGAGATTCCCGACAACTGCATAAAAAGTGGCATGATCCGCGAGCGAGCAAGTATTTTACCTGGCGATTGAAGCATTTTAAAAAAAAGTTGAGCAGGTTTTAATAGGATCTTTGAGGTTTCAGCACTTCCTCCGTACGACAACTTCGAAAGCGACTATTCATGGTGGAAAAATTGAAAGATGCCAACACTGTAGGACTTGTAGTAGGGACTGTGGGACTTGAAGGGCACCGTGATGCCGTCTCACGGATGCGAACACTTTGTAAACAAGCTGGAAAGAAGGTTTATGTTATTTCAGTGGGAAAAGTAAGCCGTTTTTCTGTTATTTTATTTCAGTTTTATAATTCAGGTAAATGTACCGAAACTGTCGAATTTCACCTCAGACATCGATGTCTTTGTTTTGATCTCCTGCCCATTTGGAATTCTTCTGGATACCTCAGATTTTTACAAGCCCGTGCTCTCTTTATTCGAAGCGGAAGTAGCATTAAATCCTAACAATTCATGGGCAGCAGGAAATGGATGGACTGCTGACTTTTCTAAATTTTTACACGGTTTATTTATTTCATAATTTTAATATCGTAGAACTTTTGCAGATTCTATTGGAGAATCCAATGAAGAAGGAGATGTAAGTCTGGTTACTGGTAGAATTCGTGTAAAACAAGTAGAACAATCAGAAGATGGAACTTCAAGTGCGGGTCAAGTCACATTATATACAGCTGGTTGGTTTTTTTTCGCAAATCTTTGCTGCAGGTAGTGAAACATTATTCCCCGGAGTGCCATAAGCGCGATATGAGAAGAACATTTATCTTGGGGGCCTCCCAGAAAGTGTCGCACAGCGCATATGATGACAACAAATGTCCAAATGGTCAAACATCTTTTCCAGGTGATTATTTCAAGCAGAGAAGCTGGAAAGGTCTGGACGACAGCGTCCGTGTCGATGAAGATACCAGCGTTACAGAAGGGCTCGCCGGCATAGCCGCCTCTTATGCTACAGAACCATCCAAATAACTTATTGTTACTTTGTTAATCTTTTATTGTTACAATTGTTGTGTTTATTGTTTTTTCAGAGTATAATACATCTTTTGAGCCAATATAGCACCTCGTATTCGGACATGAGAACGGAACCGCATGAAAATTAACCGAAATGATCATCTTCCGCATAGTAGATATAGTAGATCCAATAGACAATATTGAAGACAACGAAGACCAGCGGAAAGTAAGCCCGACTTTTTCTATCGATCATTTGGGCATATTTTCGATTCTCTTCAACGCGATTTATTCTAAAGCAGTTATTTTTTAACTATAATTTTGGAAACGAAACCTTTCTTCTATTGCTTTTCTCTGTTTAGATGGTAACATATTCCTCTGGTAGAACATTGGAGACTGGTTCATCTCGCGGATTTGTTTCTTCTCCATGCTCGCTTCCATTCCATTACAATTTGATGGAGGCGGAAGCAATTGCACTTCATAAGTTCCACCGTTAGACTAAAATATTTATTTATTATTTTTGTTCAGACAATTATCTCTCACCTTTGTCTCCTTATACTGGGTCACAAGGTCCTGAACCTGCTCGGCTAATCCACGCGTTTTTACAGGCTTCTTCTGCTTCCGCCGGGTACAATAATTCACCACGGTGAATTCTATCATAGCCGAGAACACAAACGCCATGCAGGCACCCATCCAAACATCTATTGCTTTGACATAAGAAGCCTGTACTTTTGTATTATGGCCAGGAAGGATGGATTACTTGTGGTAGAGCCATTCTCGCCGCGCTACTTTGGGTAGCGAGGGTTAGGAGAGTTGTGATCGAGAGGGAAACCCTTCCCGGAACGGCTTCCACATCCAGCCAAAAGGAGAACCACGAAATGATGACAATAAGAGCCGTTGGAATATAGGACTAAGCCATGGTGTTAAAAAAAGAGGAATAGGAATACCTGGATGATGTGGTGCGTTATCTCGCGGTCAACTCGGAATTCAGCGAAGGCGCAGGACCATACGCCGGTGGCATAGGTATCATTACGGATGAGGAAGGATATGTTACGGAGACGCATGTCAGGCATTCGGATTTCCTGAAAAAGAGAGTTCACGATCAATTCGACGTTCCCTAAACGGTGGGCATGGTGGCAGAAAGTTAAGCCTAAGCGGTGGACATTTCCTACGGTGGATATGGTGGTCGAAAAGTTAAGCCTAAGCGGTGGACAAGTCCTACGGTGGATATGGTGGTCGAAAAGTTAAGCTTAAGTTTTGTTAAAATTCTGTCAACCGTAATCCCTATGATACATGCACTGTTGGCTTCAAGACTCTGTATTTTGTCCCTTACTTGGTTGACTTCTACCGGGGATCCACCATTCCAGGCAATTATCAACTGCTCATTATCATAGGCATCTGAAATATGGATTCTTCATTATACAACAGTATTTTTAGCCCTGATTAAAGTCTTATTCAAGAAATATACTCACAGCTCAGTATCCTCATCCCACATCTTTGCGAATCCAGTGGGTATTTGGCCAAATTCTGCATACACAGGACCGTCAAAGAAATTCTAAAGATTTCAGCTTATATTTCCATAATATTGGGGTAAAGCTCACCGACAGTCATACCAAACAGTCCCGTTTGGATAGATCCACACTAGGAAGTTGGGCGAGGTCACCTCATGGAAGTCGGCCGTTCGAGCATTGGCAAAATAGAGATCCGGATGCCAGATAAGATTGAACATCGAACCGTCCTGAAAAATGAAAACTTTTTGGGGTTCAACAGCTGTCTAACTGTGGCTGCGAAAACTTTTCGCCATCTAGAGCCTTCTCCACCCCTTCCCTTCCAAATTCCCCCGTTTGTTCTCCCTTTCAAAATGTCTGATCATCCACAAAAGCCCCGACTGAAAACAGCAAAATTTAGCCATTGTCTGTTTTTTTTTCTTTTGCCTCTTTCCGGCCTGCTCTCCGACCCCTTCTCCCCTCTTTTTTCACGCTCCTTTTAGGACGTCTTTTTCAGTTCACCCCGAGTTTTTTTGCCCCCGGGGCACGGCAGCGAACTTCGTCGAAAAAGTTAAGAGCAGATTATGACTTGGCATTTGACTTGAGTGGACGACGGGATGGATCAGAGGGGGTAGTCTTTGAACCGGACGGCTCATCTGCCCCTGGGTGAAGTAGGGGGTCTTTGGTCAGATAACGAAAGGATGGGGATAATTTTCGGGAGAGAAGGCCAGATGGAGCCCCGAGAATTACACAAAAGTTATGGAAACATAGTAGTAATAAACTAGCGGATCAAATCTCCCGAACGTCCAACCGGGTTTGATCCAAATTCGCCTGCACCCGTAAAATCTCGGCAGGCGATTCTTCTTTTATTTACGGTTCGCGTCTTTACTGTTCGTTCTACTGCCGAGATTCTACGAGTGCAGGTGCGCGATATTCAACTGTCCGCCGCCCTACCTTGACTAAAATCCTCTTGGTTCCGTTATGGCGTAGCCGTTCGTCGATCCATTTCTCCTGGAAGTAGATATCCACTTGAAAATCCTGAAAAACGAATACTTCCTTATTTTCAAAATTGAATTCTTCCCCTTTCCCTAAACAACTCCAGTCCGTTTTTGGTGCCCTTCTCCTTGTGAAGCCCTGTCCCCCGGGGCATAACTCTCCCGTGATGGATATCCTTCATGGGTATGTGTTTTTTTTGTCTCCCGTTTGCTGAGAAGAGGAGAGGAAAGCCGAGAAGAGATGTCAAGAAGACAACTGACAACTGGGAGTGTTGAGTTTTTAACAAATTCACGAGTTTTTGAGGGGGAGCCGGGGAATGAGCCCATTCGGGAGACAGAACTGTCTAGCTGTGGCTTTTGTTGTCGCAGTTGTGGTTCTTGGTGGGGTCTACCTGTAGCTCTCACTGTTGTGTTCGACTGTCTAACTGTCACACCTAGAATGTTGTGGTGTCCCGATCAACTCTATATCCACGCGCCTCTCCACCCACCCGTGGCCTCAATTTTTCGTCTCGGGTGTTGCCCTGCTGTCTAACTGTGGTGTTCCTGTTTTCTCTCTAGCATTCGATGCAGGTGTTGTCAGATGTCTAACTACCGCTGGTCTACGTCACCAAGAGGAAACTTCTTCGCTGTCCCCGGCTTCCTCTTCTCCCCGGAATAATAGCCACTTGTCCGCCGGACCCTCGTCTGACCCCAGTCGCGGGCCCTTAAAATTATACGCGACCTTATGAATTAATAACTTTGTCAGGGGACAAAATTTCAACTCTTGGGATCTGCCGCCACAATAAAACAAAAGCCAGGGATCTTTGAGACCCCAGGAATCGGCGCACTCTCTCCCGCCAGGTTAGGTATTCCAAGAGGATAATGAACAAGACCCGAAACATCACCACCTCGCCGTTGCCCCTTTGGCAAAACCTCCCGAGGGATCCCTAGAGGGAAAAAACACGGCAACCATTGAACTCGGGGCATGATATTTTTGAGAGGAAGTCTAGTTTAATGGAGCGGGAGGGAACGGGTGGGAGAAGGAGAAATTGATCCTAGGAAACTGTGAAGGAAGGGGGAAGTGGCACCGAACGGACACCGGCTTAAAATGGCCGACAGTAGCATCCGTATTTCACTCACCATGGTCTGAGCCCGGAAGGAGGACATTCCCTCGATGTACATCTGAATGTGGACAGTCGTTGGCTGATCTGAAAAGCAAAAGTTTCAATCTCTATTTTCGTCTCTTTGTCCCATCCCTTCCACTCCAGGTTATAATCCAATTTGCTCTCCCCTTGCAAAAACTTCCTCTCCCTCCCAGTATGTACATAATGGGGCAGGGAGTTTAACCGTTGTTTTCTAAATCAACCGAAAGAGAACAAGGCAACATTTCCGTTTTGAGAACAACGACAGCGAGCACACGCGCGTAATTGGCTATTTAGCTCCTCGGAGCGCCTGGACCGACAAAATGTGTTGTGTTTGTTCTCACACCCGGGGGGAAGGACTCATTTTGACACATATTGCTGTTTTTTTTGAGGGAAACAGAACAATATTCAAGGAATAAGGGCCTGTGGACATGAAACAGCCAAAACCACTTCGACGTGTGTCTAGGTTTGCAGAAGACGAGCGTATTTCGCTTCAGAACCCAAAAAAATGCTGTTATGAGAGCTCGTATCCATGTCATGCCCCAGACGCCCCGAGAACACTTTACTGGACAAAATGACCCTCTCGAATACCCCCTAGACAGCTTCTGGAACGCATTTCAAGAAATGGGATCATTGCAAACAGAATTATCGGCTGGAAATAGGCTCATTCAACTCAGTTTTTGACGCTTTTTGACGCGAAATTTGCATTTTACAGCTTTTGTGGTGGGGGATAGGGGTACTGAAATGAAATCAACTTTTGTGGATCGTTAGTTCCAAACTTTTGCGGACTCATTTCGCAGCGGGCCTGCAAACATTCTAACGGCTGCCAGCCGAACTCGCCCACTTCTCTGGATTTCTTCAAGTTTTCCAGGTTAGCAACAGCCACATTAAAGAACTGGTCCCTCTCCTATTTACGTGATTTCTTTTATTTATTTGCCCCTCATCAGATCAAAGCCCAAAGGCAAAGTTTCCCCACTTATTCTGTATGCAAATGGTTGGGATTGCTCCCGCTCTTCTCCTCTTACAGATGTAAATTGCCTCCCTCTCCCTCGCTTGAAATTTGCACCCTCAAGCAAAATCCAGAAAAAGGAACGAACATAATTAAGAACATCAGCAATTGTCTCTCGATAATCTCTGTCCTTAATTGTGTCCTCCCGGTTCAAGAGCACCCAAAGGAGCCGGCAGAGCAGAGCAGAGAGACATTTTTCTGACGGAAGAAGCTTTTTGTCGGTTTTTAAAGGACCCGGACACTTTTGGTTGGATAGCCAAAATAAGTGGGCGACGACGAGAGACCGCGGGATTCTTTTGTTTTTTAACTCCAAAAAACACGAGAAGAAGACGAACTCCGGGACGTCATTTTTAAATATTTTAACGACTGGCGCCGCATTTCGTCCCCGTCCTCCCCCAAAGTGTAAAAGTGAGATATCCGTCAGGGTGGGATGATTAATTGTTTCGAGAAAACGTCTGCGGGAATAGAAACAAACTCTTTGAACCCTCCTCAAAATGTTCTCAGAACTCCAATCTGATTTCCTCTTTAAATCGGGGCGATTGTTCTTCTGCCGTCTCCTGTTTCAGGCTCCAGCGACGAAAACATGCCCTCGTGGGAGAAGCAATTGTTATTCAAAAAAGGGTTCAAAAAGGAGGAGGAAGTGACCGTACTCCCCACCCTCTTCTTCGACATGGGCTTTTAATCCCCTCGGCTGTCCTAGTCCCCGCTGAGGGTGGAATGACTCTTGACCCGCCTAAAGAACTCGGACGAGGAACTAACGGAAGCATTTGACGGCTATTAGGGGGCCAGCTAACAGGAAAAGTGATGTTTCTAGCGTTGGGGAATGTTGGAAAATAGCGGTTGAGCCACTTAAAATAGAGAGAAATACAGGAAATACGGTAGGGGGCCCGTTACCGTAATCTTCTCTTGTTTTGAGCAGCTAGTCACAGCTCGCCGAGGTCGCCACCTCAAAGGTCTAAAATGACTAAATTGGTTCTGCAGCGACCACATGCCAGTTTTTCATATATGCGTTTCTACACATTTTCATGTGTTTTCGATGTTTTAATCGGTCTTATCGACCCCAAATTACAGTAGTACAAAAAATAAAAACATAAAATAACGCAGATTTGAGGCGTAATGGAATATCAGTGAATTTTTGCAATTTACAGAAAATTATATAAATGTGCAGTTCTCTCTACTAAACGTCTACAAAGTTGTTCTAGCTGCAGTACTAAAATTGCGCTGGTCCCGGCACGATGACGGTGACGGGCGGCGTTGTTCAGCCGCGGCGAGCTGTGTAGTACCTGTTTTCCGAATCCAGAACCGAATTTCATTAATTTTCAGATTCAAACAACAAAAAGTGCTGTTTTAAAAATTGTACAAAGTAAGGAATTAATTATAGAAACCGCAAAATGAGAGAGAAAATCTCAAAATATTGTAGAAAGGCGAAATACAGGAACCTAGGACGGCTTTGCCCCTCGAATGGTCTTTTTCGGCCCCTAGAACTAAATTCACCAAATTAAACAAGAAACGTGATATTACTAGAGTTGTAGAAAGGAGTAAATTAAATATGGAGACTTTTAAAATGGACAGAAATTCATAGGTTAAGGTAAAAAGACGAATTATACCCTAGTAACCTAGCAGATAATCCTTATTGTCAGGGTCCAGGCGAACTTTTATGAATTTCCTTGCTGTGTATGAGTGCAACTAGCGGTCACGTACATTTTAAATCTACTCTTTTTGAATTTTGCCCTACCAGTCCACTGATCCGTAAAGAGAATTCCAACACCCTCTCTGTCGGTCTCCCCTCCGGCTCTCTTACCTGCATCCTGCCTCGGATAGGCATTTCGATCATAGCGACGGCTTTTCAAAATCCGTGTCAGATCGTTGTCCTCCAATTCGGTCAGGTTTATAAACCCCGCTTGAACGGTAGATAAAATAGCTAGAAGTGAGAAATAAAGCATAAGTTGTCACAGCATAGAGAGCTGGCCAGCTCGGAAGCTCTCTAGGGGGCGGGCGGCACAGGGCGAGGGCGACGGCGACGGACACTGCTCCCCTCCGGGGCGGGGTTCTCTTTCTTTTCTTAACGGAAGGCGGGTTGGGACACTTTTATCCCAGAGGAAGTGACCCCCAACATCGATGCCCCAAGGAAAAAAGTTAGTGACAGGACAAGATGACTCTTAGGTCAGCAGCTGAGAACTAGAAACTTTTCGAAGAAAATTACACTGGAGCAGACAAGTTACGGAAAGTGAATGGTGACAAATGGGCAAAGATAATGACCAACAAGATGACGGTGAAGGCATTTTTCTGCAGAACGCGGGGGAGTTGACCCCGTGGTACCGAAAAACAGGCTCAGATCCGAGTGAAAGAAGGGGAACGGCCCATTTTTTTTTGGTCGTTTTTAGAGCGCGCTATCGGCTCCAGGATCCGATGTTTTAAAAACTAGGCTCTGATCGGGCGAAAGGTTCATCTAACTGGTTCTCCCTTGGGGTAGGACCATTGAATTAGAGCTTTACTTCTGTATCGACCAGTATAGGGGCATTCCCAAGCTTTTCGTACGGTATGCCATTGTGTTGTAAAGGTACAAAGGGTCTCAAAACGAGCCAATCCAGCCAAACCCGATTTTCCTGAAAATGTGTATACTGTATCGCGCGTTATTTGTGTTTACCCCTGTGAAAGGCTAAGTTACGTAATGACGTTTGTGCTTAAAACTCTTTTTCCTTCTGAAGAACCCCAATTTTTTTTATTGCGCCGGGTGCGCCGTACAAAGTTGCACTAGTGACTAGTGTTGTTTGATGAAGTTTGGCCATGAAATAAGCGAGAAGGAGCGACAAACGCGTTTAGAAAAGTCCGTCCGCCGTCCGGCGTCACAGCTCGCCGAGGCCAACACCTCAAAAGTCTAAATGACTAAAATGGTCCCGCGGCGACCACATGCCAGTTTTTCATATATATGTTTCTACAGATTTTCACATGTTTTTGATGTTTTAATCGGTCTTATCGACCCCAAATTACAGTAGAACAAAAAATAAAAACATAAAATAACGCAGATTTGAGGCGTAATGGAATATCAGTGAATTTTTGTTCCGAACTAACCCAAAAATAAGTTTTTCCCATGATAATCTTCCGTTTATAACTTAAAATGCTCCCCATAACAAGACTAATTGATTGCAGTAAAAATGAAAAAGATCGGATGTCACAGTTTTGAGAAAGAAATTGGCAAAGATTTTGACCGATTTTTCAAAAAATCGACGTTGGATGGAAACGGTTGTAAACAGCGGACAAACAGCGTTTTTTGTATTGAAGATTACGGTATTCAACTTTGTAGCATCAAACACTTCTTATCCAGACATACGTTTTCGGAGTTCTTGGGCTTATTCGATGCAGAAATAAATGGAGATTCTACAGCAATTGTGGGACCAAAATCTGTTCGCATTTTGATAGTGAAAAACACAAAAAACTAATTCTCTTTGCTGCGCTACATTTGTAGGAACCAAAAAAGTTTTTCCGCGACAGTTGACGAAACTGAATAAGAAATACTGTAAAGCGGGACCTAGGCAGAGGGTCGGGGGCGGCAGCCCCCCCCCCCCCCCCCCCTCGGAAGAAAAAAAATAAAGGGATGAAAAAAAGTCAAAAACAGCCGTTATTTGTGGTATTGTTCCCCTTTTGTAGATTCCTCTCCATTTCCCAATATTGTTCCCTTTTTGTACCCTCCTTGTAAACGCAAATAACACTTTTTGTTGAGATTTCTCCTTTTCCAACAAACGAATATACCTCTGATCCCCAAAATTCGACCAATTGAGCATTTTATTTAAACGTGATGAATTCTCTTATTTCCTTCACAGAAGAAGACAAAGAAAGTAACAAAAAAGGCAAAAACAAGCGGAATGTAAATAAAAGATAATTTAAATTTCAACAGCATAACCGTAAGTAGGACCCTTTGTGTTGGATGTTTTTGTAGTTTTCGTGTGCCAGACCATGATTTCCATGGGTTCCCTGTCGTGTCCGAACGGCTCGACCTCGTCTTTTTTGTAGCCAAACTGCTTTAGGAAGCAGTTCTCCGGGCCCTGTTTATACGTCTTGGCACAGGGTCCATTAAACGTGGCACTGTAAACAGAGGGCCGTTATTAAACCTCTTTAAAATAAAACCCACTTTGCCCTTTTGATTTCCCTCAAATTAATGGCAAATCCCGCCATATCTGTGGCAAATTCGCGTTTCGGAGCGAAGACCACGTTCCAGGCGCTGATCTTCCCGTTTTCCACCTTTGGCGCCTCAACGTACGCTCCTCCAACGAGTCCTAAACGGATTTTTTGAGTACTCTAAAGGAAAAAGTACTGACCAACGGCCCAGATCCCGATCCTCTTGACGTTCCTAATATATTCGGTGAATAGCCTCACATCATAGCTATTATCGTCGTCGCCAAAGAAGACCACTGCCTCAGTGTCGTCGGCATAATTCTCCCGGATATAAGTCAGAGCCAAGTCCCGGTGGGTCCAGCCCCTAGGGGGCATTCCAGGAGCTGTTACGGTAGACAAATAAATATAGGGAAGTCCGCTCCGGAAGAGGACACGTTCCACCGCCGGCACCGTGTGATTCCCATCTTCGACCACTATCCAATGGAGATTCGAGATATGCCCCAGTGTATTCGACAGCCTAAAATGAATTGTTAATATTAAATTAGGGCTGCTAATGAGTGAATCGGGGTAACCAAAAATAAGGAAAATGTTTTCCGATGTCGCTAAGAAGAAAATGAATTATTTATTGGGGGTGGGTAATAAAGTAGAAAGGCTTGCAGGCTCAGGATGGGGAAGGTGGCAGTTTGCTCAATTGCTGCACGTTTCGGTTCATTTTTGAGGAAAAAAAACTGGTAAAGGAAACAGTTAGACCAAAGAAATGGACAGTTCAGTGAAATAGCCTCGGCTGGTTGGCTGTCAAGGCGCAATTCCCCCCGGAGCGAAGGGTTTCTTCATTTTTAACAGGGAAATGGGGCAATTTATTAAAAGACTTGGATAGAAACGAGGACAGAACAATTCTGAATCTAGTAACCTCTGTTGGTTGGCCAGAAAAATCATAAAAATGATGAAATTGGGGAAGAATTGACCTTTCCGGCAGGGAATGCCCACTTCTCGCCAAATGGGCGAGTTTTCTTCATTTTTAGCCGGAAAATAGTGAATGTTTTGACAAAAGTTAAGCATAGAAGAACAATTGTGAAACTAGCTGACCCGTTAAAAATGTCCAGAATTTGGGAATAAGTGAAGGAAACCAGGGATAGAATGACTCACCGGGTCATGTCGGCCAGCCTCTCCAGCCTCTTGTGTGTCGGAGTAATGACGATGATTATCGTCTCATTATTCTTCCCATCTTGTGGAAGATGTCTTCCGACTGACAGGGTTTTCAACAGGAGATATGCCCCGAGAATAAAGAGCACAAAGGAGACGATGCGATTGATCACAACGTTGTAGAATGAATAAGAGGAAGAGGAACGCATGCCATGGATAGCTGCCTTTATGGGGAGAAGCTTCGCCTGAAACGGGGGAGATTATACTTCTTCTCATTTTATACTACTCTTAACAGAAAAGGCAGCCGCAATTAGCACCTGGATAAGCCACAACTGCATTGAGAGGGAGGAGGGCAGGCTGATCATGCCCGCCGACCGGAGACCGGGGGGTAAAAACCGTGGGAGTAGGGATTATTAGAGGGATACGGCGGCTGATTTTAAATGATCAGAACAAGGACCACCAGAACGCCCCCAGAACCCCCGGAAAAGGGAGGAAAATACAGATTGAAAACGATTAGAAAACACGTTTCTTCCCCCTCTAGGAGGGCAGTATTGTTATTTTGACGGGGGGCTACTCGCTGTGAGAAGGGACTTCATCAAAACAGAACGAAAAAGAGTAGAAAGGAAGGGGAAAAGCAGGCGGCGTTAGACAGTTTTAAATAGTTCGTAGGGGGTGTTTGACGTCGAGCAGAGACAGTGATAACGGCCCTTCGGCAAGGACAGCTTTAATTACTTTAGAGGCACATTCCGGCAATACTCCTCTTGGCGGTGGTGACTATCACCGGAAGGAAAGGAAGGGTCTAATAGACCAAAAGATAACAAAATTGAGGAATGCTTACCATATTCTTCGGCTTTTGAACTATTGGAATACCACTAGATTTGGCTCAACCAAAGGGACAATGAGATGTGGGAAATACTGTCTACACGCAACGGCTCGTCCTGGCCCAGCTGCCCCAGATGGGTAATGTTTTTTGGGAACCCTCAACCAGCTGGGGAAGACCGAGAACCCCCTTCGTTTATACGTAATCCTTCTCGTAAAAAGGGTATGTCGTTTCATTTGTAGTTTAGTAGTTTAGTTTATAGGTGTAGCAGATCTTTAGTTCGCCCACCCGCCGTCTACGTCGCTCTTCGAATGTCTTTATGGGTGGGAGCAGCGATGAAAAGTCGCGAACGTATGATCTTTACAAATCTACAGACACAGAGATTAGCGCTGATCTTTCTCGGTCAAATAAAACGGGCAAACTGATCAACGACTTGCGGCTCCCTTTTGTCTCCCCCAGGTTCCATAAGAAACCCGGAATGGTATTGACCAGTAAAGAGAGAAATACGGGGCGTTTGCCGGTGATTTCTACAGTGATAAAGAACTATAAACGGACAGCTTTGGGGCCACACCGGAGTAATACCCCCAGTGACTGTGTCATAGGAGGGGACTTTTATAGGGCAAAAGATAACAAGAGGCAGAGAATTGCTTAGTGGAGGTTCAAATCAGAATCAGGTGTACGAAAGCCTTGTCCTGGCCCAACCAACTGGATGGTTCCCTTCTTCGCCCATCCCTGGTAAATAGCGAAGGGTGCATTCAGGATACCATGGTTTTACAGGGAAGAGCTTCCTCCTCCTTTTCGGCATTACAAATCAGCCGGCTCTTCCCCGCCCTGTAGACATTATTCCCCCTGGCGATAGTTTTTAGGTGTGAGACCCCTGGCAAAAAGCCATGAACTTGTGGTCTCTACCAAACTGCGAACAAACCGCTCAGTCTGATCCGTTTAGGCCACGGAAATGGACACGCTATAAGAAGTTAAGACGGCACTCTGCGTGGGTTGGACGGCCCCATTGGCTACCTTTCACATCAATAAGGAACTGAGGAACTGTTTGGAGCTCTTCAACAAGGAGGAAGAAGTAAATAGGGAAATATATAGGTTCCAAATAGAGATAGAAAAAGGGGATTGGAATAGGCGAAATGGAGTGAATTAGGGGGGCTTGAGGGGGAGACGCGTAGGTAATGTGAGCGGGGAAAAACGAGCGCAGATCGAGAGTGAGAGCGGCACTGGCTGGCTGTACTGGTAAAAACCGGGGGGAGATTGAACTGTTGAAACCCTCCGCTCTACTATAAAACCGTCGGCATTAATCCTATTCCTCCCAATTTGACTTCACTCCCCACCCCCTCCAAGGGACTGCAAAAATGTGATAAACATCACAAACCATAAAAGTTGGTGGACCCTTTATCAGAGAGGTAGCGGTCTTCCCCAATTGGAAGTGTCAAGGATAATACAACTAATTGGCAGAGAAGATCTCACTTTCCCACCATCAGAGTCCGCAGACGGATTGAAAACGGCATCACAGTTCCTGTCTCTATTAATTAGATTTCGGATTTTTCTGTCCCCCCCTCTCCAGGGGACAACGGCGGGGGACGGGAACGACAGTAAAATAAACTAGAGATAAAGGGGCAAACTGTCGGTCGTAGGGTTCCAGCTGATAAGAGGAAATGGGGGGGGGGGGGGGGGTAGTTCCCTCTAATTTAGACGGCTATCGTCATACAAGTGGGATAACATCGTGGTGAGACTGCGGAGTAGAGTACGGTTGGGAACTAGGGAATAAGCCTACGACATTGGATACAAGAAATTCTTTAGACTGCCTCTGGTGCTCTGGCATTTTAAGAGCGTTTGGCGGTCTGAGAATCGTATACAGAGGCCACCGGAGCCCAGATGTTGCGCGGGATCGGCTTCAGATAAACAGAAGAACACGGAGATAAAACGCCGCTATAAAGCTATCGTGTAGGTCTGGCAGCCTTGCCGGACCCTGGATTTAGGAAGCAGCGAATATGCATCCCGTAGATCGAGTACAAGACACATTGGACTGTCCCCGGACGTCTTTGGAGCTTGCAGAGCCATGGGGATGGGATTGTGGGACTCAAACTGTAGAGTATTGGGTTTAGACCGCCCCTGCCTCTTCCTTTCGCTTTGAGGTCTGTTTGACAGGCAAAATTACCTTCAGACTTCAGGGGGGCTGGGAGACACAGGACAAAGGCGTCATTTGGTAAAAAGCACGAGAACACTCCTGGTCGTGGATCGAGAGGCTGCTAACCTCATCTACCATTAGAACTGCCTCAAACATACTCACCAGAAATTTAATCCCCGGAACCTGTTGGAAACCCCGACTTTTCCCGCTTCCCAGTAAGGTTCAACCCGCTTTATTTACAACCTCGTCGAGGAAGTCACCGTTCGCTTCAACACGGACGAAATTGCCCAGAGATGCCCGTAGTTTAGTGTGGTTTAGTGCGGTTTAGTGCGGAGTGTTTAAATGGTCTCCTTACCTTAACACCGAAGCCATGCTGTTGATATAGTAATAGATTTTTAGCAAAATGTCGTTGAAGTAGCAGAAAACGCATATAAACCTCTCGTCAGTCAGCAACACCTGCGGGGGAGAGAGATTTTTCCACGACTAGAGGAAATGGCGGTTTTATTGAGAGACGGAGAGAGAGCGGGAGAGCAGAAGTTGAATGGAATTATTAGAAAATTCACAGAGCTGATCTTTGGCGCCTCTGGGGGTTCCCGACAACAAAAAAACTATTATATTGTAGCTGAACAGGGGAGGGGGGGGGGGGAACGAATTCCTAGACAGAAAATACAGTGAATTGTGGTCCGGAGCCCCGGGAATCACCTCGGCGGGGGGAGAGGATCAGATTTTTGCGGGAGAGCGCGAAATGTGACCTTTTCAATTAAACAGGCATCATTTTTTGTGTTTTGGAGAAAGGTAAGGGGGGGGGGGGGGAATTTAAAGGCCCGTATTTTAAATTACGGTAAAATTTGACTAGAAATGGGCAATAAAGGCGCTTTGAGGCGAAACAGGCTGGTTTACAAGGCCTAGAACGCAAATTCGCTTCCTATATTTCAATTTAGGCGTGAATTTCTTTATCAGCTCGTATTTAAAAAGGTTACTGTAGAGATAGGAAATGAATGGAGAAATCCCATATTTATGAGGCAGGCGGGTTCACTTCCCAGGTAAGGGAGTGATCATTGACCGCCATGGCACGGAATCCCTCGCAATCGCGGGTCTCTAACCTTGTTAAAACTGTTTTAAAACTGAAAAAGAATCCTGTAATTTGGTAGAAAGCTTAAGAATGTGGCGGCCGTCCTTTTGACTCTGCAAAGGGGAAGAGGGAAAGGAAACCCCCCGAGTGGCCACTTGAATAAACTGTGGCAAGGCTGAAGAGGCGTTTCGTCTATGAAAGGCGGTGTTATTCCCCTCCTCCTAGGAAAGTGAAGCAAGGTTAAAAAAGAAAAAAAGAAAAGCCTACTGTATCATCATCTTCCGGATACATCTTCTTTTCTTTCGAAAGATCTGCCTTCGGGGGGAGATTACATATGACTACAGCCATAAAATAAAGGCGGCAGGGGGTGGGA
Source organism: Oscheius dolichura (assembly GCA_932521035.1). Taxonomy (NCBI): domain Eukaryota; kingdom Metazoa; phylum Nematoda; class Chromadorea; order Rhabditida; family Rhabditidae; genus Oscheius; species Oscheius dolichura. The sequence continues at coordinate 7,391,928 of OW051493.1, forward strand.
AATATTTTATGCCTGGTAAAATCATTGGATTATCAGAGAACCGGGAAAAAAATAATAACGGCCGGGAATTGGCGGCGATCCCCCCGGGCGGATCATTCACCCCCTCTATATAACTGTTAAAAGGGAAACACACTCCAGCAACAATAGGATTATTATTATGGTCTGGCACGGGGTGAGGGGAGCGCGACGGAAACGGGGACGTCACGGTTTTGTCAAAAAGGAAGAGAGGGAACGGTGAGGTGAAAAGAACATATAGTCTGTCAAGAAAAACGACGACATTCAAGGTCTAAGGATTTAGCCGCGAGCCGAACTTACTGGCCTTTTTTTCTTCTTGGCCGCTCGAAAATTATCTGTAAGTGCGCCCCACCACTAAAATTTGTTCTTGGCGAGTTAGACCTTGAATGCCGTCTTTTTTCTTGACAGACTATAATCCAGAGGACTTGTAAGTCCGTAAACAGTTACTGTTAGAGGATAGTGTTAAGAAACTTTAGAGAGGCATGTTTTGTATTGGATTATCTAATTTAGCCGGCTTCGTACCGAAAAATAACGATTATTCGAGGGTTTAATTCATTTTTTCATTATTAGTGTAAGGAATCCAATATCTCCCGGCTACAGTAACCCCCATAAGGCTAAACGGGCTCTAAAAGAATTAGTAATTGGGTAAAGAAGTCCCATGACGCTGATTCTCTGTCTGTCTGTCTGTAAGGCTTGTCGTTTGTGTAGATTGACCGGGCAAGTGGGAGAGAAGCAGACATTTCGACCGTCAGGCTTTATCCGATTGTCAAAGCTTATTCGACAAGAAAATTGCTAGAACAGCACTTTGGGAAGGGGGAGCCGGCGCTGTCGAAGACAGCCGGAGGCATACTTGTGGTAAATAACCAGAGTATTAGATGCGGTATGCTTACAGGCTGTATTATGAGGCCAAATGGTAATTTTTTGTCTCCATCTGGAGTTAGACAATAAATGTGACCCACGAATATCTTTTTTTTAATCTGTCTAGTTTCATCGGGTAAGGCTGAGCAGGGTTGCTAAGTCAAAAGGGAACACGTGGTGTGTGAGGTAACAGGGGTTCTGCTGATTTTACGTGAAATTTTAATTAAAAATCCACAGCTTCCGTATTTCCTCTAGAAGAGTTCAACGGTTCAATGTTCTTGCTCACTTGTAAACTCCCCGCCGACCTATCACACACAGTCAATCGGAACTATCCCCGGCCACATAAAAGCATCAACACGGAAATAAAATAGTACGCGGATTTTTGGAATATTTTAACCCGACAATGACGCTGTATTTTGATAGCATCAAAGTTTACCATCAAGTAGACGGTCTGTAAGCAGATTATGCAAAAAAATATTTATGGAACAGACGAGGGCGATGGCGTCTGGGGTGGTGACGGTGGAGCAGTGATAATTGTTTCGATCGGTGGGGTATAATAGGGTACTGTAGCAAGGAACATGAAAAAACTTGAGAAATAAGACGGTAAACGAGTAGAAAAGAGGGGAATGATCTCCTCAAGAGCGGTGTACTCCTCAGTCAGCCACACTCTGGTGTGCCCTTTTGGAGGTCTTCCCCCTCTGATAAGAATGGAAACCTCTAAACCATAGTGTTTGCACATTCATAAAGAAGGACACGGTGAATCAGACTGGAGCCAAAGAAACAGATTTACTTGCTTTCATCTATAGCCAGTCACAATTCAATAAAGATGGGCCTGAAATTCAATATTAGCCGATATTACGTCTTACTGTAGGGCAGGGCTGTGCGGATCCAGCCTTGTTCAGGTCGGATCGGATACGGAGGGTGCGCGATATTAGTTCCATGGAACCAATTCTGAAAGATTCGATTGAGGCAAAATCTAGGTAATCAATTGGTGAGTTTTCGATAAAAGTGCTGTCACATTTTCGGTCTGTTCTAGTCGGCATTGCCCAAACTACTTCTTTCCAATCATAGATACTGACCACCGGAGCATCAACCTGAAGACTCCGCCAGTGTAAAAATGTAACAAAAAGTACGCGACCACGGGAGAAAAAATTCCAATTTTCTTGGGGCGTTCCTATTTTCTTGACCTGTTCCAATTTCTTGGTCTTAATACCTGCATGCTTCCATAAAACCTGTATGCTTGCTTAACAGCTATGGTCTGAAGGGGGATACTTAACAGCTATGGACCATACCATAGCCTATGGTCTGAAGTTATGGCCCGACAAAATCCGACAAACCCCGACAAATAGGGCCGAGGAGATACTCCATAGAGTATCAAGGCGGAGGTCCGGACAAACCCCGACAACCCCCGACAAATAGGGCCGAGGAGGTCAACGTGCCGACGGTCGGTGTATAAAAATTGTCACCGTCTCCAAATACGAGCAACTGCAGTCTAAAATTTCGACTTTTCTCTGAAACTTGTAAAGTAAAGTTACGTTCCACGGAACTGGATACTCTCGCCGACTCCTTCGTAGACAAAAATATTCGCGTATGTGTGTCCGGGGTCTGGACTAGCCAGCGATATGATCAACTGAACTTGTTATCTTTCCTGGAAATTACTATTACTGTTCCATTGTTTTGAGAGTGAGCTGTTATAACGGTGTCCTCCTTCCAATCCCCGAACTGGACATAATTCGGCTGCTGGTTGACGGCCGACGTAAGATTTTGCGTCGGTACTTTGTCAGCAACAGATACTAAACTTTGCCTGCTTTATTTCACTGCTTGCGTCTCCTTATAAGGCTTGAGGGTGATATGCATGGTCAGAATCATTGTTGTATCCTCGATAGCCACAACAAAATAGGTAGGAGGCCACATGACATAGACTGAATCATCGTCGCCACCTAAGATTCTGGAAAGCATAACATACCTGAATCAGACAAGAGAGAAACACCTACGATATGGTTTGGTAGCTGTCGTTCCATTGGGAGGAGAGTTCGATTTAAAAGTTGCTACTCACTGTTTTTATCCGCTGAAGCCGAGGAAAGAAAAAATGTAAATAGAAGAATAAAGTTCATGCCCGGACGTGACGAGTTCTCAAGCAAGCAGGAAACGGCCCTTTAAACCAAAAACTGTCTTTATCAGCGTGTTGCTCGGATTTGCCTCTTCAGAACAGCCCTCTGGGCCATGACGAGATAAAAGTTAAAACATATCGAGCACCACCGTTCCCCAGAATTTGTTTGCGAGAGCTCGAGCTGGCGGTCATTTATTCCTCGCTTCGCTGATGAACATAAGTTAATACATTTTTATTTTGAATCTTTATCCATTTTTTTTCATATTGTAGGGTATTCTGCAGCCGTTTCTTCTTCTTTTATATCGGTATCACTAGCTGAGACCATCAAATAACCGTAATAGTTAGAGCTGGAGACCATCATTCCACTGAGGATGTCTTTCACCTTCTCAATGGGGGTCCTCTTGCCGGGCACCGCTTCCCAACATCCAGCCATCAATTTGTATCTAAATTTATAAACTGCGATTGTTTGCCGATCTCACATCGGATCCGGAATACTGCCTTGTGGCAATCTCTCTCCACTATCCAGTAACTCGAATAAATTCAGAGGGTTAACATCTCCAAAGGGAACATCGCCAAAAGTATACATCTCCCACAAAAGTACTCCATAAGACCAGAGATCAGTTTTAAAGGAGAATCTGAAGTCTCGGAGCGACTCGGGAGCCAGCCATTTGACCGGAAGACGGCCTCCTCGAGAAACATAGAAGTGGGGAAGATAGGTAGCCGAATCCTCAGAACCTTCTGGTTTCCGACAGAGACCAAAGTCCGAAATCTAGAATTGTTGGTTACGGTATCGTGTAATAACATTGGGGTCACCTTGGCGACTAGTTCTTCCGTCAGTAGGATATTTCTAGCGGCTAGATCTCTATGGATCAAATTCAGAGATTTCAGATAGCACTGCAAATCAGCATTGACCCATAGATAATTAACAAACCAGCCCGTCGCTTATTTGCCAGGCCATGGAGAGAAGTTGTTCTGGGCGCAACTCCGCAGAATACTTATGTTTCCGAATCCAAGAGAGGAGATCCCCGTTCTCACAACAATCCAAGACTATTAGCGGCATACTAGTGACCGTGATACAGCCTATCATCCCAAGGATATGAGGATGGTAGCCGAGTTTCTTCATAAAGTCAATCTCTTCCGCGAAATCCAATCTCGATTGTTTGTCAGCATTTAGAGGCAGACGCTTTACAGCCACCTGCAAATAAAACTGAGCGCTGTAAAGGGTAACACAGAAATACTTGCCCACATAAAATTCGAAGAGCGGCTTACCTTGCTCTTTATCTTTTCTGTCACTGTCACCGTCGATCGAACAAGCTTGTCCACCGGTCGATCGCCATACAATTTCCCTTCACAAACTATGCCAAATGCTCCCCGACCAAGTTCTTTGTCCTCGAAAACTTCCAATTGTTTGTCTCCTAATTCCCACTCATCAACTTTCCTGAAATAGACTAGTTTAAGAGAAAACAGCAATTTGGTTACATTGTAATAGGCAAAACTGCGGACATCGTAGCCCAAAACTTTCGATATTTCCCTCTTCTTATCCGGTACCGTAAGAATATAATGACTAAAACGATGGTCACGAGGAAGAGGAAGATTCCCAGACAGAGTAGTATGATCTCTATAAAAGGAATGGTTTAGCAGGAGAGTGAAAATTCCGGGGTGGATCGAAACGTACTTAGGGGGCCGTTCGTTGGTGTTGAAGGTGAGAGAGTTGTATCCGCTATTATCGTCACTGTGGCCGGGCTGGTTGCTGAAATCTCCTATTATTTCGCGAATTCTACATATTTGGTTGCGAATATCCTTACTTCTCCCTGTAGTTGTAGCAGGTGAAGATGTCGAAAAGTCAGCCGTGCTCAAGATTCTGTACGGGATGTAGGTTCCCGTGGATGGTTCATTCCCGCCAACAATGCTCACCATCATTTCCAAGGCGGTTACATTGAAAGTGACGGAAGAAGCACATACTTTTTCTATTAGGCGAGGCCCTGATTCCCGTGAAAACAATGGTCATTCAAACTATCAGGCTAACCCCTTCACAAACACCTAATAAAAGACAAGCACGTGGAAATTTATCCGTTATCATCCCGATCCGTTAGAGAACGGGAGGGGCATTTTTTGGATCACCCGTCAACGGACAGTGTTAACTAATAAAAAGGCGTTAAGTAGAAGAAAGACAGTACTCTGTGGCGCTGCAGAAGGTGTGGTAGTTCCGTCGCCGGGAGTTGGCATCGTCGTTGTGGCTGGATTTGTTGTTGTGTCAGCTGAAATCTCATCTATTTCCCATTTTCAGGCTTTTAAAGTATTCGAAATTGCCTATTAGCCAAGTGAAATCCGCGCACCTGAACAATTAGCTGTGCTGAAGACCTTGTAAGGAATGTAGGTTCCCGTCGATGAATTACTTCCTCCATAAATAGACATCGTCATCTTCAAGCCGGTTATATTGAAAGTGGCGGGAGCGGTTACGTTATTGAGATTATGGAGATCCACACTGAAATTCGAGAAAAGCTCAATACTACTCTATATGTTTACACGTAATTATCCGTTTCCGTCGAGAAATTCAAATGAGCGCCCTCGTTGGGATTCTGCTGTTGAATGGTGTACTCGAAGGTGAACACGTTGCCGTCCACTACAATTTTCAATATTAATATTTTACTCGTCTCACCGCTGTTCAAAACGAAATCCTTCGAATTCTGGTCCATATTCCAGAAGGGATAGTTATTGCTCATGACGAAGCCGTTTCTCCCATTCAAGGCATCCATATCCCTGGCTAAATACCGGTCAAACTGGAAGGGATTTCTGCCTACTGTTCGCAGCAACTGGGGTATAGGAGATCATGGCCATTCCTTCTTCTACGACGAAGGTTCGCGCCATCCCCGGAAGATACTGTGGATAGTTGTGGTCGTCAAAGTCTTCCCAGTCTCTATAGGATCCGAGAAGGGTTCCCTCCGTGTCGTAGTCTCGAATCATTCCACCGGACAGCAACTTGACAGGGGAGGTATAATTCGGGCATTGACGGGGCGGATCACAGGTCTAAAATTTGGTGAGATTGGGGCTAAGCGGAGGAAGGTGCAGAGAAAGCAGAAGAGCCAGCAAATTACCAAATAGTCGATTTTTTGCAGATAGATAGCATTAGATCCGTCGGCATCATTGAGCACAGTCAGAATCGCCAATCCATTTGTAGCATCAATATAATAGGATCGCTGATAATTAATATCAGCTCGATTGTACGGCGACCAGCCAATTCCAGAATAGGTCACATTTTTCATGTCTAAAAGTGAATTTGAGTCTCGAGAAGAAAGGAAAGCTGACTTTCGTAATCATTTATGACCAATGTGGCAGTGACCCCGTCGTCCATAGCTCGGTAAAATGTCAAAGTATCGGTCGTCGATATGTAGAAGTTCGCATTTGCTCCATATACGAGTGATCGCAATCTAAAATTTCGACTTTTCTCTAAACTTTCGTATACTTGCGTTCCGCGGAATTGGAGATTCTCTCCAGATCCATCATAGACAAAGACATTCGCGAATGGATAGGAATTATCGGAGGGTGGGCTAGCCATTGTTATGAACAGCTGAATAGGTTATTCCTTCCCTTATGAAAATGACTTACTTTTCCGTTGTTTTGAGATTGAGCCATTATGGCGGTATCCTCCTTCCAATCCATGAATTGAACGAAATTCGGCTGCTGGTTGACCGCCGTTGAAAGAGGTGTCGTTATTTTGTCAGCGACTGATACTAAATTTCACTTTTCCCCTTTTTTTGTATGCGTCTCCTACGCGGTTTGAGGGCGATAGCTATACTTAGCGTCATTGTTGAGTTATGTCCGGTTGTGATTGATATTTCAAAAAAGGTCGGAGGCCACATGACGTGGAGGGAACGGTCGATGGTGGTGTTGTAGGAGTTTCCTTGCAGCCTGAAAAAAATAAGTTATAGTCCGAAGGGGTACTTACACTATGGACTGGGCGTTGTCACTACCCCACTGAGAGTAGACTTGGACCCTGTCGGCGTACGATATGGTCGAGCTGTTGATACTGACTTCAGCCATGTAGTTCGATGGGATTGTGAACTGCAAAATGTGCACTCACTCATATGGGTTGTAACTTTCGAGGATTAATCAATAAGGGAACGTTTATATTTGAAGACGATTCTATTCGGGGAAATACGGTAGTCTAATGCTCTTTTTGGATTAAGTGAAGCCGCATGGCGCGCCTTTGCGGTCCCTAAGTGAAGCGGTAAATGTCTACTCATAGGAAAATGAACGCATCTCCAATAATTATGGGTGAGTATTCCAAAAAGTACTCACATTCCATAGACAAAACTGATTGTCGGCCATTTGTGTCCTATTTAGGTAGAACGTGGAATTAGTCGTATTCAGAGTAAAGTTATCATCGACACAGGCTGGATGAATTCAGCGATTGGAAAAGTTGCTACTTACTGTTTTTATCCGCTGAAGCCAAGGAAAGAAAAAATATAAATAGAAGAATAAAGTTCATGCCCGGACGTGACGAGTTCTCAAGCAGGAAACGGCCCTTTAAACCAAAAACTGTCTTTATCAGCGTGTTGCAATTTAATCGGCTTTGCCTCTTCAGAACAGCCCGCTGGGCCATGACGGGTTAGCAGCATCCAGAGCGAAGGCATCATTTTGACAGCCTGAAATAGTGACAGAGGATATAGGCCTGGAGGGGTACTCCTCACTGAAGGGGTCTCCTAAAACTGAAGAAAATAGAAATACCAACAGAAGAGATGAAAGCATGATGTGATGACAAAATGCGAGCAGGAAACGCCGAACGTCGGTTCCCTCGGAGTATTTCGGGGTCCTCTCGGAGTATTTGGGGTTCCCTCGGAGTATTTCGGGGTTTTTTGGGGGACATTTTTTCTGCACTACCCCGTAACTCCGTTTTACCGTCGGTTCTCGATATTATTGCGGTTTTGCTCAGTGTGGTGGATGGTAAGGTGGAATTGGGTGAGCAATCAGGAAATCAGAGTTTATTATTTTTTTGGCATTAGTTAAACGGTTAGTTCTCCTTTTTCCTCTCCACATCTTCTACCGTCTCGGGAAGAGGATGACCAAATGTTTCGGGCAGACAGAACTGTGTTAATACAGCGGAGATCAGTGAGAAAACACTGAAGGGAATGATCAGGGCCGCCATTCCGTAGGCATCCACCAGCCAGTAGGCAATATAAGAGGAGAGGATGGCTCCGAAGCGGGATACCGCGCTACAGTAACCAGTAGCAGTTGTTCTCAGTAGAGTGGGCATCAAAGGAAAAATAGAAGCAGGGAGGAAAAATAGAAGCAGTAGAGCGAGGTACATACCTGTCACAGGGGCTTACAAAGAGGAAACAGCGCCTTAACAGAAAAGGCGTCATTATCAGCGCTCATCGGATTTCAGTCTTCAGAACACTCCATACATTGGGCTGCCGGAACTTAGACGCCGTAGCCCATACATTGAATTACACCTAATGATAAAAGTGCAGGCATTGTGAAAAAAACGCACTCGGCCTTTTACGGAAGGATATACGGTGGCCGAGCAAAATATACGGTGGTGAACAAGTGAAAAATGTGCAAGAAACATGGATGAACACCCAAAAAATGTATGGTGGTCGATGTATGGTGGAACAAGAGGTACGGTGGTAGGAGCTTTCATGCTCGTGTTTCTGCCACCGTTTATTTATTTATGGAATGGATGAAAGTTTATTGGCATTCGTGTAGAGTGTCTTGCTTGCGAAATGAAAAAAGAAAGCGCTATAAAATCTCACCAGCGGGCTTTCGGCAGCCTACGGCTGTCGTCTTGTTAGAATTATCCGTCTCGACCTGTGGCGACCTTTCCGCTCTTCTGCCGACGACCGCCTGCGGCGGCCCCCGGGATTAACATTTTTTATCCCTTTACCGTCGGACACTTTCCCATCGGACAGACAAACAAACAAACAGACAGACAAACACCATAGCACTTTAATTAAATACTAATGTCTATATTAGGAAATAAAAATAAATTATGTTCCATTTTGATCATCTCACAGGAGCCGGAAGATCAGTGGAGCAATAACTACTGGCAGACCTGAAATCGCCCTTTTCTGGTTATGGGAGGCTTTCTGCTTACCGAGATACTTCGAAGCAGCCTTGGGAGTAGTCGTCATCGTGGCAGTTGTTGTTGCCGTAGGAGGGCTGGTGGTTGTGCTCAGGGTTGTTCCATCTGGGATATTTACAGTCGTCGTGGCTGGAAAATAGTCATTATATGTTTGTATATCCGCAATACCTATTGTAGTGCCAGCGGTTGTAGTTCCTACTGGCTGTTGGGTATTTATAGACGAACCTAAACTTTGAAAGCTTTATGAATAGAGTTGTTCATCTACTCTGGGAAGTGGTAACTGGATTTACAGCCATGGTAGTGGTTCCTGTACCGCCGGCAGTTGGCATTGCCGTTGTCACTGCACTTGTTGTGGTGTCTGAAATGCGTTTTACTCTGATTCCTCAAAAGAGTCAAACTTTTCATGTTAAAACGGAAGAAGCACATACTTTTTCTATTAGGCGAGGCCCCGATTCCCGTGAAAACAATGGCCATTCAAACTATCAGGCTAACCCCTTCACAAACACCTAATAAAAGACAAGCACGTGGAAATTTATCCGTTATCATCCCGATCCGTTAGAGAACGGGAGGGGCATTTTTTGGATCACCCGTCAACGGACAGTGTTAACTAATAAAAAGGCGTTAAGTAGAAGAAAGACAGTACTCTGTGGCGCTGCAGAAGGTGTGGTAGTTCCGTCGCCGGGAGTTGGCATCGTCGTTGTGGCTGGATTTGTTGTTGTGTCAGCTGAAATCTCATCTATTTCCCATTTTCAGGCTTTTAAAGTATTGGAAATTGCCTATTAGCCAAGTGAAATCCGCGCACCTGAAAAATTGTCTGTGCTGAAGACCTTGTAAGGAATGTAGGTTCCCGTCGATGAATTACTTCCTCCATAAATAGACATCGTCATCTTCAAGCCGGTTATATTGAAAGTGGCGGGAGCGGTTACGTTATTGAGATTATGGAGATCCACACTGAAATTCGAGAAAAGCTCAATACTACTCTATATGTTTACACGTAATTATCCGTTTCCGTCGAGAAATTCAAATGAGCGCCCTCGTTGGGATTCTGCTGTTGAATGGTGTACTCGAAGGTGAACACTTTGCCGTCCACTACAATTTTCAATATTCCTATATATTAAAGCGCTATGGTATCCGTTTGTGTAGCGGTGCGTTGACATGTCGAGATTTTTATAGCACAGTGGCTAAGAGGCCGGGCGCGCGGTCGGAGAGGTCGCAGGTTCGAACCCCGTCCGCGTCAAACCGTTTTGCTTTTTTTGTTTTGAGGTCCTCGATACTTCCCATGTGTTCCTGAAGTATTTGTCGCTGCGGGACCCGTTCGTGGTGGGACCCCCATTCAGATGTCAAGGGTTCAATTCCTCCTTCGAGCAAGATCTTTTGTTTTGTTTATTTAGTGTTTTTGTTTTGTTATAAAATATGTTTCGCTGCGAGACCCGTTCGTGACGGGACCCGTACGCGCGTTTCGCAATAGTTACGAAATTATTGCGAAATTGTTGCGAAATCGTCAGGGTCAAAGTCTATATAAGCAATGGCTGACCTCATTTTCCCATTCTCATTAGCTCATGTCTTCTTTATTTTATTTCTTTTATATTTTCATGTTATCCCCATTTGTTTTCAACTGTTTTCTTTCAGAGTTCAAATGTCATTCCTTATTGACGATTCTGACGATGTGGATGAGATTATGTTAGACAGATCGAGAAGGGCAGTAAGAAGACCCCCCTTTGATGAAATAGCTAGGGATTCTTCAGCAGTTATTGCCAGTTCTCCGACAGAACATACGGAGTACATCAGAAATTTGATGTCTACCCCAATAAGTAGAACGTAAGTAGATTTAGAAGCCGTAGAATTTATTAGTTTTAGTGTGACCCAAGAAGAACTTGCTAGGCAAAGAGCAAGTAACGCAGAGCGTATGAGAAGAGTAAGAGAGTCGGCGCCTGACGAAACGAGAAGAAGAAGAATACGTGAGAATGAGGCTAGAAGAGTCGCGAGAGCCGCTGAAGCTGGAGAGGTGGCAGCAGAAAGAAGGAGGAGAAATGCGGAGAGCATGCAGACAGCAAGGGCCGTTGAGACTGAAGACGTGACAGCAGCTAGAAGGAGACAGAGTGCTGAGACAATGCGGACGATGAGAGCCAGAGCGGCAACAGAAGATGCCGCTACAAGGAGAGAAGCCAACTCTTCTGCCCATCGTCAACAATGGCAAAGGTAAGCCATGTGAATCCTAGACTGAACTGTATCTATTATTTAGTCAAAGTGCTCAACAAAGAGCTGAAATAAATGCCAGTCGACGAATTCAACGGCGATCTGGAACTACATACGCCGGTCTCAACGGTCAGCCACCTCAAGTTCTCCACTATCTGGGCTCGCTGAACCAGGATTGTTCACATTGTGGTGCCAAATTCTTTGCCGGAGAATGTCCTCGCCAGCCCGACGGCACCTACAATGTCTGCTGCCGACAAGGAACCGTCACTCTGGACCTCTTCCAGTTCTATCCGCAGTTGCTCTCGGACCTCTTCACCGGCTATCATCCACGCTCCAGAAACTTCCTGGAAAACAGCCGACTGTTCAACACAGCTCTGGCCGTTGCTTCGATGAACGTAAAGCTGAAGGCTCCACCTGGCCGAGGTCCTTTCATCTTCAAGGCTCATGGAGCCATCTGCTATGAGACTGGGCCTGCTGCCCCTCAGAATACTGGAACACCGTCTTATGGTCAGTTGTTCTTCATCGACGAGACAGCAGCAGCAGATGCCCGTATAGCCCATCCGGCTAATACCAAATGTGATCCTCAGCTTCTTCGAGAACTGAGCGCCTTCATGCGCAACAATCACGAGTACGCAAGAGAGTACAAGACCCTCCAGGAAAGGTACGAGGAGGAAGAAGAGATGGCCCGCCGTCAAAACCGCCCGATGAACCAGGTCAGACTGATCTACAAGAGCGACACTCCTGATCCGAGGAGGTAAGCCATTTTCTATAGAATTCATTCATTTTGATTTTTCAGGTATAACAGGCCACGAGTCGCCGAGGTAGCCTTGGTATATGTCGGGCCTGATGGAGAGATTCCCTCGCCGAGGGACTACACCGTCCAAGTCAGAAGTGGCGGTCTCCACAAGATCCCTCTGTTCCATAGGGCTTTTGATCCCTGTACGTATCCGTTGTACTTCATCAACGGAGACTATGGATGGCATCCAGAACGCAAAAGAGCCTCAAGAAATGCCCGTATGGAGCCCCAGTTGACACAAAAGGATTGGTATTGCTATTATCTCTGTGTCCGAGATACCTTCAACCCAATTCACTGGGGAAGACGACTCTTTCAACAGTTCGTCGTCGGTAGCTGGGCCAATGTGGAACAATGCAGGTAGGTAATATTTCTGGGGTACTGTAATGATTTCGCAATACATTTCACAACAAATTTCGCAATCTATTTCGCAATCTATTTCGCAACCTATTTCGCAATAATTTCACCTTTTTTACAGGCTGGACTTCATCCGACATAATCAGTCCAAGCTCCGTTCCAAGTATTACTCCGACTTGAGAGACTTCGTTGCCGACGGAGGCGAAGGATTAGCAGGAACTCGAATTCTCCTGCCTGCCACCTTCACATCCTCTCCTCGGTACATGATAGCCAGTTACCAAGATGCCATGGCTATCATCAGCAAGTTCGGCAAGCCGGATCTCTTCCTGACATTCACATGTAATCCGAAGTGGAAGGAGATCCAGGAAAACCTCTTCCCGGGCCAAACAGCAGCAGATCGACCCGATTTAGTGGCTCGAGTTTTCCGAATGAAGGTTGCCGAACTGAAGAAGGACCTCTTGGAAAGGCACATATTTGGCAGAGTCACAGCCTTTATATTCACGGTGGAATGGCAGAAAAGAGGACTGCCCCATGTCCACTGGCTGATCACCTTGGCGGAAGAGGACAAGCCAAGAACCCCCGACGATGTGGATCGCCTCATCTCGGCGGAAATCCCAGACGCTGGAGCTCTCTTCGACAAAGTCTCGGCACATATGATCCACAGAGACTGTGGTGTCGGATCCCCGTGCTGGAGGAATGACTCCTGCTCCAAAAAGTTCCCAAAGTCCTTCCAAGAGGTGACGGACATGGACAGAGACGGCTTCCCCGCCTACAAGAGAAGAAACGACCGCACTCAAGTCCGTATTGGAGAAGTCGGAAGCGACAGAGTTCGCTATTACAACAACCAGTGGGTTGTTCCATTCAACGCCTTCCTCCTGTTGAAATATGATGGCCACATCAACGTGGAGCTTTGCACTCTCCTGCATGCCGTCAAGTACTTATTTAAGGTGAGGTTTTCTTTTCAATTGTCACTTATTTTCAATTTCAGTACGTTTATAAGGGCCCCGACCAGGCAGCCCTAAAGCTGAAACTAGAAAGGAGAGATGCAAATGGAGGAGTCGTGGATGAGGTGGAAGAGCATCTGGATGCCCGGTATGTCTGCAGTCCAGAAGGATTTCATCGCCTCTTTGCCTTCCCCATCCACGAAAAGTCCAATGCCGTCATTGCCTTGGCAGTACATGAAAAGGACAAGCACGTGATTGTCTTCGAGCCAGGAAGAGAGCAAGAGAGAGTCGAGAACAACCGCAAGACGACACTCCTGGCCTATTTCGACTTCAACCTCCTGGCTAGAAATCTCGAAGCCCTCGGAAGACTTGATGAATTAGGGCCAGTCGATCCTCGAGCCGTCTACTACCACCAGTTCCCAGAACACTTCACTTTTGTCCGTGACAGTGGCAAATGGAAGAGAAAGAAGAGGCACAACAACAATATAGGACGTGTTCACACGGCAACTCCAAAACAGAGGGAGAGATACTGTATCCGCCTTCTTCTCCACCACACCAAGGGAGCAACATCGTATGAAGGGCTCTTCTGTGTGGAGGGACAACAGTTTACCACAGCTTTCGACGCAGCAAAGGTTTGTTTTTCAGTTTTTTTCCCAGCCAAACTCTTTTTTTTAGGAACTGGGTCTCATTCAATCGGATGACCATTTCGATGAGGCCATGCGTGAGGCTGACTTCTTCCGAATGCCCCCCATGCTTTGAGGGACACATTCGCCACCCTCCTCGCCTTCGACGAGCCAACAAACGTCGACGAGCTTTGGGACAAGTGGAAGGGCGAGATGTCGGAAGACTTCGTGCACAGAGGCCGAACTCCTCAAGATGCCGAAGTACTGGCCTATTATGACATCTTGGAGATGTTATCTCCATTTGGCAACCTCATCACCTTCCAATACGACCGTCCCGCTCCAATGGACGATGACAACGTGGACCATCAGGCCCTAGCTCAAGAAATGTTGAATAAGCTGACGCGAAAGCAGCATGAAGCCGTGTCTGCTGCCTTATCGGAACAAGAGAATCTTCATCGACGGCCCCGGAGGAACCGGAAAGACGTTCTGTTACGAGACTGTGTACCATGCTCTCAAATGTAACAACAAGAAAGTCGTCTGCTGTGCATGGAGCGGAATCGCCGCCAATCTCCTCTCCGAAGGACGAACTGTGGCCTCGCTGTTCAAGCTGAACATCACTCAGAACTGCGAGAGCAGCTCTATCAAGCCGAACTCTGCAGATGGAAGATACCTCCGAGACATCGATGTCTTCATAATTGACGAGTACAGTATGCTCTCTGTTCAGGTTAGATTCTTTACAAACTTTTTCTAAAAATTTGCTTTAGGTCTTGAACACCATCGATACTGTTCTGCGAGAGTGTGCCAACAACATGACGGTACCATTCGGAGGCAAAACTATCCTCCTAGGTGGAGATTTCCGCCAAGTTTTGCCGATTCCGAATAAGATGGTCAGTCAAGACTCTTTCTCCGTCTGTTTGAAGCAGTCTCCCTATTTCCAAGAAGGAGGCCCGGCTACTTTCCGCCGATATGAGCTCACCGACAATATGCGAGCTGAAGGAGCCTCAGAAGATTTCAAAAATTTCCTCCTATCTGTCGGAGAAGGCCGTATGTCCACAGACGAAGCCGGAACAATCGAGATTCCGGAAGACCTCAGGAGTTCAGGTGACCTGATCAGCGAGATCTTCGAAGATATCTACGACGACGCGGAGCATCTCAACTCCCGGGCCATACTTTGCCCTAAGAACGTCGACGTCGACAAGATAAATCAGGAGATTCTCGACCGAATGCCAGGTAAGAACTCTAATTTTAATGGAATTCAACTTATTTTAGGAGAGAAACGAGTCTTTTTGAGTGCCGACTCGGTAGTGCAGGAGAACCCGGACGATCAGCTCCGTCTGACGGACGAGTTCCTCAATTCCCTGACTCCATCCGGTCTCTCTCATCATCGACTAGAGTTAAAGGTCGGAGCAATTGTCATGCTCAACAGAAATCTCAACGTCAAGAAGGGCCTCTGTAATGGAACAAGACTCCAGGTCGAGCGATTCCATCGACGGAATGCCATCCAATGCAAGTTCATTAACGGCGCGAGAAAGGGAAAATCCGTCATTATCCCAAGGATCGACCTCCAATCGACGAAAGGAAAAGGTATTTTGAGTATTTTGGGTTTCGGATTCATCTATTTTCAGGAATGTCCTTCGTCTTGAAGAGGAGGCAGTTCCCTCTGAAGCTCGCGTTCGGCATGACGATCAACAAGGCCCAAGGCCAGTCTCTCCAGAAAGTTGGAGTCTATCTGCCGACCGAGTGTTTCTCCCATGGCCAACTTTATGTTGCCTTCTCGCGAGCCAAGGCCGCCGATGACCTCAAGGTATTAGTGGAGGGCGGAAAGGTTCGTACCGCCAACGTCGTCGACAGACGTGTACTGTGATATTATTTTGTTCTGTTGTTTCGTTGTTCATTTTAATTTTACCGAATAAATCGAAAAAATTAAAGACTCTGTTTCTTATTTTTGAAGTTGCTAAATCGCCCGTTTTGCCATTACGAAATACTTGCGAAATCGTTATGAAAGCGATTATGAAATCGATTGCGAAATAGTTACGAAATCGCTACAGGGACCTGTCCAGACGCAGCCCGCCGAAGGCGGGCGTCGCGGCTGGTTAATATTTTACTCGTCTCACCGCTGTTCAAAACGAAATCCTTCGAATTCTGGTCCGTATTCCAGAAGGGATAGTTATTGCTCATGACGAAGCCGTTTCTCCCATTCAAGGCATCCATATCCCTGGCTAAATACCGGTCAAACTGGAAGGGATTTCTGCCTACTGTTCGCAGCAACTGGGGTATAGGAGACAATGGCCATTCCTTCTTCTAGAACGAAGGTTCGCGCCATCCCCGGAAGATACTGTGGATAGTTGTGGTCGTCAAAGTCTTCCCAGTCTCTATAGGATCCGAGAAGGGTTCCCTCCGTGTCGTAGTCTCGAATCATTCCACCGGACAGCAACTTGACAGGGGAGGTATAATTCGGGCATTGACGGGCCGGATCACAGGTCTAAAATTTGGTGAGATTGGGGCTAAGCGGAGGAAGGTGCAGAGAAAGCAGAAGAGATTACCAAATAGTCGATTTTTTGCAGATAGATAGCATTAGATCCGTCGGCATCATTGAGCACAGTCAGAATCGCCAATCCATTTGTAGCATCAATCAAAGTGGATTGTTGATCATTAATATCAGCTCGATTGTACGGCGACCAGCCAATTCCAGAATAGGTCACATTTTTCATGTCTAAAAGTGAATTTGAGTCTCGAGAAGAAAGGAAAGCTGACTTTCGTAATCATTTATGACCAATGTGGCAGTGATCCCGTCGTCGTCCATAGCTCGGTAAAATGTCAAAGTATCGGTTGTCGATATGTAGAAGTTATTAACTGCTCCATATACGAGTGATCGCAATCTAAAATTTCGACTTTTCTCTAAACTTTCGTATACTTGCGTTCCGCGGAATTGGAGATTCTCTCCAGATCCATCATAGACAAAGACATTCGCGTATGAATTACCGGAGGATGGGCTAGCCATTGTTAGGAACAGCTGAATAGGTTACTCCTTCTCTTATGAAAATGACTTACTTTTCCGTTGTTTTGAGATTGAGCCATTATGGCGGTATCCTCCTTCCAATCCATGAATTGAACAAAATTCGGCTGCTGGTTGACCGCCGTTGACAGAGGTGTGGTTATTTTGTCAGCGACTGATACTAAATTTCACTTTTCCCCTTTTTTGTATGCGTCTCCTACGCGGTTTGAGGGCGATAGTTATACTTAGCGTCATTGTTGAGTTATGTCCGGTTGTGATTGATATTCTAAAAAAGGTCGGAGGCCACATGACGTGGAAGGAACCGTCGATGGTGGTGTTGTAGGAGTGTGCTTGCAGCCTGAAAAAATAAGTTAAAGTCCAAAGGGGCACTTACACTATGGACTGGGAGTTGTCACTACCCCACAGAGAGTAGACTTGGACCCTGTCGGCGTACGACATGGCCGAGCTGTTGATACTGATTTCAGCCATGTAGTTCGATGGGATTGTGAACTGCAAAATGTGCACTCACTCGTTGTAACTTTCGAGGATTAATCAATAAGGGAACGTTTATATTTGAAGATGATTCTATTCCGGGAAATACGGTAGCCTAATGCTCTTTTTGGATTAAGTGAAACCGCGTGGCACGCCTTTGCGGTCCCTAAGTGAAGCGGTAAATGTCTACTCATAGGAAAATGAACGCATCTCCAATAATTATGGGTGAGTATTCCAAAAAGTACTCACATTCCATAGACAAAACTGATTGTCAGCTATTCGTGTGCTATTCAAATAGAAAGTCGGATTAGCAGCATCCAGAGCGAAGGCATCATTTTGACAGCCTGAAATAGTGACAGAGGATATAGGCCTGGAGGGGTACTCCTCACTGAAGGGGTCTCCTAAAACTGAAGAAAATAGAAATACCAACAGAAGAGATGAAAGCATGATGTGATGACAAAATGCGAGCAGGAAACGCCGTTTTTAGCGATTGAAATCTTTATCAGGGAGGGACTATTTTATGGAGTTCCGGCCAGTCATTACATTCCGTAGATATTCCGTCATTTTACAACAGTCGCGCGATAAACGAAAGATAACAGGGCTCTATCACAATAAAGGGGTCCCAAAACTTTATAGGGGTCCACGAAAAGATCAGAATCGACATAGGAACCTGAAAAAGTTTACCATAGGAGAAAATGGTTTACCACAGGAAAAAATGTAAAAAAAAGCGAGGAGTCGGAGTATTTGGGGTTCCCTCGGAGTATTTCGGGGTCCTCACGGAGTATAATAAGTACGGTGGACGCATCATGTCGTAGAAGTGCGGTGGACACATCTTCGGTGTGGGGGAATTACATGCTGTTTACGCCCGCCCATTTTTTACTCTGCTGGATCGGCTCAAGGAGATACATGCTATTTTCACGCGGGTGGAAGAGCTCGAGGTGATCCATCGATTTTTTACGCTGGTGGATCAACAAAATTCTGTCGGTGGATCAGTTCATCCCTACCTCCGGGAAAAGTTCTGTCGTGTTTGTTATACATTTTTTCTGCACTACCCCGTAACTCCGTTTTACCGTCGGTTCTCGATATTATTGCGGTTTTGCTCAGTGTGGTGGATGGTAAGGTGGAATTGGGTGAGCAATCAGGAAATCAGAGTTTATTATTTTTTTGGCATTAGTTAAACGGTTAGTTCTCCTTTTTCCTCTCCACATCTTCTACCGTCTCGGGAAGAGGATGACCAAATGTTTCGGGCAGACAGAACTGTGTTAATACAGCGGAGATCAGTGAGAAAACACTGAAGGGAATGATCAGGGCCGCCATTCCGTAGGCATCCACCAGCCAGTAGGCAATATAAGAGGAGAGGATGGCTCCGAAGCGGGATACCGCGCTACAGTAACCAGTAGCAGTTGTTCTCAGTAGAGTGGGCATCATCTCCGGTAGGTGAGTGTAATTGGAGATGTCCACACAACAGGCAGCGATAGACGCCAAGAGGAGCAGAGACAATAGAACGTAGTGGGGAGCTAAAAGGGTAACTATTTCTCTACTGGAGCGCAAATTCTACCGAACGGTGATAATCCCCAATTGAGGAGAAGTAACACGGCACAAGCGAAGTACGATGACGAGCCGAGGAGTCTTCTTCCGAGGACGTTGATTAGGAAATAGGACAGACACGCTCCAGGGATTTCAAATATACAGACCAGTACGAAACTGACGTAGAGAGAGCCTCCATTCAGGTCAGACTTCATTGTGAAGCCGTAATAGAGCATTTGTGTCGTTGGCCTGGAGATACTGTAAAAGGGGAATGGAAAAGGTACCAGAGCACGGTAGAAATAAGGATCCGTTTCCTCATTTCAGGAGTTTTAAACAGGGGAAATAGTCCAGGAGACGGAGGATCCTCTCCAGAGGCGGAGGTGTCAATCAGGGAAGACCTGGAGAATGGTAAAATAATGGTTTTGACGGAGAAAGCTACCAATTGTTTGGACAGGGGCGGTTATTCATCTTGGCAGCTTTTCTGACGATCCTCTCTGCTTCTTCCAGCCGCCCCTTGGCTACCAGCCAGCGAGGGCTTTCTGGAAGAGCCCTGAAGAATTTCTAGCATCTTAGTGGATACAGTTACTCCTCACCACCAATATAAAGTGAACAGGAACGAGGGAATCGCCAGCACAGCATGGTAAATCCTCTGGTCACGGATCAGCCAAGCAAATAGGGGAATGGCCAGCATTCCCGAAGAGTAGAAGATAGTCAGCGTGACAACGCTCAGTCGGCGATGATCCTTTCCCAGGATCTCCAGGGTGTAAAGAATGGGGATACTGTAGAGACCATTTTGCGTGAAACCCGTGCCGAATCTGAAAGAACATCGTTATTTTTTAGGGAAATAAGTGGCGGCTTACTTTAAAAGGGAGAAGAGCCACCAATTAGGGGCTACTGAAAGAAGAAGACCACAAATGGACTGGATTATTAGACACATAAATATTGTTGTTTTACGACCATAACTGAAAAAAACTAAATATTAAATAGAGGTGGAGGAGAACTTACTGGTCACCCATAATACCCGTAACATAGGATCCAACCAGCTGTCCAAAGAAATAACAAGACTGTATGGTTGCCTTGATTGGTGGCCTATTCTCTGGTTCAATATTCCACTAAAATTCCAAAATAACCGAGAAATAAAACGAAGGGGCCTTACCAGATGAAAGATGGATGAATTGCCGGGATAGATTTGATCCGAAGAGACGAAAGTCCAACTCATAACCTGGATGGAGAAGCTCATAATTGGACCGCAGACCAAGAAGAGGAGAATACATTGGAATCTAGATTGATGGAGCAGAAAAAATGTTGACGTACTTCCCGAAACTGCCGATCGTATCCTCCAAGAGGTCATCAATTGACCGTTTTTTAACTTCCGACCGCGGCAGGATGTCTAGCGGGACAACCCTGTCCTGGGCAGCTAGACCCATGTTGAATTTCCTTAAAATTAAAATGTTGAATTTCCTTAAAATTAAAAATTGAAAGCGTCTACTGTATAAATTGAGCAAATATGAAAGGAATCGAGAAATTCTTCCGAAAATTGCCCGGAGACGCGGAAAAGTATGAAATCAGTGTAACACCACGTGTGCTGTCTGGTTCCCGCCAAAAAATTACTGGATTTTTATCAAGTGTTCCCCTAGAAGAGAAATGAAGGATCCGGTATTAGGAAATTCGAGAGATTTTGAAAGAGGCGAGACAAGTTCCTTTTTGTGTGATTTACAGGCCTAGGAAGAGAGCGCACTGGGGAGAAGACGACCAGAACAAGTGAGAGCATCTCACCCATCTAGGAATATAAATGAGTCGCGAGAGAGAGCATCACATCATTTTTTTGCAGAAAAGGAAAAACACGATGATTCAAACAAGCGGTTACTATCAGTCTCTTCAATCGACAGGAAGACCGGGAATATATATTTTGGAGGGAATTTTTAAAGGACCTGTGGGCTTTCTATGTTTTCAGGCTCAACAAAACGTATGCCAATTAGAACACTCGAAAAACTGTCAGAAAAACCACACAACAAAATTACGGAAGAGATATCTCAAGCCGGGTGGTCAAACGCCTCTAGCTTCTCTGAGCTGGACCCTTTTAGATGGAGGAAGGAGTACTGCCACCAGTTAAAACACTCACCTGTTTCTAAACCAAAACCCTCGTAAGACCAGGCCAATCTGAATTACTCCACCGGCTGAACTAAATCAACTAAATCCGACCAGAACATGTTTAGGACAGTTTATTGAGGACCGCTTTGGTTAGGCGAAAAAAAAACAATACAAAAAGTTCATTCCCTTCCTCTCTTTTGGTTCTATAAATTCATTACGGCTGCCATCCTTCAGTCAAAATATTTGTCCCCTAGAATCACCCGCGTTGCCCCCGACTGTCCCCGAACTAGCAATCTACTGATGTCCGATTCTGGGGGCGACTGGTAACCAACTTTACAAAAAATTCAAAGAAAACAGCAGCACGTGGTAAGGTGTGATAGATGAGATGATGTGACACGGAATCGATAACCTTCATTTGTGATGCTACGGGTGTAAGGCGGGTCCGTATCTTATTTTCTCTCTTGTGACAGACGAACGGGTGGTTATGGATGATGGAAGGAGAGCGAAGAAGAGAAAAAGAGAGATCAAAAAGAGTACCTGGCTGAGTATTCTTCTTCTTCTTCTTCTTCTTCCCGTTTTGGCATTAGTTCATAGTATTCTCGGATCATCTTTGATTTGTAGAAATACTAGAAAATAACACGAAGAAGAAGCGTTATCGGGGCAAGGAGCTGTAAACTTGGAATAGACTCGGGTGAGATACAGATAGACGGGCTTGTTTGCTAATTCTCACCTCTATGAGTGTTGGTGCTCATTATAAAGGTCTCCGCCTCGTGGAAGGTTCAAATTGTACCTATATTTTTAACATATGGAGGCTGTTGGAGAGGTCTTTCCTATCCCTTTTACCATTCTAGGCAAGAACTTACCCAGAGGTTTTTTCAGTCAGCATTTTTTTCTAACAATTCCGTTGACTTTTGCCCACCTGGCCCCGTTCTTTAGTCACGATGGTAGTCTGATCTCTTCGTTTTCGTCTCAAAACCGCAGTTCTTATTTTCAAGATAAACGAACCAGCTGTCAGGTGAGAGAAAACTGCAAACCGTAAGATATTTTCGTCTCGCTCGTCAAGCAACAAGGATCATTTTACAAGCAGCAGGAAAATGGACGTCGCTGTACAAATGCCTTCGCCTTCCTTTTCCGAACAGCATTTTCCTAATTTTAATAGCTCTCCAAAGAAGGATACGGCTCTTTCTGGGACAAGATTCTCGCTTGCACCGAGGACACGACGCCCCCCTATCCAAATGTTATCATTCCCATTACACAGCCGCCTCCGGTCGTGTCTCCCACCATTCACGTGTTTTCAGTTCGGTCAAGAAGATCACGAAGAACCTGCTTATGAATAGGTGTGACAATTACGATCCGAAGAAAACCTTGAAGACGAATGTTTATTTAACGATATTGATGATGGGGCAGGATCAAGCGAGAGTCAGCTTTCGTTCAAAAATACCCGTAGAGTACACATTTGGGAGACCTGGCTAATTCTTTTCTGCGCTATTTTCCACGTCGTCGATCGTCTCCGGGAGGGGTTTACCATGAGTTTCCGGGAGATACAACTGAGCAAAGCCACCCGAAATAAGGGAACAGATACTGAAGGGAAGGATTAGGGCTACCATGCCGTAGGAATCCACCTAAAATGGACATTTTTGGTCTGAATGAAAGAAATACCAGCCAGAGGGAGATATAGGAGCAGAGAATAGAGCCGACTCGAGCCACGGCGCCACAATAGCCACTGGCTGTCGTTCGGAGAAGGGTGGGCATCATTTCGGGCACATGAATGTAGCCCACGTTGCTGACACAGGTGGCTCCCATCTTACAGAGGAGCAGGATGGTCAGAAGGGCATAGTTAGGGGCTGAAAATGGTATTATAATGGGGAAATGGAAGGGCGTACCGATGGAAGAGAGCCCCCAATTGAGGAGAAGCAGGCCGGCACAGGCTAGGAGGGAAGAAGACATCAGAAGACGTCTTCCAAGGCTATTGATCAGGAAATAACTGATCAAGGTGCCGGGAATCTCCACCAGACTGGAAAGAGCGAAACTGAGGTAGAGGGAGTCGCCGTTGAGATCGGCTTTCATGCTCATGCCGTAGTAGAGCATACTACCCGTGGGCCTGAAAATGCCTCATTATTTTGGAGAAAAGCGAAATGTACCAGATAAGAGTAGAGACAAGGATCCGTCGCCGCATTTCAGGAGTCCGGAAGAGGGCGGCAAGTCCAGGGCTTATGGAAGTCTGATGCTCGAATTGGGACGTATCCAGGGTGGAGATCCAGTCCTTGGGAATGTCTCTTCCGTTCATTCGAGCGGCTCTTTTGACTATTCGCTCGGCCTCTTCGTAACGGCCTTTTGCGACCAACCAGCGGGGACTCTCGGGAATTGCCCTGGAATTAAGGGTACTGTAGCCCAAACGATGAAAATTCGAAGGTATCTCCTTTCCAAAAAGCTATCTCGAAACGTATTTAACACAGGTTTAACCGTTTTAGAACCAATGAACATTTTCCCCTTCTTCACGAAGCAAATAACTCACCACCAATACATCATGAAAATGAAGCTGGGCGTAGCCAAGATCGCATTGAACAGTTTGTGATCCCTGACGTAGTAGGCAGTCAGTGGGATAGACAGCTATAACAGCCATTTGACAGGCGAATACAAGCGGATGATTACCATTCCAATGACGTAGAACAACGTCGCGGCTATGACACTCAGTCGTCGATGACTCTTGCCCAATATCTCAAGGACAAACAGAATTGACACGCCATAAAGTCCCGCTTCAGCGAAGCCCGTGCCGATCCTTCTCTAGATGCACCCAGGCGTTAGGGGGATAACTGACTTCAATAGGGCAAACGCCCACCAATTGGGAGCGAAGGAGGGAAGCAGACTGCAGATTCCCTGCAGGACCAGGGTCACGTAGGTGGCGAATTTACGACCATACCTGAAAATAGGGATTCTCTATCGGGGAAGAGAGAGAGGGAACAAACCGATCGCCTATTATTCCCGTGTAATAGGCTCCAATTAGCTGGCCGACGAAGTAGCTGGCCTGGATGGAGGCCTTGATCTGGAGGATGTTCTCCTGCGGCACTCCCCACTGAAAATTGAGTTGCTTCCTATTGTTCTGGGGTCTTTTTCCGTACAGGTGACTGTTTTTGCTGATCAAGAAGGATGAGTACCCTTGTCCTACGTGCAGGGAGAAATAGGGGGCACAAATAAATGCTTATGGGGTTAGCTGATCCCAGGAAATGAAAAATAGAGCAGGTTTTTGCCCCCAAATCCCCGAA
Source organism: Oscheius dolichura (assembly GCA_932521035.1). Lineage (NCBI taxonomy): Eukaryota > Metazoa > Nematoda > Chromadorea > Rhabditida > Rhabditidae > Oscheius > Oscheius dolichura. The sequence continues at coordinate 7,416,274 of OW051493.1, forward strand.
AGTTAACTCCACCTCGTAGAAAATGGACGTATTGTTTGGATAAATCAATTCCGACGAGACAAAAGTCCAGCTCATGGCCTGGACGGCGACGCACATGATCGGAGCCGAGAGCAAGATCAGGATTATGCATTGGAATCTAAAGGCTACGGTATTTTTTAAAATAAATAAATATAAAAACCGTCCAAAGCTGCCAATAGATTCCTCCAGAAGGTCGTCAATCAGCAGCTTCTTCGTCTCGGAGGTCGTCTCCGATCTCGAAATGGAGTCCACCGGGTGGATGGTAATTCCCATAGCTCCCTAGAAGGCAGACTGTTAGAAAAGGGTGTAAAATAGTGAAAAAGATCAATTACAGAAGATCATGGCGCTAATTTCCATATGAATGGCATTCTTATACAGCTAGGGGGTGGGGGCCGATCCCCGGAGAGGATCCTCCCCCTTTCCAAAGAATGGTCATCTGACCCTTTCGTAAGAGGAGAGAATGAAACTAGCCGTTCGAGACGAAGTTTAATAAAGATTTTTAATAAAAACCGACATATACCGGGGGAACAAAGTGTGCGGTAAATGAGACATGCGACCATCCCACTACGTCAGCCGTTTCCGGTATGGGAATAATATGTAAGACGGGGACGGGGGTCAGTCGTAATATCGCGGTATTGACGGGGGACTCCCGGGAACGGCGAGATCAGTAACCCTGGTCGTTGATGTATTAGATATATTCTTACGAGGAGGAGAGGGAAATAATGGAGGGAGATACGATAGCAGACAAAATGGGGAGAAGATCACTAGCTTGGGAAGGGTGGGGGATCGTAATGGGACACGGGGGAATATGGGGAGACCGGGACTGTGCCCCCCACACAGCCAAGGTCATTTTTAGAAAAAGAAAGCCGGACATAAAACAGCTGACACGCTGGCTGATCTAGTCGGGACTCCTATCAACACCCGTCAACATTAATTCAATGGACTGAGCATACCGTGATTCGAAGCACTATGTCTGCTGTCTCCTGTGCACAATAGAACTTCGCTGGAATATCTTATAGTTGTCGAAACGTCAGTGGAGAAGGCAGCTCATGATTGACAGTTGGATTTTTTATTCACAGCAGAAACGAATATTAGACGCTGAAATTCTTCAACAATTTTCGCGTCTTCCGTTCCTGCGCAGCTTTCTTGTGACTCCCCACAAATAGGTTCGCGTTCGTATCGCGTTCCCGTTACGACTTTTTTGTGGTAGAGATTTTGAACGGATACCGCGGTGGTGTGGTACAGATTTTGAAGGTGCACCGCTGTGGTGTGGTAGAGCTCACCTCGCCCTTATCTGTCAGCTTTTGTCGGCTTTTGTCCGGCCCTCCTTATTATTACTACCGTATTACACCTAGCTCTCCTAGCTCTGCCTAGTTCGCCGAGGTCAACACCTTAAAGGGCGGAAAAATGCTAATTGGTCCTGCAGCGGAGACGAAAAAGAGCGCGGAATTCAAATTTTTTGAAGTTTTGGGCGTTTTTTGGCGATTTTGCCATTAGTATACTTTTCGTGATTTCAACTGAGTGTAGAAAATGAAAAAGTGCGTTATGTCTTCGGACGTCTGGTCTTCTGACCCCCAACGGCCCTCTTTAGGGCCACCTCCTGGTTTCGAAGGGATGCAGCAGAAGGTAAGTGAAATGAAGGTAGGCATTGTAGAAACCGCCTGGCAGATCGAGCACGAGAAGAAGGAAGAGCCGGAGGCGAAGAAAAGGAGAAACAGGTGAGCAAATTAGAGGTAAGGAATTTAGATGGCTTTCTGCTCGTTCCTCATCCGCCATAGATCAATAACTACAATCAACGGGTCAGGCCTAAGCTTTCTACCATAGAGGTAGAGTTAGCTTCAGATTTTCACTATATAACCACAGTTCGATTCAAACCTAGTCTATTCATCTGAGAAAATAGAAATCTTGGGCAAAACCACCATCTAGCCTAGGTGAATTAATTAGAAGAGTTATATGAAAAGGAAAAGCTCACCTATTCGACCTCCAACGGGAGTTTATCTTCGTAGGACCCCTTTATTTTGATTGCACTCCTTTCATTCTACGACTTATAAGAAAAGGGCCCCCAGTCCAGAATGCAGCACACATACGTCATGAACGAAGACCTTCTCTCCTTCAAAAAGGGAAATAGACCATGAATCTAGCAGAGTAAACCGGGATGTTTATTTAAAATGATTAGACTACGGTATGCCTTGTATTACGAGTTGAATTTTTAGAAGTTATCCTCCCAGATAGGAGCAGCATAAACTTTCTCGAAGCAAAGACTAGGAGTCAGTGAGAGACGGAACAAGGGATTCTTTTGAAGAGAACGACTACTCTTCTTGATAATCTGGGTAACAGAACAGTACGACTGTACGCGAGTAAGCTTTTTTAACTCTCAGGAGATCATGTTGCAAGACAGAAAACAAGGGAACACGCGTTTACATTCTTCCCTGTATGCGATACTCCAATTTTAATGTTTTTAATACTTCTTTCTATTGTAAGAGCAAGAGATGCAGCATACCGAACATATCGGGATGAGCACTTTTGAAAGCTACGCGAAGGAAACCATGCGTTACAACACCTCCTGCATTAAGTTTCTACTCAACGCCCAAAATAGAACAGAAGAAGACAGCAGTAGGCCTTCAAACCGAAAATATACTCACTACGATATTAGTTTCATCTGTAAATGACGAAAATCTGAGAGGGGCGACTGAAAGTCCGCGGACGCGTCCCACTGGCAGGTCTGTCCACCGTGACTTTTTCGTTTTAAAAGTGAAAAAGTCACTTTTCCACCGTGTCTTTTTCATTTTTAAACGTGAAAAAGTTAAAGGTGAAAAAGGAGGTCTGGTAGAAAATTTCCTAAAAAAAACTTCATGCGGCTGGTCCGGAACGACCGGTCTTCCTATTTCCGCAATATTCCTCCGTCTTCGAACGATATTCCTCCATCTTCTTCTAGATAATCTAATTATGAGGGTTAGATTGTTCCTAGGCTCTTTTATTTTTAGTCTCGCAATAGTAACGATAAAGCTTCCCCTTAGAAGAGGCGGTGGTTAGGTGAAACTGCCTGGACTCAACGAGTTATATTGTTCTCCTCTTGTCCAGTTTCCCCTCTCTATATTGTGCTCTTTTTACCCGCTTCTCTATTGCTCGCTTTTTGTGCGGTCGACAACCCTAACCACCCCCACTTTTAGTGTTCTACTTTTTCAAATAATAATTTTCATTCTATTTTCCTTCTGTTTGCCCCGCCACAGCGAATTTTTCGTTTGCCACTGACCCGACCACGGTGAGATTTTTCCTCCTGCAGACGAGTTCTTCTGCTACAATAATTCTATTTACAACGATTATTGAAAGTCAAAATTTATCTGTTTACTCATGAAAATCGCGATCGGTTTCACCGGAGAACATTTAATTAAATCGGAATCTGACAGAGAGAAAGGGATGAAATGAAAAACGTTGACAATGTTTCAAACATTTTCAGGGAAGAGAATTAATAGAACAATAGAGAAGAACGTCATCAATCAGCAGGTAGAAAAGTCCCCGGAAGGCGTAATTATTTGTCTCTTTGAGCGTGTGGCTACGCATGATGAGCTCTGCTGGGAACAGTCTCACGCAAGTCACCGGGATTGTTTGTATACGCTTGAAGCTATGCGCGGAATGGTGAAAAGGCGCTGGTGCTTCAGGGGAGGAGGGAGGAAAAGAAGAAGACGAGCCAGAGAGCAAAGCAGCAGATTAGACGTCATCATGCGGGGAGTTTGACCGATCAAAAGACCCTCTGGTTAGAAAGGAGGACTGTTCTCTAGAGATGGTATCTAAAGGCTGTGATTCTTATTTTAAGCAAAATAGGAATTTGTTTTGAGACCTTTTTTTTTGGTCTAAATGCCCAAAACTGAAAAAGAAACCAAAAAGAAGCGACACTGAATTGGAACTTTTTCCAAGATCAGAGGATACGGTAAAATAAAATAGATTGAATTGGATCCCATTTAAAGGCAAGTTTATACTGGCTGTTGACATTTACCGTATCCAAAAATCTCTATTTCTTTCCAAAATTAGGCGAAACAAGGCTACAACTCCCTTCCCGCCCCCCTGCCCCTCCTAGGCCAAGCACTTCATGGTCTCTGAGTCTTCCGGCTCTCTTAGAGTCTCCGAGAGGGGGGCTAATATGCTAATATATATTATCTGTTTGCTTAACTGGTGCGAAGTGTGGCGCAAGAAGGGGTCCCGGCTGCCTTGAGTGGCGAGAGTTCCCCGTGCAACCACTTCAATTGGCGCTAATAATTTTGTCAATTATATTGATGACGCGGGGTACTTTTACTCCCCGAAAAAATGGATTGATGACGCTTTTCTCTATCTAACAACTGGACAAAATGGCAAGGAAAGAAATGAGAAAGGGATGGATGGGGGGAATTTTGCAGTTGAGAAGGAAATTCGTACCTATAACAGCACCAAGAAAATACAATAAAACGGGGACGGGGGACTACTGTACCGGATTTTTTTTTGAAGAAGTTAAAGCCTATCAGTAGGGCCTATTTTTCTTGTAGTTGCACACCTTGGGGCAGGGCATCATGCCATCAATCTGGAGAGATCCAATGGGGCGAGCGGACAAGGTCTCCTGGCGCTTGCCAACACGGCGGTGCAGCTTGGAACGGGGTCCATAACGGCGGGGGCGACGCTCCAGCAGGAAATAGAAGGTGTACCTGTAAAATAGGGTCATTTTTGACCGTAAGAGGGTTGAATAGCGACAACAGTATGAAATCTCCGTTTCGGTGGTTCAGACTTCAATTTGGGGGTTCTTTTGACCCGGAGGTGCCTGTAACGGTTTGTTCAACCCTTTTGGAGACTTTCAACTATTTTCACCACAATTGTCATCATTTTAAAGGCATAAAGAACCTACCGCTCCTTGTTGAAAGACCAGGGACGAAGATAGCTGCAGTCGGACTTGTTCTCGGGGTAGATCCACTGGTCCAGAACACAGAAGCCGCCTTCCGACATGAGGCAGGTGTAGGCGCGCAGTCTGGAATTTCAAATCTCCCTCCATTCTCTATTTCGCCTCGACACGATCTTTTATCGGCCTCTTTCCCATAGCGGTTTGTGTAAATGGCAAAATTTGTTTACATTTCCTCTTTTCGGACCACAAACACGGGCAACGAGAGCGTGGCAGTGTATGTGTGTGTGGGACTGTCCCCCAAGGCGTGATAAGATTTCTCTCTTCTCCCCCAGCCAGTCCCCGAGTGTGTTTGAAAACCACCACAACCGAATCAGAGACACACAGTTTGAATCAGCTGAATCAGCGGAAGACGCAGCCGGCGGTGGCGGCGTGCCGCACCGATTCCGACGGAATGTTTGTTCTCGGCGCGTACGAATTGCTGAGAATGTTGCCAGCCACGGAAAATGAGGCGAAATCGAGACTTTTTGAGGTTACGGAAGACCAAAAGATCAGGAAGAACCTTCTACGTTGCTTAGACTGTCTAACTGTTGCTGTTCCTGGGCTATTTCCTAACGAAGACTGTGGTAGAAGGAAATACGGTTTGTTTTTTTCCCTCCCAAAACAGCGGAAAACTGACGTTTTGCAGCAAAAGGAGCCGTTATCAGCTGCTTACATGTTCAAATCCGCGAACATCGCCTTATTTGTCAATAGAGTTGACCTCTATTCTCTCCCGAGGCGATAAGACAAGAGAGAACCGTTGTAAATATGGCTTCGCTTCCTCTAACCCAATAAATTGGCCCTTCCAGAGAGACTTGGCCGATCATAAACTGTCACCTCCTGCAGTGAAAAGTAGGCTAACAACTCTCTCAAACTATGAAGGCTGGCGCCTCGTTCCGATAATTTTAGCCCTTTGTTTTGTCTTTGTCGCCTCTCTCATTCGCGCGTTGTGTCGCCCTTCTGGTTGTCAACAAAAAAGAGGAGCAATCAGTTGTCCCCGTGGGGTTGGAGAGGGGGTGCGAGGGAAAATGAGGTGAATAAGCAGAGGCACGGGGAGGATAGAGATGCCGGGAGACGGGAGATTCGAAACAAACTGCTGGGAGGGGATAAAAAAGGGACGGGGAAATACGAAATGAATCCCGGGAGGTTGTTGATTGAGAGGGGGAGATTTGGCTCCAAAACAGCTATTTTCGGCTGGGGATACCCCCTCCCCCCTTCTTCCTTTGGTTCAAAATTTTCCCAGAACTACGGTACTTCGCCCCCTTTCCATCCTCTTTTACTCACCGCTCCCCCTCGTTCCCTCTATTTTTTCCTCCCATTCTCATAGTTTTTCACTCATCGGGAACTGAATCAGTGCCGACCTTTTAGCGATGCCGCAGTTTCCGCCGACTGTTCTGTTTTTACTCTCGCTGGCTGTCTAGGGATATGAATAAACCCCCAGTGTGTCAAGCAGGCACCGAGAGGGACAGTGGGGGCTATAGGAAGACGGCGAAATAGTCAGTGGACCCAGGGGTGTAAGGGGTAAGCGGACTCCTGTCTGGAGACCGGAGAAGGAGTAAAACTCCCCAGAATAGTCGAATGAAGCGGCCAGTCTTCCCCTAAGCTTTCCCTCCGGACTCACTTGACTTTCTTCTCCGTAAGCTTGAACCTGTACTGAACACACATCTCGTAATTGATATTAAACTCGTCCGTCTTCATAAAAACCTTAATTTTTACCATGTGCAACCCTTTAAAATAGTTCGATACCTTGGGAAATAGATGGCTGATGGAGTAGACAGTCCCGTTGCCCATGTGATCCGGTGTCTCGACATAATTATTAGCGAGAGGGGCTCCGAGTGCCAGAAATGGCAGCAGAGAAGCGGCGAAGAATACGAGGAGAGACCTCATACTCCTCTCGGAAGGGAAAGACTTTTTCTCTCTATAAAAACATTTTGTCGAGGCTGGAGAAACGGCACGGTGACGAAGAAGTGTGTGCGTCTTATCGGAAACGGAAAAGCGCAGTGAGTCAGTTTTTTGAGACACAGACGAGAGAAAATGAATACGGGGCTCTTTCGAAAGGGATGAGGAAATGGAGAGAAGAGGAGATATTTTATGAATCAGGCTTTTAAAAACTAGGAAGGAGGTCTGAAAGCCCTGTCCGGCGAAGAAAAGAGGAAAAGCCTCCGAATGCTTGAAAGGGTAGAGAGAGGGAGAGATCTGCATTTAATGGAAGAGAAACGACGCCATTTTTTGCGATAAGCAAGTTAGAATAAACGAACCGGCGTTCATAACTGATAGGCACCCCGCGTAAGCTAAAGAAGCGTCGCCGAGAGCGAGGTGCCCAGAGGGGGAGGAGCCAACTCGGGGACGATGAGGAGAGGGGCGGATGCATACGTGAAAAAAACTGTGTTGTTTATATGTTGGACTATAGTTTGAAATTGAGAGGAGAGAGCTGGAACCAACCGATCAAGTACTGATTTTTACTGTAAACTGAAATGTGGACCCGCTCCGGTAAGCTACGTGCCGGGATGACTGTGCCCCTCGGATAAACAAAAATAAGCAAAGCAGGGGAGGAGGGGATGAGTTGCGGGGGTTGTGTTGGTGTTTTTGGGTATCTTGGACCGGGAAAGAAGGGTAAACAAGGAGTAAACATGGGTAGACAGGGCGTGGGATGACTTGGAAGCCATGAATAGGGCTCGATCTGTTTCTGGTCCCTTCAGGTGGACTCGATCCTGTTTATCAACAGGCCGAGATTCTGGAACCAAGCCGCCGCTTTGTTCATTGACAGTGTTCCCCTCCCCTGTCCTCAATTCCTGGTAAATATTGCTCTTCCCCCCTTAAAATAACAGTAAGCAAGAGTTGTTCACAGCCGGGAACCAAAAGATCTTGCCCTCTAGAGTGTACTGTGTCTGGGAGGATATGAATAAGCCGAGTCAAGGCCGGCACCGAGGGGGACAAAGACCTTTTTTCGGTTTTAAAGGGTAAAATTGGAAAATGGCAACTTGGGGTCAGTTCTTTCTTCCCGCTGCAGATCCAAAGGCTTGGGAAAGGGAGCAAGGGAAGAGAAGGGAGGGGGCTCTCCGACCAACAGAGGAAAATACGGGAAATATTTCTAGGGGAGGACGATCGAAAAGATGACTAGGTTTTCACAACACAACAATAGCTTCTGTGTCATTTTTGAAAAATCAGTCAGAAGGGAGCAAAAAGTTCGGGGGCTGGGGGAGACGGCCTATTTTTTGAGGCCCCCTGATAGGAGCTGGGTATACCCATAAAAGGTCCTAAAAAACAAAGATAGTTCCTCAATCTCTTCCCGAATTATCTATACAACCACTGGCTGCAAAAGAGAGACAGAAAATGGCGTATGATTTTATTGATTCTAAAAATCCTAGAGGCGAGGAGAGAGAAACATTCGAATGGTTGCTCTCTTTCCCACTTGTTGCAGAAGGGCTGGGCGATGATTTTCCCAGACCAAACGAGGGGTGAGCTGTTTTATTTCGTTTGTCTATCAAACGCAGCCGACGACTGTAATAAAAGACAGGCAGAATATAAATGCAAATGTGTTTTGAAAGGAAGGTGGGAAAGAGGCTCTTTTGAGCCGGCGGCATGGAAGAAAAGACCATAAAAATGATGGAGCCTGGGAACAAAAGAGCAGGGCCAAAAAGAGGGAAGAAAACGGACAAATGAGTAATTTGTGGCACCAGGAAAATAAAGACGATTTTAGCACGCCAATAAACTTCAAATTCTATTTTTTGTCGATCAAAATAGTCCGAAAATTGGGGGAAACAGTTCTGTTGATCTTTGTGAACCTGCGAAAGGCTTGACAGCTTCTGAAGGCATCCACGGTATTGGTTCGGCCTGTTGGGTCCGTTTAACGGAAGCGTGATGCTCTACGGAAGATAAAACGTAATAACCCGGAAATAGTCAAGCGGAAGGGCTGCTTCATCCTGACTCAATGCAGCCTTTCCTGGGACACGATCCCCCTTCCAGCTGGTAACAAGAAGCCATACTTACAGGGAGTAATTCAGTGAGGGATTGATTCTAGACAGCTTTGGATTTATTATACGGTTCACAATGTGAAGGGACGAGTTATCGGAGGACATAGGAACCTCCCGGGCATCATTTCCGGATCAAAATATTTCCGGCAGCCAATTTTTATCAGTCCCAGTAGAAACGTAGCCGTTATTCCAAGAAGTCTAGCCTCTGGTACCCGTTTTCAACTTCTTGACTGTAAGTTTAAAAAGGCAAATATCGGACCAAAGAAACAACACCTTCCCCTTTCATGGCCGTCTGCCCTGAAATTGAACAGTCATTGTTTCCTTCCGATTTCCGATCAGATACCTCTTTCTCCACTCGTTCCACTTTTCCGCCTTCCTAAAACTGACTCCCTCCGTCTCTTTAGTTAGGTCTCGTACGGAAAAGTTAGCAAATAAACAGTCCCGCGGCAACCAGCCATCAGCCGCGGCGGCGGCAGCCAGAACGGTGAAAACGGTTCGACGGCCAGGTCAAAGAGCGACATATAACGGTGCGGCAAATTGTCTGCCCCTTTGGTTTTCTCTGTGTCAGCACCGGTTTTTATCAATATTAACCAGGAAATCCTTTATTTTTAGACTGTTTGTTTCTCTGCTTTCCTTTATTTTTCCATAGTTTTGATGCCAACTGTTGTTAATTATCGATAAAACGGCCGGTTGTAGCATCTGGCGCCGTATTACTCGAAAGAGCCACAAATAGACAGCGAATTCGTCCACTTTTTTTGAAAATTGAGTATAAAAAAGCCACTGGAAGTGATCTGTCCGTTCTCCTTCAGATTTCCAGTTTCCTTGAGGAACTTCCCTTTCCTGTGGTGATTCTTTCCCGGAGATTAGCATCTTCTCCTCCTTCCAGGTGGATTTATGTTTAAATTTCTCAGTTAATATTGCCTAATTGTCATGTTCTCCTTCTGTTTACCTTGTGTCCAGCCGCCGCTCTCTCTCTCCGTCCGTCCCCGTAAAAGGGCGCCCTCCGTCCGTCGCATCAGCTGGGTCACCCTGCCTGCCGGCAACCTTCGCTTATGTGTTCGGGTGTTCCTTCCCGTTTCTGACGGCTTTTCCAGCCTTTTCATACAGAACACTGTGATCTTTCCTCTTTAAAGTGAAAGTGCTGGCCCTCTTTTTGCTGCAGCTGATGGCGCGTTACGGGCGTCTTTATCTCCCTTAGTTCAGTGAGACCTTTAATTCCAAAAAATTTGCCAACTTTCCTGATTAACCCGTCCTTTTCTGTTAAAACAAGCTCTAGTTTATTAATTACTCTATTTTGAACCAATTTTCCCTCCCTGGCTCTTCTCTGTGCTCTTCCAACACGAAAAGTGCTTATCATCCGAGGGGACACGGGCCAGAATTCTCTCAAAACATGTGACGGCCTGACACGTTGAGCCATAATGGTCTTTTCCAGTCACAACTCGCGGTTTCCTATTCCCTGAAAAAAAAATCAAACGGGTCTTCAAGCTAACTGGTCTAATTTGCATGGCAGTGTCAGATTTTGCAGGGCGGAGAGTGAAAAAAGCGGTGCCCCAATTACCTTGTCATTTGCCTAATCCAGTAGAGGGGATCGCCACGGGGATCGCGGCCTGGAATGGCAATGGTGGTCCATTCGCGAGATTGCGTCAGTTGCCCTTACCTTCGTCCATTTATTTTTAATTTTAAGGGTCATTTGTCTAGTTTTTATTCTTTTTAAAAGTTTAGATTTCCTCTTCCTCTTTCCCAGGGCGGAGAGTGAAAATTCCCAGGGGGACCCACAGTTGTGAAAAGGCGAGAAATCCGAGCTACAACTCTGAACTGTGGCCTCCACTGCCACTATCTCCGTAAGGTCCTTTTTCACCAGAGGAAAGAGCAACTTCGTGTACATTTGTTTAAGATAAGTAAAACCGGCTAAAACTAACGGGTGATAGAGGGGATTAGCCCCAGTTGTCATTGTCGTGCCTTCAAAAGTCCAAAAACACACGGTTACGGTCTAAAAGACGAAAAAACGAGCCTCATTTCTTGTTTATTCCATCTACCATTATTTATAGCAAGTTCAAAGCTCCAAATTCACTAACATGTTCCAAATATTGGGACAGCTGTATTTTGGACAGGAAAGGACAGTTGGCAAAACTTTGTACCCCGTGGTTTGGAGGAGGATTTCGTCCTTTTGCTCTTTGACTGTCTCTCTTTTGGTTAATTTTATTTGTAAGCATAGATTTGCCTGCCTATAAGATGTTCTGGGCAATATACCCAGTCAGAATTAATTACAGTACTCCCTAGTTCTCTGTAGCCTAAACCTGGGCTACTTTCCTCCCATCTCTCCAAATCTTGGTTGTTGACCCTCCCTCCCTCTTTTTATGACACTACCATATTTTCCAACGACGACGGTCCCACAACCACCTCCCACACAAAAAAGTACGAACAAATTGGCCAGACGCCTCCTCCCTGTGAGCTCTGACCTCACCGGCTCCATTGTGACTCACGTCTTGTTTCCCCTCTGATAGTCTCTCTGACAATATTGACCCTGTCCGATATTGTTCATGTTTTTCTGTTTTCTCCTCTAATTTTCTCACTTTCCCGCTCCTTTTACTACAAAACTTACGTTTTATGCTCTCTCTCTCTCTCTCATTCTTGCCCCATTCCACAACATTTTTATTCTTTCAAACGGCAAAGGGGCGCTGATAAGAGACATCGCGGGTATCGCCGGGGTGAGAGCCTACTCCAACGGCAGGCATGCATCCAAAAACCCATTTTATGCCCTTATTCTTCTCTTTTCTTTACCTTTATCCGAAATGATGGATTTCTTGATTTTTCTCCTTATTTTATTGCTCCTTGAAGTTCCTTCCCCTCGGGATCACCACCAAAACAAGAGGCCATTTTCTGGCACTTTATCGCTTCTCCTTCCCGGGAAAGAACATTTTGCTCCACTCCTCTGACGCCTAGACTTTTGAACTTAAGTGAGGAGACGGCAAAATTTTTGAGAGCTACCCTTCTTCTCAAAAAGTGAGGCGAAGTCTCGAACTCATTGATTCTGGATGTCTTAGAATGTTTCATCCTGTATTCGAGTCCTGGCCTTCTTCGAAAAATGGGCTACCATTGATTTTTATCAGCCCGGCGAGCAAAACTTCTTTGCTTTGTCACCCCTTTTTCGAAATCCCAGTTTACGTGTTATTTTACGTGTTCCTTGTCCCGCAATGATCAGACACTTTCAAAATTTAGCCTCCATTTGACCTCACACTACAATTCCCCGATAATCTTCCTCGTATCCTCTCATCAAAAAGAGTAAATAGGCAGATGGACGGACATTTGTATAGCCTTCTGACAGAAGTAGGCCTCTTCTTTTTCCCTTTCCTTCTTCCTGGGTGGTTTGAAATTCAAACACACGGTAATCTGTTCATTTCAATGGAATAGCCTTTCCTGTTTAATAGTACAAGCCTGTGAGCTTATTAGCCGTTGATAAGGAGGCCAGTACGGGAAGGCAACACTCCCTCTCCGGGTAAATCCGATTTTCATAATGAGAACAAAAGCAAATTGATAAGAGGCACTTCTCTGCTTGTCTAGAGGCTCTTCCGCTTAGTTTTTAGATCCTATTTTGTCCGTTTTTTTCTAATTTGGTCCGTTTCTTGAAAAAAATGTATTCAAGTTGGGCTTGAAGGCTTGTATCCTAACGTAATCGTTTATGATTATATCCATCAACAAGTGCCCCGGTTTTTTATTGAGAAATAATGCTGGGAAGGCCACCAAGACTTCCAAGAAGCCGCAGTAACAGTTCTCTTTCATTCAGTCACTTTTCATCAGTTTGAATCACCCCTAAAGCTTCTCTTCCCCATTTTTTATCACCTCTCTCTCCTGATCTCCTTGCTCATCTCCCTTCTACAAATCCATTCTCATCAAAAACAGTGTTACAGCCGCCCCCGCTGCCCTCTTTCTCTCAGAGCCCCCCGGTTCATCAATGTTCAATTGACTCATCATCTCTCCCGTCCCGCCGTTCTACTGTGCGATTTTCTGACTCAAAAAAATGAGCGTCTCTAATCGGAAAAATACCGTGGCGCCGTTGGTCCTCCAGAAGGGGCCCCTGGATCCGAGCAGCGTTCGTCAACGGAGTCTCACAAAACACCATGAGATGGACTTTGGCAAGATCTACGTGACCATGGAGAAGGGAAATAAGGTTGGTGCTTTGCTTTTGCGAATTTTGCATGCTGTTGATAGTTGTTCCAATTGCTTGGTTGGCAGGTCTGTAAGCTGCAAGTCATGAAGAAGTGGGACCCGGCATACAAGCTCATCTCATTGCGGCAGGAACTACGGCTGTTGACGATGAACAAGATTGAAATGAGCGCTGTACGGTAGGCCACCTTTTTGCGGTGCTATTGTAGGCATATTTTTAGGAACAAACCCCAAGTGCTGGATATCCGCCACATTCGGGAGGTTCAAACCTTGGAGTACAAGTTCAATACCATAAAAATCAACGACAAATGGAAGCGGGATAAAGACATCAGTCAGTTCGACCCCACGAAGATCCTGGTCATCAGCTATGGCGTTGGCTTTACCCTGCAGCACTGGATCCTTCTTTGTAAGTCGCATTTCTGCTCTGGTTCTTGTTTAACTGTGGCTGTTTTCAGTCGAATCCTCCGAGACTTGCAAACTATGGAGCCAGGGAGTCCACAATTTGATGCTGGACACCCGAGACCGGGATTCCTCCTGCCATACAATTCGAATCGAGCGGTTTCTAAGGAAACATTTCGAAGAGTTGAAATCTCCCGCCACTGATCTGTAAGCCCTTTACCATTCAAATATTTAAAGGAGATTTTCAGGGTTCCGAGGAAGATGATGAAACCCTTCGTCCAGACTTCTCTCCAGTATAAAGTCGGCTCGAAGCAGCTTCAAGATGCCACAGAGGATGACATGAACCTGGTCCAATTCTCGAAAGCTGCCAGGAATTTTATCCACCTTCCGGAGGTACTGTACTTCATTAAAAAGGGCTAAGAGTGTGGTTAAGCTGTTCACCTATTTTACGACCTATTCCGACGACGGGCAGATTGTTTCCTTTCCGAATTTCTTGAGATTCTTGGAAAATGTTCAACACGACGATATGGCTATGAATCGGGCGAGAGCAGTCGAATTTTTGAGGAGGTACGGCTAATCTCATTCCCTCTTTCAGTCTGGACTTTTAGATACCTCCACCAGGACAATAGCTTCAACCATGAGCGGATAGAACCCTCCTTGTCGGTCATAGAGTTCTGTGATTTCCTGTTCTCTCGGGAGAATTCCATCTGGGACCCTGTGAACGAGAAAGTCATCCAGGATATGACACGGCCATTGTCTCATTACTGGATAGCCAGTAGCCACAATACCTACTTGACGGGGGACCAGCTCCGATCCGAGTCGTCACTGGATTCCTATTCTCAGGCTCTTCTGATGGGATGTCGTTGTATAGAATGTGAGTAGCAACATTCTTTCTTCCTACAGTAAATATTAAGTGGATTGCTGGGACGGTCCCAAGAAGCCGAACAGTCAAGAATGCGCCGAAATAGTCATCTACCACGGCTACACGATGACATCCAAATTGGCTCTTCGAGACGTCCTGTTCACTATCAAACACTACGCTTTCATGACCTCTGAGTAAGAGAATCCCAGTCGCTTCAAGACCCTCCCTGTTTCAGATACCCGGTTATTCTTTCCATTGAGGATAATTGCTCCGTCGGGGCGCAGCGTATCCTTGCCCATGATCTCAAAGACATTTTAGGCGAATATTTACTCATTACACCGGTGAGAATATCATATTTTGGGAGAAAGAAGAGGAAATTTAGGTCTCTAAAGAAGAAACTCAACTTCCGTCGCCGGCTGCTTTAAAGAAGAAAATCATTGTAAAGCACAAGAAGCTACCGGTTGAAAATGAAAATATCAATAGTATGACCCCGCTGAATACGGCTCAAATGAACGAATGTAAGCTATTCTTTATTTGGGGTACTGTAACTTGGAAACCGCTCTAATTAAGCCCTAATTCGGAGATAAACTGAAAGAAATCGGTTTAAAAGGGGCCGTTTCCAGTTGAGGACAGCGACATGATGGGAAAGGAGAACATCAAAAAGGGTGTCCTCCACCTGAAGGACGAAAGCGAATGGAAGACCCATCTGTTCATCCTATTCGAGGACAAGCTCTGCTATACCGTCGAGCCGTGCTCCGATGACCCGAATGAGAAACAAAACGACGATACTGTCAGCATGATGGGGGAGGAGGACAGAGATGTGAGTTTCTCTTCTTTTTGCTCCTTTAATATAGTACTGTTCCCCCTGTGTATTCTTTTTCCAGAGCTCTATTTCGATATTTAGGGAATATATATTTTAGGAAGACTCTCTTCTCGGCTTCGGTGTCCGTCCGGAAGAACAACACGTGACTGAGGAATGGTTCCACGGCCGTTGCGGGAGACAAGACGCCGTCCAGCGCCTCCTCCAATACCGAGACAAAGGAAACGGTCTCTTCATGATCCGCGATTCCAATCTCTTCATTGGTGACTTCTCCCTTTCCATTCTCCATGACGCAAGAGTTCACCACGTGCGGATATCCACAAAAATGATTGACAGTAAATTATTATCGGAATATGGTAGAGAAAACCTCCATTTCAGGAGAGAAGAAGTACTACTTTATGGAGAATAAGATGTGTGACACGCTGTACGAGCTGGTGTCCTACTATACCAGACATTATCTCCCCACACCGACGTTTAGGATGGTCTTGATGACGCCCTGCCCCCAACCGACTCCTCATGTTGGAGAGCCGTAAGTTATTTTTGAAGAATGGGATAAATCGAAGCTATTAAATGCTACACAGCCATTTTTTTCATTTGAATTCAATTTCAGATGGTACTCCGCCACGGCTGACAAAGAAAAAGCTGAAGAGCTCTTGAACAAAGTCAACGAAGATGGCGCTTTCCTCATCCGTATCTCGACTTCCGATCCCGGTGTATTTGTCCTCTCCTTACGGTAATTTTCCATTCCTCCCTTTTCTTTATACAAAAATTTCAGAGTTGATGGCGAGATCTGGCATTACCGACTCAAAAGAGACGGGCGTATTTTCGTTGTAAATCAGACGGTTTTCGAGAATTTGAATCAAATTGTTGAATACTACAGTAATCGAGAATTCGTACGGGGGATTAGTCTTCGGATACCGGTTAACGAACAAAATGTGGATCTGTTCGCCAGTGGAGAAATGGCCGAGCAGGCACCCGGGTGCTATATGGACTTGAGGGATCTGGACAAGGAGGTAGGCTCTTGCTTTTGGCATTGATCTTCGGGCAGCGCTCTTTACACCGATTTTTTTGGTGTTTTTCCACGTAAAATTATAAGCCTTCTACCGTCACTCTATCGATAATTCCAGGTCCAAGCCATTGCCCTCCGTCCCTATCATGGAAAATCCGATGATGATCTCTCTTTCCCTGCCAATGCCAGAATTACGGTCCTCCGGAAAGAAGAAGGCCTCTGGAAAGGGCGCTATGGCTCCAGTTCTGGCTGGTTCCCCTCTTCCTACGTCCACGAGGTTCCCAACACGGAGAAGACCAATTCCCAAGGTTTGAATTTCCCGTTTCTATTGCAAACCTCGTCTTTAGAGTCAAACAACTACAATACGATAGATTTGGCGGGAATGCTCATCGAAAAGTACCAGGACAATGATCGGAAATACGTAATTCGGATAGCCAAGTCCAATGCCCATTGGAATAATCATCAATGGATTATTGCTGCCAATTGTGAGCCCTCTCTTTTCCTGGTCCTTATCGTAACCCTTCAGCTTCCGAGGATTGCGATGACTGGTTGAACCATTTGACCGACTTGGCTCGCAGTGCCAACGACAAGTTGAGCCATCTCCGTATTAAAGAGAAGACCGCCAGGATAGCTGCGGAACTCTCCAATCTCGTGGTAGGACCCTATAGAGTACGGTAGATTCCCTCCTTGCAGGTGTACTGTCAAGCGGTTCCCTTCAACCCGGATAATGTCAAGGAGGGCTGTTTCTATGAGATGTGTAGTTTTGTAGAGACGAAAATCGACAAATTAATGGACAAGGTGGGTCGTAATTTGAGGAAATATCGTTGGCCATTAATCTTTAGGGACTGGTGACGTTCAATATCCGTCAAATATCACGAGTCTACCCCGCTGGATCCCGGATAACTTCCACAAACTATCACCCGGTTCCTATGTGGAATGCCGCCTGTCATATGGTAATTTTGTTTATTTCCTTTTCCAGTTAGGATCTTATTTCCAGGTTGCGTTGAATTACCAAACAGGCGATAAGCCAATGCAATTGAATCAGGGTAAATTCATGGGGAATGGGCAATGTGGCTACGTCCTGAAGCCGGAATATATGATTGACGAGAACTTCGACCCCTACAATGGAATGAAGGTCAGAATTTCTGGGAAACAGTTCAATAATTCATATATTTAGGTCGTTAGTTCTTGTCCGGTGAAGATTACCATCAATGTCATTGCTGGGAGACATCTGGCCAGGCGGGATAAGAACAAGGGAATTTGTTCGCCCTTTGTACAGGTCGAGCTGGTTGGATTACCCTGTGACGAGAAGAACTACCGTAGCAATACTATCAGTGAGTTTTCAACGGCCTAATTTGTGTTCTGAAATCGTTGTGGGACCCTAAAATGTGCCTCGGCAGTCAAACATACCACCATTTCTAGGTTCCAATGGTCTCAATCCGGTTTGGAACTTTCCCTGTTCCTTTGAAGTTTCCTGTCCGGAATTGGCTCTGCTTCGGTTCACCGTAGAGGACGGTGACTTCCTTGGGGGAGGAAAGAGCGACCCCTTCATTGGGCAAGCCGTCTTCCCGGTGGATTCCCTCCGCTGTGGCTACCGCTCGGTCCCGTTGAAGAATCAACACAGCGAAGAATTGGAGCTGTCTTCCCTCTTGGTCCTGATAGAAATCCATACAATTGAGAACAACGTATTCATTAGGAATGCCAGAACCGTTCTTCAGGTAGTATACTGTAGCTTTTTGTGGAAAACGCTCACTTTCAGGCCAGTAGGCTAGCTCCCGTCCATCGCAAAGCCACTGCTTCGGATTCCTTGATCATTTCCCCCACTGCACCTCGTCAAATGGCTCCGCGACTGTCCTCCACTGACCATCGTGCCTCTCTGGACTCGCTTCCATCCAGTCCATCGGCACCTGTCCTCGGAAAACAGTCCACATTCTCGTCCATTGGCAGTCAAGATAGTGTGGAGTGAGTAATTGTATCAAAACGAAGGGAAATATTGTTTTTAGCATCCCGAATGGTAGTTCCTCGGCCAATGGATCACAGAAAGCAGCCAAGACGCATAAAGATCGACGAAGTATTCTAGGAACATTCTTTAAAAAGTCCAAATAACTCTCCTGCCCATTAATTAATTCCAGTTTTATCCTTCACATCTTGCCAAATCCTCTTACTTGTATATAGACCTTTGACAAAGTATATTCTTCATATTGAAGCTTTATCTCAGCTCTGATGGCGTACTGCGTAGCTAATTATCTTCCCTTCCTCAAGCCCTGTGAACCTTTGCTGTCATTCCGTTTAATTTTCATAGTTAGTTCATACTAGACTGTTATTATGATTGTTAGTCTTCAATAAATCTATTTATTACAGTATCCCGCCTATTGGTTTCGAAATTTAATTGAAATTGACGATGGTACAGAGTGCTCTGAGGCTGTTTGTCAACGTTCTCTAAACTACCATGGAAAATTATTTATTTGCTATATAAAGGGAATCAGTAAGACAAAATGAGCCCTTTTATTCCATATCAGTTACTGTGGAACTCGCCGTAGACTCCTCTGTAGGTAGGGTCGGTCTGGTTGATCACAATGGTGATGTATGGCCCAGTAGATTCGTAAGAAAGTCCAGGATTCACTCCGTAGTACCTACAAATCGATGCTGTAACTATCTTAGCAATGGCAACATACTTCTGGGCGAAGTTGACATCCCCATAGCCGTCATAGATGGTGACAGAGTCGGACGGAGCCAAGTAGAAGTCATAGAAGGTCAGAAGCAGTCTGAATCACTGGAATTTCCTTCAAAAGAGAGAAACACACGTATTGGTGAGATCCTTGGCTCTGAAATACATCGTGCACAGGGATCCTGCTGCAGTCTGGCCGTAAGAGAACGATCGGAATTCGCCATTTCCAACGATGAGGTCCTTATTGACACCGCATACCTGTGGAGCTGCCTTGAACAGAGCTAAAAGGTGTTGTATACTGTATAACAGGGCGGATGCTGCAACTTACGGCTCGACATGTAAGTTTGTGTAATAGCCTTCCATCTGTAGTTCTTTCTGTCCTGATTATTTCCACTGTAGTCGATGCGGAGTTTGCCACTGGTTGAATTCATGACAGTACCGGGAATTGAGTCCTTTGTCAGACTAAAATGCACCGTTTTGTTAGAAATCTGCAGTTAATATGGAAGGGAGACTCCTGCTATCATAAGAAAAAATCTTCTAAAAGAACTTACGTCCATGTAGGAGTACTGGAACTGAGATCCTCATAGATTCTGATGTTGTCATTGGGGCCGAGATACAGCTCGGGGAAATAGATAAACAGCCGGGATTTGGTCTTATCCCAGACGAGGACATTGCTGCAGTCGTTGACCAGGTAGTAGGAGGGATAGTTGGGGGAGACGATCTGAAGAAGTTCCTAATTACAGTAGAATATGATACGGTTCCATCAGGGGGAAGATAGCTGTCGTCACACAGAGGACAGGACGAGAGGGGAGGCGGTAGAGAAGAGAGCGAGGCATCCTTTTTGCAAACCGTCGGTAGGATGTTGTCACACGCGCCAGTGAACCACTTTCCTGAGGCGACGACCTTTCCACCGATGGAGACTTGGGTGCAACGGTCGCTCACAATCAGACCTGGGCATTGTGATATAGTACAACGAGAAGGGTACCTACCAAAGTTAGAAAAGTTGTAAGGGGTCTCATCCCTCCATGTAAACGGCGTTATATCATCTCGGCGGAACAACCCAATCTTGAAGAAATCCTGGGTCGATCCGTAGCTGTTATGGATCACGTCATGGATGAAGCCGTTCTCCTAAACATCTAACTCTTTCCCTTACAAAATATCATAATCCCCGGGATGATGTTAGGCGAAGACCGTGAAGCCTGGGTCTATCATCGTTAGGCAACGGTAATACAGTCAATTACCGTACCCCGATGCTGTGAACAGAAACCATGGACCCGACTTGACTCTTGCAATAATTATCAGCCTGTAGAGGATATTCAGGAGCCAAAGACCAGTAGCATTTTCCATTGAAGAGCCATTTTCCCTGCTCGCAATGTTGGGTGTCTGCAGGAATACTCATGTCTGGATTGAATGACTAGCTTACAAGGATTTTCGGTGTATTTACAGACAAAAGGAGCCACAGTCTCGGAACAGGGAGAGCTGAACCAATTCTTGATATAGGTCTGGAACAGAACACAGGCTCCGTAGGAATTTGGAGTATTGGTAGAGAAGGCCGTGTAGGAGAGGGGAGTTCCTTCGTCTGTGAAGCAGGACGTCTCATTGTCTGTTACGCAAGTGGCTCCAATCCAGACCATTGCTCCCAAGGTATTCGAAATAAAGGTGAAGGCATCCGCATCCTGTAGCAGATTTTAAAGGGTAAGAAGCAAAGCTTACATTGGCACTGGTAATCGGGAAGAGAGTTGCTCCATCTCGCTGGCAGGTTCTCAAAGCTTGGAAGCGGTTCAGTGGCTGGGAATAGGCCTGTAATACAGTAATATGCAAAGAGAGAAAGGAGAGGGAGCCCACCTTGTAGCAATTGCCTTTGCTGTCCGTGTTGTAGTCGGGTCGGCAACCCAGAGCCAAGGAGAGAAGTCCTGCAAGAAGCACCACAGCCCGCATGGTGACAGTATATCTCTGAACAGCGGGGGCTTTTATTCACCCCTGATTTGACGTAACAATAACAGGGGGGAACAACCAAGATACACCCACAGGCTGCGGTTAATGAGGTTTTTATCAAGGGGAGAGAGGCGCAAAAATCAACCGGAATTGTGAAAAAGAGGGAAGATAACGGAATCAAGCAAGGAAGGTGGGTAAATATTTCGTATTTGAGAAACGGATATGCAGTAATCATAGCTGTATAAAGTGACCACTGTCTCAAAGTCACTCGGTGCCGTTAGGTGTTTTCCTTCAAATTAACACAAAGATCAATAACAAGATTTATTAAATTAAACACGAGTTTACAATTTGTCTGTCTTTTCCAGATTGTCCAGTAGGTTTTCAAAGTCGTCCATTTGTTCGTCAACGCTTTGGAGTTTCTCTTGAAGCCGTCGGTTCATATCATCAAGGGCTCGAATATATTCTCCTAGTTGTTCTTCTAGTTCTGGGTTGATTTCTTCTTCGGCTGATCCTTCGACAGGTAGAGGACTTCCAGATACCACGAAGAGTAGGGCAGAGACGATGATGGCCAGGATGAGAAGTTTCTTGAACTGCATGGTCACGGTGGGGGAATCGATGGCTACTGATTTTTTCTGCTGTTTATATACGATCTTGAGACGCAAAGCGATGATGGAAAAAAAAATTTTTTTTCTCATTTTCTCATCGCAGTTTTCAGAGAACCTCGCTTTGTGAGTTCCCTGCTCATCACCAAGCATCCTTGTTTGTTGCGACTGTTCGTTTTTATGGAGTTCTTCCAGGCACTATCAGCCCTCCAGATGGCCTGTGTTCGGAAGTTCTTATTCTTTTAACGACCCCCGATAACGCCGCATTCAAGTATCAGACCCTTGTGTTTAAGATCCGATTTCCAGGAGAAGGCTATTTGTTTTTTATGCAAGTAAAAATGACAAACTAATTTTATATTTTTATTCCATATCAGTTACTGTGGAACTCGCCGTAGACTCCTCTGTAGTTGTGATTGGTTTGGTTGATCACGATGGTGATATACGGCCCTGTGGATTCGTACGAAACTCCAGGATTCACTCCATAGTACCTGAAAATGGAGAATTATGCAATATCCAAAAAGAAAATCTACTTCTGGGCAAAGTTGATATCTCCGTAGCTGTCATAGATGGTAACCGAGTCGGACGCGGCCAAGTAGAGGTCGTAGAAGGTCAACACCAACCTGAATATTGGAACCCCTTCCATTTAGATATAGCTCGTACGTATTGGCTATATCTCTGGCTCGTAAATACATAGTGCACAAGGTTTGGCCACCCGTTGTCCCGTAGCTCGAAGACTGGAATTCTCCATTTCCAATGAGGAGATCGGTACTGATTCCGCAAGTTTGGGGAGTCGTCTTGAGCACGGCTAAATCAGGAAATTCTGGTAGATCCTGAAAAGAACTTACTATTCATAACGGCAGTTGAGGTAATGGCCTTCCATCTGTACTTTCCTCCATTCTGGTTATTGCCGTGGTAGTCCAAGCGGAGTTTGCCACTCGTAGCAGAATAGACGACGCCAGGAGCCGTGGCGTTTGTAAAACTGAAACATAGCCTTACGTCATATCGCTCCTTAAACATACGTATAGGCGGCAACACTTGAGCTGAGATCCGTGAAAATCTTGATGTAGTCACCAGGGCCGAGGTACAGTTCCGGGAAGGTGAAATACAGCCGAGCTGCGGTCTTTGTATCCCAGACGAGGACATTGCTGCAGTCGTTGGCCAGGTAGTATGAGGGATAGTTCGGGGAGACGATCTGGACGAGGATGGTTAGACCGAAAAGTATGATACCGTTCCATCAGGCGGAAGGTAGCTGTTATCGCAAAGAGGAGACGTCAGGATTTTAGGAGGAACATAAGACAATGAGGCGTCCTTCTTGCAAACGGTCGGAAGGACGATGTCACAGGTTCCGGTGAACCACTTCCCGGAGCCGACAACTTTTCCACTGATGGAGACTTGGATACAGGGATCGCCAATGTTCAGACCTAGACGTTACCATGATAGAGATATGGGAACCGCTATCTACCGAAGTTGTTATAATCGTAGGGAGTAGAATCGCTCCATTTGAAGGGGTTGGCACTGCTGGTACGGCTCAGTCCAATCTTGTAGAAGTCTTGCGTGATGCCGTAGCTGTTGTGGATGACGTCGTGGATGAAGCCGTTCTCCTAAACAATCAGTGTATCCCTGTCAATGGAAACTACCGTACCCCAATGCTGTGAACAGATGCCATGTTACCTTCTTGACTTTCGCAGAAGTTTTCAGCCATCTGTGGATATTCAGGAGCCAGCGACCAGTAGCATTTCCCATTGAAGAGCCATTTTCCTTGCTCACAGTGTTGAGGATCTGAAGAACACTCGCCATTATTGATAAAAATTGATGACTAACAAGGATTCTCGGTGTATTTGCAGACGAATGGAGCCACGGTTTCAGAACAGGGGGAACTGAACCAATTCTTGGTATAGGTTTGGAATAGAACACAAGTTCCGTAGTCATTGGGAGCGCTGCTGCCGAAGGCTGTGTAAGAGAGAGGAGTTCCCTCATCTGTGAAGCAGGACGCCTCGCCCTCGGTTACACAGGTGGCTCCTATCCAGACCATTGCTCCCAAAGTGTTGGAAATGAAGGTGAAGGCGTCGGCGTCCTAAATAAGAGTCTTGAAGAAAAGAGGGGGATTCTCACGGCGGCATTAGTAATCGGGAAGAGAGTTGCTCCATCTCGCTGGCAGGTTCTCAAAGCTTGGAAGCGGTTCAGTGGCTGGGAATAGGCCTGTAATACAGTAATATGCAAAGAGAGAAAGGAGAGGGAGCCCACCTTGTAGCAATTGCCTTTGCTGTCCGTCTTGTAGTCGGGTCGGCAACCCAGAGCCAAGGAGAGAAGCCCTGCAAGAAGCACCACAGCCCGCATGGTGAAAGTACCATATCTCTGAACAGCAGGGGCTTTTATTCACTTCTGATTTGACGCAGCAATAACAGTGAAACAACCAAGATACACCCACAGCATTCGTTTAATGTGGTTTTTATCAAGGGGGCAAAGGCGCAAAAATCAACGAGCTTTGCGAAAAAGACAAGAGATAAGAGAATCGAGAGGTCGGTGGGTAAATGTTCTGTTTCAGAGGATATACAGTAGTCCCACCAGAGATTTGCAACCCCTTCCTGTGCGATACAAATCTGCCGTTTGGATCCTGAAGAGCCAAAAAGACGTGTGTGGCTACTATGGGTTGAATCTTCGCTCGAGATGGGCGACATTTCTAACCCATAATTTCTATGGCGCAAACTGGCGGGGGTTGAACCGAAATTTCCGACATCTAACCCCCTAGGCAGCCACACAGTTAGTGCTTTCCTATAGTGGCACATGTCTTCAGCGGCAAAGCAACAGCAAGGAGGATTACGGTAGCAGTAGCATCCTTACTATTTCTGCTCATTGAAAACATGATGCACGCCAACATTTTGCCATAATTAAAAACAATAGACGAATCCAAGGAGGCAAGCAATCCCTGGATTC
This sequence comes from Oscheius dolichura, assembly GCA_932521035.1. Classification (NCBI taxonomy): domain Eukaryota; kingdom Metazoa; phylum Nematoda; class Chromadorea; order Rhabditida; family Rhabditidae; genus Oscheius; species Oscheius dolichura. Next base: position 7,440,559 of record OW051493.1, read on the forward strand.
GTGTATTGTTACCGTAATTTGTATCCCCCTCTTTCTACCGCTTGAAACCAAATTCCCCTTTTTCAATTTTCTCGGTAGAGCATCTCCGCTTCCGATTGTCGTTTGCAGAGATGTGCACCAAACATCCTTGTTTGTTGCGGCTGTTCGTTTTTATGAAGTTCTTCCAGGCACTATCAGCCCTCCAGATGGCCTGTGTTCGGAAGTTCTTACTGTTAACGACCCCGATAACACTACATCCGATCATCAGACCCCGCATTTTCGAGGAAAAATATTTATTTGCTTCTTTTTGTACAATCATGGGATAATCGTCACGAGATCCATATTATGGAAATTACAGCTTACTACAGCTTATATATATTGCTCATCACCTCCGAAAAATACACATTTCCCTTATTACAACCCAAAATTTACATTATGTACACAGTAGTCTCAATAGCCGACGTCTCTCGGACAGGGCCAGAACATGATGCTTCCCAGACCACCACAAATGGCGAAATCTCCCTTGAGATAGTCGAAACGGGACGGCTCGCCTATCTCTCCTGTCTCCGCTCTGACTGCTCCTTTTATTCCAGAATTGAAGATCTATAAATGAGAGGGATTATTGGCCGATACGAAGGGGTACCTTTATGCAGTGGGTCTTACACATGACCATAACCGAGCCGCGATTGTGTTTGACTTGACGGATCCGGACAGCTTGCCTCGGCTGAACACGGTAGCTGGTAATTATTGACATATCCTGGGGATTGTAGACCTTCACAGAGCCTTTGGCCGTGCCGCAAACTACCTGTCCATGGCCGACGGAAATGGACTGGATGGCGTCTTGGCTCATTTTCTGGAAATTTAGCTGCTAGAAAGGATTTCACTGAAACGGTGTGTGAAGGAGTAAGGCGAATTTCGACAAAACTTAGGCTTAGGGGATTAAGGTTGACCAAATTTCGACAAAACTTAGGCTTAGGGGATTAAGGTTTTTCCACCGTTTAGGCTTAACTGCCGTGTGGAGATTTCAGCCAGTTTTTTTTTCAGATTTCTGCTAGTTAACAGTCTCACAAACACCCCATCCTTGTTTCAGATAGGATCAGGGAAGCCCGCGAAAGAGACTATAGTAAGTTATCGGTCATTTTGACCTTTATCTAAATAAAAATACTCCTTACCATGGTAATAACAGGCTTGCTCGTATTTCTCACGTCTGTCACAACGAATTGGCGATCTTCTGCTCCAGAATAGACATAATTCCCTTGAACATCCATCGTATAGATCGGGCCGCGATGGAAATGACACATGTTGGCTATTGAAAACTCATCTTCTTGTGTATTTACGAAATAAACCTAAAAACTGGAATGCTAAAGGGGTAAATGAAGGGAACAGACCTTTTGATTATAAGTGGAGCAAGCGATCAGACCGCAATCCATGGTAATCGAGGAAGTTACCGCCGAGCCGAGTTTACAGAACCCTATTTCCTAAAATGAAACATATCTACTACTTCTAATTAATGGTAGGAAACATACCGTAATTCCGTTCGGTTCGATTTTCCACTTTTTTAAATATTCATCCCACCCGCTGGAATAGAACGTGTCGTCTCGGGGAGCGTCGATGTACCAGATCCAGCCGGCGTGGGCTGCATCCTTCGTGGCGACTTCCCACTGTTTTGGAGAGCCTCCTTCCTTTAAATTAAATTAAATAGACGTTAAAATTGGATATTCCTACCTCTATCCTTTGTAAATCCCACAATTTCATGGATCGATCCCGGCTGCCCGAGAGACAGAAGCGTTGATCGCCACGTCGGAATAGGCGAATCGCATCTACTGTGGAAATATGGCCGTCTGCTATTTTTCTATAAACAAAATTCGCTTTTTTCTAATGTTAAATTTTACAGATCATCATGTCGGAATTTGTTCCACCTCCTTTCTTCCCGGAGGCATTCCTCAAAAGAGAGGGGGGCGTTGAAACCGGAAGAGGTGGACTCGGCCTCGGAAACGTTTACACGTCTCTCTTTCTAAATAATTTGGGTTTACTACTATTATAAAACGTTTTAAGATTATGGTAAACATAATACTTACGAGCATTCGAACAATCCACCATTGTTTGTTGGTAACCAGGACATTGAACCGCTTGCAGACGAATTGAATCTGACTGATAAGATCCTTCGTTGAGACGTAGGAGAAGATTTTGAGGATCATTTCCGGAGGAAGACGATCAAATGGCGAGTCCGTCATGATATAGGTATATGAGTAAAAGTCTCAAAACCCCGAGAAATTACCATTGGGAATGCAAGAAAATTGGAAGTAGGACTGGGCCAGGTAGAACAGTAAGAACTGCGTGCTTCAAAAGAAACACAAAAAAAAGGAATACACGTTTATTACACCGGTAAATTAGCCATAGGAATGGAGAGACTTAAACATAGTAGTTAATTTTGTTGGGATCGAGGTCCGAGATGTCGTAGTCAGGCTGCCAGATGAGTTTCGACCTGTCGATGGCGCGGCGGCGGAAGAAGGATAACGGCCACTTGAAGGCGCGTTTCTGAAAAGAAAAGTATTGATTATTGGTCCTTTCCAAGACAACAAGAAGTACGAGAAATTGCTTCAAATTACTGCAATAATGTCGATTTTGATGGGCATAAGGCATAAGGTTCGGCGGGCTCATTCGAAAATCTTGCGCTGTGATGGGGGAAGGGTGGCTATTCTCAAGAGTGTCTACCGTCTACAGTTTTAGTTTTAACTTTATTTTCGCCAAAACATCTTGACTGGGGTGTGACCCGTCCTTTGTACAACTTCCATGATTGGGATAGGATGCGCCCAGAATACCCTGCGAAAAGATGAGCCAGCACGTTTTAGGCTTAAATAACTTTAAAAAAGGACTTGCCCCAGTTTTAATGAAATAGTTTCCATCAATATAAGCCAGCAGCTTGTCTCTCAACAGTTGGTTAATAATATCCGACGGATTGATCCTGGTTGCTAGGGCCATGCTCTTGATGGAAGTGCTTGGCGCATTATGCAGTGACCTGGAAAAGGACCGGAACAGATGGAGAAGCTCGAGAGAATAGCAAAGAAAATAGAGTGGAACAAACCTGAGATGTTGGAGAATAGCGGCTCGCCAATAGCCTCGATAGGCGAAAAGGCCGAGATCGGAGAGAGGGTGCTCTGGAGAGCCGATCTTATGTTCCAGCCGAGACAGCTCATAGCCTATGAATTGGATATGTCGAAAGAAAGGGGAAGAAGAAACTGACTCATGTCGATTAGCAGCTTCCCGAAGCCTTTTCTATTCTCGCCGGGGAGGGTCAACAAACAGGAGAGGTTGTTATTCTTGCTGGGATTCTTCTCCTTCGAGAAATAGGCCACTATCCGGCATCCTTGGGGGGTATTCTCCGTCAGGATATAGAAAAGGAAGGTCTCTACTTCATGGTGAAGTGTTTTTGAAGAGATAAACATCTTGGCGAGGAGGCAGAGATTTCGGCAGTAGAGCTGAAAAAAGCTGGGCATAAGCATCCTGACGGCGATTGAAGGCCGTTTTCACCGGCGCCTGCACTCGTACAACCTTGGCAGCGGGAAATTACAATATCCTAGAGATTACGGTAGCTTTTTACATAGGGGAATTACCCTGCCGAGGTTGTATGGGTACGAAATGCCTGAAATTCCCGGAACCTACCCGTTGAGCGCCGCCGTCCACTTCATAGAAACTGAACTGCCCCTCGCGATAGATTTCATGTCCAGGCGGATGACGGAATTCACAATTTTCCTAAAAAGCTAATTAATTTAACGAAAAAGAGCCATTTTCTTACCAAATGAATACGGTAGGTGTCCACTTGAGACGTGGCGTTGAGGCAAAATGGGCAAACGAAGATGGAATCGCCCTTGAGTACGGCCTCAGAATAGGGACTCGCGTAGAGGGCCTGGAATGATAGGGAATTGTTTTTAAAGGACTGTTGGTATAAAAAGAGGTGAAAAAGGGTACAATACCTTCATTTTAGCCGCTTCTCCTAAGTAGACCCATTTCCCGATGGCGGAATTGTTTCCATTCCGTGATCTTCCCGGAGTATCATGAAGAGCTTCCGTCTGTCTCAATTCTCTCAATGCGGACTCAAACCTGGAGATATTTTCATCTTAAAATAGAGAAGAGGTTACAGATCGTAGTCCTCAACGGTGGTTATCCTCTGCGCTGGAAGGGTCGCCACTGGTGGAAGAGGGGCCCTCTTCTCGGGGGAACGGCTCTTACTCCTGTCCTTTTTAGGCGGCTGTCTGGCGCTGATTGCCCGAAATTCTTCAACAAAAGTGTCCCATACTTTTGAGCGGGAGTCGAGGATCTCCTCTATTGCCTCTTCTTCAGGGTTCTCTCCTCCATTTCTGGAAAAAACGACCTGTTTACCACAGCGAAATGTTTTTTTTGAGAAGATCAGAGAAGAGAGAGTCCTCTCAATAATGGGAAAGTGACCAACCCCTGGATATCGCCGCCGTGCATAATCCCCTCAGGAACGGTGACCCATCCCTTCGGCAGTCGTCTCTTGGCCAGCAACTTGGGCCGCCCTTTCCTCCAATGGTCTTTTACTCGTAGAGGGGTTGTAGTTGACGCACTGGCAGCATTTGACGGTCCCGCTTCTTCTGGATGATTCTTACACCTTCGGCAGATAAATTCCTTGGCGTCAGTCTTCCCCTTGAAGCAGTGAGCATGCCAAGCGCGGAGACAATGACCACATTCGAGGTTTCCGACGTCGTTAATTATTCCATGACATGTGGAACAGCGAAGACACTGAAATGGGATAATGTAAGGGAAAGTAGAAAGAAAGCGGATACCTTGGGACAGTTCCATTCGTCCTGATTCAGAGCGATGGACAGGTGGGGATCGATCATGGAGAGACAGTGAGACAGGTGATCTGGAAACAATTTAATGGAGATAAATGGTCTCCACTGGAACATTTTTGAGGGGTTCTGGGACTGGAGGATATGGTTACAAAGTGGTCAAGGCGATGGCGGGGCCCCCAACCACGCATCTAACAAAACTCCCATGAGTTTCGGGTCTCCCAGTTGCTCCCGGACCGTTTTCTCCACAATTAGACGCCCTCCCTAAAACTTCCCCGGAAGACAGTCGAGAGAAAAGGTCCAAGGCTCCCAGAAGATCCTTTTCTACTGGTCTCCACCGGAAAAGTGCCTCCAACCCCGAATTTCAAAAGCGAATTTTCGCCCTTTCCCTGTCATTTCTACCCGACTAAACCGGAAGGATGGTTAGGTTGGTTTATTGCTTCTTCTTTCGTGGTCATGTACAAGAGGCTGTCCTTGGTCTGTCTGCCGCTGCTCGCCAGATCCATAAGGGCTTATACAACCGTCTCTAGCCCTCCCAGAAGCCTCACCAGAGGTCTCGTTGGCTGGTAAGCGTAATAATCAGTTCCACAACGTTTCCCAGCAGTGTCTGGTCATTTTTAGAAATTTTCCTGGCGCGCTGAGACTTTTCGCCGGGTGGGAGAGCAAAGGACGCTTTTTATGCACATCTGCACTTAATTTTGCCGCTTTTCTGCCTTCTAATAAGGTTAAAAATGAGTAGTACGACTTACAAGACAATCCACATTGAAAACAGCTCTTCAGCGCTTCTTTCCTCATTTTTTTGCACAGCGTACAGTGCGGATTTGTTTTATTCCTGAAAAATGGAAAGAAAATAGAAAATTTATCAAAAATACTCACGATTTCAATATTCTCCTGGTTTTTATGGGTGATTTGTCGTCTCCTAGGATGTTTTTCTTCTTATTGACGGATCCTTTCGGCCGCCCGGGGGTTTTCTTTTGTACGGGCGTCTCTCCATCATTATAGGAGGAGTTTTTCGAATAAGTGGCCGGCGAAGGGGTTTCTACTTTCTAAAAAGGCATTTAAATTATTTAAAAATAAAGAAAACTTGCTCTTTTCTTTGCGGGAGGCCCGCTTTTTGGAGTTTTTGTGGAGGGCCGCCCTCTTCCCCGTTTCTGAGGCTGTGGCGTGGCGGAAACTGTCATCTATAATTATTTTTTCGCATTTACAATTTAAAAATTGAAAAAGATAATAAAGTAAATAAAAAGAGCAGAAAATTTGATTGGAAGAGTTCCAAAAAAGAAGTAGAATTGCCGCGAAGAGCCGGAATTCAAAAGGCGCCATGCACCGCCGAAGCGCCCAGCTAGAGTCTACCCCGTCATGTCGGAGGTGACTCTGCGTCTCTCCCGCTAGACGCACTGTCTCCTCCTCCCTCCATCGTCTCCAGTCGGCTGTCCTCTTTCGGGGAGCGCGGTGAGTTCTCGAAATTGCCCTCGTCCCTCTCTCGGCACCGCGTTCGCTCACACCCCCGGGGTGAGTCGGTCTGATTTCTGCCGTGACCCTTTCGCAGTCGGGCCATTCTCTTACGTGTCCTAGGACGAGCCCGAGAACCCGAAACTTTAAGGGTTTCTCTAGAATTTGAGACTTTTCTGCCGATTATCGTGCTAATCAAGCTCTGCCGTTAGGCTCCTCTAGCGCGACAGTTACTCAACCAAATGTGAGAACTCTCTTCTGTGGTTTCTCTTTAAGCAAAGTTCGAATTTTCACCCTTTTTCGCCGATAATCAAGCCTATTTTCCAGTATGCCACCGGAGAGTAACCAGGTCGGCCCGGTGGAGGAGCCGGCTCCCAAGAAGAAATGGGTCTTTGTGGATCTCGTCGACGGCAGCGACACGATGATTATTCTCTTCGGATGGGCCGGTTGCCAACAGCGATACCTGGCCAAATATGCTCAATTCTATAAAGAAGCTGGGTTCGTTGGCTTCTTTTTACAGCTGGCGTCGATTTTTGCGCACACACACCGTTCCCTAATGATTTTTCTCCAATTTCAGGCTGTCCACAATCTGCTACACGGCCCCGATAGCTAAGATCCGTGCCTTCTCCAGCTACACCCGTATTTCCCAGTATTTCTGGCGAGAGACAGCCGCCGTCCCGCTGCCGGAGAAGATCTTCTTCCATGTTTTCTCCATGAACGGCTGCAGTCTGTTCACCGCGTTGTGGGACACGTTGGCCGAGAGACCGGACGGCGACAAGTTCAAGAAGATGATCGGAGGAGTTCTCTTCGACAGCAGCCCGGCCCATACTTCTCCCTCGCAGTCGGCCAATGCCGTCTCGTTTGCCACTTTCCCGCCGTCTCATTATTCGGCTGCCGTTCGTCTTCCCTATCGGGCTGTTCTCTATACATTTTTCAGTCTGCACAGGTATTTTTTGGCTAGAAATAGAGAGAGAGAGAAATTCAATTTATAGGGGTCTGATGTATATGCGATCATTTTTGGATGCTGATATCTATGAGAAGAATTTTGCCTATTTTCGTCTATTTAACATCATTGATCTGCCGGAGAATCAACTTTATTTGTATGGGCCAGGAGACGACGTGAGTCAGCCGGGGGAAGTGGGGAAGACCGCTGACAACAAATAGCGGGGGAAAGTGAGAGCATTAGGCAAAAAAAGAGGAATGACGGGGCGGGAAAACAATAAATTATGACGTTGCCTTCCTGTTTGGACATAAACTACTAGAAAAAGAAGATTTTCTTTATTATTTAGAGTGAAAATAATATAATTTATGCCTCTAAAATTAGAAAGTACCATTACAAACAGTTTTAAACAGTTTTCCAAGCCATTCTTTCAAAATAAACAATTTAATTGTATTTTAAATCATTTTTTACTTATAATTCTCCAATTTCTATTTTTTTACAATGAGAAAACGTATAAAATTTATTGAAAATGAAGAAAAAAAATATAAAGAAAACGGTGTAATTTGGTTGCGAAATGGAGTTGAACGCGAAAAAATGGAAAAATAAGCGTTGAAACTATTTTAGAGTAAATATTATAATTTTTAGGTCTGTTCAGCCGAATCCATTGAATTTTTTGCCCAAGAAATGGAAAAACGCGGAAAGAAAGTGACCCTGAAAAGTATGAAGGAGTCTCTCCACTGCGCCCACTACCGTACCTATCCGGATGAGTATCGCGACGCCTGTCTCGTGTTTATCAATCGGAGCACAGACCCCCGTCAGGGTGAGAAAGCCTCTCCACAAAAGGCTGAAATAGTCAATCCGGAGGATATTACCACAGCTGTGAGTTCTGAATAGAGGTAAGAAGAGTTCCCTTAGATGAAAATGGCCGAATATCAGACCGGCTCCTATTCAACAGTTCACACACACGAATGAAACTTCTTCTAGTTTATTCTATTTATTTATTTACTATTTATTGTTTATTTTTTAAATTTTATAGTCCGGTTTAGAATTTTGGTTGTGTCCGGCGAGTAGTCTCTTCAATTGTGATAGTCATTCCCTTTTGAAACCGGTGTAGCCATGCTCGAATCTCCCCCTCCCCTTCACTATATACCCTACTCATGAGCTTTATGTGTCCTACTTCTCTGCATAAGACTTCATCCAGTGCTTTACCAAGCAAAATCTCAACTACTTTCTAATTGTCGTGTAGATAAAGATGTCTAGCCAAGTTCATTCATTTTTTCATGGCAGTGATCGATAAACGCGAGTCGGATCGTCTTGCCGCTTTGAGGAGAGATTAGACTATTCTTTTCCTTTCCAAGTTGAACAAGATATGACAGTGACCAAAAGACTGGTTGATCCCCCACAGTTCATTCGTCTCTTGAGCTACCCAAATGAGCGGTACACCCGCCACTGGCAGCGCTTCGTCTAATGTTCCAGCAGCCGGCAACCGGTACAACCTCAACGCGGAGGTTCGTTTGTTTCGTAAGGAATATGGTAGTTTATACGATATTTTAGGTGGATGAATACCTGCGGACGAAAGTAAAGAAGCTCTTGGCGAAGATTATCGAGCACGTCAAAGTGATCGAGAAGTGCCGCAAGGAGGATCGCGAAAAGTGGCAGGAGTTCAACAAGAAGATTGAAGAACTCGAAGCACTCCGAGCGGAACGGATGAAGATCAAAAAATATAAGAGAAAGGAAAGAAAAGAAACGGAGAAGAAGGCCGAACCGGAGCAGAAGAGCGAAAACTCGAAGAGCGGCCAGCCGGCGGCGAAGCAGAGTGTCAAGAAGACGGAGAAGAAGAGCCAGAAGCAGGCGAGTGTCCAGAAGACGCAGGTCAGCAAGATGGACCAGCCCGGGGCCAAGAGCAGCGTCGCCTCTGGCAAGAGAGCCTCTGCCCTCAACGCGAAGAGCATCGTCGAGACGCAGAAGTCCGTGACGAAAACCTCTCAAGAGAACTGAAATGTTGAACAAGCAATAAACATGTGTATCACATTTTTCGGCAACTAAAATCCCCAAAATTGAACCAGGATTTTGATTTCTTATTCGTTTTTCCCCTATGGTTGCCTACCTGCCGGGCGTTCACCGGGAAGTTCCCTGGAGCACCGGACTAGCACCCGGATTGTTGATTTCTTATGGCCGAAGGCAGTTAATTTTCATGGTTTTTTAGATTTTCCAAAGTCAACCCATATCTCGTCGATAATGGTTAAAAAAATGGAGTACCTTCCTAAATCCCCTTGTTAATCCCCCAGCTATTCCTGTCATTTCATTTCTGGCCATTCTCTTCAGCGCCGTCTTCGCGGAACGACATGGAAGGTAGCCGCTCCTGTCTTCGCTACCTTTCCATCCCAAATTCTGTTTTTTTCCAGGCTTCGGATTTACCCGAAAGATCAAGTTTTGGATCAAGAAGAACCGAGGAAACATCGAGAATACCCAGATGACGGAGGAATTCCAAGCTCAACGCACAAACTACAAGGACTACAGGGACGCGCTGACGCAGCTGACCAACGCGGTGGAGACGGTCGTCCAGCCGAGTCACAAGTACCGAGAGGGCCCCAAAGGAGGCGAGGCCCAGAAGCCGGAGGCCCACGTGGCCATGCACGCCCTCTCCGACCGGATCCATTCCTATGTCAAGTTTAAGAAGGACATAATGAAGAAGGGAAAAGCCAAGGAGGTGGACGTGGCTATGCCCCATCTAGAGAACGCGGGAAGTGCCGTCTCGAAGTCGATCAAAGTCATCAAGAAGCACCAGGCGGCCATGACGGCGGCCGTCCACCCTCTTCGGGAATTCCACAATCATTTCAAACACGAGTTTGAAAAGAAGATGCAGGAATTTGACACGTAAGGGAGTCTATTTTATGGAGAGGACAATTTCAGGGCCAAGGACTGCATGGACCTGGCCAAGTACGAGGTGCAGCAGTCGAAGACGACAGTGGAAATTGAGAAGAAAGCCGTCACCTACAAGCGGGCGGTGGAAACGTTCGACAGCTATTGTTCGGAGGCCATCAGGGAGCTGGCCACCCTGCCCGAGATCCAGAAAGTCCACGGCCGCCAGCTGATGACCGTCTGGAGCACCCACCGGGCATTTCAGCACAAGATGGCCAAGACACTGAAAGGCCTGAAATAAAACCAAATAAATTATTTACTCTCTATTTTGTCTTGCTTCGTTTCTTCTTTCTACTGTATGGGGGAGGACAATCCCCTGACAATTCTCGGATAAAGAGGAGCGCCATGAAAAAAATAATTCAATTATCAAATCCAGTTGAAGTAGAGATTAGGCCTTTATGGAAGGATAGAATACATAATATAAAAAGAAAATGTGGGAAATTGTTGTTACCCAAAACATTGAGCTGTCGCTATTACGGGATCTGTAAGAGGTACTCCTGCCAGTCGGTATTTCATATCCGCGTTACAGACCAGTGTGACCACCGTGGGCTGTAATTTTAAAAAGGGCAAATTTGTATAGGTTCAAAGCCCTACATTTGCCGGTTGAATTGCGCCTATCTCAACATTATTGAATGTCATATAACTTCCTATGGCTTCGTGGCCAGGCAGAGTGGAGCATCCATTCTGAGGTTTGCCAACTCTGAAATTATTACTGTGGTAGGATGAAAGAAGAATTTACGCAGAAGTTGGTGGATGGCCGTCCGCTCCATCATTGGGATTTGCATTTAGAATGACTTGGCCCTGTGTACAGCTGTTGCAGTCTGTAAAATGAGTATACCTTCCAATAAAGGTGAGCATAAATAGTCAAGATTTCATAGAGTCATGCCAGGTTCATGTCAGTGGATCTTCCCCTTCCCACAAAGAGTGAAAGAGAGAGACGCACCAGAATTAGGACAAAATACAAACCTACGGAAGGGATACTTCTCAAATATGGCAATAACAACATGATTATTATTTATTAAAATTATTCAAAACTAGCAAGACAAAAGGTTCGCCGAAGTTTGCGTCATAAGTTGTTACGTAGTGTTTCTCTCGTTGTGTTATCTGTTATCCGAAGCAATGAGCTGACGTAATGGCAGCTCCCATTGCGCCTGCTACTTGGAACTGTCCCATTGTATTGCAGAGCAACGTGGATGTACCTTGCTAGAAGATGCAAAGATATGAATTATCCCATAAAGAAGGAATTTACCTGTCCTCCTATTCCAGGCGTTCCATCGAGGCCATTGAATGAAACTATACTTTCGTCAAGAACACTACCAGGAAGAAGTGTACAGGTGATAATCAAGGTTACACAACCATTTTGAGGGGCGCCAAGGCTGAAAAAAAGAGATTATGCCAGGGGAAAAGGAAGAATTTACGCAGAAGTTGGAGCGTGACCATATTGTTCGTCTCCAGGATCAGCGTTTAGGGCGACTTGGTCCTGTGTACAGCTGTTACAGCCTGTAAAGTATCCCCATTAATCTCTTATTAGAAGTACGGGTGAATAGGCCCCATTGCAACTTCTATTGAAAGTCGTTGGAGGTCAGAACTGAGAGCCAGCTTTTAGATTAAAGTTTTTAGCGCAACTGGATTAAGTACAGAAACATTCAAATGGATTGTTTTCACAAGGTAGAGTTTAATCAGAGGAAGCGCAGCAGAAAGAACCAACTCACTAGTTCCAGCGGCCGTAGTCGTGGCACCTGGGACCGTAGTCGTGGCACCTGGGACCGTAGTTGTAACACTGGGTGGCAATGTTGTTCCTGTCCATAAATAGTCAAGATTTCATAGAGTCATGCCAGGTTCATATCAGTGGATCTTCCCCTTCCCACAAAGAGTGAAAGAGAGACGCACCAGAATTAGGACAAAATACAAACTTACTAGTTCCGGCTACCGTAGTAGCCGTAGGGGCCGGGACCGTTGCAACCGTAACCGACGTGACACCCAGTGGTAGTGTTCCCGTGCCGGAATCAGCTGTCTTCACACATCCTGAGGCACTGCTTAGCAAAGTAGGCAAAATCGCAATGAATATCATCACTTGGGGGTAGCCGGGAGAAAATGCAACGTATAGTATGGACTTCCGAACAGCTTAAATAATCTCCCGAAACCCCAAACATTTCAGTTCGTATCCTGTTTCTTTGCTGCGGTGTGAGTAATGTGTGGTTGATATGACCTTCTGAAACATATCAGCAGCCGAGATATGGATAGCCGGCCGACTGCTCAGAAAAAAACGGACGCGCCTTTGTCTCCTGCAGAAATTGGGAACAGGTTGGGTTTAACGCCGACTAAGGGGTGAAAGGAAGTGCAGGCAAAGTTAGGGAAACCCAGGCTGTTCGAACAAGAGAAAAAACGTCAATCAGTGATGAAGAGTGACTCGAGGATGAACCAAAATGAAGAAGGTAGTCAAGCATATATATAGCAGCGCTTTTTCAGGGAATGAGCCCTCCTTTTTGCTGTTTACAAATGATTTTTGTCTTGTCTTCTTTTGTGAATAGGTAAAGCCGGGATATTCATGAATGAGTGACAGTAACCCAGCCAACAGCCCTAGAACAGCCAACTCCCCAGTAGACCGGTATGTAGTTCTAAACCATCTAATATCATTGCAGTTGGCTAATTTAATTATCGAAATTAAATAGTGTTGAGTATGAGAATACTCGAGATTTTGTAATTGTCGTTTTTGGCGCGCTCTACGTACTGCGTACGTTCCTGTGCCAACGCGCTATTTTCCCAGTCTTGTTGAGTGATCTGCAACTGGGCGGTTGCTCGTATTTTTCCTGTGATTAGAACTCGTGAAGATAAATATATAAAATCTAATCCTTTGTTCTAATATTATCTTGTCCTCTCCGTCTTTTTCTCTACTTGTACTCGCCGTAGTACAACTTATTCTTGTTGTGTCTAGCCGCAGACATAACAAATAGAATACCAAAGGATGAACTGCCAGAAAATCCCGAAAAGAATAAAACGAATAGATTTATTATCCAAAACAGTAGGCACTGCCAATGGCCGTTGTAACCGGCATATCATTACCCGATCCTGGATTGAGATCCTTGGCAGTGTACGTCCATTCTTCCATCGGGTTGCAGACGAGCACACCAACAACTAACTAAAATTCAGAGTTTGGTCCCTTTTGGCTGAGGTCACCCACATCCTCGCCTGTTGAGATGAAGCTGAGCATACTGGCGCAGTTACCCGGTAAGACGTTGCATGTTACCTCCAATGGGATACATCCTGTACCAGCTTGAGGCGGGCCAAGTCTGCTGGAAGTCTTCTTTTACCATTATGAATGCAAACACTCACGCCGAAGAAGGAGGATGGAAATCACCTGCACCATTAGATATCAGAGCTACTTTGTTGACATCGCAATTACCACAAGCTTAAAGATTTAACAATATCAAACAAACAGGATAGTGCCCCTCCAACAATATTAGACAAGTTATTAACTTACAAGCTCCGGCTACCGTAGTCGTCGTAGTAAGCGGGACCGTCGTTGTGCTAGAATCGGCTGTCTTCACACATCCTAGGGCACCGCCTAACATACCAACCCCAATAACGAAGAGTATCATTAGATTAGAAGAATCGAGACATACAATGGATTTCTGAAGGCCTTAAATATCCTCTGCTACCCTTTGGCGGCTCTGGCATTTCAGTTCGTATCTCGTTTTGACTGTGTCCTTGCGGGCATGTGAGTAATGGCGTGACCCTTTGACACATATCAAGAGACCGGTAGGACATGGACGGCTGGCTCAAAAAAACGGTCGCGCCTTTGTCTCATGGAGAAGGAGAGGTTTCCAAACGAAGGAAAGATTTTCAAACGGCACCGAGATTTCAAAAAGGCCCTGAAATTTCCAACGGCTTCGAGATTTTTAATCGAAGGAGAGATTCTCAAAACTTCTGAATAATGGCAATGCGATTATTATTTATTAGAATTCTCCAAAACTATCACAAATCTCACACCAAAGTTTGGATGATACGGTGCTATATATAGATCATTTGCGTTATTGGTTACCCAAAACAATGAGCCGATGTGATAACCAGATCAGAGGCAGGTCCACCGGCTGCTTCGTACATTCCCTTTGTATTACAGACTAGTGTGAACGTGACCGGCTATATAGTCGACAGAGTTGAGTTGTTATGAAGAGGGCCTTACATTTGCGGCTGGGAAGACTATAGAACCAAAATTGAGTGTCACAGTAGTTTCTGTGGCTCCGGCCAGTGGATTGCAGGCAATGACGAGCGTAGTGCAGCCATCTTGAGGGTCGCCAACACTAAAAATAGAGGCTGTGTATGGGAGCAAGAAAGAACTTACGCTGAAGTCGGAGCGTGACTGAGTACTCCATCATTAGGATCTGGGCCTAGGGCTACTTGACTTGATCGACAGCCGTTACAGTCTGTAAAATATGTCCGTAAATCAGTTGTTGGAAAGGCGGCGCTATGGGCAAACAATTCAATCCTCTCCAGAACACCACCCATGAGGGCGGCAAATTTGTATTGAAATATTTTTGTTGAAACCCCCCCCCCCCCCCCCCCCCCCCCCCCCCCCCTCTTGGTGAGGTGGCGTGGGTGGTGATAATCTGTAATGGTCAGTATTAGTCGGGTGGAATTAGGAGGAAGAGAAATACCGTAGGATTAAAGAAGCAGAGTGAAATACAGTAGCGGTCAAAAGTTTGGAAACTTTTAGGGGAGGTAGTGAAAGGGGTGGGAAATATGTATGTGCAACGGCACTGGTGGAAATATTGTAAATCCGGAGTTATGACATTTTCCATGAAATTGACGCGTCAAAAGTTTGGAAACTTTTATAATAACAACAAAAACTTTATTTCTTACGAATGTATCACATTAAATTCAATACTTCGTAGCATAACCAAGGGAGTCGATCACTGCTTGGCAACGTCGGGGCATCGAATCTATCAGTTTTTCGAGTGTAGCCTTGGGAATGGCCTCCCATTCCTTACTGAGAATATCAAACTTTTCAGCAGCGTTTGACGCTTTTATGCCCTAGTTCTCCAGTTCTGCCGAGAGATCTTCGATGGGGTTGAGATCCGGAGACTGGCTTGACCACGGCAATAATGCGATTTTCTTCTGTTTAAAGAAGGTACTCAATAATTTTGACTTGTGTTTAGGGTCGTTGTCCTGTTGGTAGATCCATTTTTTTGGCATATTTTTCTTGGCAAAGGGCAGCATAACAGTCTCCATAATGTCCTTGTACATCTTCGAGTCCATAATACCATTTATTTGATGAAGAGGACCGACACCGGATAGGGAAAAACAGCCCCAAACCATACAGCTCCCACCTCCATGTTTCACTGTCGGCATGGTGTTTTGGCAGCCATCTTGTGTTAATAGGACGTCTAATATATCCTCCGCCATCACTTCCGGATTTACAATATTTCCACCAGTGCCGTTGCACATACATATTTCCCACCCCTTTCACTACCTCCCCTCCAAATTTCACCTCATGAGGTGCTAAACATCAAAAGTTATGGCGAAGAATTAAAAGTTTCCAAACTTTTGACCGCTACTGTATATAGTAAAAAAAAGTCCCGGAATCGGACGTCCTCACGCATCCAGACACGATGCCTAGCCACACTGACAAAACGACGACGAATAGCATTAATTGAGATGAAGGAGATTAAACGTGGATGGCTCACAGCTGCCGATCAGCTTATATAAACTCGAGCTTGAAACTGAGATCTCGAACATTTCAGTTTTCATCCTGTTCCACACCTCCCGTATGAATAATGGTGTGTCGGTTTAAAGCACATCCGAAATCTTATCAGGTATCGGTGGCCAACGTCTGAGCAGAACAAGCCGACCGTCACGCTAGGGAATAGGGCAAACGGGTTGGATGCCTCCTGGGACGAGAGCGGCTTCGATAACGCAATAGAGGATCAAAGAAACGAAATTCAATTAGAGATGATTTAAATGAACCCAAGATCATTTGATACCGTGGTAGCAACCACAACGGTCGTCTTTGAAATTTCGCCTTTTTGATTATTCTCCTGCTGATTCCGGCAGCTGCGATTGTGAGCATCCTGTAAAATTTCGTCACTGAATCACGTCTCCCAATGAAAACAATCTCACTGCAAATTTGCCCTTTATTTAAACGGGGATGTTTCCAATACTGATCTCCAAACTGAAGAGTTGCTCAATGACGAATGGAATAAAAACTGCTTGAACAGTTTTTATTTTATACAACTTTCTGGCGTTGTTCTTGTACCTCCTTCGATATCCTTGCCGAAACTGGAAAGTGGTCATTCCCGACCGGCAAATAGGCAACCTGCGGCCGCTGCTAATAAATGATTCAAACAATGGCATTGCCCACCCGCCTCGTATTTAAAACTGGTTAACGACGCCATACAGAAGTTTATTAGTTGATTATGAGGAACGATGACAAACTTGGGCACGTTTATCCAAGACAATGCGCCTCCGTGATGGCCGGCCCATTGAAATCTTGTAACTGGTAGACTCCCATGGTGTTACAGACCAGGGTAGCGGTTGCAGGCTGAAAAATTGGGAAGATATGAGGTTTATAAAGAAGTTACAGCTACAGTACACCGAGTAATTTGAATATCTACCAAAAATTGGCTTCTAAAGGGAAAAAAGGCCTTATCAAGCAAAATTCAAAGGCTAAACTCATTTTTCTCTTTTATTTGAAACTTTCTGGGAGTTTAGTCAATATATCTATGATCAGCACGAGTATTTTGGGTTGTCCCTTGCGGCGCACCGGCCAATCGAGAAATGGGAACTCACATTTCCTGGAGCAGGACCGCCCAAATCGTTTTGGAATGTCATCAAACTCATTTGCTGGGGAGGCATCGGAGTGCATGTAATGATCAGAGTAGAGCAGCCATTTAGAGGAGGGCCGGCCCTAAAAATATGAAAATTATTGACGGAAAAAGAGAAATGATACGTACATAGGTGCATCAGGGCTGTGACTCAAAGCCCCGTCGTTAGGATCTGGTCCGAGCACTACTTGACTAGCCTGACAGGAATTGCAGCCTGGAATGATAACAAATCAGAATAGACTGGTGATGTTCGGAGTAGGGTATGGTATTCAGGTCGATCTATCCCAGGCAAAACTGCCCATGTGCCTACAATTTCCACTCGAAGACTCCTGAGCTGGCAAGAAACTCCTCAATCAATTGGAATAAACAGCGTATTCCTCATTATGAATTTATGGAATGTAAACAGGAACTTTCAAAAGTAAATAAAGTGGGAATTTGAAGAGGAAATTTTATTTGGTTTCCAGCCTCGAATTTTCAACTACGAGACCTGATTTGAGAGATTTGATTTGGGAATTAGAAGTACGGGTGATTAGGCCCCATTGCAACTTCTATTGAAAGTCGTTGGAGGTCAGAACTGAGAGCCAGCTTTTAGATTAAAGTTTTTAGCGCAACTGGATTAAGTACAGAAACATTCAAATGGATTGTTTTCACAAGGTAGAGTTTAATCAGAGGAAGCGCAGCAGAAAGAACCAACTCACTAGTTCCAGCGGCCGTAGTCGTGGCACCTGGGACCGTAGTCGTGGCACCTGGGACCGTAGTTGTAACACTGGGTGGCAATGTTGTTCCCGTCCCAGAATCGGCTGTCCTCACGCATCCTGACACGATGCCTAGCCACGCCGACAAAAAAAAGACGAATATCATCTAGAGGGAGACAAAAATTGGAGGGGCAACAGCTGCCGATCAGCTTAAATAAGCTCCAGCTTGGGGTTGAGATGTCGAACATTTCAGTTTTCATCCTGTTTCGCAGCTGCCGCTTGAATGTGTCGGTTTAAAACTTATCAGAGACCCCATCCGATATGGATGCTGCACAGAAAAAAACGTCCGTCACACTGGGTAAAGGACAAAACGGGTTGATTGTCTCGGGGAGCGTGAGAATCAGTCGAGCTCTAGGGGAGGAGCGCCTTGACGAAGAAGAATAAAGCATCACAACCCGAAATTATCGTTGCAGGCCCCGCTGCCAATGCAAAAACCTGCATGGTTCGTTTGGTAAGAGAAAAAGGGTGACTTCGGCGGCCAAGATATAAATCAAGGAGAACTCCGCGTTGTCAGGCTCGCGTATCGGATCGAAGGCGTTCTTCTTTCCGTTTTTTCCAAGCACCTTCAGAATGAAAGAAGGTGCAATCCTTCAGATTTGGGAATTCTTTACGTACTTTAGATTATTGTCTTGGGAGAGGGGGATCTTGGAGCCCTTGGTAGCCTTTACAATAACCTTGGACTGGCAAACAGTGCCAATATGGTGAGCGTTGACCAAACCCTTCCCCTCTAGCTCCTCCCGGGGCGAAGTTCTGGGTAATTGAACAGGTCCTCATTTCTTGGGCCAAACTCTGTGCAAGGTGATTTTGCACCTACTTTGAGAGTTGCTAGCTTCTAATAAAGCTTTATTTTCAAAGTTTTTTCCAAGTTCTAAGGAATATCCAGGTCAGAATAAGATTGTTCCTGCTGGGGAGCTCTCCCCTTACAGAGAAATGTGGCTTGAGTTTGAAGACAAAATTGGGTTCAAAGGAGGCTAATATTTAAAAGAGAATACGGGAAGGAATAAGGCTTGAAGACTTACTAGCTCCGGCTACAGTAGTCGTGACACCAGGAGGCAATGTTGTGGCCGTTCCTCCTGTCCCTCCCGTTCCACCGGTGCCGCCGGTGCCTGTGCCGGCGTCGGATGTCCTCACGCATCCCGAGACGATGCTTGACGAAATTGACAAAATCACGAATAAGAATATCATTCAATTAGATGAGGCGTCAAAATAGCACCGATAACGCCTGCCGACCACCTTAAATAATCTCTCACTGCTTGGCGTTTGCGAGATTGCGGATCATTTCAGTTTTTATCCTGTTCCAGACACCCGCTGTGTCAGTAAAACGATGTGGCTTCGAGAGACGCTGGCGTTTAGGGTGATTCGAAATGTATCAGATGCCCCCGATGGATATGGCTGTCCAGTCGACTGCGGAAGAAAAAAGCCGTGGTGGGTTTTGTTCCACTCGACAAGGGGGCAGAACAGGTTGAGTTGACCGCCGCCTAGGGGCGAAGCAGAGTGCGGGGAGGGGATACGGCAACACAGATCAGCATCCGGCATCCTTCTTAAGGACTTTACCCTTCCTAATTCAATGTTAAACTGATGTAAGCCCCCTACAGTAACCCCTAACCACAGTTAGACGGCCCCCTAGCCATTTGAGAGCCATTTTCCGCGGCTAGGCGCCCGGACGTTAAAACCAGCCGGCGTCCGCCACAGTTAGTCAATTAAGTTGCCAAGATATGAAGAGAAAATAGGTCCCGAGAAGAAGAAAACGATGATTTTTATTAACCAAGACATTGCGCACTGCCAACGGCATTAGAAACCGGATTTCCGTTGATGTCCAGTGCAGTGTATATCCATTCTCCAGCCGTGTTGCAGACCAACATCCCGACAGCTGGCTAGAATTCAAAAGTTAGTCTTTTTAAGACGAAGGACTCACATTATTCACGTCTGCCTGTCCGAGATCATCGCCCGTTCCTACCTCGAAGAAGGTGAGAAGACTGACCTGGTTGGTACCTATAGGGGTACAGGTCACCACCAATACGGCACAGCCGGTACCAGCTTGAGGAGGACCGAGCCTGGAAAGGAAGATGGCTTGGAAGAAATGAGGGTGAACTTACGCCGAGGTGGGAGGATGGCCATTCACTGGGTCCGGGTCAGGTTCCAACATTACAATCGCGGGATCACAGTTACTACAGGCTGAAATAAAGGGCATTGGTGACATTTTGCTCAACTCTTCTGCGAGAAGAGGCCTATCTCATTAGACTATTTCTCGACCAAAGGCTAAAAGTCGGCGTTGATCTTTAAAGGAACCTCTAGCGGGGAGCACTAGAACAAGTGGCTTCAGAAGATCAAGCGCAGTATACTCGTTTCAGCGAAATTATCTCTACATCACTGGCATCTACATTATGCAACAGCTCATATTGAAGCCCATATTTTGTGGATTAAAATGGTTGATTTTATTCTGCGAGTCAATATCATAGAAGGCGTTGAAGGCGTATTCTCCCCGAATAAGGTCATTTTGGCCGAGAAACCCTTTCCAAATGAGGGACGCCCTCTCTCGCGATACAGAGCGGCCGCTACGCTTTTGAAGAGAGAAGAATGGTAGTAAATATGGTTACGCTTCTATCAGTGGGATGGCGTCTACCCTGCAGTCAATCCAAAATGGTCGTTTATTGGCCCGTCTTTTCAAAAGTAGATGGAATAGCTGTCGCCCCCTCCCTCTCCCCATTCCTAACAGATTGTGTTCTACTCTTCCCGCCTATCAGATTTTCTGGCAGCTGTACTATGGAGACGAGAAAGCTATCGTAATCACTACATAAAGAAAACGCCCCCCTCCTCCGTTACTTACAGCCAGTTGTAGTAGTAGTTGTCGTCGTGGAGGTGGTAGAATCTGTATTAGTTGTCGTGGCTGTTGTGGTCGTAGTAGTGACGCTAGAATCTGTCGTCGTAGTCGTAAGAGTAGTCTCCGAGGTTCGAATACATCCATTGACAAGGCTGGTTAAAATCACCAGCACAAGGAACATCAGACGGGGACGGCTGTCCTCTCGACCAAAAGTGAGGTCGAGAGGACACATTTGCGGGGCGCTTAAATAAGCTTCCATTCACTTTTAATGGAAGGTTTTGGATTGAGGACGGGCGCTGACGGAAGAAGGAGACGATTCTATAAAACGGTTAAAGACTATTACGGACTGACTAATTTACTCACTCACTTTCTGGCGTTGTTCTTTATGGACGGTCAGAGGGCGAACTCCAAAGGAACAGGGAGGTCATGATGTGTTTTAATCTTTGTCTACAATGAGGGAGCGGACTTCTGTTTGCACTTGACTTGCAAAATACTTTTAAAAAGAGCCAAACATTACAGTGAGTGGAGAAAACACGAACAGTGGCTACACGGTTCTACGATTTGGCCCCCTAAAGACGCTGACTGTGTACCTGTGGCGGTTTCTTTAGAAAAGAAGGGAAAATACGATAATTTCTTGTGTTCAAAGGTCAGATAAGTTCCAAAAAACTGAATATTGGACTTTAAAAATGTCAAGAACCGCTTCAAAACAGTCAAGTATCGGAATGCGCCTTGGTAATAAGTGAACGGGTCAACATACTCCAGATGCTCGCAATGTGCCACGATTTCTTCACAGAAAATGGCTGCCTCTCTATCGTGGACCTTAAAAACCTTCAAAAATGTCTCAAATTACCATAAAAGGGGCCTATTCCGCCCGCAGATATCCTTGCCTACGTCACCTCCTTCGATATCCTTGCCGAAACTTGAAAGTGGTCATTCCCGACCGGCAAATAGGCAACCTGCGGCCGCTGCTAATAAACGATTCAAACAATGGCATTGCCCACCCGCCTCGTATTAAAAACTGGTTAACGACGCCATACAGAAGTTTATTAGTTGATTATGAGGAACGATGACAAACTTGGGCACGTTTATCCAAGACAATGCGCCGCCGTGACGGCCGGCCCATTGAAATCTTGTAACTGGTAGACTCCCATGGTGTTACAGACCAGGGTAGCGGTTGCAGGCTGAAAAATTGGGAAGATATGGGGTTTATAAAGAAGTTACAGCTACAGTACACCGAGTAATTTGAATATCTACCAAAAATTGGCTTCTAAAGGGAAAAAAAGGCCTTATCAAGCAAAATTCAAAGGTTAAACTCATTTTTCTCTTTTATTTGAAACTTTCTGGGAGTTTAGTCAATATATCTATGACCAGCACGAGTATTTTGGGTTGTCCCTTGCGGCGCATCGGCCAATCGAGAAATGGGAACTCACATTTCCTGGAGGAGGACCGCCCAATCCGTTTTGGAATGTCATCAAACTCATTTGCTGGGGAGGCATCGGAGTGCATGTAATGATCAGAGTAGAGCAGCCATTTAGAGGAGGGCCGGCCCTAAAAATATGAAAATTATTGACGGAAAAAGAGAAATGATACGTACATAGGTGCATCAGGGCTGTGACTCAAAGCCCCGTCGTTAGGATCTGGTCCGAGCACTACTTGACTCGCCTGACAGGAATTGCAGCCTGGAATGATAACAAATCAGAATAGACTGGTGATGTTCGGAGTAGGGTAGCCATCTCTCTCGGTCATTTCTGTATGTCATGGTTTTATTTGCGTTTATTTTGTGTAACTTAAAAATGGAGCCCCCGAGTAATTCAAGGTTCGCCCGGATGAGTTCCCGGGAAGTTTACTGGTATCCGACAGCTTACTTTTACCACCTCCCTGTGGGGAACAGAACAGTTTCCGCACCTCGTGGATACTTCCCGGGCAACCCGTAGAAACGTCCCGAAGGAACCTTGAAAGCGGGCACCTTCAATAAGAACAACTGGATCTCCCACGAGGATAAGATGGAACACTGTTTCAGCGTGCCCAACATGAAAAAAGAGAAGTCCCGTATGGTTTTACTGGCAACACGTTAAGGCAGACGGTGGCGAAGGGAGAGGGAGTTTTATAGAGAGGAATATGGTATTCAGATCTACCCCAGGCAAAACTGCCGACATACAATTTCCACTCGAAGACTCCTGAGCTGGCAAGAAACTCCTCAATCAATTGGAATAAACAGCGTATTCCTCATTATGAATTTATGAAATGTAAACAGGAACTTTCAAAATAAAGTGGGAATTTGAAGAGGAAATTTAATTTGGTTTCCAGCCTCGAATTTTCAACTACGAGACCTGATTTGAAATTTAAACCTGAAATTCAAGAGCTTGTTTGTTTGTTTATATTATTAAATGGTCCCGTAGTTGACAACCCCGAGGTTGGAAACCGACTGTAGCTGAAGTGACAGTCCGGCTCAGCCGCCCTACCGTCGGGTGAACAATCCGAATTCAGTTTTCAGTACAGTATTAACAAAAAAAATAGGAGGCGTCTTATAGGTACGCGCTTATTTCTCTTTTTTTTATTTGTAAAAGGTTCAAAACACAGTACCTGTACCAGCAGTAGTTGTGGGAGCTACCACCGTGGTTGTAGCAACGGGCAGGGTTGTTCCTGTCCCGGAGTCGGCTGTTCTGGCACACCCATCAGCAAATCCGAATAGAAGTGTAATACACAATAGGAATATCATAGCGGAGAGAGTGGAGGAGAATTTACGCTGTTTGATGTCTCCCACGGCTTTTATATTTTAGCCGAAAACTCCATCTCGGCATGGAATCCAATTAAGCCGGGCAAGATATAATTCTAGCCATTTTTGCCTCGAAACAAAGGAAGAACGGGTTACGATGACTGTCTTGGGCGGATCAGAAGGATGCGTCGCACTTCGTGAAAAACAAGAGCAATCTGAGCCAGGGCATGGTACACATTCTCCTTTGATTACTGTACATCAACCTTATGTCCAGGAGGTCTCAGTTTTAAAATAAAAAAACCTTGAAGGGTTTCAGCTGGAAGCGGGTTTCTGCTGGAAGCGGGGTTTCACATTTCCGCCCATCCATGATTTGACCTGCGATTCGCTCCCTTGCAGCGAAAAAAATCCAGAAACGGGGTGGATACTCGTTAGTGTCGCGACTTACAGGCTGCACTTGGACGAGGGAAGAAGCCATAGCTATTTCAAGGATTGTCACCAAATCCACAAGGTTCTTCTCCAGTTCATTCCTGGGCTCATACTGTATCTAAAAAATCTATAAACAGCCGCGAGCCAGGTGTTTCCGGCTTCTTGAAGGCAAGAGAACTTTTCACAGATTCAGTGCCTGGTAATATGCGTTCTGTCTTTTAAAAAAACATGTTTATTATTAGGTTTTGAAGTATCCATCATCTTGTTCTTATCCCAAGCAATGAGCTGCCGTAACGGCCGGTCCATTGAAATCTTCTAACTGATATTGCCCCATGTTATTGCAGATCAAAGTGGCAGTAGCAGGCTGAAAACAAGACAAACAATTTGTTGGTAAGGAAGAGATAAGCTCACATTTCCTGGGGCAGGACCTCCCAACCCATTTTGGAATGTCATCAGACTCAATGGATTGCCCATTGGGGTACAGGTTATGATCAGCGTAGAGCAGCCATTTTGAGATGGGCCAGGCCTAAAATACAGTGTGGTAGAGGAAAAAGGGAAGAACTTACATAGAAGTCGGTGAGTGACTCATATCTCCGTCGTCAGGATCCGGGCCGAGGGCTACTTGACTGGCCATACAGGCATTACAGGCTATAAAGAGGCAAAGTTGTGTTTGGAGAAGTCAAGGTTGCCCTTCGGGGAGAGCGTGGTGTTTTCAGCACTGACCGATCCATTCAAATCTTCTAATCGTATTACTCGGGGTGTTCGTTTTTGTTTTTCAATTTTTTTTCCAGTAGTTTCGAGACTTCTTTCCATGACAATGTCCGAAATTTGAAAGATGACCACGCGCGTAAGATTGTGACAAAAACAAAAATAGGTCGCCTATCTCCGCGGTCCGGTTTCTCACGGGATCATAGACCAGAAAAGGACTCTTCGGGGAAAGTGGCGCAGATCATACTGATGGCGCTGCAGAAGAGAAAAAGGAAGTAATAGAGACCTCTGTCCCTTGGAGTACCTCTGTTACCTATTTCTCAGTCGAGAAAGTACTATGCCGTTTAGGAGTTGAGGTGGGACTTGGGGGCCATAACTACCATTTCTTTGTCTTACTTCCCTAATTTCTATTTTTCAGGGAGTCGCTGGCCCCAAAATAGTGAGATTCGACCTATGGCGAACGGTCGAAGACCACTCATAAGTTCAGTAAAAGTTCTCCATCTTCTAGAGTAACTAGAAAGATCAGAAGTGAGGTACCGTCTGGTCAGTTTTGGTAATATCACTACGGAATGGAAGGGGTGGCATCCTGGGAGCCACACAGTGGACTAGTGGCCCTCCTAGGGCGGAGAGCAGGTCGTTATGGGGGCATGGACATGCGAAAGAGTTCCTTAGGGGAATCCAGAACAGAAGGGAGAGGTCAGCATAATTGCCCTGATAATGGTTACCTGCGGTTGTTGTTGTTGTTCCTAGTGTAGTAGTTGTTGTAGGAACAACAGTAGTCCCGGCTACCGTAGTGGTAACCCCTGGTGGCAGAGTAGTCGCCGTCCCCGTATCGGCTGTTCTGACACAGCCATCGACGAGCCCGAATAAACCGAACAAAATGTGGTATAGGATAACCATTAGCGTGGAAAAAGGGAAATATTAGCAGTCGGGAGAAAGTGGGCGTTGATGACATGGATCCCCCCTTTTATATGAACTTTCCAATTAAGCGGGAAAACATCCCTGCGTCGGTCTTTGTTCGAGATTAGAGAGATCCCGCGAAGGGAAAGGACAGCAATCAGATAAGAAACACGGCTATGGAACGCTAAGCGGCTTTTTTTATAGCCGGCAGTGAAGGCCAGGTGGGATATATTGGAACCTACACTCTAGGGGCAATAACCGAAATGGGTAGGAAGTGCCGAAAGGGGATTATAACCATTGGCACCAAAAAATGGAGACCCCTTGGAACGGCGATCTACTAGCCGTTCCGTCGTCCTGTAGCAATGGCTAGACTCCTCCAAGCGGGACCCACTGGCTGCCTTATCCTCCAGTCCGTCCATCCATAGGATAAAATTAGCTCCACGGCGGCCAAGTGACACCAAGATATTGGCTTCGCCTGTGGTTATTACGAAGTGGATGAGGCGGATATGCCCATAAAATGTGTAAACGGAGTATGGATAGATACCCGCCAGGATCGGACTACTCCGGTAGTTGGAGACTGTTACTGTAATGACCCAGTTTTCGTCCTGACCTACTGTAACGGCTCAGACCTCACCATTGACAATGACTATATAACGCCAGGGCCGTAAATGTAAAGGCGTGAATAAAACCATTCTCTGGATGAGCATTTCCCTTTTTTTCTGCTTCTTACCATCCTGCTCGCGGTTCGCCTCATTTCTCTGACACCAAAGCAGCCTACTGATGTTCTCCGCCGCTGCGCAGTCGTGACAAAGAAACAGAACCCCGAGTCACAAGCCGGACTGGAGCACCGTGAGACCGTACGCTCAAATGGATTGCAAATCACTACCAGCCAGCGACTGTTAGCCGAACTTTTGCAACTTCTACCAACAGCAGCGGCTGCAAGAACAAAGCGAGTGGTTATGGATGCGGACTCCCTTTCCCCGTCCACCTGGGAGAGTACCGGCCAACCGCCTCGTCGTTCAAGAACTTCAAGAAAGCAACAAGAGACAAAGAGTTTCCCTTGAAATACGCCGATCATGGGGGCACCTTTATAACGGGAAACTTGGCAACTATAAGAAAATGAACGGCGGTCTATTTTTTTGGGCAGACGGCTATGGTCTCCTCTCCGCAGCAAGCAGTTCTGAAACAGTAAATGGTGAGAAGAAGAGGCTCGTTTAATTAAATAAATGGTTTTAAATGGTGGGAGACATGGGATTAATTAATACGCGGGCAGTTTATAAGGGAGATTTTTGGTATCTTTTCCATGATCTCTTTGCCCGTTTCTGATACTCTTTAGCCCAATATTTTCACTTCAGGCGTATGTTAACAGTTCTAGTCATCTTTCTCCTCTATGGGGAGATGGCCTATGGCTGTAGGAGAGTGGAAGAACCGGACGTAGAAACTGGTAATCACTCCTAGATTTTTTTAAAACTATATAATACCAGCATGTGGATGCCCTCAATTAGCCCAAGCGACAGGGCAGCTGGCTGCTGGAAGAGTCCGAGAAGAGCTACAAATTAATCAAATAGAAGATGCTTCGGGATGTTCCTATATCATTTCCTTGAAGTGTAATTGCACTCTTGTGAATCATAAGACATTTATTGATATGGTAAGTTCTCTTAACTTTTAGACTATTGAACGCGCATCAGAGTTTTCCATTTAAAATAGACTCATGAGCAATTTTAACTTTTCAGTCGCGCCAAGAGATCAGCCAAGGTTGTGGTTATGTTGGACTGACGACGTCGGACATTCCTATACAATGTGTAAACGGGAAATGGATTGATACTGGCAACGGTGAAGAATCCGCTCCTGACTGCTCTTGTGGGGATGCATCTTCTCCCACCTGTGCCCCATAACCATAGATATTGGATTATGTACTGTGCCAACAATAAACACATCTATTCGCAATCGTTTTCTTCTATTTTAGAAGCTATGGATGACTATAAACTACTCTCCAATCCTCTGCCAAACTTCTAGCCAGCGGTTCTGCAAATTATTTGAAAAAGCGGCGAACATCACGAAGAGCAAAGACGCTAACTGGTGGGATTCTCTCAGAACTTGATGAACGTGGTAGAACAAGAGATCTTTCGTCTGTTATCTACAGGCTTGTAGAATATGCTCGCGATTCTATTCCTATCCTATCTTCTCTGTGGAGAGCTGGTTCTTGGCTGTGGTACTGTCAAAAAAGGTACTGTTCTCTTTTTCTCTCGGGGTTTAGGGTTTCACCAAGGGTTTCGGTGGGATGGAAGCTTTTTGGAATGGTATGGAAGCTACACTTAGTTTGGAGAAAAAGAAAAAGGAAAATGTTTTGGACAGGGTGCTTAGAAAAAGGTAACAAACGAGAAAAAAGAGAACGCAATTCAGAAAAAGAAAAATTGCACTCCTTTTCTTTCAGATTGCACTTCGTGTGATATCAATAAAGTAAAGCTTGCGCCTGAACCCGACCCGGAGTATGGGCATCCGCCCACTTCTGCGTGAGCTCTACTAGTCATGCTGATAAATGAACACTTCTTCCAGGCTCGGTGCTCCTCAAACTGCCACGGGCTGTGCCGTATTGGAGTTGACCTGTGTCGCTATAACTACGGAACCGGGAACTATCCTCACCTTCTTCTCAACAAAGGGCGATGACCTTGGAAATGCAGCCAACGGAACTATTGCTTCGCCAGCTGTTGGTACCCTGATCTGCAATGAAGATCAAGAATGGACTTACACTCAAAATATAAGCGGTATCTTGGTTACCAATGCAGTTAACCGTGCAGAATGTATGGGCTAATAAACATCCTCCGTATCCTTCTTTTCGAGTTTTATTTTTCCTTCTTATTCCAACACTTTGATTTGCACAGGTATACAGCATTGTATTTGAGAATGTTTCGCAAAATTATCGGCTTTCGGGATATTTTTCTTTGGGATACGACGCCATTTCTAAAGGTGCCTTTTATCTCCAATATATTTGAAGGCTCAAATGTTTATACTTGATAAATGCCCAAAAATCAATTTGATATCTCAGATGCTTGACAATGTCCCGTTCTTCAAATTCTTGCAGACAGCTATAATGAAAAGAAGTAGCGGGAAATGATGGGAATCTGGCAGAATTTAATTAAAAACAGAAGTATATAAAAAGGGCTCCCATCTGGCTATTACAGTAGTTCTGTGTATCTCAAATGAGTGCTCTTACTGTCTTCCACTTTGTCAAGAGGCGCGCCTCATTCCAGACGATTTTTATTGTTCTGTATGGCCCACCTCGTCTATGTTCCATATTTTGTTCCAGGGTGTACTGTAGTTCTCTTTTAGGTAGATGCGCATAGTATTTGTCGTCTATCTCCTCTGCGGGCACCTTGTATTTGGCTGTGAAACGCCAAAAAAAGGTACAGTAAAGAATGCAATCGAATCTGGGAAAGGGAGAAGGGTTCCTTTAGACAACGAATTCCAGTGGCTATCCACAAGAAAGAATTGAACAATAATAAAAGAACAGAGATATGAAATAGGAGAATTATGCTTATAACTTGGTCCCGTAGCGGAGACGGGCCGCTAAATTTGAATCCGTGGAATATCCGTTGGGCATCTGTACTAAATCTTCAGATTGTACTTCGTGCGACGTCAACATAGTAAAGCTCGAGCCTGATCCCGACCCGGAATATGGGCATGCTCCCACTATGGCGTAAGTCTCAGTAAAAATGTAAATGAACGCTTCTTCCAGGCTCGGTGCTCCTCAAGCTGCCACGGGCTGTGCCGTATTGGAGTTGACCTGCGTCGCTATAACTACGCAACCGGGAACTATCCTCACCTTCTTCTCAACAAAGGGCGATGATCTTGGGCAGGCAGCCAGCGGTACTATTGGTTCGCCAGCTGTTGGTACCCTGCTCTGCAATGAAGATCAAGAATGGACTTACACTCAAAATATAAGCGGTATCTTGGTTACCAATGCAGTTAACCGTGCAGAATGTATGGGCTAATAAAAAAATATTCATTTATACGGATGGGATGGTGTCAAGTTTTAACAATGGATTTCTGTCAATGGATTCTTCGAGAATCGTTGAAATTTCACATGACTCGCGATAGGCTCCCACCGCGAGAAGTTTGGGGCCTTGGGTTACTGTAGCGATTAAAGGAAACCTGAGGGGCCCCTTGATTTTGCCTGATTGAGCGCAGTGGTCCCGCAGCGACTGCGCTCACTCATTCTGTTTTGCCGCAATACTTTTCACAGGAAAGGAGAAATTGGCTGAAACCTAGATCATTCGATTCCGTTTTTGACGCTGATTCTGATGACGCCTTTCGTTTTTTATGAAAAGGCCAATTTCGCTGTCCCGTTTTCCTCTGCTATAGTAATCCGTCTGGGTCCCTCAGGGTTCCGTTAAATGCTCAACCAAGAGCTTCGTCAGAAAAAATCTGGCAGGACACTGCTCTAAAACTACACTTCCATTTCTGTATCCCATAAATCATTTATTACGCTGAATACAGAGATCACAAAAATACAGAGACCAGACAAAGCGTCAGAAAAGATTACAGAAAGAAAGGAATGATTAGCTCTGCGTAGAGACGAGAAAAAAAACCACGTGATAGGAAAAGACCCATTTTTTGGGTTGAAAGCATCTGTCTGTCGTCGATGTCAATATTTCCGTTCTCCTTTCTCTAAGAGTTTAATTTCATGTTGGATATTGGTTCTGGCACGACTTTCCAACTCTTCTCGCATTTCCTTTGTGGCGAAGATGTTCGGCACTTGGATAAAGAGCTTCAGGACCTGAATTATGGGCATTTCCTGTGAAAAGAATGGGAAAAATACCCGGAGACGCTGTTTGGCGTATTCTTCGTCACTCAAATTCGGATATTCCTTACGCTGGGCGATTTCATGTTCAGCAAATCTGAAAGATGTCCATAAAGCTGTGTTTTTGAGCAATTTTAGACCGGAAGACTCTAAAAACTTCTAAATATGGCCAGTAAACATGCTCCGCCGTCATTTCCCAAAAAGTACGCCCGCCTTTGGGCGCTTCTCGGAGTCTTTTCTGTCAACAAGAGCCCCTTTTGGATACCGCTGTTGTTGAAATGGGAAAAATTCAAAAGAGGGCTCACTTTTTACTAGGATCAGCGAGAAAAGCCATGTCAAAGTCGATAAGATAGTGGAGATCCTCCGTGCCCGTGGCCCCCTCTGTCAGATGAGCCTCCGATGAGGAGGATCCCGATGCTTCTATCAGATCAGCCACATAGTTTTCCTAAAGATTGTAAATTTGGTTCAGATGGAAGATCGCTTACCGAGTCAAATGTCGTCTCCTGGGCGAAATGTCTCAACAATTGGGCGCTTTTATTGGCAGAATCGGCCGATTGCGGATCGTAGACGGCACTGAAACGAATTTTTTAGATTTCCATCGGCTGCCAGGTGTTTTTCATATATTTCACCATAAAAAGGTGCCCCTTCTCTTTTCAGGGTCGCCAAACTCAACGAGGAGGGAATGTCAACAGGGGGCAGGCCACAAATTTGGCTAATTAGTCCCCGAGGGCTGAGGGGCAGTAAGAAATGTTGTTTGGAGGGGCATTTGACTAGAATTTTTGGATCCAACGGGTACGGTAACTTGGAGAAAACAAGGTCTTTGTTTCGAAGAGGCCAATAGGTCTAATTAGATGGTTTAACATAGAGTTGAGGGCTGAGTTCATATATTTTTGACCATAAACGTCCCACAACCTTTAGAAGCCAAAAATGGTGTAAGATCCATTTGCAATCCTCAAAAATTGAAAGAATGCCCACTTCTTGAAGAAGACAGCAAAAGCCGTGGCGTAGCGATCCTTCAAGCAGTCCTTGTACTTGTCAAAGAACGCCAACATCTGATGGAGGTGGTCAATTCCCCTGAAAAACATTCCTGTTTAATTAAGTTACTACAATAATCCATCAGCTGTGATGTCGAGGGTCACATTCTGTCCCGTTCCGCGTTCCGTATAAATAACATCCTGTGAAAAAATGCCGCTGACCCGTTTAAAGCCGGAAGATTGAAATTCAAAGATTCCCGGGATCGTTCTTCGACCGAACAAGTTTTCCTGGATCAAAATGTCTGCCCGTCTCCTGGTTGGGGGGACCGACCGATCGACGTGAACCCATTGTAATGGGGGATGTTTGTCATTTGAGGATGAAGGGCTCATTTCCCCGCTAGAATCGCAAACAAAACAACCAGACAATCCTAATGTAATGAGGTTTTTAACGACCAAACAGTTGTGGATATGAGCGGATCTTTGTGATAATTTGAAGGATTTCACGGAATTTCTCTAATTTTAAAGGACTGCCCCTTAATTTCTGGACTTGCCTAAAGGGCCGATTTCTGTGTGCATCCATCAGAATGTCCCACCACTTCTGTCGATTCGTATCGGACAGGAAAGTAGTCAAATCTTGCCAACGGACCATAAGTTCTGCTTCCATCTTTTCTGAAGAGGCGGTTTTTGTTTTTTAAAGGTTTGTTCCACTATTTAGGCAGTAATCCCACAAAGAATTGTTTCAGCTTGAAGTGTATTTAAAGAGAAATTTGAGAAAATCGGGCCGGGGAGAGGTAAGCAACGGATTAAACCTCGAATAGTTGGCTGAAGGGTGGGAGAGAAGGCTGAGAATCAATAGAACTGCGCCAGGCTAACATTCATTATGTCGCTCTCCTTGCATGGTGACGGACGGCCACAGAGAACTTTTTCATTCATAATAAACGAGTCGATTACGGTCAGGATTAAAGGACAATTGAGCCTGGGCCGCCAATTTTCTAATTAGCCGCCCGTTTTCGACTGCCAGCGCGACTAAACCGGGAAAACTTTGATGAAGATTAAAATTTCCCGTGGGCTGCACCTTACTTTTTAATTGAAGAAGTCGTCTAGAAGGAAGAAGAAAGCACATTTTTAATTATTGAAGTATATAGAAAGTGATTCCCGTGGCTAGAGAAGAGAAAATGGTGGGAAAAGGCGACCAAAAGTGTATAAAACGGGATCTTTTCTGTATTGAACGAGTAGTGCCCAAAAACCATTATTTTTAAACTGAAAAAGGTGAAATTTATTAAAAGAAGAAGGAGACGTTCAAAATGGGTAAGTAGTAAATCCCCCCGCCTAATCTATGAGGCAAATCAGAAAGGTTCCAGCCGCCAGACAAACAACATGTTGTAAGCCGGGCAGATGTTTAGATAAAGGGCATTTGACGCCTTCCCGCTGAGATTTGATTATGTTTTCCCTATAAAGAATTCATTAAACCGGCGGAGTTAGAGTAAAAAGTAGATTATTTGAGGAGGAAGAACCGATTTTCCTATTAGTTGTGCTCGGGGGAAGAGGAATAGAGAGAGAGCGGGTAGAGGCGATGAATGAGCAAACTGACAGGGAGAGAGGGGCCCCGGAGAGAGACAGAAGACAGCCCCCGCGGGGGGAGAGAGAGCAGAGACGGCACCCCCTACCACACAAACAACAAGCTAAGCCACAATTGGAGGAGGCTAACACTGGGGGATAAGAGAGGAATATTCGTTGTGAGACCAAGACACAGGGACAACTCAGGCTATTTCTGGAGAAATCTTTTTATTTGATCAGAGAAAACGGGAAGGAAGGAAGGAGAAGAGACACAAATAAACAAACCCGTGGCAAATAGCTGACGGTTGGCGGAAAGGGGCAATGCGCTTTTGATCCCAGAAAAAGTTGGGGATGGTGAGGGGGAGAAGACTAATTGGAAGGGGAATTCAGTCGCTAATTGGTAGGAAAAAAGCAAGCTGGGAGGGGAATACTGAATACTGCTCCCTTGGGGTTGAAAAGAGGGGACACTAAAGAGCAAGGAGCATGGAAACGGTGGTAAAGATAGAGGCCACTTGCCCTCCCTTATCATAAGAACACGGCCCCCGTTTTAAGCTGGTTTTTATGCCGACTGATGCCAAATTTAGCTCATTGAATCCATCAAAAACAATGACTATGCTGGTCACGCTGCAAAAAGTCATGTAAATTATGACGCGACCGACCCGCAGGTGATGTTACCAGGTTTCGAGGTCACCCAATCCGATTAGGTACCCGAAATGGTCCAGAGAGTCAAAAAACAAAGTCAGACCTTTAAAGTTGAAAAAAACGACTCTGACCTGATTGTGATTCCCGACGGAAGAGTCGCCCAAGGCGAGATGACATCTCCAGCCGATCTGAACTAATATGTGTGTATTTGTAGGGCGGGGGCGGACCAGAGGGCAATTTTTAGAAGAAGACAGGGATGAAGAAATGGAGTGGGAAGGGAAAATTATAGACTCGGTAGACATGACCAACACGGTTGGTTTATGAAATGTCAGAGATGACAACGATGAGACGCTTCCCCTTCCAACAGCTAAAGATTTAAAGAGCTCTGTAGCCAATTGGGTGAAACCTCTTACAAACTAAGGAAACGAAGAAAATGGGGCAGAACTGTCCTCTCGGCTGTCCAGGTGCAGTACCAGCTGGTGCATTGCAATGGAAAAATTAAATGTAAGGAAAGGGAGATGTGGAAATTAGACGAAGACAGGAGAGGTGAAGTCGGCAATGCCAGGGTATGAGATTGAAGGATGATACATTGGAGAGAATGCTCGTACTCCATTTCTGGTAGACAGAGAATTAACAGACTAAACAGAAAAAGAGTATGATGTTTATCGATGCAACGAACTGAAGCAATAATAGATTCACAAATCCGTCCTTGTGAAATTGAATGAGCCATCTATTTTGGAAACTGACAAACTACAAAATTTCTCAAATAAATACGTGTTTTGTAGCCAGATTCCCCATTCTTGTCGTAGATTCCCCGTTTCTGTCGTAGATTCCCCATTTCTGTCGTAGATTCCCCGTTTCTGTCGTAGATTCCCCATGTCTGTCGTAGATTCCCCATTCTTGTCGTAGATTCCCCATTCTTGTCGTAGATTCCCCATTCTTGTCGTAGATTCCCCATTCTTGTCGTAGATTCCCCATTTCTGTTGTAGATTCCCCATTTCTGTGGTATTCTTGTCGTAGATTCCCCATTTCTGTCGTAGATTCCCCATTTCTGTGGTATTCTTGTCGTAGATTCCCCATTCTTGTCGTAGATTCCCCATTCTTGTCGTAGATTCCCCGTTTCTGTCGTAGATTCCCCATTTCTGTGGTATTCTTGTCGTAGATTCCCCATTTCTGTCGTAGATTCCCCATTCTTGTCGTAGATTCCCCATTCTTGTCGTAGATTCCCCATTCTTGTCGTAGATTCCCCGTTTCTGTCGTAGATTCCCCATTTCTGTCGTAGATTCCCCATTTCTGTGGTATTCTTGTCGTAGATTCCCCATTTCTGTCGTAGATTCCCCGTTTCTGTCGTAGATTCCCCATTTCTGTGGTATTCTTGTCGTAGATTCCCCATTCTTGTCGTAGATTCCCCATTCTTGTCGTAGATTCCCCATTCTTGTCGTAGATTCCCCGTTTCTGTCGTAGATTCCCCATTTCTGTCGTAGATTCCCCGTTTCTGTCGTAGATTCCCCATTTCTGTGGTATTCTTGTCGTAGATTCCCCATTTCTGTGGTATTCTTGTCGTAGATTCCCCATTCTTGTCGTAGATTCCCCATTCTTGTCGTAGATTCCCCATTCTTGTCGTAGATTCCCCGTTTCTGTCGTAGATTCCCCATTTCTGTCGTAGATTCCCCATTTCTGTGGTATTCTTGTCGTAGATTCCCCGTTTCTGTCGTAGATTCCCCATTTCTGTGGTATTCTTGTCGTAGATTCCCCATTCTTGTCGTAGATTCCCCATTCTTGTCGTAGATTCCCCATTCTTGTCGTAGATTCCCCGTTTCTGTCGTAGATTCCCCATTTCTGTCGTAGATTCCCCGTTTCTGTCGTAGATTCCCCATTTCTGTGGTATTCTTGTCGTAGATTCCCCATTTCTGTGGTATTCTTGTCGTAGATTCCCCATTTCTGTGGTATTCTTGTCGTAGATTCCCCATTCTTGTCGTAGATTCCCCATTCTTGTCGTAGATTCCCCATTCTTGTCGTAGATTCCCCGTTTCTGTCGTAGATTCCCCATTTCTGTGGTATTCTTGTCGTAGATTCCCCATTTCTGTGGTATTCTTGTCGTAGATTCCCCATTCTTGTCGTAGATTCCCCATTCTTGTCGTAGATTCCCCATTCTTGTCGTAGATTCCCCGTTTCTGTCGTAGATTCCCCATTTCTGTCGTAGATTCCCCATTCTTGTCGTAGATTCCCCATTCTTGTCGTAGATTCCCCATTCTTGTCGTAGATTCCCCGTTTCTGTCGTAGATTCCCCATTTCTGTCGTAGATTCCCCATTTCTGTGGTATTCTTGTCGTAGATTCCCCGTTTCTGTCGTAGATTCCCCATTTCTGTGGTATTCTTGTCGTAGATTCCCCATTCTTGTCGTAGATTCCCCATTCTTGTCGTAGATTCCCCATTCTTGTCGTAGATTCCCCGTTTCTGTCGTAGATTCCCCATTTCTGTCGTAGATTCCCCATTTCTGTGGTATTCTTGTCGTAGATTCCCCATTTCTGTGGTATTCTTGTCGTAGATTCCCCATTTCTGTGGTATTCTTGTCGTAGATTCCCCATTCTTGTCGTAGATTCCCCATTCTTGTCGTAGATTCCCCATTCTTGTCGTAGATTCCCCGTTTCTGTCGTAGATTCCCCGTTTCTGTCGTAGATTCCCCATTTCTGTGGTATTCTTGTCGTAGATTCCCCATTTCTGTGGTATTCTTGTCGTAGATTCCCCATTCTTGTCGTAGATTCCCCATTCTTGTCGTAGATTCCCCATTCTTGTCGTAGATTCCCCGTTTCTGTCGTAGATTCCCCATTTCTGTCGTAGATTCCCCGTTTCTGTCGTAGATTCCCCATTTCTGTGGTATTCTTGTCGTAGATTCCCCATTTCTGTGGTATTCTTGTCGTAGATTCCCCATTCTTGTCGTAGATTCCCCATTCTTGTCGTAGATTCCCCATTCTTGTCGTAGATTCCCCATTCTTGTCGTAGATTCCCCATTCTTGTCGTAGATTCCCCGTTTCTGTCGTAGATTCCCCATTTCTGTGGTATTCTTGTCGTAGATTCCCCATTCTTGTCGTAGATTCCCCATTCTTGTCGTAGATTCCCCATTCTTGTCGTAGATTCCCCGTTTCTGTCGTAGATTCCCCATTTCTGTCGTAGATTCCCCATTTCTGTGGTATTCTTGTCGTAGATTCCCCATTTCTGTGGTATTCTTGTCGTAGATTCCCCATTTCTGTGGTATTCTTGTCGTAGATTCCCCATTCTTGTCGTAGATTCCCCATTCTTGTCGTAGATTCCCCATTCTTGTCGTAGATTCCCCGTTTCTGTCGTAGATTCCCCGTTTCTGTCGTAGATTCCCCATTTCTGTGGTATTCTTGTCGTAGATTCCCCATTTCTGTGGTATTCTTGTCGTAGATTCCCCATTCTTGTCGTAGATTCCCCATTCTTGTCGTAGATTCCCCATTCTTGTCGTAGATTCCCCGTTTCTGTCGTAGATTCCCCATTTCTGTCGTAGATTCCCCGTTTCTGTCGTAGATTCCCCATTTCTGTGGTATTCTTGTCGTAGATTCCCCATTTCTGTGGTATTCTTGTCGTAGATTCCCCATTCTTGTCGTAGATTCCCCATTCTTGTCGTAGATTCCCCATTCTTGTCGTAGATTCCCCATTCTTGTCGTAGATTCCCCATTCTTGTCGTAGATTCCCCGTTTCTGTCGTAGATTCCCCGTTTCTGTCGTAGATTCCCCATTTCTGTGGTATTCTTGTCGTAGATTCCCCATTCTTGTCGTAGATTCCCCATTCTTGTCGTAGATTCCCCGTTTCTGTCGTAGATTCCCCATTTCTGTCGTAGATTCCCCATTTCTGTGGTATTCTTGTCGTAGATTCCCCATTCTTGTCGTAGATTCCCCATTCTTGTCGTAGATTCCCCGTTTCTGTCGTAGATTCCCCATTCTTGTCGTAGATTCCCCATTTCTGTCGTAGATTCCCCATTCTTGTCGTAGATTCCCCGTTTCTGTCGTAGATTCCCCATTTCTGTCGTAGATTCCCCATTCTTGTCGTAGATTCCCCGTTTCTGTCGTAGATTCCCCATTTCTGTCGTAGATTCCCCATTTCTGTGGTATTCTTGTCGTAGATTCCCCATTTCTGTCGTAGATTCCCCGTTTCTGTCGTAGATTCCCCATTCTTGTCGTAGATTCCCCATTTCTGTCGTAGATTCCCCATTCTTGTCGTAGATTCCCCATTCTTGTCGTAGATTCCCCATTCTTGTCGTAGATTCCCCGTTTCTGTCGTAGAATCCCCGTCCCCAGAATAAGGAATCTGGCTACAAAACCCGTAGTTCTTTGAGAATTCCACCTGAAGACTATTTCCATTTTCCCGCTAATGCTTTGCACCATTTTGCATCACCCTTGTTCCCTCTCCCTCGAGGAATTAGCGTGCCAATACACGCCTACGCTAAGACTTTATTCGTGGTAGCTTACAATTGTTAGTCGGGCTGTGTGGAGCCAGTCTTTTCCGCTGTTTGGGCGAAGTTTTGTACGCTCTTTCGCCGGTTTTAAATTCTTATGTGGTCAGAAAATATTTAGTTAGCCCGCCCTTTCCTGCAGAATAAAAAGCATCGAAACGAGCAGGAGCTCCCATCAGACACGATGCGTTTTGTCCTAACTATCGTAAGTATCATAGTTCTTTCTTTCTTTACTTTCAACGCAAGCTTCAGGCTTTTCTCGCCTTACTATGTTTTGCCGCACAAGTTCAGGCTAAAAAGAATCCATGGGTGGATGGACCTGATTGGTGGCCTCTTCCCAGACCTAAGGTTAATCCGAAGGTATGAAAACCACTCGATGGTAAATGATGGTTTAGGATGTTGATTGCATGAACAAAATGAAGGCGAATGGCGTACCGCCACACGAAGCGCTGGCGAGATGTTATATGGGATAAAATAGATAGACAGAACGCTTTATACTGGGAACAAATTGCTGGTGCTGCGAAGAATTTTTACTTGCTTCTGGATCAGCTCTGCTACTTGTGCTCCCCATTTTCTTTTTTATTTCCTTCAACGACTTTTCTTCTTCCTCTTTGCTTGAAAAGGGATTGTTACAACCTTTTCTGAATTTGTTTTGTAATAAACGGTAAAAGTAATATCTTTCACATACCCTAGCGTACCGCCACATGAAGCGTTGGCGAGATGTTATTTGGGGGATAAAAGTAACCTATAGATCTCTGTAAAAATTTTAAAAAATCAATTCGACTTCTGAACAGCTTTATTGGTATTTAGATCAGATCGTGCATATCAATCGTTATATCGGCACTTTCTCTGCTGTGCAGTAAATTCCCCTTGCCGCCAATGATGCCAGATATTTTGAAGCTTTTCGAATTCAGCCCTGAATCAGTCATGGCATAGCAACTGGAAAAGAAACCTTGTCTCCGCAGTAAAATTAATTTCAATTTTTCCAAGATGCGCAATAACTTGGTCAAAGTAACTAGTCGTCGCCCCCCGTTGTCGTAATTCCTTCCAATTCATGAATTTCTTGCCAGTAATTTCAAGAAGATGTAAAAGTAGCAGAATTTTCTCTTCTTCGTAGGACGGATCAGGATAATTTCCATGAAGGTCAGGATATGTTTTATTGACCAGCTCGAAAATATAAGAGCCAATTGCTGGTTCATTGTAAATGCCGTTATTATACAAGTAGCCTATGAAACTGAAATAATTTCCCAATTTTTCGCGAGGGTCTAAAAAAACTCCTACCCGATTAGAGGTTTAATTTGTTCATTTTTTTCTTCGGCATTAAAAAAATCTCTGACAAATCGTTTTAGAGTATCCGCAAACGGCGAGCTCTCTGTAAGTTTTAGCTCCTCATCAATCTGTAATTGAAAAAGCAATACTTCATAATTTTGGAAACCTGCGCTTTGCATATGAGTACATAAAGATAGCAGCTTTCCGGCATCTCGAGAATTTGGTTGACCATAATGGTTAACACATCGTAAAGGAAGTCGAGAGGTCGATTAGAACCGAAAACTCGAAGACAGATAAGAATTTGCAGAGTTCTTTCTTTGTTTTCATCACACATTTCAGCCAGAAGCAAATATACAAGGCTCTAAAAGAAATCAAGGAAAACCGAAGGGCAACTACTTTCAATTGAGTGGTATCATCCACGGTTTCCGAGCCCGATAAAAGTTGAAGTCGGGCAGATTGGTTACAATTACTATTCCCCTATGATGATCTCGTTTTAATCGGGGCTTTTTTACCTGATTATTCACGGAAGAAGTGGGGGAATCTTTGGCCAAATGATTTAGTGCGTGTTTCATATCATCGAATACATAATTGTGCGGCCAATAACTCTCTTTTCCCAACTGAAGTCGACATTTATTTTGTTATTCCAAAAAGAATAAATGCTTACCGTTTCTTCACACCAATGGAAAAACGTTTTAAGTTTGTGTGGGTCCTTCAATTGACTCAATATTTCATAAAGAATTTCTGGCTTCAAATATTTCGAGTCCAATATTTCCAAAGGCTCTGCTGTACTTCTCTGGAGCGAGAAGTACTCTACGAATAACAAATTTGTTACTGACCTCCAAAATCCATTCGTAATACCGTTCCAAGGCCTTCCCATTGAGTAGAGACCGAATAACTGTATCTTTCACCTCTGCTTTAACATCCAAGTTCAAGGTTTTCTCAATATATTCTACGTCTTTTGGATCTAATTCTTGTAAAAAAGAGAGAGGCATCTAAATTACAGTAAAAGTCAGGTGGCCTATAACTGATTTGCCATAAAAACGAAGAAAGACGAGCAGCTTGTTTGGGCACAAGTGGAAATGACTCGGCGTGAAGAATCGTTATCTTGTGAACGATAGAGAGAGCCATGGAATCGATAAACACTCAAAATAAGGCTTCTGTTTATTGTTGAGTTATTGAAATGGCGAGGACAACGACAGATAATTATCTTTACGAA
The DNA here is from genome assembly GCA_932521035.1 of Oscheius dolichura. Lineage (NCBI taxonomy): Eukaryota > Metazoa > Nematoda > Chromadorea > Rhabditida > Rhabditidae > Oscheius > Oscheius dolichura. The sequence goes on from OW051493.1 coordinate 7,480,739, forward strand.
ATTAGATGAATTAAATAGCTGTAGAGATTTCTGGGCTGTCCTCTGAGTTATCCTCCCTTTTCCTGCTCTCCTATTCTATCTGCCAACAAATTCATTGAGCTACCTCTAAGCTTTCGCCATTGGAGCCTAAAGTTCCATATTCTAGATATCAAACATAGAAATCTACTTTGTTTCCGAAGTCATTCGTGGCTCCATATCTTTCACATGTTTTAACATGGAAACATAGAATCCGAGATCTTCCGGTTTCCAAGACTCCAACTTCTTTCTGCTCATGGCTTCGCCAAGAAGTAAAAGTAGAACATTTTTCTCATTGTAGAGCGGTTTTGCGTATTACATATCAAGAATTTCAACGCCTATCTTATGTGCACACCAGGTTACTAGTTTGGTTGACAGAAGACCATAGTGTATAGAGCCAAAGAAGCTGAAAATAGTAATACACAGATATTCTCCCTCTTTTTCTCATCCAGAAGTAGCCAAATATTACCGCATAAGCGGTGTCATGCTTGCATCTTTTGTTTCATTTGTAAAGGAGTATTGGACATGACACAGTAAACTGTCCCGAAATGGCGATCTCCTCCATGTTCCAAACTCCTTGTCATACTGTAACTTCTTGTACATAATCATTTCTTCAAAGATGTACCATTGCTTTGCAAAGCAGTGCATGCAGGCGGCATTTTGCCGGATTTTTATAAACATGGGCCCTAATTATTTCCCCAATCCTAGTTGGAGATACAGTTAATCCATCAGTATTAGTCAGCTTCTCAGGAAGTTTGGCATTTCTGATTGCTTCGATAATTTCGTATTTATTTTTCTCGTTAATAGCAGTTAGAAATTTGTTGAAGCTTTCATCGGAAAGTTGAATTGGTGGTATATTCTATAAAATATTAGAAAGGCGGTGAAAATGGGCCTACCTCGGCTGGTATCGGGGCTATCCTTCCAACTTCCTCATTCTCCATAGAAGAAGGCGACGATTGTTCATCGCTGCTACTTTCCTAAGATAATCCCGGTTTCTCTGCCCCCTGGGATTCTTACTTGCTCATTTTCGGAGGAGGACGGATCATCACTTTGCTCGTCATCGAGTGGTTGCTTCACAACGTCGAAAACATAACCATATGGCCAGTAGTTTTCCTTCCCAGCTAAAATCTCTTCAATGGTTTGTAAACAGAAAACATACAGTATCTTCGCACCAGTTGAGCATTTTCATCCGGATATTGGGGTCTTTCAATTGAGTCAATACATTGAATAAGATTCCTGGCTTCAAAATAGAAGAGTTAATGATTTTCAATGGCTCTGCAGTGGATTTCTAAATTGTCTCTTTTCTAAAATACGGAGAAGCTGACTTAAAATCCAGGCATAATACCGATCCAACGCTTCCCCCTCGAGCAACGACCGTATAACAGAATCTTTCACCTCGGCCTTGACATCAAGATTGAGCGTTTTCATAACATATTCCACATCGTTCGAATTTAATCCTTGTAGGAAAGGAAGTTCCTCCTAATTTATAGTAAAAGTTTAGCAGTTATTTCCATACCTGCTGTTCCAATCTGAACAATATGAGTAAGGTTTTTTTAAAGTTAGCGTGGAGAGGAGATTGAGTGAACACAAGCGATCCAGGTCAAACAGGGGCAAAGATGTGAATAATCAATACAAAAAAATGCTAATTTCCAAAAATTAATACACAGAGGTGATGCCGCGAACATCTTGGAATTTGCCTTTGACACGACGACAGTAATGTATCAAATTGAAATTCTCCATTGTAAGGTTCTGCGGTTCTCAGGAGGAAATTGAGCAATCAATCAAAAACATCATTTGTTCTCTTTCTAGAATCTTCATATACTCTAACCACAATTTTTAAAAAAAGACAAAAAAAAACAATAAAATTCAATAAAAATCTGAGAATTTGATAGGAAATATCATTGTGAGTTGGTTATATTCGGGGGGAGAGACTGCTTTGATTTGAAAAACTGCTAGACACGAAACCAGAATGGACAAGGTAGTGTGGGGAAAATACAACTCTATGGACCCGGCATGGCACAGGGGAGGATGGATTCAATGGGAATATATCGGGGCTGGCTGGGGCCCTTTTTGGAGTGTGACAAGTGGAGGAGGAGGAGAAGGAAAATGATGAGATCAGCACTGGGCAGAGGGACAGCCGTTGGCGCGGTGGCGTTGCACCAGGTGCTCCAGCTGGGACAGCGTCGAGCGCAGGCTCATCAGCTGGGTATCCAGGATTTGGGACTTGGCCTTCTCCGATTGGACCTGAAAATATCAAAAATAAGAAGAGGTTTGGCTAAATAATCCGGTTTAATACGGGGAATTCAGTGAATTCAGCCCGCGCGCGGCCGGTATTCAAAAGGGGCATGGATTTAGTTGCGAAAGTCAAGGCCACCCGGTTCCTGCCACGAAGATTTCCTATTTAAACACCAGAAAATTAAAAAAATCGATTAAAGGAGGGACGAACCTGTGTCTCAAGTTCATTAATCCTGTCCATTTTCTTCTGGCGGCATTTAGAGGCGGCTGCCCTGTTGCGGGCGCGTTTCCTCTCCAATTTTCGCCTCTCCTGCTCATCAAGGCTCATCCTGAAACAGGAAAATTTATTAAACGATCAATATACGACAGAATGTTACCAAAATTTCCCTTTAATCCCCGCACTGCCCTCATTTTCCCCAAAATTCAGCCCATACTCACCAATTAGTCGTCTGCGATACAAAATATTAGTCAAAAAATAAGAAAAATCCGATGAAATTCGTTGGGAAAAGTAAACTTTTAAAGGTCGGAAAAGTAACGGAAGAGAGTCGAGGGGGAACTGGGGGAGGAATGAGTCACCCCTTCTATCTCTGCCCTCTGTGACTGGGAATGAAAACAAGGTCGACAAACACGCGCAGGGGAGCGAGGGGGAGGGAGAGGGCGCCGCCGGCCGGGTGGTGGAGGTGATGAAAGGGGGGAGGCCACAATGTGTTGGCTGTGGTCAGTGTTCAAGTGAAAAGAGCTGGGGAAATTCGTCTGTTTGAGCAATACGGTGTTTCTCCCACTCTCGGGAGCAAAAGAGGGGCAAGCGAGAGGAGGGGACACGGAAAGCACAAATGATGTCTGGACCCTCTTGGCCCCAAGGATAAGATGCGCTAAAGTTCTCAAGATTGGAATACAGTCCGTTTCCAGGTCTGACGTTTCGTCGCCTTTTGTCAAAGAATGACCACCGTTTCCTGAATTTCAGTGACGAACTTGAAAATCAGGAACATATGATCTCAAAATGATCAAAGGTCCCCAACCGCGTGACCTTTGCATGGAAAATGGACTATTCCCTGGAAAAACCATGCTTACTAATACTTTTTACAGTAATTTGCCCCCCCCTCTCTTTGTTTTTTGTTTCCCTTCCCTTGGCCCGTTGTCCCCCTTCATTAAGCAAGATTACGGTAATGTGTTGCCTTCTTGGCCTGGGTCTTGGCCCTATAACAGTCCTTTAAATCGCGTCTAACATTTTCCTCGCCAGTTTCCCGACTGTCAGGCTATAGACGCACTGTTTTAAGACCATAATTGTTCCCGGTCTGGCTGCCAATAAAATACCAGTCTTTTCACATCCCATTTTTGCCCCCCCCCCCCCTCGTGGTATGAAAACCTGAAACTTTTATGGAGCAAATAGAAAAAAGGCCCCTCTACGTCTGTTGGAAAAGCTGAAAGATGACGAATACGAGGACGGATTCGGGTCGTGGCAAAGCGAAGAGATCACAGTGACTCATCTCTTTGTATTCCCCCGAGAGAGCGAACGGATAGACAAAAAAAGTCGAGAGTAAAGATTGCCGTGGTCAAAAAATGAGAGAAAAAAACTGTCATTAGTTGAGTTTTTGGCCATAACAGTCACTGTTTTAAGCTGATTTTTACAGTCAGGGAGGGCCAGTCAGCTGGAAGAAACAGTAAAAAGCACAATTTCCCTCCAGGGGGAGCCAGCTGGATTCAATTGATGGTTTCGAAAATACAGTCTGTCAATAGCTCTTGCAGGCCTATTTTTAACTCCACTGCATATCCACTAATCTACAGTATCCAATGGATGGTAAACAGGGAATGAATTGATAAAAAATGAGAGATCACAATGAAAACCATTGGACTTTTTGGATCATAGCGATCCCTAGCCCTCCATGATCTCTGTTTTCGGGTTTATGCCATTTTCGAGGGGCCTACTCAATTCATTTGAATCCCTCTTTTTCAGGTTACAGTAAAGGTCAGCCAGCCATACTAGTCAGATCGGAGACCGCCTGTGCCGGGTCTGTTACAACACAGAAGAGACTCAGCCAGCCTGTGTTGTGATTAGCTGGAGGTGAGTAAGCTGGCGAGGGCCTGTGGTGCCATGCAAATTGCCTGCTGTACGAACGTTTTGGAGCCAAAGAACCAAGGAAAGTCCGTAAAATGCTACAGGATTAGCGGCTCATTAAATTAGTTGATTACCGGAATCCAAAGAAGATCAATGCTCAAAAGTATCGGATTTTTTAAAGTGGTAGCGGGGACTGTAGTCTTCTCCAACCCCTCGGAAAGAACAAAGTTTTTCCCCGGTTTGAAAGACGGGTGACCTGAAATCGATTCGACCCCCAGTTCCCTCTTCGCCATTCTTCTGCCTATGTACAATAACCAATAGAGAGAAAGTACAGGAGAAACCACTCCCAGTTCTACCATCTGCACGTAGTCCCCAGACAAGAAAAGGCAAAATACGAACCAGTGCTCCTGGGCAGAGTAGTGGTGATGTTGAAGAGGATTGTACATATTGTAAAAAGGGATAGCTAGCTAGAGAAGGAAGACGATGATGTGGTTGACCAGCAGAGGAAAGAGAACGACACTCTGTCACCCGGAGAGGGGGCGGGGAAGCCGGGCCACCACGGACTGCCTCTGACTCATCCCGGGCTGTAGGGGAGAGAGATAGGCACACGCTAGACCCGGTGGAGCTTGAAGGGCAGGACGGCCATTTACGGAAGATCTGGGAAGGAGCAGAACCCTTTTTTGAGGTACCGGAGAACCGAGAAATACAGGCTAGCACCCTGTTTCCGCAACAAACCCGTTTGGCGAGTGCTCCAGACCGCCAGAATCAAGATTTTGCCCTGATTTAGCCTTATAAGAGTCGAGATTTATCCCTAGGACGAAAACTGTCCCCGAAAACTACGAGGTTCCCTGCGAAACCCCGATCTTTCCTCTAATCTACCAGTTTCCGTTTCCACCTGACCTTCATGCAAATCCTCCTCCTCCACCTATAGTCCTAGGCTCTTTGCCGAAGAGGAGAAGAGCGACCATCGTCGTCACCCTCGTCCTCTTGGTGGCGATCTTTAGGAAACAAACAGACTGTCGACCCCCGAGGAAAGAGGAGAGAGAGGCGATTAGCCCCTTTCTGCCTTTTTACAACTTTTGACGGGATCTCCTGTTCGCTTTTTTACAATCCGGGTACATTCTGTCATGGAGAAGGCTGGCGGAAGAAAGGGTCAGGTAGATTAATTGGCAAGAAGTTGATCAGGTGGGGATGGAAAAAGAGGGTGAAGAGAGTCGGGAAAATGTACGAATTAGAGCTGGAGCCCGAAAATTAAAGATTTCATAAGAAACAGATCAAAATTAGCCGTGGAATGGCTTTTTGATGTCATGGAAAAGGGCCAAATACAGTAATCCGGGCCGTATTTCCCCATTTTCAGACTTTGGAGCTTCTTTTGGGTACCGAAAAGAACCCGGATCCCCAAATTATTTGACCGGGTTCCCCCTTCTAATATTAGCCGTTTGCCTGTCCTTGTCGCTACACTCGCTACCGTAACCCCTCGCCAAATGATCGCCCTTATCTGATTCTGGTCGTCGTATATCAATTGAAATTTCCTTTTCTCTCTGTACAAAGACCAGGTCAAAATGACTCAAGGTAGTCTTTGCGGAGGCGAGCTGTTTTTAGGCGAAGGCGATGTCTTGAGTCGTTATCAGGAAGCATGTGGTGAGGAATGACGTAGTAAACAGCGTTCTGATAGACCGGAAACAGGGGGACTCCTCTCTAACTTAGAGGGAAGAACTTCAGGGAGGATTTAGAAGCATCAGAAGCTGGAAATTGGGCAAATTTTGTTCAGGGGGTATCTAGAGGCTTCGGAAGGAAAAGAGACCCATTTTCAGGGAAGTTTCCGGCATAAAATGGTATAGAACGATCAAATCTGCTCAACATTTCGAAATCAACCCGCCGGTTCGCTGCCAACCCCTCTTCCGTGGTCTGTAGGCCACTCGGCCACCTTTTCCCTTTTGTTTTCCCCCATCGCGGCAGCGGTCTCTGTCTTTTCTCCCGGCAGGCTACAGTAGCCAGCCCCGAGGAGAATTCTCTGTCTCCCAACCTTTTCTCCCTTTCTTCGTCACCAAAAGCACCGCCGCTCTGTGACATTTATAATCTTTGGAGCTGGTAGAAACCGTGTCAACACAAGCTGATAAAAATAGGGCTATTTAAACAATACACAGTGTGCTGTATTTTGAGCTTTACTTTAAACAGCCAGCCAAGGGAGATTTCAGTCTAGGGACCCGGAACTTTTGCTAATTTGAAGGCGAGACACATGCCGTCTAATGTGGATAATAAGCCAACTAGGCGAGGAAGAAGAGAGGATCATAAGGTTAATCTCCCTGGGAAAAGGCTCTTCCTCTTACTGTACGGGTTCAAAATCAGGCGCCAATTTCAAACCGGAACGACCGGGTAAACTGGGTGGGGCTCTGTACCAGTCTCGGTTCCAAAAACCGTCGCTTTCGAAAGGTTGGAGGGAAATTCAAAATTTTGAACTTTTTGGAGGGAATTTGGATTACCGTAGGAGCTCTTCTCCTGGAGAAGGTTTTCTTTGAGGAAAGGGCTAATTCGCCGGTTGAAAAGAGATCCCGTGGTCCGCTGTACGGTTTACAGCAAAAATCCAAGAAAATGAATCATTATAAGGGAAAATATTGTGTAATTCGTTGATATTTCTGTGTGTTTTACAGTTTAAAGAGCTAAAATTCATCAGAATACGGTAACTTCCCATTTTTTGGAAGGTAGTGTTAGGAGAAAGTAGCCCTCTCCTCGGTATCAAGGTGAACAGTCGAATGGCTACTGTAGGGTCCCAGATAAGGTTTATCTCTGCCGGTTTCTCCCTGTTGATTCATATGACACAGCTCTAACAATCCGTGGCTATCAAACACAACACGGCGAGCCCCTCCCCAAAAGCCCAGTCAAAAGTTTGCCGACCCGGTCCCCTTCAAATACAAGAGGAACTTACTCATAGGACGTTAGGGGTCGACCGGCTCCTACGGTGGCCGTGGCACCGATACCGGACGACGACGAAGACAACGCCGACGACGGACCGGGCATGAGGGTTTGTTGAAATCCATGCATATAGCCCTGCATCGGGTCATAGAGACCCAAATCCTGTCCGTAGGGCATCTGGCCGCTGGCGAACATCTTACTGTAGAGGGGATGAGGGGAAATTCGTCGAGGGGATGCTCTTCGGCTGGGGAACGGCCCGGAGGTGGTAGAGGGAGAGAGCGGGAGACCGCGGGACGACGAAGGCGGGGGGCGTGGTGACTCAGATGGAATAGCACAATCAATGCAACCGGAGAGCGTACAGGACGACGACCATCAGAACTATCCTCGATTGTTAGCTCAAGGGGGAGAGGGGCCCCTCGAGGAAGTCATAAATGGTTGATGTCCGGAAGTCAACAGTTTAACGAGCGATTAACCATTCTTTTAGCCGGCCGACAGTAGACGAATTGGTGGTTAATTTGAGCTCTAGAATCATCCACAGCCAATAGCCACAGCTAGACTTTTAACCAAAAGAAATTGGGACCAGAGACATCATTATTTCGTCCAAGAAGGCCTCCAGGAAGAAGTTGGTTCCCAAAATTAATTTCTACAATAATCAGGGTCTATGAACGCAATTCTGGTTCTACCGATGCCCTAATTCATCCTATTTTTGCTCGGATGGTCAAGGTAAGAGGCTAGCTGTCAGACAAAAGAACTCCACCCGATTTTGCTTATCACCAGTTATGAAATTTTCTCACTGGCACCTTGAATTCCTCAATTTTAGATAGCCTGAGCAAATATTTGAAAGTCTACGAAAAGTTTTTCTGATCAAAACATTATACAAAACTTCTCGGAGAGGTTACTGTAGCTGTCAATTACACCAAATTGACCGCGTTCCAAAATAAACAGTTTTTAGACCGTCAAACCACCCACACGGTACTCTCGTTGTTTTGTCAGTCTACATCGAGGTTAGAGGTGGAGGTGGGGATGACTAACTGCCAGGGCTTTTAAACAGAGAAAGGGTGGCCAGTTCGGGGATTGGTATTTCAAGGAACAGCGGGTTTAACAAACCTGTACCTGCTGATCTTTTTTGAACCTGGCCTGACCCAGGGCTAGAATCTCAACGGGACTGGGAACTCAAAAAGATGGCCGGAGGTTCCAATTTGTCCAAATATGACCTTTTCTAAACGTGGGGGTACTGTAACATTGGGTAATCTCCTTTCATTCTCCAGAAAACGGATTAAGAAGAGCCGAGACCTAAAAATCCGGAGCCGACTACCCCGATCCCGGCACCCAGCCGACCCACTGGGGGTGGACTCCAATCATACAGTTCGAATAGCAAGTTTTCTTCAAAAGGTATCAATCTAAGGCTAGACAGCGGTTAAAAGAATAAAGAGAGCTGTGTTCCGCCGGCAAAAGCTAAATCCGGCGGTTGACCCAGTCTTGTGCAACAGTGGCATGGCATCGCGTGTCTCTCTGTGTTCCCACCGCTCTGCCCTTTTTTGAACCTGTAGAGAAAAAGGGTGGGAAAGTTTGTCTCTCCTTTGTCCTTTCTGTGTTCCTCAGTCTCCAAAAATTCCTTCCTCCCCGTGTACACCTAAGCAGCCACATTAGAGTAGTATTAATCTCCCCCCTCTTGGGGAGGGGCTGGTTCCCTCTCGGCCCATCCTTGCATCCATCCGCCTTTCTTTGTGAGCTAAAGCACAATCACCCACCAAGGAACACAAACATACGAGCCGCCAAGCATGGGCAAACGTCGTGATCGTTGTCGGTGTCGACGGGTCGACCGCCAGCCGGGAATACGCCGGCGCTTATGGATAGGCATATTTGTTGGCACAAGGAAGGGGAGAGAGGGAGAGGGGGGCACGAACGAGAATGGTCTAGTAGGGGTCGGCTGTCCCAGCTAGTAAGATCTCTTGGGGCTTTATAAGGCACCTTGCAACAAAGAAATATGCAAATTAGACGGATTTCCGGTTGAGTCACAAGTCACCAAAGACACAATACACACAATCCTTTCTTTATTTTTCTTCATGAACTTGTGTTTGGGCCCCAATGACTAATTACTACCGGAAACGGGAATTGAGAGCCAAAATGTGGAGAAAATACCGTAATCCACCAAGTAGAAGTCAGATTCTTCCACCATTTTGGACTGTCCTTCCAAGAGGAGCTTCTAATTAAAAGAGCAACCATTGGAGGACAGGGTTACAAGCATTGTAATCACGAGCGTACAAACTCGTAAAGGGGAGGGCCTTCATATAATACAGTAACCCCAGAACAATTGTTAATTTATTGCTGAACTTAATTTAAAGTGCATTTCTGACTCCGGTTTAGGATGTTTTGATGACCTGTTATGGAATTTTTGTTACTAGGCGTAACCCCTACGTAAGCGACCAGAGAGTGGTTATCGGGCCGGAAACTTCCCATGTGAAGGTTTCTATCATTTTTTTTCTCTTTTATATCTGAACTTACTTTCTGCGATATGGATAATGCATCATTTCCTCTCCTTTTAAGAGAATAATGGGAGAAATCTCTAGAAATATTCGGTCTAGAAGGATAGTCTGGCGAGTGACACACGTAAGAGTGGCGAGCGAGGGGAGAGAAACGTCTCTCGTGTTCACCAACAGCTGGTAGAATGACTAGGTGCGCAACTAAAGGGGGCAGTTATTTGGCTGGGGGCTGGAGGAACAAGATGCCGGGGGAGAGTGACTCATTTGTGTTGGGGCTGGGTGGAGACGGGTGATGTGGATGACCAGCAACCGTTACGAAATAAACTAGAGAGGGGGATGACTTCCGCCTACCCTTGGGGCACGTCTCCCTTCCCGTTTATACCAGAATAGACGGGAGAAAACTCACCCATATTTGGAAGAACCATGGGAGGAGGAGGAGGGAAGGCCGCTAAGAGCCACCGAACTGCTGCGAGACATCTCAGAGGTGCTGTCGGGGGAGTCATCGGAGATTGTGACCTCTTGTTTAATGTCGATCTGAATATTTTTATTTAACGTCTTAAAGAGAGTTTAAGGCGATCGTTTCCCGGCAGTTTATAGATCAAACCGCGGCCGGGAGCCAGCGCCTGTTCCTGGTCTCTCCCGGTTGTTTTTTCGGGAAAGAATGAGTCATAAGGTCAATTATTAGTTCAGGAAAAAGTAGCGGGTAATCCAATTATATAATCCGAGGTAAAAACGCTCCATTAGTGGCAAAAACAGAAGAGGCCGCGTAATCCGGCAACGTAATCCAGTGAATCAGCTCTCCTCCACCCGTTCGGCGAGAGAAATGCCCCCGCTGATTCACCCCCGTCCTTTTCCCGTATGTGTTTTCCCATGGTAGAGAGATGCGTACTCAAAGATTAGTCAGCTGCCGGGTTTTGTTTGGAAAACGGGAGAGGTCACCATACCCTTTGTGCAGGAGTTCTGTGGCCAAGAAGGTTCCCGAGCGGAAGACGAGCTTACCTTCAAAGGACCAGTATTCGTGGCACTAAGCCCTGAGTCAGAACTGCTGGTGGATACGGAGGTAGAGGGGATATTCGCTATGGTAGTTGAAGGACCGGGAAGAATTGAAGAAAAGGCATTCGGGAAACCAGTAACAGACGTCGTCACAGAAGGCGCCGCACCCAGCGGCGTTCCGACCATCGCCTGGAGAATCGCCTGCAGTTCTCTGAAAAAAGCATCGTGTTGTTGTGATGTGGGATATTTTCCCCCGTTTCACAAGTTTGAACTTTGCGGGAATAACGGCCACGGGGCTTCGCGGCTTGCTTGACCGAGTTCAGAAGGGCAATGGGCCAGCAGATCTCTGTTTGTTAAGGGATCTCTCATTGTTGTCTCTGGGAAATGGCAGTTAACGCTTTTCTGGCCAGGGGAGTGATGCAAAACGCCTCCTTTTCCTCTCAAACGGTAGTAAATAATAGCGGAAACAGTTCAGTGGCTTGAAGGCATTTTGCTAGAAGTGCAGGGACTGGAATATAATGATTTGCCAGGGGAAAACTCAACCCGAGGGCAAGTCCTCCCTTTAGAAGGTGCAATAGTCCATTTTCACCGGAAAAAATTTGTGTTTCGGGGTCATTTACCATTTTTCCAAAAGCCAGGAAGAAAATTCCTTATTTTTCTACTGGAAATGGACTGGCAAGCTTTATAACTGGTAGGAGAGGATAGTTTAGTAGGCATAAAACTCAGAGCAGGGCCCTGCAACGCTCCGTTCCGGGCCGGGTCTGGACTCTGACGGAAGAGATCAAAATGTTCGCCATTAGCTGGCTTGTCTTTTCTTCTTCTGGGCTTTAAAGTAAGCTAATTGGACAAAAGATGCGATATATTCGCAAAATATAAGAAAGTGGGAAGTGGAAATAGAGAAAAATGAGATGGGAGCAAGTGAACTCCGTGCTCCCTCTCGGAACATGTACAATGTACACGCGTATTCTCTAATCCCAGTGAATAGAAAATGATGTGTTTTTTATCTGTAAGTTGGAAGCAATCACTCTTTTGAATTTTTGCTAATAGAAAAATCCCCATTTTCCAGGAGAACGGAGAGGGAATAATTCGTTTGAACAGGCACCGTCAATTCAAGAAAATGTCGCCTTCTATGAGATATGTGATAATCGTATTCTCTCTTGATTCATTTACGTATAAGCCAATTTTTAGACTCGATTACTCGGAAAATATAAGAAAAGGACTGAGTCATAGTCGAGGGAGTGAGAGAAGAGAACATTCTGGTCGGGATCTTATGATTGTGGGGAGCAAAATGAGAGCCATGGGAAGGTGACCTCTCTGATCTATATAATTACTACCTAATAATTTTGGTAGATGTGTGATTTTTGAACTGAATAGGCGGCAAATGAATAATTAGAGCCCTTATTTTTTATCCAAGGGGCATTCACGGGAAGACGGAAGACTTCGGGGTAATCGAAAGGAATTTCCCGAATACATGGAAATGATAAAAGTTTTTGGGTCCTGAAAGGAACTTTAGGTTGATAGCCAAGTTTTAGACTAACTACCGTACCCATGAAGCGGCCCTATCCAATTCCCGGGTCCTCTATGATGGTCTAAGACTCCCAGTTGCTATGAAAACGAAAGGGAGAGGTCCTGACACATTCTGAAGGGTACCTACCTCGGTTTCTTGTGGTTACGGTAATCCAAAAGTCTAAATTTTCGAGAGATCGCTTTGACCATGATGTGTTTATAGTCTGCTCCGGTAAAATTTAACGGTAGAGGGAGACTGTAGAGCGCCCGCTGCGGCGCACTTGTGAGGATATTATCCATTCCCCCGCTCCCCCAGTTTTAACCGATGGCTGTTTACTTCACTTGCAGATAGATGTAGTATTTTTCCCAGCCGTTCTCTCCCTCATTTTCCGCCTCAAACTCACTTATTAGAGGTGGGAGTAGCTGCAAAGGGAGAGGCCAGATCTGTTGTACCCAAGACAGCGGGGACCAGATAACCGGGACTCAGGAGAGCGGCCTTCTTGTTATCGAACTCGAAATTATTGAGACTTTGAACACTTCGCAAAGCATCTGAAAGGATACAATTTTAAAATGGAAAGACTGTTTACCCCTGCGGTACATTTTCCCGGCTGGAAGAAGAGACTACAAAAGTGGACTGGGACGAGTTCCCTCCCTTCTCGAAAGGGAGACAGCCCCCCTCCCCTTTTATGAAAGAAGTTTCTGACTCATAAACACCTGCGAGGCGAGAGCCTTTTTCGGGTGGGAACAGCTGAGAAAGGGCTGCGGCTGGGCCATGCAGAAAAAAGACGAGAAGGGTTACAGGGTCATGGGATGCGGATACGATATGCGGTGCGGGAAGGACTATTCCAGGCACGTATGGCCGTTTCTCTTCTCCTTTTATTAGACGGTAGATGGCGTCTCTGTCCTATTAAAGTCATTTTTTAATGGAAATGTGGGTATCTGCCATTTCTCTCCCAGAAAGGACATGTTTTTCGAGAAATGATGACTCATGGTCCCCTCTTTCTGACCCCTTGCGTTCGTCTCTCCCGCGCTCGGATGACTCCGAGACAGTACTGTTTACCTTCAAGTGGGAGATAAACTGTGAGAACTCTGGAGAGGCTCGTAAAACGTGGGAATATTGACTCAGAGAGCCTTCTCTCCAGAGAGAGAGAGAGACCACTTCTACTCATTACCAGTTGGGAAAAGAAGTACCGGCACTACAAATCACAACTACCCACCCGTATTTAAACAAGAGAAAACTCACCGAAGAATCCTTGAGCATATTGTTTTTGAGCGGCTGTAATTTCCATACTGTTGCTGACTGCTGAAAAGGAGCAATTCATTACGGAGATCAGAAAGATTATGATCCGCATACTTTTCCCTTTTTCTGTGAAATAATTGAATTTTTGAGTGTTACTACTCGATTAAAGCAGACTTATTCTCGCTGTACATGTTGATCACTCCCGTCCGCTCGGCTAGGGTGGCTATTAATAGTAGAAATTAAATTGCACATGGTACAAGATAAGAGGGTGATCTGAGTCAAAAATTTAAAAAAAAGAGCAGAAATAACGGGTCCTGGAGAGATTAAAGCTCCAGGAAATGACGGGCGTCAACTCAAAGCCAAAGAGATTTGAACCGCGCGCGTGAGACGGTGACTCGGCTGGATAGGCAAGCAATAACCATGTCATCATCTATCTGTCTCTCCCGTCTCTCTCTCCTTTTTCTCCCCGATGTGTATCATTTATGCAACGAGAAAGAATAAACATGATGATGATGTGTTTTTCGTTATTTTGGATGACAGAGGAAGGAAGCTCTAATCTTAATTTTTTGGTCTCAGCCCGCATTTGTAAATAGAGGAGGATCTTCTGCAAGGGCCCAGGGGAAAACATACTCTCGTTGGATATGGTTTTTGTACGGAAAAGCCGAGATTTTGGGGGGATTACTAGAAGTAATAGGAGTCATCAGTAAAGTAGGTAACCGAGTTGATTTTTTGGCGGAATACATTCGTGACTTGCATTTTTCTTTACTTTTTTTGCGCTGTCTGCTCATTTCGAGGGAATAACAAGGGTTGCAGCCGGGACGGGCAGGCCCCAGAGGTTATGGTACTCTCATTCCTTTAATTTCTAGGTACACTAGTAGCAGTGGAAACAGAGAGCGATAAATTGATTTCGTTAGTTTTCAAGGAACATTCCACAGCGCCTGGAGACAGTATCCTCTAGTTTGTCCTCCCTGACTAAAGGCTACTGTAAAAATATTCAATTTGACCAGTGGGCCCCTCAACGGACGGTCAAATAGACCTTTAACAGTGAAATTTTTACCCCTTGGAAGTAAACATTGGGCTTTGCAACTTGTATACCAAGGATCCTGGTTAGACTGAATAACATCTGGCCTGCTACGGCCTGGCGCATTTCATATCCTCTATGGGACGATATTTTAGCTATCAAATTCAAGTATTCGAAAACAAACTAAAGAAAGATATAAGATAAAGAATTCGGGCACTGGCCATCCGCGTTCTGATACTTACCGAACGACTGGGGCGGCTTGCTGAATCCCAACATGCCGAATCCTAATCCCTGAAGCATGGCCGGCTAGACGACCGTATGGTGACCAATGTGGTCACCTACTGAATGAACAATGACTGACAATGAGCAATATAAGAGAAAGGGAGAAAAAAGGGATAATGTAGAAGGTTGTACGGATGGCCATCAAAAAGAGAAACAATCAGTTTCTACGCCTGTTGACGTCGCTCATAGATTAAAATCTTTGGATCACACACCGACACATTCTACTCGCGCGCTGTTTACGAAAAATGAAAGATGGACACTGAAAATGGTCAACAACCGCTTCCTCTCCCGCGATGCAGAGAATGAGAATGACCACCAGCGAAAAAGAGCGGAGAATGTTTTGAAATTAGGCCCACCCCCCTTTGGGGGAGATAACAATAACAGAGGTTTTTTCTTTGTTTTCCAAATGGAGGAAAGGGAAGGGAAGAAAGCGTAGGGAGGGGATAAAAAGGAAGCGATCATTCAGGACATCCTTATTTTGTCCGGGGAACGGGCAAAAATAAACGAGAAGGAACGGAAAGAAGATCAGGAAGGCGGGAACAGAGATCGCGACTATTCCTGCCAGGATTTGTAGGGATTTTGGATTTTTAGAGGCCAAAACAGAGTTTGCCGAAGAATTGGCGTATATCCACTTCCAGAAATCGATTTTCGTGGAACGAGATTGAAGACTACCGTAATCCGAGAGTAAAACACAGACTAGCAAAAAGGGGAGAAAGAGAAAAATAAGATACAAACGGCGCAGGTCAAAAAGACTAGAAGGTCATTCCACTGTTAGCAACTCTATTAGTCAGCCTTTTGCCCGTTCGTAGGAAACGAAACTATCTCAGTCAGGGAGGTTACCGCGGACCTTCTTTTTCTTTTTTTTTCTATGGGGAATTCTAATTCACTGAGACACTTTTCCGGAGGGCCACCCGCTTTTCAAAAGGAACCTAGGAAACTGCCATTATTTTGCAGACTTCCTCTAAATTCCACTGGAGATATTGGAGGTGGAAAACCTAGCACAGAAGACGATCTAGGACAGTGGCGAGCTCCCGCCAAGCCCCGTGGATGCAATGAATTGAATGAATCACTGGACAGTGTTGTTGACGAGAGCCGTTCTTTGTGTATATGTTAGAACCCGTGCAAATGGTTCTCGGAGCAACAAGGGCCGCGCTGCCTGAATCATCGAACAGGACGCGCTTTGTGACGAAATCTTTCCGAAATCCTCTCCCTAACTCACAACAACCTTTCAAACGATTCACACAGTCATTTTTATAAGGAATAGACCTGAGTAATTCTTACAAACAGTGGCTAGAAAATGGAGGTGAGAGTAACAAAAAAGGGGTAGACAGAGCTTCCCAAATCCCCCGTCAGCGAGCTGTATATAATTGAGCTTTTGTTTTGACCGTCTCCCCCCTCTCTCCCCTTCTATTCTCTCTACTGAGAATGAATAGGTGAGGTAGTGAGCGTGGCGGGTGTCATGGCGAGTACAGTTCAACTTTCTGTTTTTCATTTCCTTCTTTCTATAGACAATCGTCGTCAATCTCCTCCCTGAGGGGAAGAAATTAGCCACAACAGATACAGTAAGCAGACAGCGTCACTGGGGAAAGGGCACCGGGGCATAAATGACGGGATGGAAGCTAAAATTAACCGGGAAGCAAAATAGGATACAGTATCCTGGTAAGCTTCATAAAATGGTAAAGAAAAACGCCGGCTTGTACCCATGATGGAAGCAGATAAACTACAGAAAACCTTTAAACCGGGCTGAGCCCTACAGATTTAGGAAAAGGAGACCAAATGGATCTAAAATGGTCCCAGAACGATTAGAAAAGGCCTCGAAGCGAAAATATAGATGGAAAAGATCACGCTAAAAGATCGGGTCGGCTATTTCTGCAGTCGCTTCGAGACCTGTACCCGAAAGCTTATATCTGTCCCGGAAAACAGCACGCGTAAAAATAAGCCTTCGATGAGCTGGAAGATGAAAAAATCCGTCTTCGGTTGGGGGTGGGGGAGGGTGGATATTGGTTAAAACTTCCACAATAGAAGCCAAACTTCATTCCTGACTTGCATCAGATTTTCACTAGTAAAACTGGGAAAAGGGGGAACAAAGGGTATAAAAGCTGGCTAGCTTCTACTCTCGAGGTTTTGTCACACCCAGCTGGTCTGACCTCGGCGCGTTCTCACTTGTGAATCACGCTCTGGTGAATCCTAATCTTCTAGAACTAAATAATCGAAAGCAGCTTTCCCCGTCAAAAGTTACCAAAGGGGATAAGTAGACGACGAATGAGTATCCGTATCAGTTCACGTCTCTCCCTCATTTCGGGAAATGTCGATTAAAGCCTAATGGAGGGCAAGAGGGCGTGTGTGTCAAGGGAAGGGAATATGATGAGGCGCCGGTTTACAGAGAACGAGGAGAAGGCAAGATCAAAGGGGAAGGAGTAGAGATGCGGGACAGGAGGGAAAGAGGAACGGATCTTTGGAGGATGTCTGGCCCGCTCAGAACATGCCCGTATTCAATACAAGGATCAAGCGCTTCGGGACCTTTTGGTACTATATTGTGGCCAAATGTTTTGATTTTTAATTTCGGCCATGGAAACTAAGAAAGGGTGGTCATTTTTCGACGAAAGGTCCCGAAACGCTTGACCGTTGCGTTGGAAACGGGTTAATTTTCACAATAATTTTCCTGCGCAACCCCTAAATGCCAAAGGGTTTGACAACGACAGTTTTTCCTGAAAAAATAAAGCCTTCTGCTAACGGCACACGGTAGATATGTTGGTTTTTAGCAGGGGATGTTGACAGATTACGGTAAGATGGACTTAAATAGCTCAAAAAAACGACTATGATCTGGAGAAAAGAGCGAAAAAGATGCGTACAATGTGCGACTAATCTCAAAATGATAGGATTCCTGGAAGTGAGTGGCGTTTTCCGGGGCCTCTCTGCTCTGATTAATATATCCTCACGTACGAGAAAGATCACAGGGGAAGGAGGAGAGAGTCGGGGACACTAATCGGGCGGGGACGATGTAAGGCTTTTCTTGTAATTTGCAGAGTCTAAATGAAGCAGAAATCGGATCAGATTATAAGTCGAAGACCGACGGAGAGGAGAAGGAACTGCATTTTGATCACTTCTACCCGACTTCCTCATCTACTGTAGCCATTCCAGTGGCTGAGCATTAATTGTGATCATGTCGGCCGTGACCAGAAGGTCTTCCCCCCCCCCCCCTCCTCCGGTTACTGTAGGGAGAGGAGCGGAATATTTAATACAGGTGGTAAGGAAACGATGCCAAAAGATTCAGCCGCTCTTTTCAAACTTTCGTAGCCATAATTTTTATGCCTGAAGATCAAATGCAAGAAATTTGGTATGCAGTTAATTCTTCTACCTATTTTAACTGTTGGATTACGGTATCGAGTAAACCTATCAGCTTTGTGATCGAGTATTTGGGAACGTGGCGAGCAAACGTTGTCTGATTCTCAATTTATATTTGAAATTCAGGCGCTTTTGCCGAATGGTCCCGTAGTGGAAAACACCGACGGTGGGAACGACTATAGAATTCCAATGCGCGCCAGTGTGCCACCTTGCATCTACTGTTTCCTCTTCTTTTTTTTTCCTCGGTCTGACTGTTTCTTTTTGTAAGAGTATTAAAAGTGAGCATACTTGCTCTACATGAACTTTCTATGATAAATATTATGTCAGTTAAAAGCTGTTCCAGAAGAGCTGCCCTAGGATAATGCGATTCCTTTTAGAGGGGCTGTAAAATGAACGCGGCTAATCTCAAACAAAGCCGTTTGGTGCAGGAGTCAATTTGCCATAAGCGGAGATTTTTGAAGAAAAGCTGAGATCAAAAGAAGAACTGTGTGGTTGTTTGGAGGATTCGCGTGACCTGGAGGTCTCACGAGGAATGGATAGAGAGATACTCCCTTCGCGTCGGGACCAAGTCGTTTAAATACCTTTCGTGGCATCTGATCTATGTCGCTTGGATCTTGCGTGCTCCAGATAAAAAATAGGCTGACTGTTCCCGAATTCAAGATTTTTTACCTGATTATCCGACACAAAAATACTGCTGTAAGCGCTCGCGCTTCGGATAAATGAGGTGACTGTCACCCGAAAGGGTAGATAACAAGAGGATCTTAGGATTGTACAATCACGAGCACGAGTACACAGAAAAGACAGAAAAGCAACGAATAGCTAAAGATCGGGAAAAGGAGACACACATCCTCGTCACTATATCCTTCTTCTTTTGACATTTATCTGGTTGAGACCCTTCTTTTTATTTGAGGAAGTGCTACGAAAGTTCCTCTGTACTTGGTAATGTGTTTTGCCTAGATCAAAAGATAGAAAGAGCCCCATAGGTCGGGAGGATTATCTCGAGAAGGGAATCAAAACCCGCTTCCAGGATTTTTCCAGAGATCTCCAGAAGAGCTCAAAGGGTTCTCCAAGTTTCTGATTAATTTTTTTTTCTGGATGATAAATAGGAAATCCTGGATAAATCCTGGAATAGAACATCGGGTTTTTAAGACGACTGGGCCGGACTTTCTGCTATAGAACCTGTGATAAATTGAAATCTTTCAAGTTGGATCAAACCCTTTTTTCGGTGAGTGGATGAACGTTTGGGGTTCGTTTTTTTGATTGCTAGATTTTTTATACGGTAGATTTTTTCCCAGAAACAATCCGACGGTTCAATACACGGTACTCCACCTGCACCCTTAAAGTCTCTGCAGTAGGCTCATCTTTATTCAAAACAATTACAAAAATGTGACGCCTTTTTACTTTTGTCTTGCCGAGACTTTACGAGTGCAGAGGATCGGACTATCGCGTACCGAGCCGTGGGGAGAAGTGGACCGCCTCTCCTTGTCCCGGGGCTCCAGAAGGGCCTGCCCATTGTTGGAGTAAGAGCCACGTATCGCCAGGGCCAGACTCTCTTCCCCCGGGTTTATTTGATGATCAGAAAACATACAATTATGATTTAAAAGATGTTATTGAGAGTTTTTATACGCATACTGTGTTGTCCTCACTAATCGCTCACATTTTCAAGCTTTCCGACATCTTATGAGATTTTACAAGTATCAGAGTGCATCGCCTCTTTTTACATTCACTCCTGCCCCCAAATATGTATAAATATTTTGACGAGTAGTTTATTTTTTCCTCTCGATATTCATGGAATCCCTTTAAAAATTGCTCACTGATCGACTATCAGAGAGAGAGTGTAATATACTCACCTAAAGGGGATCCTAGAAGCGATTTAGCCGGCGACGAGAGGGATAACGGCATTCCATCTGAAAAATATAATATATTAAGAACCGGGTTGATAATCTGATCCCAATAGTCAATTCTCAAGAGGGAGCTGTCCAGTCCGGCCGGAAGTGTTCCCCTGTTCGCGTGCTCTTCGAGAGATCGGGAGACAGCTGGCCGATGTCTTTCCCGCCACCCTCGCCCCCTTTAGATCGGAGATTGTTTGATTTATATACACCTCCCGCCACTGTCTCTCCTCGCTTTATTTGGATGGATTAGCCACTTGGCCGGATCGTAAAAGAGCTAATTCATTGGAAATTCCATTTTCTCGGGGCAGTTTTCGCTGTCAGAATGATAACATCATGAGGTCAGGCAGGCGCAGACTGTCGTCATTTTTGAGGTTTTTCAAGCCATTTTCTCCCCAGACTTTTTAGTATTGTAGCTGTATTTTTAGTCTGTCGTCTCCCCCTAATCCACCGCGAGACCCCTGAGATTGGAACATTCAGCCAGCGTCCAGAGAGTGATGACTCGCCCCCTCTGTTAACAGTCATCACTATGACGGAGACGCGTCAAGAGACGGCCGAGAGTCTATGGCAAGATCAGAGGGTCCAGGCGACAAAAAAAGACAATCTTTTTCGATTGTTATCACCAGCCCACAGGAAAACAATTTGGGCACACGCGTCCTACCACTGATGCGGGAAACGCCGGTCGGGTTAGAAGGGAGATAAGGCAGCGGTATCCGTTATTCTACAGGGTTATTAATGACGAGGAAGACCCCTTTTGAAATCTATTGGACTCCTTTTAATCCTCTGTGACATTTCGCCAAAAAAAAAATGAAGCGTCCCCTGTGTTTCCCCCTTTACTCATTGTCTTCGTCTGGGCGCGATCAGTATCTGGACCTGGGTCATGGGACTATGGGGAGAGGGTGATTAATTGTAAACATTTTACACTCCTGCAACTGACTTTTCTCTTCGGGAAAACGTAACAAAATATAGACTTTTGGTCACATTACTGCTAATTATTGGGAGGAATAGAGCCATGAGGGGAAAATTCAGAGCTATGGATAGTATTCGACCATTGGAAAAGGGCATCCATAGGAAAGGATAGAGAGGAAGAACTCACATCTTGTGGGCATTTAATCCAGAATCGAGAACTTATTTTAATGGATAGCGTTAGAAATTACAGTGTACGGTAGTTGGTATCGCTTGACTGTATCAAAATGAAAAGATGACACACTGTTATTGCAAGTTTGGACAACCAGAATAGAGAAATTCATGGACGCGGAGAATTTTACCCCCAGTTTTCTCAATAAACTAGGGATGGCAGGATGATTTTGAGGAGCCAAGGCAAAAAGTATAACGGTCTTAAAATTTGAAAAACTCTGAGTAACGGTCCCCTAAAATGGGGAAAGGTGGTCGTTTCCACAAATCTTTCCCTCCCTCTACTATTTCCAAGCCAATATTCAGGCGTTTCAGGACCTTTAACAGTCAAAGACTCCTGGTTTTTTGTTTGGATGTTGCAACTGAAAATCGGGTAACCACGGTCATTTTCCGACAAAAGGTCCCGAAACGCCTGGCTCTTGTGTGGGAGACGAGGACCGTTCTCCTTTCTCTTCCCGGAGTTTGCTCTCCTGGTTTCTTATCCGCCGTAATTATCCTCCCAAAAAACCGTAGTCGATCTATCTCCCGCCATGGATCTGTCTATCTATTGTTCTTCATTCATCACCACCTCGTCTCTCTCGCTCTCTCCCCAATTCCCAAAGATAGCAGATAGAGACCGGTTTCTTCACGCCGTCCTCGGAGACGACGGAACATCGAAAAAGAAACGGAAACTACGAGCCAATGATGAGAGCGAGAAGGAGAGAGAAAGAGAGGTAATTTATGGTATAGACCGTGTGAAAATAATCTGGAGACACCCTACCGTAATTGTAGAAGACGTAGGACATAATTCTCGGGGAGAATGAGGAGAGCAAAAGAGGAGGGAACTAGTCAAGGGGAAGCGGACGAGGCGATATTCACCTGTACCCCATTGATGATTTTCACCTTTGATCGGCCAAAAGCTAACTAACCGAGTGGAGTTTTTAAATTATTATACGGTGTGCAATGGGTATTTACACCTGGATACAATGAAAAGGGCGGGGAAATGACAGGGAATGGCGAGACGAGGGCATGAGAACATAATGCGTGTGCACGAAAGACAGATCTCGATCAGGGAGCCACCAGGCCGCCTTCCGGGAGTTTTCTAACCAAAAAATTGAGCCCAATAAAGCTCTTCTGTGATTTTGACCTCTCCCAGGTGGTTCCCGAGTGCTCGGAAATCAAAACTCATGCCAAAACAGGGGAACACGAAAAAAAAATGATCGCTGAGCTGACGGGACATTGAAGGGACTGTCAATATACGGGCGAAAGAGCGATGACTGTAAATATAGAAGTTGAAATACGAGGAAACACGTGCCACTGGGACCACTGGAAATAATGGGAAGATTTCAGAAGCGTCAGTATTCTTTTAGCATAATCTCCAGAAAAAAATTGCCATTTGCGGGGAATTTTAGAGCAGACGAGGGGAAGTTTGAGCACCGCTTCTTTTTCAGGAATTTCTTCACCCGTACGGCCTCGGCAGCTGGATTTTCCTTTAGTTCAACCATACCAAACTTGTGAAAGCTGGTGCCAAGACTGTACGGGTAGAGAAATTGGACAGATTAAGCCAAATTCGGAGGGAAAAACGTGGAAATAACCCGTATTGGGCGGAAGTTCAAGATGTTCCGAAGATTTTGGAATATTTTTGGACAGAAACTGAAAATACTTCTTTCGAAGAAGGTTCAGCCTATTGGAGATTAAAAAGATCAAGAAGCGTGACTTTAAAAGTGAGGTAGAACGAGAAAAAGAGGTTTCCCAAGGCCGCACAAGAGAGGGGAAAATGGCATGCCCTCTATAAAGGGAGAGACTTAATCTTTCCGTTCGAGTATCTCTAGACGGATTAAAGGAAAACGTTAGCTCTACGAGTACGAAACTACGATCAAAAAGAGGAGACTCTACTGAAAAATGGAGTCTGCTCTCTGAAAAATCAGAACAAAAAGGAGTTTCTTTCCATTTTGATCCAAAATTTCTCTTCAGACGTTTTTGTTTGCCAAAATAATGTTTGTATGATTAATCATGTTATCAATTATGATACGAAAAGCAGGGAAGGGGGAGCGGGAAAACAAAAGTATGTAATACGGAAGGAGATAATAGAGCAAGGAATGGAAGAAGGGGGAAAGGGCACGGCAGGGGAAGACGAATAGAAATACTCGTAGAAATAACTGAATATAGCTGGAATCTGTCGATTTATGGTCATGAAAATTCCATTTTCCCTGGTCTTCCTGGGCTCCTAGAGCTCAAAAGAGCATAAACCCCTTTGTCATAAAGCAGCCAATGACCTCATGATGTTGATTGCCGTTCGTGAGAGGGGAATCCCCTCAAGGGGAGGACAGAGTTCCGTGTTCCCAGGGCCCACCCTTTTTAAAGACCTTGAACACCCCAATTAACCTTTTCCCGGCTCTTGTCATTTTTCGGTAACCTCTTGAACCCACCGCTTGATTTCAAATCCAAGCTCAACGTTGCCTTCCTTGCGTTGAATGCACCCTCCTGTGCAGCTGTTGTAGGGTCCATCTCTCTCGCTCTTCCCAGAAAGGGGAGGCGGGAGTCGGAGGAGGAAGAGGAGAGGGAGAGGGCCGAGAGGACCAGCGGGGGCGATGATTCAGCAGGCAGCCAAAACTGCCAGGGCAGACCGCCGCAACACGACCCGCTGAATCAGCAGCCGCAAAATCGATGAGTCGGCAAGAGAGACTGGGGGCTGACTGGGCTGGCTTGGGCGGCGAACGCGTTGGCCGCGTGCGGCAGATATTAGTACTGAGTTGGGTGGTCGCGTGCGGCGACCGGCGAAGAAGAGAAGCTGAAAATTAGATGAACCTGTAAGACAGTAAGAATCGGGAAGAAGAAAGGAAATGATAAGGAGAAGAAGTGGGGGGCTAGGGATCGAAGCAGGAAAAGTTCAGGAGCATGGGGAAGACGAGGCGAAAGGGGTGATAGGGGAGAGCCACTGGGGGCCCATGTCATCAACACAGTGACGTGTGAGTCATACCAGCTGGCGAGACTGTCTTCTACCCTCCTTGAATAGGACAGTATTTCCGATTTTAACCAGTTGGAGACGACTTTTAAGGCGCCTTCTTTGAGGGGTATACGGTAGCCGGTGGCCATTTCTTCAAAAAATTAGACACCTCATTCTTTTTCTTGTTTTTAACGAATAAACAGCTGTATTGTAGTAAAAAATGACCACAAAAAGAGTTTTGACCCCTACATTGACCAGATTGCGGTAATCAGAAAAAAATGAACTAAATTACAGTACCCTGACGGTTAGAAAGAGATTTTTAACTCGAAATTTAAATTAACCGCCTTTTTCTTTTAAAAAATGGCTTGAACAAGAATTTTAGCCTCTCCGAATTGTCAAAATTACGGCAGCAATTGGAAAAAGACCGGATTACGGTACTCTGATGTCGAAAGAAGGAATTGAGCCCGGAATTAAAATACAATATCCCTTTTTTGAGCAGTATGATCATCATCATTCAGCTGATTTCTGCTCAGTTCCGGCTTTCTAACCACCAGAACGACCTTTTCTGCATTTCCACGGAAGCATAACCCCCCTCCAGGTGCTATATAATGAGATCATTATTATTTTAAAAGTACAGAGTTGGGGAATGTTGAGAACGGGAATGTGCTTAAAGGGGAAGAAGAGTTCATAGAAGAAAGAGTGACTAGAGCCTTGATAACACTCTCCCTATCAGTCACCCGCCACTTGTCCTGTCTCTGTACATTCATCTCCTCCCTTATAAATTCCCACAACGAACAGGTCCTGAGGTGATCTTCGTTTGGTTTTATCCCATGTGAAAATTGTCACTTTCGTCACAGTACTGGACGGGATGTGGGATGATCTCGGGTAGTGTAGTAAACACCGGGCGGGTATGCGGTGACCGAGAGGAGTCCCGCGTTATCAGGACAGTAAAAAGTGACTAATAGGGACAATGGTTCAGTGGCTAGTATTATGAATCAGGAGGATAGGAACGGACCGAAAATGGGAAAAATTGAAGGAAGGGAAGGCAGAGCAAAACACAGAGATGACTCCAACGAGACAAGACCCAGCAGGGGGATAATTCTCAGGGTCTGGAAAGATGAAGAAAAGGCAGCGAAAAAGCCTCGTTATGAAAGGGAAATGGTCCTGTTGGGTGTGAAGATATCCTCTTGTTTTTTTACCAAAAATACCGCTTCATTTCGGAGAAGGCTCATCTCCGTCTAGAGATCGCCAAGTAAAATTTTGATTGCATTAGAACCTTTAGTTTTTCGTTATGCATACTATTTATATGTTTCCGGGTCAGAAAAATGTGGGGAAGAAGATGTGATAGGTTAGAATGTAGGGAAAGCTTATTGTATCTAGAAAATGAAGTTTTTTTTAATTTTGTTGTCGACTCCCCTACTTCCGTTTTTATTTCGATCGTGCTGCTAGCATTTTTAATGAGCTCTACTATTATCCGACTCAGAAAATTACGGGGAACAAAATGATATTTTGATTATTTTTGCCTTTCCTATCAGTGTGTCTAACACCTATATTGTTGTTGCAGAACAGCTTCATCACCGAGTTTGATCTCAATATTTTCTACGAGTTTTCAATCAGTAGGAATCATTGATGTTAGTGTTTTTTTGCATTTACATAATATTATTCATTATTGCCGGTATTTATAAGCTCTTGATTTTTACATTAGTACTTCATTCCCAGTAGTCAATTTATTATATTCGACTTTTTCGGCTCAAATACATACATTGGCAGACTAAGCTTTTTTTCTTATAATTTTAGTATTTTAATTATATTTTTTTCGTTATAGCTCTTCGACTGATATTAGCCATCGGAAGCAGTATGTGTGAACTCGAAGAAATAGAAACTGAAGGAATTAAATGTCTATATGCTGGAGACGTTTCAGTTACCCGAAATGACCTTCCGGCTATTCATAGAACCACCAGGTTAGAGAGAATTACTTGCATTCCTGTTTGTTTGCAGCTTATTGTCCGAGGAGTTGCCGGTATTTTCTTCAGTGTACTCCCGAGGGACCTATATCTTTGTACTTACCTTCCGTGAAGGCTATACTATGAAGGATATAAACTTGACAATCTGCGGCCGTGGAACTGTATAAACAATTAGTATTTTCCTACAACATTTTTTTCAGCATCATTAAATAGAACTAAAACCGAAAATCTCCAAGTAGAAGGCGAATACTACAAGCACTTCCGAGTAAAACATCCCAGCATCATAGGACTGCGAAAATTGGTATTTATTCTTTTGCAACTTGTATTCGCAACATGTTCATATTTTGATGTCTCCTAAGAAAGCAACTATTGCTTATATTTTTACCGAGAGTGTGGATTTTTCGGAGATATCTTCTCACGGAAGGACGAGCGCAAAGCCTTCAACGATTGACAAAGTGAAAGAGCAGTTAAATTATCGAACCGTAAAAAATACGTGCAAACTGCTTCAAAAAGATGGTGTACGTGTCACCGAGCAAATAGTAAGTTTTAATTTGATATAAAACCACTATTCTTACAGATAAAGAATGCAACCAGAAAAGTTGACACTTGTATAAAAGGAAAAACGGGACCATCCCCAATGACTGATCCGACAGAGCTCGCTAATCAAATTTTTCAATATGAAGGACACCTCCGAGTGGACAAAAGTGAACGTAATGAAGAATCTCATCCAGATGCATAAGGGTGAGATATTTCTAACTTTAGTTTTCATATTTTTCCCAGACGAAATGCATCAATTAAAACTTGCTGAAGCGTTTAAATCAGATATTGTCGCATACGAGGAAAGAGTTGCATTCACATGACCGAGATTTATAAATCCAAGACCAATTTCTTCGGGTCCTTTGCAAATTATAACGTTCAAGGATATTCAAAGGGCCACACATAAAAGGAATGATGGAACTAAAAGAAAAGGAAAGCCACGGTCAAAAGGAAATTTTAAACGACAGTGTTCCGAGCCTTTAAAGTAAGTGTTTACAAAATAATTTACCATTCTCTTATTTTAGACGAAAGGCCATCGATTCTACGTTGGATAGTTTGGATCTCAGCTCACCATATCTCTTATATAGTTCTGGTGATGAACGTCCGCTTTCTTATATACGAAGAAGCCGAAGCTTAACCCCTTTGGGATTAAACGAATCATACTAATAGTTTCTTTTTACTAACTAGTTTTGCATTCCATATATAAAAATATGAATAAAGAACGAAGAAAAAAGAATAAATAGGAATGTGGTCGTTCGGGCATGCATCAGCTATAAACCCCATTCTTCAGCTGTTCTTCGAAATTGTAATTATCTTCAAGGAAAAGTTCACACCATTTTCAACGTGAAAAACATGGGAAATAATAGAAATAACATCACACGAATTGATGTGAGAGAGTAACACCAAGACTATCGGATGTAATTAATTCTATAAAAATATCCTAAGTTTTCTTTCGTTTCAAGCTTCATAACCTATGCTAGCTTCTTCCCCACATTTTTCTGACCCGGAAACATATAAATAGTAATGAGAAAAATATAAGATATAAACAAAATCTACTAAAATCTAAATCGTATCTCAAGTTTGATTTTTTACATTTGAAAAAATTCACTTTTGTTATACTTTTGCTTATAACTTTTCTGGCATTCATCGTCATGGAATAAAAGTTACGGCATCCGATTCCCCGTGATCTCTAGATATGTTTAGTAGCAGAAATTATAAAAAAAGCTATAGTCATGATAGAAAAAATAAATAAAATAAGGTAAGATATCATAAAAATCAAAGAAATTATATTTTCTAGATTCGGTGAGGGAGAACGTTTGTCGGTGATATCACCCGGTGAGGGAGAACGTTGGCCCCCTGGCTGCACCCAAGGACCCTTCACGGAGCAATCACGCGGAAGTTGGAGCTTCCAGAATACTTTCAGTATTCTTTAAAACAGAGACAAGAGGCGTTTCTATGTCTACAGTAACCCATAATACGAGGAGGAGACCAAATTCTGGAGGAAGAAAACAGTGGCGACTACTGAATCCGAAAAAGGCTCTTTTGATGGATCTGTGGGGTTTGCCCCCTTCTTTAAATCCAAAAAGAAGAAAAAGACTCATAAAAAGACTCGAAAATCCAAGGCTTATTCCCTGTGCAAAAGGCGATGACTGTCGTATTGTAGTAGGGAAAAGCAGAAGGAAGTGTCCTCTCTCTCCCCCCAGAATAGTAGTCACTCACCGTCCAAATAATAAACAGACTGAACCCCTCCCTTCCTCTCCCCTCCCCGGCCTATCATTGATGTGAAACCAGGCAACAAGTCGAAAACACAGCTGACTAATGCGGAAAAACAGCTGATAGCCAGATTATATCCCTTTCCAGGACGCAAGTCCTTCCTCTACGCTTTTAGGCAAAAAAAATGGAAGAAGAAGTGGAATTTTCTAGAAGTAAAATGGAGAGAAAAGGGCGCTGTTTTTGTTATTTAAACTACAAAAAATCGGTCACAAGAGATTTTATAAACGTAAAAAATAAGTAGACACACACTTTGAGTGGGGGATGCTCCGATGTTTCTCTGTCTAACGGTCGGCTATTATTGTTTCTCTACTGATTCAGAAAAGTCTCATGAAAAGAAGAGAGCCTTCTTTTGTGAAAGAGAAAGATTGGGAAAGCATTGCTGACCAGATAGAAGGAGCCGGGTGGATAATGATAAACAATAAGTGCTCGAGTTATCTTAATAACAGCCGGAACAAGACGGAAACTGCAGCCAGGTGCAACTAGGAACTTTATTCAAATTTAGACTTAAAAGATGCCGAATTTCTTGCTGATTATCTTCCATTGTTAACTTTCAGGTGGACGCTTCAAAAAAAGACAAAAATAAGCGAAACTGACCCAGTCTGATCTTCAGATCTGCCATGGCAACATGGTGAGACTAAATATCGCGGCCTGGATCAGTTTATCCCATATTTAGACTAGAAAAAACGAAGCTTCAGGCTAATCTGCTAGAATATCCCCCGAGAAGAATTGAATATTTTTACAGTAACCATAAATCAGGAAGTAGAGTAAATCAAAGGCCAGTGGAGATCTCAATCCGTTGAAAGTCGGCTATACACGATTAGGAAAAGGTGTGACTCTCCAAAACGTAGTGTCTCCGTCTATTGAGAGCAACTGGAGCTTCACTTATTATTCTGATGAGTTGTAGGAAATAGGTGGGCCGGCCTCGGCTGCAACGGATTCAAAAGAGGGAGGATATCTACGCTACAGCTGCACCAGACCCCTGCAAGCCGTCGCAAATGAGTAGGCGCAATTTGGATCAGGAATAAAAATATATAGGCAGAGATTCCCGGAATGAACTTGGGTCTCGAATAGGCGGCCAGATGAGCCAGACGGAGGGGGAAGATCGCGGAAGAAAGAAGCCTGTGTTGCGTGTTTTTGAATGAATTAATTGTGAGACGAGTGGAGGGAAGGGGGCGAGTTCCAATGAGCTACTAATGAATCTATTAGCCCAAATGAGAAAGAGCTTTGATCGGATGGAATTTGTCATAATTTGACGTCCTCCTCTCGCGGGAAATGAGGCCATAACACGGCTTTGTTTATAACGCGAAAGGGGGAGAATTAGACCAGGTTAATTGGAAAAGTAGAGGGGTACTGTAGGGGCCTCGGCCTCGTCACTGTCTACAATTCCATATAAACGGGTGAGATCCGTTGCAATAAGTTTCGATCTCTAATCAGATGGAGGAAAACAATTTGGACGCCTGCAAAAACACACACACGTCGAGAAGATGACTGATGGAATTTCCGGTGAGGAGGAGGATAAAACATCCGGGAGAATTTATTGGGGAAAAGACAGAGCCGGAGCCACTTGTATAGCCGGTTGTCCAGGAGATACAGTACACTGTTCGGCTGTGAACAACAGTTGACTCCTGCCGAGAGAGGGAATAAGGATTGAGAGCTGATCCGGGGCTAAAGATGATTTTATCTGGTAAATCATGGAACAGTAAGCCAGGGAGCCACCAGAGCAGGCCGGGCCCTATAGCTGATCTCACCGCCATCATGTCTACGGGTCACAAACATCCTACAGAATGCCGGAAATGTTCAGTCAAAAACGAGGTTTGTAGTGAAATTTGAGCGGCTTTATTGGTCTCACTATGGGGGTTTAGTATCGAATAATTCCTCGCTAGTCAAAATAAAGCTCTCGCAAGTCATCAAGAGGAAGCTCTTTCCCTCCAAACAAGTTAAAATTTAAAGGGAAGAAGGCATCTTTGTAGGAAGGCTTAAATCTAGCAGAAGAGAGGTTTTGGGATGGTTTGAAGCTTTATTGTGAGCGTTATTTGTACCTTGCGGGTTAGGAAGGGCTACAGGCCATTGTAAACGGAAAGGAAGCCTGCTCTTCGACGTTTTAAGAAATTTACGTGTCAAATGTTCCTGATTTCCACTGTAAATCGGTAATCTATGGTATTTTTTCTACAAAAGGTCTCGACACGCGTTTCCTTTCCTCTGGATTGGAACAAGCCAAAAAGAAGGAAGATATGGCTCCTTTGAGGGCAAAAGGAGGGAGCAAAGGTTGTATCTGGAACTACACGGTACTTGAACTGCTTTTATTGGGCCGAATCTCTTTTAGGTGGTTGTCATTTTGTTGTCAAAAGAAGCACTGGTCCCCCTGAAGAATAAGCATAGCCTGACCAGCACGGATCCCGCCACGCCAGCTGTAAGCCATGCTCTCTGACACTACTTTGCACCACCCCCTGTGATCTAATCCTGTTTTTATCCTTCAAGGATTTCCTTCCAATTGCCACATTGCAAACGGTGACTAATCAAGAAAATCTGTTTTCTGGTGTCGGTCGTTACGTAAAAGGAGGAAATCCCTGGGGTTTGAATAAGCATATTATGAGATAAAACATCAAAGATAAGGGGTGTTTGTAGAGTAAAATGAGGGGTAATGAGGCGGTCTCTCTCTTCTGAGGCTCAAATGGGAAAGTGCGAATACAAATGTATTCAACACATATGGATGAGTCAGATTTGTTAGTGGGAAATGGACGGATCAGATCTTGGAAAGGAAGGATATAAAGAGCGGAGAGGGTAGTCGAGGTTTTTTTAAGATCGCAGCTGGCAGTGGCGAAAACTTCCGAGCCACTGTAGTCCGAGTTAACAACGGGGGTATGGACTTATTGTTTGATTGAAGGGTACTGTAGTTTGTGTACTATAATCCGACTCAAGTAAGGAGCACCCTACAGGTACAAAAACGATCCATGCCCAGTTTTTGAGTTCTATAGCCGTGTCAAAAGCTCTAGTGGGATACTGTACACTCTCTGCAAAAATGTTGGCTATCTAATGTTTTATACAACTTTTGTTTTTTCCCGCTACAGTATCCCCGAGTGTATCACTCCGTACCGGGGAAGATGACATATCAGCTTGTTGTCTCTTTGTCTGCTCAACCGTGAAATAATAAACGGTATCCATAGTGACGTTACTTCCCCCGGGAGGGAGAAGCATAACAGATTTCCTCACTTCCCATCAAAAATAAGAGAGAGAGAGGGGGGTTATAATCAGAGCAGCGAGGGGTTGAAAAGGAAAAGGCAGAAAAAGCGGGCTTGTGATCAACTTGGAACAGTTACAAGCTTCTCATTATTCCCATCTTCTCGTGGCCCATCCCGAGCAGGAGTCTTTGCTGAATAGTATAAATAGAAAAATAGCACATCTAGAGCACCGTCACAGGTTATCCGTCAAGTTTTTATTCGCCTTCCGGGCATATCCGGATAAATTCCGTTGTTGTCAAGATCTGAAATCATCGTGTAATCTCCCAGCCGGCCGCCACCGGTTCATTCGTCAAGATGCCATCGGTCGAAGCCATGGGTCATCGAATTTCTCTGCTCTTCTACCGCCGATCCACCAAGGATGCTGATGTCGAAATGAATTTTGAGGAACGAGCGCCGCCCTACTTCACGTGGACGGAGAACAGCCTGCCGTTGTCGACGGGTGGAAGTGGCACCATCTCATCCGCCAGTTCGTCTCTTCTCAGCCGGCGTGAATGGGATGACATCGCGTTGGAATCGGAGCAGCAGCTGGAAAAACGACAAACCACCTCGGAAATAATCGACGAAATGGACGAGTAAAGGAGACAAGCAAATGCCATGAAACATTTAATTTCCGAGAAAATAAAAACTTCACGTTTAATTTAATAAGATGTTGTCCGTATGTTTCAATTGTAGTCTCTCTTTTTTTTTTCTCTTTCTTTGGGTCAGTTCTCGTTCTCTCGTCCCGGAGGCGTCCGCACCCACCCAAGTCCAACCTTGGCAGAACCGAAAGAGCGGCGAGCTCCCATTAGAAGCATATTTTCTTTCCAAGACTTTACGGGTGCGAGTGCGCATAAGAAAAAGCTACCGTATGGCCTGAAAACGGCTCCACCCTAGCACGATCGAAACATTCCAGTCGGTAGTTGGTGCGACACTACCGGGCGAGTTCAGGAAATTGAAAAAAAAAATGCTCTGTTCTGTGTTCAGTTATTTGGGTCATGAAAGTTTGTGACCACATGGGCCGGACGGAGTCATGGAGCGGTGACCACGGGCAGCGCAAAGTAGCCACGTCAAGCCAAAGCCGCAGTGCCATGCATAGGCATTTCTTATGAGTTATTTACGGTAACATGGTGGTCGAAATGTATGTGCCCGATTTCAGAACCGAATTTTTTTTTCTGGCTATTGTTCCCGCCTGCAATTGCCCGTTTCCAGCGCAAGGATCAGGCTTTCGGGGGTATTTTGCCGAAAAATGGTAGTGGTTTCCGAATTTTCAGTGGCAGGATTGAAAATCAGGAGCATTTGATCGGGTCCTTCTATGGGAAACGAACTATACTCGTCATTTTGCTGCCATTACGCTCCTCTTCTTAGTTTTAGCTCCTTCTCGTTCATCCCTCGTCCACTTATAATTTCATTTATTTACAGTAATACAATAGTGCAATTTCTTGTGTAAAGTACGAGGGAAATGTCAGATTTCTTGTGCTTTCAATTAATCTCAAAATTTGAAAATAAATCCTACAATCAGTGTGCCAGTGAAACAAAGACCCAGGTACCAAGTTGGACCCATATACAGACAACGGGAAAGAGTGCGCGAACGAGTAGGTGAAGTGAATAGGCGACTAGACAACCGAAGAGGAGAAAAAATATACAAAAAGGGTGGGAAGGCCAGAAGGGATCTAGTCGTCGTCCTCTTCCAGGAGTCGTTCCCTCTCGTTGGAACCGTCTTGTCGACTTTTGTAGTAGAAATATTGGGAGATCATGACGGCGTCGAAACAACAACAGCCGAGACTACCGGCCAACCAGGGAAGGTGCCTGTAAAGAAAGGAGTTTGAAGAGAAAAGTAGTTCTTTTGTAGGGTAAAATAGAGTTGTTTTTGGGGTGGAAAGAAATCTAATTTTTTGGAAAATGGCGATTCCCCTAATGCTGCCTGTTTTCAGTACAATCTGGTCCAGGAATTCCGCGAATTGGCGGCCAATAACAAAAGTAGAGTTGTCGGAGGGCAAAAACGACAACAATTCGCTAAAGTGCACTTCTTCCCGGATAGGAACTGACAGACGATTCCAGGAACACCTTTTCTAGATCGGTAAAATACTGTAGGCAAGGCTGGACATCAGTCCCCTCCAGAGGGGCCCACCCAGCAAGTATAAAAGGTGTGCGAGCCTGGGGGAAAAGCCGGGAAGTCCCCAGGTAGTAGCAGACTTTCTTGGCAGATTCTGGAGCCGGAAACAATTGCCACCCCGTTCCACAGAAGAGTCTGACCGCTCTTCGCCCTTTTCCGAATGGTTCGATCCGTTTTCATCGCTCTACTCTGTTCTTCTACGTCTTTGCAACATCGAAATACTCTCTTCCGATAACAATGCCCCACAGATAAGGCAGTGGAGGGGGCAAAGTAGAAGGCCACAATAGGCAACTCACCTCAATAGATAGAGCCAACTCGTCGTGGCCAGCAGGACGGAGACTCCATAGGTGAAATTAGCCGCTACGATGATGTAGAACATTGTCAGGGAGAGTCCTTCACAGCTCTTCCTCTGATAATTCTTGATAATCTGGGGAATTCTCCCGCCGAAATAACACAAAGCCGCGATGGTGCCGATTATGTAGCCGAGCATATCGGTATAGCTCTCGAAGATGGGCCACATCGTCAGAGCCTGGTCCAGGGAATGATATTGGGTACTGTAATAAGGTAGAAAATATTAAAATAAAGGTAAAAATTACGTTGCGAAAGTCTGACGAGCCACTCGAAGATGACCGCCGCCGTTACTGGATTGGAAGCAGAGTCCGCCGAAAGAAGCCAGCGCTATGCAGGGGACAACTATTGTTCCAGCTGAAAAATAGACTTATTTTCATTCATGTATGGATAGGCCCATTTATATAACACATTGTTGCATTTTTTTATAATTATAAAAGTGATGTATGGTGCCAAGTTTGCCGTTTCCCATAAGAAAGGGGGCGACAGTCCGCCATATGGCTATTTGGCGACGTTTAGCCACATTTTATGCCATTTTTTTGTATTTTCTTTAGGGATATTGTAGAAAATACTGTGGTGTCTCAAAATATGCTTCACGTAAATCAGATTGAACAGCGAAAAATCCACTACAAGACGAATCTCTCCCCCGTCAAAGAGGAAGATGCAACCGCCGCTAATGTTGCCGACGGAGCAGGCTCCTCTGGCCATTATGGGCGGAAATTTTTGCCCAAAAATTTGAAGGGAAAACTCACTTCTCTGATGCCGTTTAGGATAAACACTTGTATAATAGAAATACTGTGTCCAGAGGACGAGATCCTGTAGAATGTAATAGACTCCAATAATCTGTTGTATCGGCTGCTGGTGAGTCAGAATTGCCCCGAGCATATTGCACATATCGCCTACAAGCCTAGAAAATAGAAAGATAATCCAAAAAATGGAGCAAAATGCTGACCAGAAGAAGAGGAAAGCGAGGGAGAGGCCTTCACATCGCTTGGTTTTGTAATTTTGCCAAAGTTGGGGGAAGAGGGGGACGAGCCAGAGCAGGAGGGAGATAATGCCGATGATGAAACCGAGCAGCTTCACTTCCGTGTCCACGCAGTCCGTAAAAATCTAAAAAACTCGGTTAAATTTTAGCATAACCCTAAAAAAGACGTAGGATCTGTATTTTATCTCCAAATGGCCAGTTTCCTATAAATAATGCCCCCAAACAAGAAAGGCCGGCGGCCAAGACGCGCATGGAACGGTGGCTGTCTAACTGTGGCTGCCGAAATGGTGGCCAAAATGAACTATGGCTCCCATCCGAGCTGTGGTGTTAATTACAAAAAAAGAAGGGAATTTCGGAAAGAAATACAGCCAGAGGACTCACGTTTTTAATCCATTGAATACCCTGCGTGCAGTTGGCATCTTCCAGGAATTCCGGTGTTACCAAGCCGCCCTTCTTCATCCTCTGCCGTTCTGAAATTACGAATTTCTTTATTTTTACCTATTTGCTAATGAAATAGAGCCTCATTGTCGTAAAAGTGATGAAATCTTCTATGTGCCCTCGGGTTATTTTGCCATAATTCGGACCTTTTTGGGAGATTTACGACTAGAAAAGAGTATCGGGGGGAAAGCGAAGCGAATTCATCTTTACTGCAAGCGGAACAGGAAGGAGATATCGATTTTTAGGGGGGAAAATAAGGGAGAAATGGGGAAAAGATAAAAACAATGTTGGTGGCCCTCCTCGCGTGATTTCCCCCCGCGACATTACCAGCAAAGGAGACGGCCGACGCGTCGGAGGAAAAAGGGGACGGCATTGCGTACAGCTGGAGAATTGCGAGGTAGAGGGAAGAAGAGTGGGCTGAAAAGTGGGAAAAGCGATCCAGAAGCGATGAATTTTTGCCTGCGGTCGGTGAAACTAGAACGAACGGCTTATATATATTCACAGCTATCATCAGGGGCCCTTTTTAGGCCTCGCCGGCGTTTCTCATGGGCGCTGCACCCGTAAAATCTCGGCAGCTCCACGATAATGAGAAGTTATAGCGGCCCGGTAACAGGGAATTCATTTTATGGGTGCAGGCGACGATTAAACACGTCATCCGTCTCTGAAAGGGTGAGACGAACAAGCAAAAAGTTTGAGTATTGTAAAGGGAAAGGTATGCCAGAATCACCAAAATGTTCGCAACGGGACCAGATTCGAGTTCCAACTAATCTGGTTTCTTTGGAATTGGTTCAGGAGTATTTCCCCATGAGCTGCGCGTTTCCCGACCCGCGATCCCCTGGTGGGGCAGGTCAGAAGAGGCTCCAGAAGAAGGGAAATGGCGAGAAAGGGGGGATTTTGTAGGATTTTCTTCCACTAACATGGGCAAAGAGTTATCAGATCAGCTGACAACGACCAATAGAACCGTTTTCTACCCAGAGAAAGAGGACGACCTCCCCCTTACCAAGAAGCCAGCTCCTCTTGTTTGATCGATTTCTCCACGATCTGTCGCGATTTCCCCAGACTTCTCTGTTATTGTCTATTATTTATTTCCCAGCTCAGATCTCATCTCCCCCTGCAGTAAACAAGCTGAATCAGGACAGAAAAGCATTCACCACTGGCGGCGGCGTCCCCCGCCATCGCTGTCTATCAAGCCCGTCTCCCTCCCCTTCTCCTCTCTTTATTTACTCTGACCATAATGAGGAAAGGCGGTCTTATCACTCCGCTACTTCTGGAAGATGTCAACTGTACCCAGGGAATCAAGTGGATCAGGGAGGTGAGTCGAACTGGGGCGATGGAAGACCACAACGGGGGAGCCACAGTTAGACAGCCATTGCTAGAAAACTTATTTTAGGGTTACGGCATAATTCAACCCCCAGTTTTTCAGATTTTTACGGACTGCGTCGACACGGAACTGAAACTCTTCGGTTTCGTCATCGGCATCATCTCCCTCCTGCTCTGGTTCGTCCCGCTTTTCCCCCAAATTTGGCAGAATTACAAACTTAAACGATGTGAAGGCATTTCTCTGGCGTTTCTCTTTTTCTGGTGAGTATTTTGCTCCATTTTTTGGATTATCTTTCTATTTTCTAGGCTTGTAGGCGATATGTGTAACATGATCGGCGCCGTATTGACGAATCAAGAGCCGATACAGCAAATTATTGGAGTCTATTACATTGTACAGGATCTCGTCCTTTGGGGACAATATTTCTACTACACAAATGTTTATCCAAAAAATCATCAAAGAAGTGGGTCCTCCTGTCTTGTTTTTGTCCAGATATATCAAAATTTTCTGGTAGAATATTCAAAGAATCGAGAAATGGCGATACAGACCTGAACATTTTGATTCTTACAGCTTTTCCCGTTCCGATTTCTACACAATTCCATGGAAAAGGTCAAAAGCTACCTTGAATTGAACTCAGAATCGATATTTTACCGGAATGACCTATCCTGGACTGCATTTTAGCACTGAATATGTCAAAATAGGGTGAAAATAGATGAAAATCGCCCTCAGTGCCGTTTCTTTGAGAGAAATCTTGTATTAGAGCATGCTACAAGATAGCCCTCGTCCTGTTACCTATACGTATACTGATAGTTTTATTGGCAACCAGTCTCGAGCTCTGAAAAACATCTGACTTCCTTTGCGGTCATTTCAATTTCTCCAGTTTCCAGATCTCCGCTCGGTTATCGTTCCCTGTATGGCTATTGGCACCCTCGGCTCGTTCTGCGTCTCTACCAAGTCACAGCCCTTCATTTTGTAAGCGTCTTCACCATTTGCAGCTATCAATTCCCTTGTCAGATCACAGAATCATTCCCTGGGCCAGTCCCTAACAATGTGGCCCATTTTTGAGAGCTATTCCGATATGCTCGGCTACATAATCGGCATCCTAGCTGCCTTGTGTTATTTTGGTGGAAGAATCCCCCAGATTATCAAGAATTATCAGAGGAAAAGCTGCGAAGGTCTCTCCCTGACAATGTTCTACATCATTGTCGCGGCTAATTTCACCTATGGAGTCTCCCTAATTCTGTTGACCAGCAGTTGGCTCTATTTCTTACGGTTTGCACTTTTTTCTCCCTTTTACAAAATACATTTTTAGCCATCTTCCTTGGCTGGCTGGAAGTCTTGGCATTTGTTGCTTTGATGTTGTTATCCTTTGCCAATATTACTACTACAAACAGCAGCCAGATATTCAAGAAAAGGAAAGTATTCTAGAATCCTATCCTCAACCGTTGCCTTCTTCTTGAGCCGCATAAAAATATAAATATAATAAAATGTTGAAATTTCTCTTTCATTTGGTCATATATTTACTTATTCTTTTGGGAGGACTCTTGGCTGCTTCTGTCTGCCCTCTTTTCGGAGGTGCGCTTGTTGCTCTTCTCCGTGGTGCTCTTCTCCTTGTTGCTCTTCTCCGTGGTGCTCTTCTCCTTGTTGCTCTTCTCCTTAGCAGATGGATCCTTCTGGCTGGCTTCCATTGTAGAACCTTTCTGAGACGGATCCTTTTTAGACGACTGTTCTTTTGATGATTTCTTCTGGGAAGCGCCATCTTTAGAGGATTTCTCCTCGGAGCCGCTTCTCATCGGGGTACTCTTCGGTTCGGCGGTTCCCTCTTTTGACGTCGGCTCTTTGGTGCTCTTTACGGAAGTTAACGGCACGATTTCAATAGTAGATTTGAGCGACTTGGTCTGAAAGGAAAAATTTAAATTTAAAAAACGAAATAAAAATGTTGAAATAAAGAAAAGTGTTGAAAGAAAACTGACCGCTTCCTCTACCAAAAGTCCCAAATCGTCTTTTCTTTCTTTCTTCTTCGAGACCGGATGTGCTAGCCAATTGTAAATGATGACACCGACGATAAGAAGAAGAGAAACGAGTGCTCCGCTGCAGTAGAAGATGGTCAGCGCGTCCATGACCTTGTTTTGGCTCGAGTAGTTCAACCCATGACGTTCCAAGATGCGCTTGTCAATCATTGGGACTCGAATGAAGAATGAAAAAGTTTTTAGAAAGCGGATTAGAAAAAAAAACAGGTTTATCCTTAATAAAACACGACGATTACCAGTAAATACTTGTTTTAGGCATGGGCATAAGTGATAGGGATCTCGTTGTACGGATCTTCCTTCGCCTTGAGAGCGGCTCTTCTAGCTTGTGCCATAAGCGTTGAATTTCTAGTAACGACATTTGTGATGTAGAAGTCGGCCAATTCCTTCTGTGCCGGAGTCAAATCCATATCAAGCTGGCCGCTTTTCGCCAAACTAGTAGTTTTCACGGTGATGGGTTGTTCAACATCTCCATACCGAGCCAAATGGGGAGCAATCTTAAAATTAACGAAATTAGGATACCAGCAACACGCCAACCTCTATCATCCGTTGACGCAATTGTGATAATTCATCATAGCGAAGTGTCTTTCCAGCTACCTCAGATAATGCGCGAATAATCTTCCAGTCAACGCGGGCATCTCCTGGAGGTGCTCCGGCAGGGAAGGTTCTATGAGAAAAAAATATAGCATACTAAAAAAATATCACCTCTGTGCTCTTCCTTCTGTATTGACATATGTTGACTCTTTTTCGGTATAGGCTGCTCCCGGCAGAACTACATCAGCCATCTCTGCGCCAGCATCTCCATGATGCCCCTGATAGACTACAAAACATTGAGGGTCCAGATTCTGTGTGCTAATTGCACGTTCATCAGCTCCGAGCATATACAGGAATTTGATCGGCCGCTTGCGTAGACTCTTTACACCGTTCTGATTTGCTTATATTTCACAAACTGCTGCATGAATTTACCTTATATCCCAAGTCTAATGCTCCAACCATTCCAGCCCAATTATGCAACACGTTGAAAACTTTGTTGCTTGTGTTTTTCTGAAGTTGTTCGGCTAGCTGTTGTACTTTGGAAAGGAGCAAATCTCCCTTTTCGCCTTTGAGAAATGAGGCTCCAACAATGATCATAGGGTTCCTGGCAGCTGATAATTTCTAAAGCCACAAATAAATATAATATTTTGAAAACCTTATAGAAGGGAGATTTTCCGGAGAGGAGATCATCTATAGCAGATGCATTAGCTCCCAAATGTTCATAATCATAGGTTAGCTCACAGTCACCTCCAACTACACCAATTTCAAGGTTAGAGTATAGGTACCTAAATTACTAATTTATATAAGTATGTAAAAGATATACGTTTTTCTGATCCTGGCATTTAAAACAGGAGCTTCAAAACGAGGATTAGTACCAATCAAAAGAAGAGAATCACACTGTTCAACACCAGCAATACCATCATTTAGCAAATAATTATATCTACAAAATGTAATTGATTAATGCAATAAGATAAACTGCACCTCAAATCTTTACCACCATTGCTTTCTGGATATTCAAATTCGGTGCATAAATTTTCACTGTTGAAATGATTGAAAAGATCTTTGAGAGCAACCATAGATTCAACATCAACAAGACCTCCAACAACGGCTGCTTTTAGTTCGGCTGGAGTATTTCGCATCCAATGTGCTACTGAATACAATGCTTCTTCCCAAGTAGCTGGCCTGAAGGAGCAGTGAATTGAAAAATATTGGCAGCATACTTGAGAAGGCCATCTTCTCCTTTGATCATAGGCGTAAGAAGCCGCTGCGTTCTTAGACCATCAATAGCGAAACGAGTACTATCAGAAATCCATTCTTCGTTAATATTCTAAAGCAGACATCAGTAAATATGAGATATGCAGATAACATCATTCATTTTAGGAATAACCCGAAGCAAGTCTCCACTGCGATGAGACAGAACAATATTGGAGCCAGTTGCATCCATAACATCAATGCTTTCCGTTTTACGAGTTTCCCATGGGCGAGCAGTAAAACTAAAAACAATCGTAGCTATCAAAAGACAATCAAACAAACGCATATTGCTTGTTGGTAAGAGCTCCAACTGGACAAATATCAATAATATTTCCTGAGAGCTCGGAGGCAAAAAATTTCTCAACATATGTTCCAATTTGGAGATCAACACCTCGGCCAGTTGTTCCAAAATCTGGGAAAGCAGCTACCTAAAAAATATGTTAATCAATTATTGCGAATTAGCTACCTCATTAGCAAAACGGACACAACGAGTACATTGGATACAACGTGTCATAACGGTTTTTACCAACGGGCCAATATTTTTATCTTCTACAGCTCTAAAATAAACAATTCTAATAACTACACCACATAAAACAAACCGCTTGCCGTCATATGAACTTTCTAGACGCCCTTTATCATTACCAAATGACATTGCCTGATCTTGTAGATCACATTCACCTCCTTGATCACAAATTGGGCAATCTAGTGGATGGTTTTGAAGAAGAAATTCCATTACGCCTTCACGAGCTCTTTTAACCATGTCTGTTTCTGTTTTGATTTTCATTCCTTTCAATACCGGCATGGCACAGGAAGCAACAGGCTAAAATAAAAAATAACAAAAATGAACGAAAATTATAAACCTTCATACTTTTTTCAACTTCAACCAAGCACATTCTGCAATTTCCGGCAATGCTTAATCGGTCATGGTAACAAAAACGAGGAATGTCGACTCCAACAAGTGCACATGCCTAATATTATTTGAATAAAATAATCTGAAATTACAACAAACCTGGAGGATTGTCAAACCGGGGTCCACGAGCACTTTCTTATCGTTGACAAAGACTTCTATCTTTTCCGGAGCAGCTGCTACAGATGCTGTTGACTGCGATCGTACAGAAGCATAAGTACGTTTAGCTGCTCGTGTTAATCCAGCACCTACACGTTGCATTCTGCAAAGAAACAAATGAAATAGAAAGTAACAAAGAAATATCAAAGAATAACATAATGTTGCTTTCAATCAATGGCGAGTGTGACGATGCAAGTCTTTAGCCCTTTTATATAATGCCTTCAATCATACTAGTCTTGTAAAGCATAGCGCTACAGATAATATATAAAAAAATTGGAACATTATTTATATATATATACGAAAGCAGCATGCTGGCAAAATAAGACAAAGAAAGGATTTTGGAAAACACGTCATGTTGAAAAGCCGCGGGCCGACCAGAATGAATGGACTCATAGCGATATATACTAGTATAGTATACTGGCTCATTATACTGGCTCAAATCGCAGTTCTTCTTTATGTTATTGTTGTTGATGTTGTTTATATTGTTCTGTTAGGTTAGTTTGATATTTTAATACTTCTCTGTACCAATTTTCAGGTCTTGTCTCATACTGGAATCCTTCGTTGCCATCGCAATTAGTTTTTGTCACTGTTATTTATTATTTTGCAGCTCTTCACGGTTAGCTCGAAATTTTGAAACTTCTCTATACCAATTTTCAGATCTTATGTTATATTGGAAAGCTCCTTACATTGTTAGCTATCACAATTCGTTCTACTGGCAGTTATTTCTTTTTTTGCGGCCTGTCCGTGTTGATGTGATGGCTGACAAAGTCCTGGCAGGCCGCGTCCACCTCCGGCGGCACACTGTCCACCGTGGCCCGCTGTGTTCGAGCCTTCGGCGTCGCTTGCGGAGTGCTGGTGCTGTCCTCTTGCGGAGTGCTGGTGCTGTCCTCTTGCGGAGTGCTGGTGCTGTCCTCTTGCGGAGTGCTGGTGCTGTCCTCTTCCGGGGTCGCCGGCATCGCCGTCCTCACTCTCCGTACTGCCGGAGCATTGCTGGACTTTACCTCCTTCACGTCCTCTTGTGAGCGGCGACCCTTCGCAGCTGTCGGCCTCCTCGATCGTCTCTTGAGCTTCCTCAAAATATTCGACATCACAGTCAGCCGTCGAAGCGAGCAGACGAATGAACATGAGCTGGGAAGATGGAACGCGGCTGGCTGGGAGATTATTTCCGTAAACACGGATTTAATTCTGAAAAGGACGGGCAGATACCAGTAGACGGAAGGGTTTGACTTGTTGAGAAGCAGGCTTCAACGAGGACGTCGCGGTCCCCCGAGAGGAGAGCAATCAGTATCAGAAGAATAAGCTACGGAATCATTTATTTGATATAGACATTTATTTGATATAGACACTGGGACACTGGGCTTGAGGAACAGTCGGCAGGAAGCCGACGCCCTGATCCGACTTCTTCGTCTTGTTGTTTGCTGACCTTCTCTTGTTGCCCTTGGTTGCCGGCTCTTCGTACTGGGTGGCCTGGACGGCCATCGTCTTGTCCTTGTCGTCCTTCTTCGCCCACTTGCTGCGCAGTCTCGCCTGGACTTCCTTGTCCATCAGGGGGTTCGGCTCGTCGTCCAACTCGTCCAGATCCGTCAGCTCCGACCGGACTGACTCTTTCAGCGAGGGGAATTTGAACTCGTCTTCTGCCGTCAGGGTGGCGTTGGCTTTCCCATATTTGTTGGCTGCTACTGACTTCTTCTGCCGTTTAGTGACCGGAGTGACACTTGTCGTACTGTTGACCGCGGCAAGGGGCGTGCCCGTCCGGTTGAGATTCGTGTCGGATGCCGATTGTGACAACGGCTTCTGGGTTTCCGCCTTCGAAGTCCGGCTACTCTTGTTGCTGCTCTTCACGGTGCTGTTACCGAGCTTCTTCTTTTTTGTACAGATGGCCGTTGAAATGACGAAAAACATTGAGAATATCAGCCAGCACAAGACGGAGAACATTCTCAACCACGCCGGGCCGGGAAGGGGGCCTGCTACAAAATGAAGAAAAGGGATCGGAGGGCTTATCGGCTTTTACAAAAGAAATCCGACTTGTTTCTCAAAAATACTTTTTTACGCGTGGGGAGGGGGTAACCATAAGCTGGAGAGCTCTTTACAATAGTAGGCTTCGACACGCTCACTTACTCAAATGCTCACGGCAAATTAAATTGAACGACAGTTTCGTGGCTGTTTATTCAAATATTCGCCTATTCCCTCTGATTTCTCTCCCAAAATCAAGTGTAACCGTACTCGGGAGGCCGCCTATACCTTGGTGGCAGTCAGCAGCAGGAACATGGACAGCAGACAGGTGGAGGAGCCCCAGAAATCGGGTGGTCCTGGCCCCTTCTGGAAAAATGACAGGAAAAGAAACCAGCACACGGCTTGGAATAACAACACCTACATGACCTCGCACAAAGCCCTCATCA
Source organism: Oscheius dolichura (assembly GCA_932521035.1). Lineage (NCBI taxonomy): Eukaryota > Metazoa > Nematoda > Chromadorea > Rhabditida > Rhabditidae > Oscheius > Oscheius dolichura. The sequence goes on from OW051493.1 coordinate 7,524,748, forward strand.
ACCTCCGTATCCAAGTCCGGGCGAGCGAGGGCGGCTCCCTGACCGTCGTCAGCACCGAGGGAATCGGCCGGGCGGTCATGTACGCGGCCATCGATGCGACCCTGACGTGCCTCTTCAAGGGAGTCATGACGCGGCTACTGGACGTGATCATCCAGTTGAGGAGACAGCGGGTCCACAGTCTCTGCTACCAAATGGCAAAATTCTAAAGAGAAAAAAAGGCCATAAAAGTTTTGATTTCTCAAAGAATCCAGTCACTTTATTCCGCTTCACAAAACAATCCCCACGGCCGCCACTCCCTCCTGCCCTTCCTCCTCTTCACGGATTCTTTCCGTCTCCCAATACTTGCCCCTGATCCTATTAGCCATCACACGTCTATATTTACAATGTGACGAGGAGACGAGGAGAGGAGAAGCTATTTGGAAGATGACCGGCCGCTATGCCGGAGGCGGCAACCTCCGGGCCGGGTAAACAGGATGAATTGCGAGAAAAAACGCCTTCTTCCGTCGGCTTTTCTCATTTTCTCGGCCAGGGGGTTACGAGCTGATCTCCGTTTCTTTTTGAGAATTCACATTTTCGAGAGGAGAGAAACTTTTGATTTCTGACCGGGAACACTGATGGCATTCAACTGCCACGTCGTCTTTTCTTTCTTTCTTTTCCCCGATGTCATATGATTTATCTTTCCCCGAGTCATGCCCGATAAATGCCCGAGAATGATACATTTTCCCGTTTCCTGAAAACAGTTGAAAACACGAAATAGACGAAAAGGAGACGCATACATCCTCCTTTTGTTTGTTTCGTTGCAACAACTCGTCGCCGAGAAAGAAGCGCCCTCCTATCCAAATAGGAACGTCTTACCAGCCTTATTTCGTGCTTCTTTGCCGCGCCGCGTCGCAACCCCCGGCGGGAAGAACTCTTCGGAGGTCAATTTTTGAGTCTGCTCTTTTTTTCCGCGGGCGTTGACCTTTTATTCTCGTTCCTCTGCTTCTTTTCCTCCTATTTCAGTTCAAAAAAGCCAATTGGTGGCCTAATTTCTTCCAAAAACGATCCAGCCATGGTAATTTTTGGATTCACAAGAGTTTTCCTCTGTCTGGAGCTCCTAGAAACCTTTTTACTGTACGAAATATGGACGAAAGAATCCCAGGTGCCTTCTGGTCAGCGTGGAGCAATCTCTTCCCTGTTTTTGTGATTTTCTGGGTTACGGTAGAAGCGATTCCCCGGCCAAACCACTGTTCTTTTGATCCTTTCTCCACTTTCTTCTTAATGTATCAAATGCCTCATAATACCGTAATCCCGGTACGATAGTGTGTCCTGTTCTGCTCTTCCGATGAAAACAAGTCCTGCCGCTTGTTTTCCCCCTCTCAATTAACACCTTCCTGTTGGCTTTGGGTCAATAGACGGGGTTATCTCAAATGACTACTTCTTCTTCTTCTTCCCCTTCCCAATCCCTTCGTTTTTCGTCTTCCCCAATAATATACCACTTCAGAATGTTGGTGGAACGCCAAGCTTGGGGTAGTAAGCTTCAATTCCTCCTTACTTGTATTGGTTTTGCTGTTGGATTGGGTAATTTGTGGAAGTTTCCCGGAGTTGCTTACAAACATGGTGGAGGTGGGTTCACTCTGGCTATTTTGGGATAAAATAAGTTCAGGAGCCTTTCTCTTACCGTATCTTCTCTGTTCCGTCTTTCTTGGTCTTCCCTGTCTCTACCTGGAGCTGTTTATTGGGCAATATATTCGAACGGGTGCGACGCAAGCCTTCAGGAGATATAAACCCATATTTCAAGGTAAATCGGCTCCAGAAACTATTGTTTTGTGACCCATTTTACTACGAGAAATGGGACTGGGAAGGGTTCCAACGTTTTCTAGAGGCCACTTCTCATTTCCTGGGAATATGACTACAGTAAAACGCTCAAAGAGCTATTTTTAAGGAAATTCCATGGCAGTTCCCATTAGATGACAATTTTCGTTTTTCAGGATCGATTAGATCTTTAAAAACTCCTTTTTCCCGAGATGTTGACACTACAATCCGCGTAAAACACCCTTTACCACCCGATGTTTAGGAATCGGATGGACCAGTACCATCATGGCCGCCATGGTCGGTATCTTTTACAATATGATTGTTGCCATCTGTATACTGTACCTGAAAGATGCCATAATCGGTGACAATGCCCATTGGACTGAATGCGGGAACCCCTGGAACACTCCGAGTAAGTTCCCAACCACAGTTAGACAGCCAATGTTCCCTCAGACTGCCGCGATATCTCAAACATCGACACCTCCGATAAATCACAAAGTCTCCCAACTGATGAATATTTCAAGTAGCTTTTTTTCTATTTTAATTATAGATTAATTTTATAGGTATAAAATCTACAACGAGGATCCGAATAACCATTCGATCGCCTATTTCGGGTATCTGAACTGGCAGCTATTGATAGCTCTTGCATCCATGTGGATCCTGACGTGTATCTGCCTTATTCGGGGGGTCAGCTGGATCGGGTACATCTCCTACGTGACGGCTACAGTACCTTATATCATTATTGGTGGGTCTCAACTGGAAAATAAACTAGAGAAAGGAGTTTAGGCTGCCTTTTTGTGAACAGTCTCTTCCTGGAGGGCGCGCTCAAGGGAATGCAAGCCTTCCTTCTTCCCCAGTTTTCTGCCCTAGGATGTTTTGACGTAGGTCTTGAAACGAATAGAATACTGTACGATAGAAACATACAAAGATAAGAAAAGGCGAATTTTCCAGACTTGGGCAGCCGCGGCCAACCAGCTCTGCCTCTCGTTGTCCATTGGCTATGGAGGAATCTTGGCGCTTTCTTCCTTCAATCCCAGCGACCATAATTGTTTCAAGGTAAGATTTAGATAAGATTACGGTAGGTAAATCGTTCCAGGACGCTGCCATCGTTGTCTTCGCCGACGGGTTTATGAGCATCTTCGGCGGGTGCGTGGTCTACGGTACCCTGGGATTCATCTCTCATAAAACGGGAATTCCTATTGATAAAATCTCTGATTCAGGTAGGTTATTCGGGTCCTGAAACGATGTATCCTTTCCAGGATCCAGCGGTCTCGCTTTTGCTCTCTATCCCTTCGCCTTAACGACCATGCCAGGTGGACGGATCTGGGCTGCCGCCCTGTTCCTGATGTTCTTCCTTCTAGGAATTAGCAGTCAATTCGGTAATTAGACCTTTAAATTTTAAAAACGGAGAAATGTTTAGGTCTGTCACAGAATGTTGTAACCTCAATTACGGATCAATTCCCAAATTTGGCCAAGAAATCCTGGCTGGTAGTGATAGCCGTCTGCGGGGCGTCGTTCCTCATTGCGTCTTTAACCTGCTTCCAGGTGAAAACATTAATTTACCCCACTGAGTATCAAGCGAACTACTCAGCTAAAACGTCCTTCCCTTTAGCTGTCTAACTGTGGCGATTCAGAACGGCAAAGAGCTGCAAGACATCCTGGCTCGTCATACTGGGAATACTACCGTATTTATCGTCATTTCCCTGGAAATTTTGGTTGTCATCCATTTCTATGGTTAGTTCATCTTGTCTATCGTAATCCCTGCCCACTTTAGGCATCCATAACTTTATGTATGACCTGCGCGCCTCCCTGGGCAAGGCCAGCAGCTCCTTCGAGAGATATTTCGGCCATACGGGTTATATCTTCGCCATCATGTGGCTCTTCATCTGTCCAGGCATTCTTCTAGTCTTTTCACTTTAATTTAAAGGACTAATCCCCTTTTCTAGTTCCTAGTCGGGTACTCGTTCGTCTCCTCCATTTGGCCGTCAGAGATGCCGCCATTGGGGCGCCATCTCGTCTATCTGTTCATCGAGTTCATGCCAGCTCTTGCCATTCCTATCTTCTTTATTTTGAATATCGTTATCTTCTCCAGGTCAATAACGGTGAATCTACTTTGAATTCCAGAGAGAAATAATCTTGTAGGGATGGAAGGAAGCCTTCAACGTGCAACCAAATCATCCGTCATATCATCGGGTCCGAAATTCAGGCAAAGTATTTCCTCAAGACGAAACTAAATTGTAACGGAATATAAATATAGTATTTAAGTACAGTAATAAATCACCTAAACAGTTTACTTTCTTATAAAAATATATGTTTTCTGACTCGCAACGTTTTTTGAGCTTGAGTGTAGAGACTTCTCCCGTCTATGTTGGGCATGCGGGTACTTGTGGGGGAATTACAGTACTGTGGTGGTACTTGCGGGGGGCCCAAAACCCGAGTTATTGTGGCTACCAGGGCCCACAAAGGGAGTTAGTTACTTCTACGACTAATTCCTCCACACGGTTCGAATGACTAGATGCGTCCACTGTAATTCCCCCACTCGGTTCGAATGACAAGATGCTCCATAAAAATACAATTTGAGGGACTGTGGTGATAAGATCACTCCATAAAAATACAATATAGTAGAAACAGTTTCCAAGGGATATTCCGGAATTACAAGGGGAGGAGCGAGCCCACTGCGCAACTTCCAGGGAAATTGGTTTAATTGACGGTATCCCACCCACTGAATAGCATAAAACTGGAAAACTGTGTGGAATATTTGTTAGAAACGGTCAAGAAATAACTCCTCTACTAACAAGGGACCTTTTCAGCTTAGGCTGGACTCGTGAGGGGAGACCTAGTCCATTCGAAAGGCCATCAGAAACTGTCCTAGAAACCGTGTGCGGTTTTCCATAAATGACCAGTGTGACGGTGTGGTACGTTTTTTAATTTTGTGTGTTAAATTTGTCAAAACTGGTTTTGCCGTTGCATACGGCGAATAGCGGGTTAAAAAATGTGAAGCGGTGGCCGATTGGATAGACACTTTTTTTTGCTTTTTTTCAGCCTGGGTTGGAGTCCTCTGGGAAACAAACGGATTTTTGCGAGTTTTTGTGAAAGGAAATGGAAAAAAAAAACACACAAAATTAAAAAGCGTGCTACACCGTCACACCGGTCATTTACGGAAATCAGAACACGGTTTCTAGGACAGTTTGTGATGGCCTTTTGAATGGACTAGGTCTCCCCTCATGAGTCCAGCCTAAGCTGAAAAGGTTCCCTTGTAAGAAAAACCTTGATCAAAATGCGTCAATCTTAACATTTGGGAAAATGGGGATCCAAAAAGTGAAAAATTTGAAGAGAAAATTCCAGAATTTTTCATAAAATTCGTTCAAAAATTGAAAAAAAATCGCATTTTTTGGATTATTGGAAAAAAAATCAATCGAAATATAGACTCACCCCCTCTAATAGGAACCCCCTCGCCAATGCAACGACCCCAAAAAAAGTAATCGGAACTGTCAAATTAGCAGGAAATCATAGAATTTTATTTGAGAGCACGGGTTCTTGTTTACAACTTGGCCGTAGCTTGTTGTTTCAGTTGTCTTCTCAACAATTTACCAGTCGGAGTTCGTGGCAGCGCGTCCACGAAGACGATCCCCCCGCGGAGTCGTTTATAAGCGGCTACCTTGGCTGAAATGAAGGAAATTGCTTTAAATTGAGAAAAAGCAAAGATTACAGTTCACGTGGTCCTGTATTTTTCTTTCGTTTCTTGTCGTACTGACGACAAAAGCTCGGGGAACCTCGCCAAAGCGTTCGTCTTCCACTCCCACTACGCAGCAGTCCTGTACCTCCGGGAGTTCAAGGATTACGGATTCCAATTCAGCTGGAGGTACCTGAACAGACCTTTAAATAGTTCAAAATCTCTTCGGGAACCTGTTTTCCGTGTACTTTGATCAATTCTTTCAGTCGATCACAGACAAACGTGAAGCCATTCTCATCGTAGTAGACAATATCCCCGGTTCGCATGAAGCCGTCCTTGTCGAAGCAGGCCGCAGTCTCCTCCGGCCTTTTCCAGTAGCCCTTCATTATTTGGGCTCCCTTTAACCACATTTCTCCCTCTTCTCGCGGCCCACATAGTTTTCCATCTTCTGAGATCACTTTCATTGTAGTTCCCGGCATCAGGAGACCGATACTGCCGGTTGGTGCATCGGGAGAGCCACTATGGGAGGCGACGCTCGTCTCTGTCATACCGTAACCTTAATTTTTCTATATATTTAGAGGAATAGGGAAAAAGATACCTTGAGCAAATTGAACATCGGGCAGTTTTTGCTTCAATTTCTCTACAACACTTTGACTCAGGGGGGCAGAGCCGGTGGCGATCAAGAAGACGCAGGAGAGGTCGTATTTATCCAAGAGAGGAGAATTGGCCATTTGGATGACGACAGAGGGGACCAGGTAGAGTTGAAGGATCTGAAGATATTGCTAATCGAAAGAAAACATCGAGAAGATCGTTTTAAACCAAATTTAAAGGTCTAAAGCCGAAGCAGAGGCGAGTTATGGGTGGTTGTAGGCCGTGATATACCTCCTATTTCTTTTTCTTGATCAAAATAACTTACCGAATGCTCTTCCACATGTTGCAGATATCGTTCCAGATTAAATTTAGCCATCATGATCTGGCTGCTTCCATTCCAACAGCCCCAAAACATGCCGAACAGTCCCATCGCGTGGTACAGCGGTAAGAAGGTGATGATCATCGGCACCGGGACAATGTCGTCAAATCCTCGGGCTTGATACTCCATCCGGTATTTCCTGAAAACAAAACTGACTGAGTATCATACAATATACGCAGCCTAAAATGGAGAAAATTACTCACGCTTCGTAAATAGACAACATGTAGGCGTAATTAGTGTATGTGATCATGACTCCTTTGGGATTTCCGGTAGTTCCACTGGAATACGGTAGAACCATAAGGTCATGGTCCGGATCCAGGTCGCGTGGTTTACTTTCTTTTAAAGGAGTCGCTTGGAGGATAGAATTGAACCATACAGTACCCTGGACCTTTGACTCCGCTACACAGATGACCGTCTGTATAATATTGGTCTATTCAATGGAAAAGGGAAGGAGTACCTCATTGCGTTTGATAACAGCTGAGACAACAGGAAGGCATGCCTGGTCGGTCAGTATGAGACCGGCTCCGCTGTCTTCTAGCTGATAAGCCAATTCATCTGAAAAAGAACGGAGAATGGGGGGAGGAGGACGAGGGAACTGACATTGACCGAATTGGGGACTGGCAGGAGTCACGGTGATGCCGGCAATCCAGGAACCCAAGCAGGCGACGACAAATTGCCAGGAATTGTGGAGGCAGAGGAGGATTATGTCACCCTAAAAAATGGAGGTTCATATATTTTATAAAATCGAGGCAAAGGGGAGATTTTGAGCGGATCGTAGATCAGTTGGCTATAGATGGTTTCCACTGGATATTCCACGATTAAAAGTTAAATGTATTCGTTCGATACGGGACCCATTGGACATAATAATATCATATTTTACTGTCCTCTTGAATCAGGAAACCAAAAGGTTAAAGGTTTACGAGTAAATATCACGAAGAGCCGTGGAAATGCCGTCAGAAACTGACTACAGCCTGTAGCGTTCACCCTTGATCATGGCTTCCTTTTAAACTAACCAAAAACGGCTAGGTTGTCCAGAATCAGCGCGAAATTATGTACAAAATGAACCAGGTTTTATCAAAATTCTCCTTCCCTGTCCCCCTGTAAGGCCAAAAAGCAATGACCCACCTTTTTGAACCCGTTGGCCTTCAACCATCCAGCGAAAGCGTGGCTGTACTCATAGATCTGCTTGAACGAAGTCTCCTGGCCGTTTTCACTTTGGATCTGAATATTTCCTCCATTAAATACGGTAAGTGAAGGATCAACTTACAAAAGCCGGTTTACTTGGGTCTTCCTCGTGGAATTTGAGCATTCGGTTGAGAATTGTCTCGTGGAAAGTCTCCGTCGGGGGAGGGAGCGGTACTTTGGAGGTGACAATCATTCTGAAATGGAGAAGTTTAATGTGGAAGAGGCGAACAACAATGACTAATAGAGTAAAAGGGCAATAATCAGCCGAGGAGGTAATCACCAGGACATCAGACGCCCTACAAACCATCAAAACACAGCATTCTCGTCATTTCTGGGCCCTTATTTTGACCTTGGGATAAGATAATATAAGAGGGAAGCTGGGACGGGAAAAGGTAAAAAGGAAGGAGAATGGAACCAGCGATTAGGGGGAAAGCGTGTTGTTCCCCTATCAATAGGATGGCAGCCGTAACCGGGGCGAACCCTAGACTAGAGCAGAGCAACACGCGGGTTCACCCGCTACAGGTACAATGTACGGCCGGATGGTTTTATGATCTGACTTTTTAGAGGATGTCGGGAATGGTGGGTACAAAGTCAGGGTAGAAGGGTATTGATTTGGACAAATTAGACAAAGGGGCAATTATTGGGAATCAGAGATCATCCATTTTCCACAATCACTAGGGGGTGGGCAGGGCCTTTGGAACCAAATTCTTCTCCAGGAAAGAGAGAACAAATTAGACCCGAAAGAAGGCTAGTTGCTGTTTTATGAATGTTACTTCTGGCTCTTTGATTGGAATGGACTGGAGTGGAGCACACCAACTCAACGGAAGACACCCCCAAGCACTTCTCCACGCCTAAAATAGAACAGTGTAGTGAAATCAGTACGCTACAGGTACTGGTAAACACAAAGGACGAAATTCAAGCACGAGGTTCACAAGGACATTTTTGACCCAGTTGTTGATGGTCCTCTATGGTAGCTATGGGAGTTGTGGGTGTCGTTTCAAAAGCGGGATCTTTGGTATGACGCAAGGTTTGAATTTAGGCTCCGAGAGAGATTCTCTAGGGATCTTCCCGCCTAGGAAACTGGAGATGGGCTCCGAGGAGCACATCAACAAAGATTTCGGTAGTATTTTTGCCCCTGCTGGCTGCAATTTGGCCGGGGAAAAGAGGGTTTTCGCGCTTGGTAACATCTCCTTTGCCGAGAAAAAGAGTAGGAAACTCTTCTGAAGCGAACAGCATGGGGAGCATCTTGATCCTCCAGCAGATCACTAGCGATGGAAATATCCCAGCCACGGTGTTGAACTGTTTTTCCCATTGGAATCTGGGGGTGTAAAGAAACTATCCGGGATGATCGCCCTCTTCTTGAAACTTGGCACGGGTGGGTAACACTGAACCTGAAGGATTCGAACTTCCCTTTTGGCGACGATCCTGGACAGCTTCCCCTAAACTTCCGTCCCAATGTGCTGGTAAAAAGAAGTCATCCAGAGCTGTGACTTCACCTCCACCCTGAATCTATTTCCCCGAATTCCCGTCCATTCTTCGGCAGCCGTCGCTTGCCAGCCCGTTGCCACCTTGTGTCCTTATCCAGTTCCCATCCGTCTTTCTGACGAGATCCCGACTGCCGGTGCGTAAGTTTTTCGAATGGCTATGTGTCCCGCGCGTAGAAGTTTTCCCGTTCCCTATTATTGTCTTTATATCGTAAAACGGAGCCTGTTATCCTATCTCCCCCCTTTCCTTCCCCTTCTCTCGAACAGATCTTTGCAGCTGTCCATAGACAGGAAGAAGACAATAATAGAGCATAATTCATACTTTTTTGACGACGGAATCGAATAATGAAATGGGGAGATCGCCGTCGTCCGGTGGCCATAATGACCATATTTTCCAAGTTTTCCTTGTCTGCGGGTGGTCAGTGCTGTTATGGCCCCCGGCTAACAGGTTCCATTACCGTGGGGATAACAAAAACGGACAAGCTGCTGATGATGGATTTTATGGCTTTTTGAGACAATGCAACTATAAATAGGCGAGGCAGGAGAACTGCAAACGGCTTCTCTCTTACATCCTCCAGGCAGATTTTATCTTTAGACCGTCAAAAATCCTCCAAATACCTCATAGTTTCAATTTCCTACCATTGTCTCCTTTTGAAAAGGGTCTCTACATCCTCAAGACGAGGAAAGGACCTCTTCTTTCCTGTTCCCGCTGCTCTTTTCTAGGAGAGGCGATTAGAATAAGTAGCCACTAGTCATTCTCATAGGACCTTCTTTCCGTGATCTTTAGTCCCTTGAGAGGTAACTAGGAGCATTCCTCGTATGGTTTAGAACGGGTGTAATGGAAGGTATAGATGGGCTCAGCTCTCAATAGCCCGATCCCCTGCATCCGTAAACCTCCGGCAGGAGGATCATCTTTATTCAAAACTGTTCCTTTGTCTTTCCGAGACTTTACGGGTGCGAGGAGGGATTCGATTATCGAGGGCCGAGCCGGTAGATATTCTGATTTCAGCCCCCGCCATACCAGTCAAGTCTAAGAATCTCTTGGTTTCGTCTCCTACTCTTCCGATCCATTAGCAAAGGCCTCTCAAGGCAAAATAGGCTCTAGCAACATTCAGGTAGACCTTTTGGAGAGCGAAAAGCACCGTCTATCTGCATATACGAGTTGTTTTCCGGTGTTAGACTGACTTCTGGAGGTTTTCCGCAGCCGTGAGCCATTCTTAGAGTAAAGTTTTATATCAAATGTCAGTAACACTTTTAGTCCAAAACGGGAATGCGCAGATGTACTGTAGAACTCCCCTTGACAATCCCGAACTGGTATCGCTCCATGTCCTGATAACGCCCTGTTTTTGGTAATCCCCCCTTCTCCCTGAAAGTAAGACCTCGCTCCAGGTGTGTCCATCTTGTTTTTCTCTCTCCATCTAATCTCCTCCCTCAAGTTCCGGCTCCCTGTCCCAAAAATTTCAGTTTCCCCGGCCACTATCTATCCGCATAATCGCCGTTCCTCCCCCGCCGCGTTCTCTAGTCCGTAAAAACAGTTGATCCCCCCTGGAACTGGCACTTGGTCAGTTTCCCCCTTTTTCCTCCACCCCATCCCAATTCTCAACCCATTCTCGAAATGGCACCAAAAATAAAAAAAAACAACTGGAGGGGAATTCTCTCGAAGGCGGAGCTAAAAACCCGTTCGTTTTCCCGCATAGAAGGCGCTATATCCCCAGTCAGTCTATATCTGGTGGTAGTCAGCCGAGCGCCCATTTTGCCATCTACAAAAGCAAACAAACCGTTGCCAAGGTCTTCAAGGTTAGCCACCGATTACCAGCCATCCAAGCATTTCCTCCAATCTGCAGTTAAATTCAATTTGAAGGCGCGCGCGCGGTCTAAACTACGGTAGGTAACGATTTCTTTGAAAAATAGCTTTTTACTGCTCTATGGAGCCTTAGTTTCCCATTTAAAACCATAATTTCATAACAAAATAGTCCCAGACAGTCAAAAAAATGGTTCATGTGCGTTTTCTCCCTCCCGCCAGCTCCACGTAGAGGTGCCTTTCTTTTCACACCTGTGAACCCCCGTTTGAGCCAATAGACGTCATTTCACAAACGAGAGGAGACTTTATAAATACAGACGTTCCAATTTCCGGCTCATGATCAACGAACTAGACCGCATTTATTTTATTCTGCTGCCAAATATTTTGATTTTTGAGGGGATTTCACCTATAAAAATGGAGAACCAGTACAGGGCACCAGTATCCCATCTTTTTCGCTTCGGGAACAGCCAGCTTCGGATTTTCCGCACCCGTACAATCTCGGCAACATCATTTCCTTCTACCAAACGCTTCCACAAGAGAACATACACTGTTGCAGTGTTCACTGCTGAGATTTTACGGGTGTGGAGTGCTCGAACCTGATTAGGGTCCCGGGGGCTGGCTCATTTCGCACATTCAAAGGTCCGTGGGTCCCACAGCGACATTTCCTACATATTATACACCCTTTTTTTCCTTTCAAAGACGTAAAATATTCCCCAGAATAGCGTCTTATCGTCTCCCGGATACGGATAAATACGAAAAACGTAATCCTAGAGCCATTCCCGCCAGCCTCTCCTTCCTGTTCGGGAGGGTTTTATTGTTTTCGCCTCCCACCGGTCCTTTCCCCAGATGAAGATCTCTCCTCCTCCTCCCAGATCCTTGTCTCCCCCGTCATTCGACAGGTGTCCCCTCTCCCTTTTCTCCGTCTCCCCCTAAAAAATCTACAAAAAATGACTTCTGCTCATTAAACTGGGCCAGGTCGTCTCCCCCTCCAGGCCTGTCCTGATTTCTTCCTTATATGGTCATTGATATCGTCCTGTCCCCTTCCAACTTGCCCCTTGTCCTTTCATCATATTTTCTGCCACAAAAGACTGCCAGGCCTGTTCCAATAGAGAGAGGCGACTTCCCTCGTCACGGTGGCTTGGCCGGAAGTTTGAAGGAGGAGAGCCTGTCAGTTCTTTTCTCCTCTCTTTCACAGCAGGGCATCTCTACTTTTTGATCTCTTTACATATTGAGAGTATGGAATAATATGGAGGATGTTTCAGGTACTTCTCTCGCCACTATGTCCAGACTCACCATTGCCCTTCTCTTCGTCGTTCTCGCCCAGGTAAGGGATGGCGCCAGCTCATAAAATTGACAGTTGTCCTTTCAAAATGGCGGGCACAATCGGATAGACAGAGTCGGAAATGAACTTCTACAGGACAACCTATCCAGTAGATTCCCTAGAGGGCTCCCCTGGGGAAGTTGACCTCTTAACGGGCTCATGGGAGCCATTTTTCTTGGTTAAAATGGCTTCAAAATCTTCACACGCACCACTGGGAAATCTCAAGATCAACCGGGAAACACGTTGAGCCCAGTGGCCGTCTCCCTGCGGCTCTCTCTCCTCCTTGACGGCTCCCACAGGGTTGTGACCCTCGACACACGCTCCCCAGATACATTCTACCATTCAAAAACTGTCGAAAACCTCTGGAAAGCCCATAGGCTCCTGGAAGGTTTCTGAGGAATTCATTGGGCGCTCGAAGGGCTCTTGGACAGGGATCGTGTCAGTCAGAGCTCTGAAGTCTCTCTTTAGATCATGGATAACTCTCCAAACTGTAGCAGGATCTCTGTGTGAGCCTTTGGAATACTTTTAAGAAAAGTTTTCCAGTCAAAATGGCCCCTTTCCCGTTTCCAAGTCTAGAAGGAGGCGGCGTCCTGCTAACGGTTCCGCTTCCCCCTTTGCCCCTGGACCACCTCTGAGAATTTCACCGCTTTAGATTACAAGCCATGGTTCTATGGTAGCTTTTTCCCCAATCCAGTTTCTTTCTCCCTCGAAAGTCTTTATGCTTGGTTGCGTTTTTCCCCGGTCATGATCGCCTGAAAACTCGTAGATCTGACTCGCCTTGAGCGGGGAGGTATGTGTAGCTTATCAAGGCCGCTTTAAAAAAACAGGGAGTGGAAATTTATGCCTTTTTGAGGGTCTTTCAAGGCTCCTTGTCTAATAAAATGAAGAAAGGGATCTTTTCTTGAATAAAATAACATTTCAGGTCGCTTATTCTCAGATCCAGTTGATTGATGGAGAAGCCGGCGAGAGCCTTGTCATCCGCGCCAAGAGATCCGAAATCGAAGGTAATTTTTCAAAAATTAGATTTAAAAAATAACATTTTTAATTTTTAGGAAGTGGAGAAGCTGCTGTGGAAGGATCTGGACAGGCTGCTGCTTTGATCGAAGGCTCTGGTGAGGGTTCTGGAGCTGAAGCCGCCGCCGAGCCCGCCGCAGCCTCCTCCTCCACAGAATCCACCCTCCTCTCCGAAGTCCAGGCCAAGGAAACCAAACCCGTCGAAGAAATTGCCGCTTAGATTGTTGCTCACATTGAATATAATAAATTTAAATTATATATATATATATATATAATTTTCATGGTTCAAAGTTTCCCAAATTCCGAACTTTGCCCGTCAATTGGTCTGGAGATAAGATCGCCTTCTGCCGGACGATAAGAGGAGAAAAAACCACGAAGAAAGCGGGAAAGTATAGTTCCACCTACAGCAGAGAGAAACTCCTTTTTGTTAGACGTGGAGTGGAGTGACCCGCCAAGAAAGCAACGCCAGTCCTGTTGGCGCTAATCCAGTGCGCGCGCAAACAAGTAAGCTTGAATTTGAATGGAAATTAGGTTATTCCGAGCTTTTCTTGTTGTTCACATTCCACTTCTCTATCTTTTCTTTTATCTAGGTTGTATATAAGTCATCTACTGTTGTACAACAATGCAATAGGTGGAAACAATATTTTCTACTTGCATCACATGTAATATTATTAGTTCGCATGCTTATGATGCAAACTTATCTCATTTCTCGTTTTTTGCATGCTTTAGTCACAATTTTACAACACGCAGAGGCAGTAATTCACCGAAAATCACCAGTAAAACGATTAATCCTCAGTGATCCGAGCTCCCGTTTTATTGTTACACTCGTCCTCGTTACTTCCTCCAAAAATATTCAATGCAATTTGTTGTAAAAATTGATTTATTATTTTGCAAGTGCTTCAAATTGCTAATTTTCGTCGTTGTGATTTGCTTTAGCTTTAGGCGAACGCGTGCATTATTTGATTTCCCCTTGCTGATTCAGCAAATCTACGATAAAAAAGTTCGTAGAAAAGAGGCAGTCATCTTTTAGTCATTTGTCAATAGTGTTTATATTTTCGTAAACGTATTTTTTCACATTTCAATAGTGTTTTTCATTTGGCTCATTTGTGTGTTTATTCATTGTGATCTTCAAAGTTTCTCAAGTGCCTTATGTTATCGCTCTCGGTGAGTGCATTTTAGTGTCTTTTCGCTTTTGCTCGGTGTTATCGCTTTCGAATGTGATTAGGTTTATTTTAAATTGCTTTAGAATTTCTTCGTTCTTTCTGCCTTGTGGAACTGATAAAACGCTGTTCGAACTCTCCTTGTCCCATGTTTTGTCAGCCGAGTGTTCGTCCAAGGTTCTCTGCCCTTCCCTACGGGTGGCCTGATTCTTGACGTCACATTTTTCACACAGCACCTGCTTTTTAAAACGCAGTTCCAGCTTCTCTTTTTATCTTGATAATATCTTAGAGATTGTTAACTTTGGATGTGCGCTTGGGCGAAAGAACGAATGACCTTGTGCTATACTTTATCGCGACTGACCACTATTCTCTCCAACCGCTATGATATCGGGCCGATTGACTGTTTTGAGTGTTGAATGTTGAGCGCTACACGATCTTTTGACCAAAGATAAATATTGTGCCAGACGCCTGTCTGAAGTTACAATTTTAATTGAGTAAACTTTACACACGTTGCACCCTTTGACCTTCAGCATGATGACCTCGTTGGCCCCTTCAGTGCGAACGAATTTCTTGTGCTTACGATTGCTTCATTTATCTCTTACTTCTTTAGCATCTTCATTATATTTTTTTTCAGGTAGTCAGAGCCATGGGCTTGGTGGGTGCTATAGCCGACGCCACAAGCGTAAGAGAAGATGCTCTGCGGTTGTTATTATCTGTTCTCTTTAGTAAGTGCCTAATTTATTTGTTTCTATTTATTTTTTCAGGTTATTTCTTTTCTATGATCCATAGGATGCATTTCTGTAATAAGCCAAAACAAATTCAATATTGTTTCTTTGTGGCTGTTGGAATTTGGCTTTACTTTTTTAATTATGGTAACACCATGTCTTTGTATATATGCTTGATTTTTCTTTTCAGGAATGGCTATTTTACATAGCGCTATAGCAATTGGTTGTGCTTATATTATTACCAATTTTATGGCTGGAACTACGGAATCTGTTATAGCTGCTCATGTGGCGTTTTTGGTGTAAATTTAAGATTATTTTATAACTAATGCATATTTAGGGGCATTTGTTAGTTGGATATTGGATGGAAGAAACGGATCAATACGATATTACATGGACTACTCCATTTTGTATTATGACTCTTCGTTTTATTGGTTTGGTAATGGATGTCTATGATGGAGTTCACTATGATACGCTAAAAGCAGACCAAAAGGCAACTGCTATTCGTGACAAACCTTCTCTTCTTGAAATTGCTGCCTTTGGTATATTATTCTTTTTAGTAATTACATAATTTGTCTTTTTTAGGTTGGTTCTTCACCGGCACAATGGTTGGACCTCAATTCAATTTAAGTCGATTCCGCTCTTTTGTTGAAGGAAGTTCTCTGGATCGCAATGGACAACCTAGACAATCTGCGTAAATTACAAGAAGTTATTTTGTAATTTTTATTATTTTTAGTTTGATGCCATCTCTTGGTCGTTTCCTTGCCGGGTGCACATACATGGTTCTCCATCAATGGGGCGCTGTATGGATTACTTCTGAATGGCTCAATTCTAATGACTTCGATGCTCGTCCATTTTTCGAACGATGGACTTGGGTTACAATCTGGTTCCGTCTTACTATGTACCGATACTGTGCCATGTGGCTTATGGCTGAAGGGGCGGCTATTTTGAACGGAATTGCCTATAATGGACAAGACGAAAATGGCGAAGACAGGTATTGTATTCGTTGATTTAGATTGTGAGCTATCTTTTCCAATTTAGATGGGATGGAACGCGTGATTTACATATTTACCTCTGGGAGACAGGATCTGACTTCACTGCTGTCGTCCAGTCTTTCAACTGTGGAACCAATGCATTTGCTAAAAAGTTGGCTATTCGTTATTGATTGTATTATATTTTATTTTAGCCATCTCTTCCGTCGCCTTCGTTGGCTGAACAGCAAACCTGGAGCTCATCTTGTCACCCTGACTTACCTCGCTGTTTGGCACGGATACCACCTTGGTTATTTCCTGCTGTTCTTCTTTGAATTTGCTTGTGTTATGGCCGAACAACAGGTAGACATGTGAAGTTACCTTTCACCATTATTTTAGTTGTACTCGTTGATTGATAGAACTCCTGGATGGGCTGAATTCCTTGCTTTGAAACCTGTGCGCCCATTTGTCTGGATCTTTGGAAAATTGGTTATAAACTACAGTATGGCTTCTGTATTCCTTTGCATGGGATTGATTAAGACCAAATACTGGATCCGGGCAAGTTATTTTTTGTGGAAATTATTTCTTTTCTCTCTGACATACGTTTCTTACTGTTATATTTTCAGCCACTCAAATCGCTTTATTTCTGCGGGTTCATTATCTATTTCATAATTTGGCCTATTACGTACCAGATCCTTTTACGTGTCTTGCCCCGGAAGCCAAGAGTGAAGAAAGACACGCAGACATCAAGCACCAAGTCGGCCCCAGTTTCGAGCACAAGAACTGGCCTCACCCCTTCCGAGGACAAAAAGGAATTGTAATAAGCTACAATGTTTTAACGCTGTTTGGTGATCTTTATGTGATATTATTGCCTGTTTGAAAATAAGTATTTTTTAAAATTTTATTTCCTTCTAGAAAGCGAGTTCAAAAGGACGTGAACATTTGCACTGCACGCAATTATTGAGCTGCGTGGCAGCTGTTTTCGACGCAAGGCTAGGGACATGCAAAAGTCTTGCCACAAAAAGTCTAGAGCCTAAACGAAGTAAACAGGTGTAGATGTTTCAGGAATGAAGGGGTTTTGTCCTGCTCATTTCCCTGTTGTCATCAATCCCGACGACCGCTTATCTCGCTCGGCATGGCTTTTGTCAGCATTCATTACAATTTTTGCTCTGATCAGATGAACAAACCCCGCCTCCAGTCGCGTGTCTTTTACATAAATGATGACTTCTCTACAACCCTTTTTGTCTATGCAAATCTCTTCAGCGTATTAAATCGGTCTGTTTTCAGTACACCCTTTATGGTTATGGCAGCATGGCGACGGGGACTTCCTTCAATCCTCTTTCTTTCATTTCCAGACCTTTTCAACCAGTAAAAAAGCGTTGATTATTCCACGCTTGCGTCAGTTCACGCAAGCTTTTCCTCCTCGGTGTGCCTGGATTTTGTGCTCTAATCGCACCTCGGGTATCTCTCCCTCTCCCCCGCCCGAGCACATGTGAACCCTTTTGAACTGCCCTCGGCACATTTATCATTGTTTATTCTTCTTGGAGAGACTATCGCGTCGGTGTACTATTAATTTCTGCCTCAAAAATCATATTTACTTATCTTGTTTAGCCGATAAACATAGATTTTTTCTTCTTTTTCATTAGCTAAATTGTTTTCTATAAGCTTTTCAGTGTTTTTCTTCATTTTAACCAATTTTTTATCTCCAAATCGCTCATTTCTTATAGATTTTTGAGTTTCACTAGCTTTTGTTGTTCTTTTTTGTTGTCATCCTTTCCCAGACATTTTCGCCTTCTCTAGATTCTCACCGAGGTGAGACATGTTGACATCCAGCCACTGGCTATGCTTTCCCCTGGTCATATCGGTCTTTTTCACGCAACAAAGGTCGCAGTCTAGACATTTCGCCACGGTTATTGGCTCTTCCTGGGTGCAGCTTTGTTTTTCTACGATCTTTGCAGCTGCTCGGTTACCAAACATCATGGAAGCGATAAAATTCAAAAAGAATGATTTTTCGAGATTAGATCAAAGATTCCAATTAGAGCCGTCTCTCCTATAGTTTATTTTATTTATGGCCAATATCTCCCGCCGCCTCGAATGGTTTCCCTCCCTCTGTCTCCATTTGTCATCATTCCTTTCTCATATTTTGTCATCCTCCTCATCCAATTTTAGGTCCCCGCCTCCGCCGTCGGCCACCGTCACACCAGGGCCATGGGTAACAACTGGGAGTCCTTTTGTGGCAGTAAATTTGAGGTAAGCCAGGAATACAATTGGGACAGAAGGATGATACCCGGATCCGGGGTCATCAGGACCGAGACAGACCCGTCGGTTTCCCTCACTATCACCTCCCCTTCTAGTGTATTTATAAGCGGCTTGAATTGATTAAACTTTGATGCTATTGTGACGGTACAGGGCGAGGGGCGGAAGAAGACGGAAATTTGAAATTCAGAAGGGCAAAAATTTCTGTTCTGATTGTGGTTTTTTGTTTGGATTACTTTGGGTCCGAGGAGAATAGATGAGCCCGGAAGTCAGTTGGGTAGGGCATAACCGTGAGGAACCGTCTGCCCTGTTCCAGTCCGAAAAATTACCCGACAACATCTTGAAACAGAGCAAAACGTCCGATACCCGTAGACTTTCCTGGAATCCTCCCGGGTAGATCTTGAGCTAAGATACTGTATGAATTATTGGTAGACACGGGAAAAACCTGTCCTCAGACAGCAACAGAAGAGTGTCCGCCGGTAGAGCTGCCATTCGGGTTCCCAAGGGGAATTTCAAATACTGTAGCCTGTGGATCCGTGCTGCATACTGTACCCATCTCCCCACCTTCCCTCCGTTTCAGGATAACCCGTTCGCCACCGGCATTCCCAACGTGTCGATATGTATGCAACACACAATAATGATCTGGGTGCCGGCTGCCTTCACCCTCATCCTGACCCCGTTTCTTTTTATCCAAGCTAGGAGGAATAGCCGACGCTTTCAGCCCTTGCCTTTCAGTTTCTTTCTCATCTTAAAATTCGTGAGTTCTTTTTTTTAATGGGAAGAATAGGCGGTGGTTCAGGTGTTGACCTCACTCCTTACGGGCATCAGTGTATTTGTTCTTGTTCATAATATTATCCAAGAGAATTACGCCGTAGACTATTTATATCCGGCTCTGTTAATCTGTAGCTATGTAAGTTTTCCTCCTAATTTCTTCGAGAAAATCAAACTTTTAGGGTTCCACCGTCTTTTCCCACCTGGTCCGAAAACGATGCGGTATGGTGACTTCGGGAATCCAACACATCTCGGCCGTTTTATTTCTGGTGGGAGGAGGCCCCGAATTCTATCAACGAATACGGCAAGGAAACAGCCCGGACCAGGTAATTTCACAATAAAAGGAGCGAAGGGAGGAGAGACAAATTTAGGATGGACGGTATTTATCATCTGCGTTGAATATTGCCTACTACGTGTATTATTCGATCCTGATTATCTATGCCATAGTTCTGTGCTTTGCTGATTCGAGGAGGAAGGACGAGAAGTCGGTGAGTCACTGTCCGTATGGAGGGCAAAAGGATTCCCAGCTGGGGACCAAAAAGTTGGGAATTTTAAACCCAAAAATTCGTTTTCCCACTTCCAAAAGAAGGAACCCCCCTTTCCGGCCTTTGGTGAAAAAAATAACGGCTTGTTCTTACCCGGGGACAGCAAAATTCCCTTCCATTCCTCAATGAACCAGGCTTTCCGCTAGGGTTCAGCTGAAAAATGAGCCAGGAATTTCCAAAAATTGCCCCTTATTCAAATTCTTCCATTTACGATTTGACCTCCTCTTTCCATGCTCTTCTAAAAAAATCCACTCGACCCACCTCTGAAAATACCCCTCTCTTGTTTTCAGCAACGCTCCCCTGAACTGGACAGCTCTTTCCTGAATCGTCTGACTCTTTGGTGGTTCAATCCGATCCCCTGGGTCGGATCTCGAAAAGACTTGGAGGTAAACTCTACCCATTTCTATCTAAAATAACAGTTCAGGTAGACGATCTGTTCGAATTGAACGAGGCTAGCACGACGCCCTTCCTCACCCAACATTGGGACAAACATTGGACTCCGAGGGTCAAAAAATATCACGAAGAGAAGAGCGCTTCGAAACATTCACCACAGTAGGACATTCCCCTGGTAGAAATGAATCTGTCCCTTTTCAGAGCTGAGATCCGATTGCCCTCCGTGGTTGGCACTCTCTTCTCCATGTTCAAATACGAATTTTTGGCAGCTTCTTTTCTCAAACTCTGTTCTGACACACTCCAATTTGCCAATCCTTTCCTCCTACAGTAAGATCTCTTCCTAATTTTCCGGCCAGTTAGACTCTTCCAGTCAAATGATCGGATTCATCAACTCGCCCGACAGTCCCTTCTGGGTCGGCTTGTCCTATGCCATTTTGATGTTCGTCGCCTCCGAGATGCGTTCCTTCCTGCTGAATTTCTACTTCTATATCATGTTCCGAATGGGAGTCAAGTTCCAAACCACTCTGACCTCCGCTGTTTATAAAAAGGTATCAAAAACTGTAAATCAGAGAAGAAAGATGGAATTTTCTAGACTCTAACCCTGTCGAACAGCGCCAGGAGGGATAAAACCGTCGGGGAGATCGTCAACTTGATGGCTATTGATGTGGAGAGGTTCCAGATGATTACACCGCAAATTCAACAGTTCTGGAGTTGCCCCTATCAGGTAAGGAGACGCTAGATTCCTTCCTAATATTGAAAATTGCATAGTCTTTTATGCGCACTCTTGCCTCCCTAACATGCCGCGCTTACCCCTACACTTCCAAGTCAAAATATGGTCCTGAAACTATAGCATAACCACAAATATGATGTCCTCTTATAGATCACCCTAGCCTTAATCTATCTCTACATCACCTTGGGCTACTCTGCCGCCCCTGGAATCATCATCATGATCATCTTCCTCCCGCTGAATATCGTCTGCTCCATGATTGTCAAAAACTGGCAGGTGAGCTTTCCCCTCTTTCCAATTTTAATAACATCAAATTACAGACAGAACAAATGAAATTGAAAGACGAGCGAACTAAAATGGTCAACGAGGTCTTAAATGGAATGAAGGTGGTCAAGCTCTATGCGTGGGAACTCCCCATGGAGGATCACATCAACCAGATCAGAGAGAAGGAATTAAATCTGATTAAGAAGAGCTCAACTGTGAGGAATATAATCGACAGCTTCAACACGGCCAGCCCCTTCTTGGTAGGACCTTTTGACTTACTCTGGACTACTGTATAATTCTATAGGTGGCTCTGTCCTCCTTCTCGATGTACGTGTTGTCCAGTGACTCCCATAGACTGACGCCGCAGGTGGCCTTCGTCGCTTTGACCCTCTTCAATCAGCTACGGTCACCGATGACAATGATTGCTTACTTGATTAACCAAGCAGTACAGGTGGGGAATTTCTTTGAAGGATTACGGTAATTGCTTTAGGCAGTAGTCTCCAACAAGCGCTTGAAGGACTTCTTCATCGCCGACGAGCTGGACATGTCCGTCGTGGAGAAGACCGACCCCAACACGGCTTCGAATTCAGCAGAGATGGAGGGATTCGATGCTGTTTGGGAAGACACCGAGCCGAAGCCGACCCTCACCGACATTAATCTGAAGGTACCCAAGGGAGATCTCCTTGCCGTTGTGGGTAAAGTTGGAAGCGGGAAGAGCAGTCTCCTCAGCGCCCTACTTGGTGGGTTACTGTATATTTATTTTACTGGGAGATTTTGTAGGAGAGATGGGAAAACTACGTGGACGGATCGGAGTCAGCGGGAAGCTAGCCTACGTGCCTCAACAAGCCTGGATCCAGAACATGACAGTCAGAGACAATATCCTCTTCGGCCGGCCATATAATAAGCAACTCTACAACAAGGTCCTCTACTCTTGTGCCTTGGTGTCTGATCTGAAGATTTTACCACACGGAGATATGACAGAGATTGGAGAGAAGGGAATCAACCTATCAGGAGGACAGAAGGCTCGAATCTCCCTGGCCAGGGCAGTCTATCAGAACTACGACGTCTACCTACTGGACGATCCTCTCTCGGCTGTCGATGCCCATGTTGGAAAACACATCTTTGAGAAGGTTATTGGACCAAATGGACTGTTGAAGAATAAGACAAGAATTTTGGTGACCCACGGCTTGACCTATGTGAAACACGCTGAAGATATCCTCGTCCTTTTCGGTACCTTTTTCTTTTTCTAGTTGACTCTCAATTTTTAGATGGAATAATAGCCGAACGTGGAAGATATGCCGACTTGGTCAAGCAGAAAGGACGGTTTTTCAAATTCTTGGAGGAATACAAAACCAAAGGGAAAGAAGGAGATGCTGAGACCGAGACTGACGGATCACTGGATGAAAGTGACCTGGAAGAGGAGGGGAAGAAAATGGACCTGCCGGTGGACCTGGACGATATTGGAACGTGAGTTCCCTAAACGGCAATTCTCAACCCTTCTCCCAGCCTTTTCCCCTCTTCAAAATCGTTTTCAGAGCCTTCAAGGAAAAGGAGAAAGACATACATGCCTTTATCTCGCAAAGCAAATCTGTCGACGACGCCAAGAAGCTGATCCAAAAGGAGGCCGTCGAAACCGGAGGAGTGGGTTCCCTCTATCTCTTCTCCTATTCAATCTACCCTTTCAGGTCAAATTGGCTGTTTATAACATGTACATAAGGGCGGCCTCCTACTGGAGGAGTATCCTCTCTGTCTCCTTCCTCATTGCCTTTATGGTCTTTCAAATGTGTCGCAGTTTCTGGCTCTCCTCGTGGTCCAATCTCTACGATTCGAACAAAACCGTCTCCGAGATCAACAATCCCCTCCATATTGGCATCTACGCGGCTATTGGAACCGTCGAATCCACCTGCTTCCTGCTCTGCCTTGTCATTATGGTCTATGGCTCGTTGAATGCCTCAAGGAATCTCCACGCCCCGTTGATCCATAACCTGATGAGGAGCCCAATGTCCTTCTTTGATACCACACCGCTTGGTCGAATTTTGAACCGTTGCGCGAAGGATGTCGAAGTCGTGGATATGCTGCTGCCTATCAATTTCCGGTACTTGATCATGTGCCTTCTTCAGGTGAGTATACTGTTTTTTTAAAAAATCAGTTAGACTTTTAAAAATACCGTAATACATCATAAAACGCTTCCTTTTAGGTTCTCTTCACCCTGATAGCCATCGTCATTGCTACGCCCCTCTTCGCCGCTGTGATTGTTCCCCTGGCCATCATCTATTACCTCTTCCTGGTCAGTATTCTTTCCTAAAATCTTCGTACCCTTATATTTTAGAGATTCTATGTTCCCACTTCTCGACAACTCAAAAGACTGGAGAGCATCAACCGATCTCCAATTTATTCCCATTTCGGGGAGACGGTACAAGGAGCCGCCTCTATTAGGGCCTTTGGAAAGGTTTACTGTCTATTTAGACCTTTAAATATTGAAATCTTATAGGTAGACGAGTTTCGGGAAGCGTCAGGCAGGATTGTGGATCGATTCATCCGGTGCAAGTATATGAATATCGTCTCCAATAGATGGCTGGCTGTGAGATTGGAATTCATCGGAAATTGTGTGATCTTCTTCGCTGCTCTCTTTGCTGTTTTGGCTAAAGAAATTTGGGGAGACGACAATGCCGGAGTGGTCGGAGTCTCCATTACCTATGCCCTGAACGTGAGGATCCCTCTCTTGACCATGCAGATCAAATTGTTCAGATTACGGAAGTCTTGAACTTCGCTGTCAGACAGATCAGTGAAATTGAAGCCAACATTGTGGCTGTGGAAAGGATTGAAGAGTATACAAAGACCCCGAACGAGGCCGATTGGGACATCCCCGCAACCAAGCCGCAACCGGCCTGGCCGGTGCAAGGAGAAGTCAAGTTTAACCGCTACTCGACTCGCTACCGGCCCGGCTTGGACCTGGTGCTGCGAGAGATCACGGCCAACATCTCGTCGGGAGAGAAGATCGGAATTGTCGGGAGGACGGGAGCCGGGAAGTCGTCATTCGCCCTGGCACTGTTCCGACTGATCGAGCCAGCCGGCGGGGAGATCCTCATCGACGGGGTGGACGTCTCCCAGATTGGCCTCCACTCGCTTCGCTCTGCTCTGACCATCATCCCCCAGGATCCGGTACTCTTCTCGGGGACACTCCGATTCAATTTGGATCCCTTCAACAAGAGACAGGACGACGAGATCTGGCAGGCGCTGGAGCTGGCTCATTTGAAGGAGATGGCCAGTTCTTTCGAGAAGGGGCTCAGCCACAGGATCAGTGAGGGAGGCGAGAATATCAGGTGACAGATGACTCGGCCCGCCAACCATCCCAGCCATTTCAGTGTGGGTCAGAGGCAGTTGGTCTGCCTCGCCAGGGCCCTCCTCCGCCATACGAAGATCCTCGTCCTCGATGAGGCCACCGCCGCCGTCGACGTCGCCACCGACGCCCTTATCCAGGTCCGACAGTTATCCTCCCTAATATCACCAATTTAGACAACAATCCGTGAGCAGTTCAAGGACTGTACCGTGTTCACCATTGCCCATCGCCTGAACACCATCCTCGACTACGACCGGATCATGGTCCTGGACAAGGGAGAGATCGCCGAGTTCGACTCGCCTGCCCACCTGCTAGAGGACAGGGAGACCATCTTCTCCAGAATGATTGCCGACTCCAAAAACGAAGAGTCCAATTGATTCTGTCCGCCATCTTCTTCGTTGCTCACTTATTGAAAATATATCCTTTCAAGTGCTCAAGAGCTTTACATTCCAAATAATCACACCACTGTGATATATATGTTGACATAATATACAAGAGATAACATAAAAATTAAGAATAAACTATTGTGAACGTAGCATAGTGCTGTGTCTATTCTCTGGGCTTTTATAGGGTGCGTTGACTGTGGGAAATTCAGGCAGAATATAGTCAGAGAGACACGTTGCCTATGGGGAAATTGATTGGATTCATGGCATAGTCGTTTCTCCTCCAAACGACTCGAGTTCCGCTCTTCTCCCCCTTCCGGAAGTGGTCTTCCCAACAGCTGTCTGTTCTCCCCGTCAACTTCTTTGTTGCTAAGCTCTGCTCGCTGGCTGGAACTCAAAGTTCTCTGGTGTTTCCCGTCAATTTGCCCCAAAATGCCCAGTGTCTTCCCCGCCCAGTATATTTTAGGAATATTAGCCTCATTTTTAACCGCAATCAACAGAAAACCAAATAAACACGTGTTATATTTGAGTATATCGACCAAAATCACTTCTACCACTATAATTCCCCCTGGCTCCACCTATTCCGGCTTCAAAACACCCTCCAGTACACCGTTCCCTTTTGTGGAACCCTTCTCCCAGCCATAAATCATGCCTATCCGTCCACACTGCCCTATCGTTTGTTTAGACAGTTCGTCGCGGTCATCAGTGGCCACTGATCTCTCTCTTTCTCTCGCCGTCTCTCGTCCCCCTCCCGATGTCCATCTGCCATTCTTCTCCTGGCTATCAGCTGTGTTTTTTATCGCTTTAATTGTTAGCAATCGCTCTACTACCCACTTTCTTTGACTACTACTACTTTTCAGTTAGCCGGCGTCGTCGAATTGATAAGATAAGAAGATGAAAGAAGGAAAAATGATCAACCAAACCTATTGTGATGAAAATTGGACGGTAATTTCAAGGGGTTTGGGACTTTTTAGAGGGCGGTCAAAATATTTTAAGGCTCATTATTTCGATACTAAGCTTCAGGATCCGATATTCTCCGAAATATCCCATATTCTGGGAAAAAAACCTATTTACCCGCTCGTTTCAGGCCTCCCTTTCTTCCGCCACTCTTCCCCAATGCCTTCCCCACTCCACCATTCTCCTCTGGATCCCGATCCTGTACACCATCCTCTTCACTCCAGCTTTCCTCCACCAGGCCAAGCGTGCCCGCCGTCGTTTTGAGCCCCTTCCCTTCGGGCTCCTTCTGCTTTGGAAACTAGTAAGTCCATTCACAGATCAACTGTGATCAACAGTCTAATTCCTCGTTTTTCAGGCCTCTTCAATTATTTTGACTGGTGCCAATCTATTCGTTCTATTCATTAAATATTCTGGACCAGCCGGCGAATATGTAATTCCCCTGCTGATGACCATTGCCTGGGTGAGACGGGGGCTTTTCCGTAAACAGTCTGCAAAATAAAGGAAAATGACCAGCAATATCAAAAGAATGACCCCCTTTCTTAAAAAAGTCATGTGGCCTGTCCATCACCCACTGTAATTTGATCTCTTCCCACATAAGGGAAGGGGGGGGGGTTGACCTTTTGACCAACAAGGGAACTGACTTTTATACAAAAACAAAGGGCCTACCGTTACCCCAGCAAAAATTCCCCTTTAGGGTCTAATGACCTTCGGCCACCTGGTCAGGAGACGATCGGGAATGGTGACTTCTGGAATCCAACACATTTCCGCCTTTTGCTTCCTAGCAGCGGGAGCTCCAGAACTCTATCAACGTCTATTCCAACGGAAAACCTTGGAGAATGTAAACCAGAGCTTTATTTTCTTTTGCAAACAAAAATTTTAGGAAGACCACTACCTCTTCGGTGCCTTCCTTTACTATTACATAGGCCTTCTGGCCTACAACATCTTCCTGTGCTTTGCCGACTCAAGGATTGAGAGCGACAAAGTAAAGAAGTCCCCAGAGCTCGATAGCTCCTTCCTAAACCGGCTGGTCCATGACTATTTCACCCCCCTCATTATAACAGCCAAGAACAAGGATATAAAAGTACTTTCCTGGTCTCCAATAATCTAACCCCCTTCTTTTTAGTTGGATGACCTTTTTGATGTGAACCCCGGCAGCACCACAGCCTCTCTGATTAAACTTTGGGAGAAGCGGCTCTTTTCCCAAAGCAACTGGGTCACAATCCGCTCCGTGATCTCCATGTTCAAGTACGAGGTGGCCCTGGCATCTTTCTTGAAGATTATCTCCGATGTCCTACAGCTGGCCAATCCTCTCCTCCTCCAGTAAGCCGAATTATTTTTGGTTGAGATCTATTCTCTTACTTCCAGCTACATGATCAGCTACTTTTCGAAGGAGGACAGCCAGCCGACAATCGGATTACTCTATGCCGCGCTGATGTTCGGATTCGCCCAGGTAAGGCAGGGCAAAGCCAAAAAAAGCCAAGGCTGGATTTTTACCCGGATGACATTGTAGCTATGCTTCTGATGGTCTCTAATTGGAAAATTTGAGCTTAATCCGTCCAGGACCACAAGAACCACGTCCAAACCATTCCAAAGCTGATTTCAGACCCGTTCCTTCATCCTCAACTACTATTTCTACACGAGTATGAGGATCGGGTCCAAGTTCCAAACCACAGTCACTGCCGCCGTTTATAAAAAAGTAAACTGCTCCATTTTATTCAAAATGAGTCTCTATTCAGGTCCTCTCTCTGTCCAACACAGCTAGACGGGGAAAATCGGTCGGCGAAATTGTGAACCTGATGTCCGACGACGCCCACATGATTTTCTTGCTCACCGCTCAATGGCAAATGTTCTGGAGTATGCCACTGCAGGTAGAACAGCCTTTTCTTCTATTTTTTGTCAAATTTTAGGTCATAATGGCTACAACCTACCTCTTCTATACCTTAGGATGGTCTGTAGCCGTGGTGATCGGTATCCTGGCGGCTGCGGCGGGTCTAAATTCTTTGTCCTCGGGATTCTTGCAGAAATGGGAGGTTAGGCAACATTTTATTTGTTAGATTTTGACTTTATTTCTTTTTTAGGAAGAAAAAATGAAATTGAAAGATGAAAGGATCAAAATGATGAACGAGGTCCTGGGTGGAATTAAAGTCATCAAGCTGTATGCGTGGGAGATCCCGATGGAAGAACATATTGAGGAAATACGGAGGAAGGAACTGAATCTGGTCTGGAAGATTAATCTACTGAAAGGCATATTCGATACTCTGAACACTGCCACACCGTTCATTGTAAGTTTTTCTTAAGATCATTTTGAAGTTAATCTATCCATTTCAGGCCACGTTCTGTACCTTCTGGACCTTCGTAAAGAGCGACCCGGAGAATAAGCTCACTCCCCAGGTACTGTATTCGCTTTGCAACCTTTAAAACGATTTCTTTAGGTAGCTTTCGTATCCCTGACCCTATTCAACATGCTCCGGGTCAATATGGCCTATGTGACTGGCCTCATCGGAATGTGGAAATCGGTAAATGTCATTTCTGATGCCAACTATCCTCATTTTCCAGGCTGCGGTAGCCAAGAAACGGCTGAAAGACTTCTTCCGCGCCGATGAGCTGGACAGAACGGTTGTTGAGAAGTTGGAAACCGATGAGTTCGCAGTCAAGGTGGAAGGATTGGACGCTGTTTGGGAAGACAACCAGCCGAAGCCGACCCTGACCGATATTAACCTGAAGGTACCCAAGGGTGATCTCCTCGCCGTCGTGGGCACAGTTGGAAGCGGAAAGAGCAGTCTTCTCAGTGCACTACTCGGTGGGTTACTGTAGATTTTTTTACTCGGAGGTTTTGAAGGGGAGATGGGAAAGTTGCATGGACGAATCGGAGTGAGCGGGAAGCTGGCGTACGTGCCTCAACAAGCCTGGATCCAGAACATGACAGTCAGAGACAATATCCTCTTCGGCGGGGCGTATGAGGAAGAACGCTACAATGAGGTACTCCGTTCCTGTGCTCTGGTGTCTGATCTGGAAATACTGCCCAGTGGAGATAAAACGGAGATCGGAGAGAAGGGAATCAACCTGTCGGGAGGACAGAAGGCCCGAATCTCCCTGGCCAGAGCCGTCTACCAGAATTCCGATGTCTACCTGCTGGATGACCCTCTCTCGGCCGTTGATACCCACGTGGGAAGACACATTTTTGAGAAAGTCATCGGACCGAATGGAATGTTGAAGGACAAAACGAGGATCTTGGTGACCCACGGGTTGAGCTACACCACCCAGGCGAAAGAAATCATTGTTCTCGAAGGTAGGAGCACTCCGCTTATCAAACAGTTCAAATTTTAGGAGGGGCGATAATTGAATCAGGGACATTTACCGATCTTCTGGCTGCTAAAGGAAGGTTCTGCTCGTTTTTTGAGGAGTCGCAGGGTAGCGAACAGAAACAAAAGGAAGAAGAGAAGGTGAAAGAAGTTGTATTGGATGAGTGCGCAAAGTGAGCAATCCTTTATTTTTCTTGATCTAAAGAGCTGATTCCAGTGAAGTAAGGTCCAGAACGGATTCAATTATCAGCACGACGGAGCCGAATGAAGAGCAGAAACTCATAAAAGAGGAAGAAGTCGAATCCGGCTCGGTATCAGCTATTGTTTCAAGAGTTACAAAAACAAAATTTAGGTGAAAATGGCTGTGTACTGGACCTACATCAAGGCGGCATCCATGTGGAAGTTCCTCTTCTTTCTCATGTTTGCCATCGCCTTTCAGGCCTTCCAGGTCTGCCGGAGTTATTGGCTCTCCAAATGGTGGGTTCTAATTGGAAATGCTTGCCTTACCATGGTATATTACCATAATGGCATGACGCGTTTGCGTTGTGGGACCATGTCAAAACTGGAGAGACTCCAGACACAAGGCTACGGGCCTGAAGACGCGCCCCCCTCGCGGTTGTTTGGTCAAATCATCAGAGCGCCTAGAATACGAGCTGCTCTAGATAATTAAAACTGACCTGGAATACACGTCCATATATGAAGTCCAGATTACCCTCATTTACAGGTCCATGTCCTATCAGACCAATTCCACCGACGCCACCTACTATCTCATTGGTTACGGAATCCTCGGAACCCTGGAAGGTATTGTACTCCCCCATAAATTAATACAAAACCTTCTAGCCGTTTGCCAGTGCGCTTCCAATGTTATCATCGTCTGCGCCGGGTTCAATGCCTCGGTCAACCTTCACTCCCCTTTGCTCCGCAGTATCCTCCGAAGCCCGATGTCGTTTTTCGATACGACGCCCCTAGGAAGAATCATGAATAGATTCTCAACGGTGAAATTGACGGGGGAAATTGAGAAAATGGAAATATTTTTCAGCACTTCAGTTATGTCGACTCTTCCTTAGCAGCAACCTTTCGAGGGGCTACCACTAGTGTTCTTACGGTAGGCTGAAGTTCTCCTCACATAAAAAACTATGGGATTTCAAATATTTAGAAAACATTGAAGGAGCGGCCTAATTTTGTTAGAATTTCAATACAGAATCGAAAAGAATCCCGCCTATCCAATCCTGGAAAACTTTCCATTATCTATATCAGCCGCTTGAATTATCCGACTGTATTCGTCCCAGCGTAAATTGATTTTTTGTCACTTCCGGAAAATAATTCCCAGTTCTAGTGATGCACAAAACTGTTACTATCTCATTTCGCTACTCCATTCAGAAATAATTTTCAAAGATAACCATATTGGACTGTTTTATGACGTTTTTTCCCTCCCCACCCACACAATTGGAGCTCTTTCTAGTGCTCAAAATTTTGCCTCTTTTTCCATTTGGCCAGCAATTTTTGGTAGCAGGGGGTGTTTTGAACAAGGTTCTATGGTTAAACATCTAAAAATGCCCCTCCTACCCTATAAAAAATGACCCTGAAAACGGGCAAAGGGCAAGGAAAGTGCAACGGGACCCGCAGGCTTGGAGGACTACGGTAGTCCACGGCCCAAAGGGGAAAGAACCTCTATCTAGCGCGGGAATTAATGAAGAATCCGGCTGAAATTACTTGAATTCCATTAACGACAGCTTACAGTGTAAAAATATGATTTCAGGTCTTCTCTGCCGTGATTGCAATCGGCATCGCCAATCCCATCTTCCTCGCGGTAGCGGCATTCCTGGGCGTCGTGTATTGCTTCATCTTGGTATGGAGAAAAAAACTTTTGAGAAATCTGACTCTTTTAGCGATACTACGTTAACACATCAAGACAGCTGATAAGACTGCAGGAAACGACAAAGTCACCCATTTTCTCATATTTTGGAGAAAGTCTTCAAGGAGCGCCGTCCATTCGGGCATATGGCAAGGTGAGCTGCGTACCGCGGGAGAAGAGAAAATGCACAAAATAATGGAAAAGGCAGTTACTGTAGGAATTTCAAAAAACGGTAGACACGGTTACCAAATGTACCTTTGAAGGCCGCAATCCTTTGGAGACTCCTAAAGGACGCTGCTCTCCTTTTGACGAATTTGACGCCACATTTTGTAAAAGGCGCAACAAAACACAGTGCGCTATATTTATAGTCCTGCTGATGGACGAGAAGACCTCATTTGAAACGTAAAATTGGGTAGAAACCGGGTGAAAGGGAGTGCTAGACGGAAACGAAAAGCCATCGAGAAGAAGCGAACGGGGTACGTTAGGCAACCCAAAAACGAGAGAAAGCAACCGCCCGTACGGGAGCCATCCGTGCGCAATTTCCCGACCAGAAGGCGACCGAGCGGTTGATTTTCATGGCTACAATTTTTTCCTTATCAAGAAACGCTTGAAAACTGTTCTAATTGACACACAAAACAACTTGAGATCTCACCAAATTTTATACAGAAAAGGACACAGAAAGAAGGATTTCTCCACAAGGACCTTCATTATGTGTCTATTTCTTTTTATCCTGCCCAAAGCACTCGTTGCCGCCGATGCCGGCCAGGGTCTGGTAGTTAGGATCGTGGGTCGCGGCCTGTCCACCAGCAGCAGGAGGCTTGGGAGCAGCAGCGCCGCCACCACCGCCGCCGCCAGCACCACCCTTCTTGTCAGCACCGAAGCAGTCGCCACCAATTCCGGCCAGAGTCTGGTAGTTCGGGTCGTGGGTTCCGGCCATGGGAGCAGCCGGCTTGGCTGCGCCGCCTCCACCTGCAGCAGCAGGATAAGCACCTCCTCCGGCTTTCTTGTCAGCTCCGAAGCAGTCGCCACCGACTCCGGCCAGGGTCTGATAATTCGGATCGTGAGTTCCAGCCATGGGGGCAGCACCACCGCCGCCAGTAGTAGGTGCCTTCGGTCCGCCGCCCGCGCCGGCCGTACTGGCGCCCTTCTTGTCGGCGCCGAAGCATCCACCCGGTACGGCAGCAAGAGTCTGATAGTTCGGGTCATGAGTACCGGCAACGGCATCTTTCTTTTCTGGGGCGCGGGGTTGACTGCCGCCGGAATTCTCGGCGACCTTGGCCGGATCGTTGGAGGTCTCTTCCTTCTCGCTCTTCTTCGTCTTCTTTGCCTTCGATCCGCCACATTGAAATAGAGAGACGATGGTCAGCATGGCCAGTACGTATGGTAGCAGTATTGGAAACAGATGCACAAGTCCAGTCAGCCAGATCATGCTCAGTGATGTAGGTGAAATGGGAGAGAGACTGGATTAGGGGCCTTATATAGGGAATTTTGGGCAGACACGTCTGGGCCAGGTAAAGACAAGGTCTTGACTGGAAATTAACCGGATGTGGGGCAGACGGGAAATTCGGTCGAAAACTGTAAGAAAACAATTGCCGGGAATATTCAAAGAGCAGGGCGCCACGGGGAGGACCATCTCGACCTGTAGAGGAAGGACGGCCGGTTTCCTATGGCTACAGTAACCTGCCCCACCTAGTAAACCCCAAAGAATAGCCCCTTTTTCAGGTGGAAGAATTTGAAAGAAACGCCGGCCACATCGTCGATCGCTTCGTCCGATGCAGATACTTGTGGATCGTCTCCACCCGCTGGCTAGCTGTCCGCCTAGAATTCATAGGAAATATCGTGGTACACAATCCGTTAAAGCTACCATAACCCACAAAACTTTTAGACCTTCTCCGCCGCTCTAATTGCTGTCATAGCCAGGGAATGGGGCTCCGTAGAGAGTCCAGGAATGGTCGGAGTCTCCATCTCCTATGCCCTAAGTGTTAGTTACCGATCCTTGTGGGAAGAAAGAGAGATATTTAGATAGCAGATGCACTGAATACTGCTGTAAGGAATTTAAGCACGTTGGAAAGCGATATTGTCTCGGTGGAGCGGATCAACGAGTACACCCAGACACCAAATGAAGCAGAATGGGAGATTGGGGAAAAGACGCCGGCAACTGGATGGCCACTGGAAGGTGAAGTGAGCTTCAACGGTTATTCCACCCGCTACCGGCCCGGACTGGACCTGGTGCTGCGAGAGATCACGGCGAATGTCTCGTCGGGAGAGAAGATCGGAATTGTCGGGAGGACGGGAGCCGGGAAGTCGTCATTCGCCCTGGCACTGTTCCGACTGATCGAGCCAGCCGGCGGGGAGATCCTCATCGACGGGGTGGACGTCTCCCAGATTGGCCTCCACTCGCTTCGCTCTGCTCTGACCATCATCCCCCAGGATCCGGTACTCTTCTCGGGGACACTCCGATTCAATTTGGATCCCTTCAACAAGAGACAAGACGACGAGATCTGGCAGGCGCTGGAGCTGGCTCATTTGAAGGAGATGGCCAGTTCTTTCGAGAAGGGGCTCAGCCACAGGATCAGTGAGGGAGGCGAGAATATCAGGTGACAGATGACTCGGCCCGCCAACCATCCCAGCCATTTCAGTGTGGGTCAGAGGCAGTTGGTCTGCCTCGCCAGGGCCCTCCTCCGCCATACGAAGATCCTCGTCCTCGATGAGGCCACCGCCGCCGTCGACGTCGCCACCGACGCCCTTATCCAGGTATATTGGGTCGGATTGTTCTAAACTCAGTGATTCAGACCACAATCCGTGAGCAGTTCAAAGATTCGACAGTCTTCACCATTGCCCACCGCCTGAACACCATCCTCGACTACGACCGGATCATGGTCCTGGACAAGGGAGAGATCGCCGAGTTCGACAAAACGAGTACCCTTCTCGAAAACAGGGACAGCCTCTTCTACAAGATGGTCAACGCTCCCCACAATGGGGATTCCTCCTGATCTCGGGTTCTTTCGAACCCTCAAAATAGAACATTTATTTAAAAGGGCTCTGTGATTTGTATATAACCGCCTTTGTGTCATATAAAATTTCAAACGAAAGCTCCATGGAAAGCATGTCTTGGCCTCGCTTTCATATGTCTCCATTATCGATTGTTTAGAATTGTTTTACCATTTCGTTTTGCTTTGATCTCCCAAATGGATCATCTCCCTGGTGAAGTCTTGACGAAAGTCTGTAACTACCTTCCATGGAACGAGAAACTCACCGCTCGCCGTCTCTCCTCTCATTTGAATTCAATCAGTTGTGATTTGATAAATCTGCAGATGTTGGGGTTGCGAGAAGAAGGCGTAAGATCTTTTAAAACGATATTAATGCTATTCTTTTTTTTCCAGAATGTTTTTTCTTTTACCGTACAACTCCACGGGAATGACAGGGAACGATGGGCTATTAAAATCATAAAGTGGAAGGACCAAAGAGCAGGTAAACCAAGAGAGGTATCTTAATTGTTTGGCAGGTCATAGCCATCATATTACACAATCCAAAGTGAAGAAAAACGAGAAAGTCTACCATAAGACGGTGCTGAACTGCTCCAATTCGAATTACCACTGCTTGATCCTCGCCTACATGGAATATTTCATGACTTTCTTCCATTTAATGCATATTCAGCTGGTAATTTCCTTTTGCCATTGATGATAGAAACATTTCCAGGTCCGTTTGAGTTCGTATTACTTGTCCAAATTTCGCGAGATGCTGCAGATAAAACTCCCTAATTTCAACTGGAACGGCCGATGCCTGGAGCTATTTCCTCTCAAGAAGCAGCTAATAAAAGAGGAGCGAGAACTTCTGGAGCACTGTAAAAGTAATAACTTTAAATATGAATAGACGGAGAGAGTATTTAGATCCGTGTGCTTTTATATTCAGACCGCCACGGGAATTCCGGACGCCGAAGGATTTCTGGGAAATTCCTGCTATTAATGTGAGTTCGGGCCCCTAAGTTAGTGGTTGTAAAACACCCCCTGGACTTTATTGAGAGAGCGTCAGATCCTTATAAATTACAGACGAAATTTGTGGTACTGGAATATGGCAGACGAAATCCAGCAGAAGCCGCATTTCTTATCAAACTACGAGAAGTTATCCCCATTGATCTCGGACTAGATGACGAATTCTTTAAAAGTTTGGTGAAAAGGAAAGTAACGAGTTTTGTAGCCAACACAATGGCGAAGTTGTCTATAAGTTGTATTATGGAATATATCAAGGTAATCAGCTAAAGTTCGGTTCCTGACAGTTTATAGGATGCCCTTCGTGGTGGATTTGTCTCGGGCATTATGGGATTTAGCCAAAATTTTGATGCTAACGAAGTGAAAAGGATCAGAGAATGGCTTCAGAGCTATGGCTTTGTTCAACTCAATGACAGACTTGTAAAAAATCTAGGAGTAGAGGCGAAGAAAGGATTTGACCCAGATAGGCTGGTGGTACGCGTCTGCACGGAATACTTGGTGATCAAAGCGGATTTCGCCATCTATCGAGGAAAGAAATCCATGCTTGATCCAAGCTATGCAAATATGTATTAACCTATTCAATAAATATAAATAATTTGTTCGATTTTGGGAGTGAGGTTCGAATCAAATTGAAATTAGGCCTTTGATGCCAAGGATAAGCAAAGCTATTGAGTACCACTAAAGTGCCTCGGTGTCTCATTGGAAACAAACTGAAAGGCAGACTCTTCACTACAGAATTAAATAAGCGCCTCCGTGAACTCTCCTCCGTGTCTCCAAGGGAGCAGAGAACAAGACTAACCAGCCTGACCTCTTGGGAGGGCGAGGCGAGTTGGATCTTTTCTAGCCTAACAAGGACCATCGAAAACGAATAACACCCATCAAAATGACTTTGACTCCATCGAAAAAGAGTAATTCACAAGGAAAAACAGCTAAAAATGAGATAAAAACACGTAGGATTGTTCCTCGACTAGTTTATTACATTATCCACTCTTTTTCTGATCTTCACCGGCCTGTTCCAGGTTGAGGATGCAGATCCGACCTCGGGGCTGGTTGTAGGGTTCCCATCGCTCAACGGATTCTGGAGTCTTCTCCCTCCATCCATCATCTCCAGCAATTCCGGTTCCAGAACCGTGCTCCTTTTCTTCCAGGAGAACATCTCTTGGAGCTCCGAATCAAGTAGAAAATCAGATCTACCTTCAGCCGAACTCCTTTCCGATGAGAAGACCAGGAAGACTGCTCCTAGGCAGCGGCCATGAAGAAGAAATTCGGGAACAAAAGCGTAAGCACGGAAATTAGGAGAGAGATCAGAGTTCAGGTCAAAGTATCCCCCGAAATACTGTTATTCTAAATGGAATGCAGAGCGCTCGATATTGGACGATGACAGAAATCAGCCGCTAGAAGATGGATACAGCCCCGGAGTATATGGACGTGTTGTGGATGTCCTCCTCGGACTTGGCGCCTCCTTTTTATGGCAATTGGTCGAGAGAAGAAGGGTTGCTTTTATCTCAAATGCTATCACAAATGTATCTGTCGACTGCATATTGGAATATATTGAGGTGGTTTTTGTTTCAAATGCCTTAAACGCATCACAATTTTTAGACAACTCTCTGTGGCGCATATGCCTCGTTCATATTAACGCTTCGTCAAAAATTTCTCTACTGCTGAAGTAAGAAGGGTACGGGATTGGCTTCTAAGCCAGAAATTCCTGAAGACCGGGCATAATAGATATGCTAAAAATCTAGAGACGAGCATGCAAGAAGGATATGCCCCGGATAAGCTCATGGTCAGCCACTTCCCGAACTGTTTGACGATAGAGGCCGACTATGCCTGCTACCGAGGAGAGAGAGAGAGCACAACGTCTAGTCGGCGATGAGTTTAGACAATCTGTCGACCATTTGAGATTAATACATGTCTTTGAGAACAATAAAGATGCACATTTTACCTCACATAGCTATCAAATAAATAGACTGCCCATCGTGACCCATATTGAAAGGACTAGTCCCTGTTACTGAGGTCGATAGTATAACTCCACCTGACCATTACCATGGGCTTTTTCGCACAGAT
The DNA here is from genome assembly GCA_932521035.1 of Oscheius dolichura. Taxonomy (NCBI): domain Eukaryota; kingdom Metazoa; phylum Nematoda; class Chromadorea; order Rhabditida; family Rhabditidae; genus Oscheius; species Oscheius dolichura. The sequence continues at coordinate 7,561,686 of OW051493.1, forward strand.
GTTATCTACGACCATGGCTCTAATTGTGTCATTCCTTCGGATAGTTTCCGACCGTCTTCGCTTTCCCGGGACCACCCAGAAGCGATGCATACTCTTTGACCGGAAGCTGCTTTTTCCCGTGCATTGCCGTGTAAAGTCGGAAGCTACAGTCAGTCTACTTATTTCACTCGTCTCATCTACTCGTCCTAATGGAATCTTTCTCTAATCGTTTTCCTCTCTCACACGCCGTTAGTTTTATTCCTCCTTTCCTCTAAATTATTCCCTTTTTCCAGTACAAAGAGGTAATTAACACCTTCGTTACTCACTGTCCTCGGGGAAGACACTCGCGCCTACTCACCACCGTCGATGACTCGTTTACTGGCAAAGAAGCCGTCAACTTCTTCATGGAAACCTTCCCCATCAATCCTTTCAGTAAGCAGGAGCTGACCAGGGAGAAGGCCGTCAAATTATTGGATCTATTTCTCAAAGAAGGTCATTTCTACCGTGTTGGAGCCAAGAAGGAAGACGTTCGAAGCTTCAAGGATAACAATACCATTTATTGGTTCGTTTACCGTTTTTTCACTAAAAATTGATCAAATTTAGCTTTACAAAAGTTGAGAAGAAGGAAGAATTGGTCAAAGAGGAGGCGGAAAATACTCCAAGCCCTGTGTTCCAAGATTCGGAGACTTCCACCGGGGATTCTCAAGATTCTCGTTCAGAGGAATCCACAACTGGGACGGATACTTACTCTATCAGTTATAAGGTATGTTCTGAATCTTTTACAGTGTGAAAACAGTAATTCTTTCAAATCAAAGAGTGAAATCCATTTTCGTATTGCCAATTCCTGAGTCTTTCGCGTCCCCCAACCCGCGTTTCCACCCTTGGCGTTCTTCTTTGACCCCCTCACTGCCTTTAGCACTTTCCCAAGACTGTTTTGACTGTTATCGTAACCTGGGGTTATCCTCCCCGCTGCCCGACTGTTATAATCAATAATTCAACCTACGCCGACTCTCAGCCCTCAAACAATCAAATGTTGCTGTTGCCCCCCATCTGTTCACGGTACTTTCAGTATGATCCGATTCCTTTGCTCAATAAAGTCGACCTCTGGAATGCCTACAAGGCCGGCTTTGAATACCGCCTCCAAGAGCTCATTCCCTATCAGGATCTCATCTTCAATTGGAAGATAAAGGGACAGGATATCCAGAAGAACTGCGAACAGGATCAGAGCTCAGGTTTGAGGTCATTTTAGGTAGTTTAAAAAAGGACTTAATTCCAGCTCCATTTGCTGAAAATATCATGGCTTTGATGAATTATCTCATGAAGTTGCCCTTTTCGAAGAGGAATCCAAATGCCATGGCCGCCTTCAAATGTCTCTGCGATGGCATCACTTTGGAACCAGTTTTCCTGACTGAAGAGGAGTCCACCGCCATTTTGTTGATCTTTGAAGATCTCTCGTACAGTAGGCGGCTCTCAAGAAGTGAGTTTCCCTTTTCCTATACAGTATTCCCTCCCCTAACATCATACAACACGGTTTCAGAAGACGCCGAAGAAACCTTCGTGTCCATTGTGAGACTCTTCCTGCTGACCATTCCTCCCAACAGGAGATGGAAACTGCAGACTCTTTTCCGGGTGATGAATAAGATTGCACTGGACGACTTTTCGGGAACGAGTATGCAGATGGTAAGTCTTTTTGACCCTCCTGAGATTTTATACTGTAAAGAGAGTACAGTAGAAGAAAGGGGTCTCACAGCGAATTTCCTCACCTCTCCCGCTATAGTAACCCCAATAATTGAACTCTCCAACGTTCTTTAAAGCTTATCACCCATTCAGGTCCTGGAATACCTCTCCAACCTCGTCGTCCCCCGTGACAAGATCAATCCCACCCAGGCCATGTTCATTGTGCAGATGTTGGTCTGCAGCTTCGATGAGATATTTGCCATTGACCGCGAACTCCTCGAAATTGTCGAGAGAATCAAGAAGAATATCTTCAAATCCAAGGTATTTTGTCCTTCTTGAATCTGGGAAATGATCCAAAAATTTTAGGAATTGGACTATTCCGAAATATCTCGTCAATCGTCGGCCGGTTCTACCTCCCCCATTTCCTCTTCGATTACTGTCCCCTTCCCCGAACGGGCTGCCATTTCCGACACCTCCCCCATCCCTTCCTCTATCTTTCCCACATGCCTAGAAGAAAGGAGGATCTCTCCGAAGAGAACAGTTAAAGAAGATTACCATTTTATGTACGAGATGTTGGATGAGTTGAGCCAGGCCAAGGAGGAGGAGTCTCTTCGAGGGGCAGGCAGGCAGGATGGACAGAAAATGAGGAAGCTGTTGAGCTGTGTCCTTATGGACAAGTCGTTTACTCGTTACTAGAAAAATCGGTGATTATCAGAACCTGGTGATAACTGTACACGCATAACTCATTTTTTGTATTCACTATACTTATACCTAGTTATACCTGAAAATACTTCAATAAAAAAATTTCAAAATATAAAAAAATAAATAAAAATTCAACTGTAAAGTTACTAGAACACTACAATTTTCCATCTCCTCCTCCACAGTTTCTGATTTATTTTTTTTTTCCAGAATTTGTTAGAATACCCGCCAAACCAGAAACCATGGATAACACCAGAATCTCGGCGCTTTCTATTTTTTTCCCGTTTTTAAATTTCCTCCCGTTTCTAAATTTCCTAAAATTCAATTCCGGTTTGCCCGAATTCGGCCGGTCCCAATTCGGGCTAATTTCTGTTAGCCACGACGAAATACGTTAGATGGTGGATGTTCAAGATCAGAACATTTGGCCCTACCGTACATGGAGGATTCGAAGACGCGTTAGGTGGTGGATGTTCGGCGCCAGAAAATTTGGCCCTGCCGTACATGGAACCCCGTGCGTCTGCACTAATATTCCTGTGTAACTTGCTGAATGATTGAGTTAGAAAAATATATAGAAAGCCCTTCTATTGTTATTACATCTCTCTTGCATTCTACTAGAACTTCACTAGAGTTCTAATTTGCCACCTTCGACGTAGACTAGTACTTCTGTTGTGTCTTACCCACAGACACAACAGAGGTCGTTGAGTTCAAAGTTCCGTAGATTAAAATATCTGGCCCCTCCACTTTACGAAAAGGGCATCCGCGGGGTCACCCACACTGTGCTAGGGGACTTGACTACAAACTGAGCTACCGTAACCCGGTCGGATATGTTTTAGATTTAGAAAAAGGGCGGAGGTGTGAATGAACATAGGGTATAAATGGCTACCCCTCACTTTGAGTTTTCTATCCGCCCGTGAGGGGAAATCCCCATTCCGCTTCATATTAGCCTCACTATTAGCCAAATATGTCACTCCCACCGGAAATAGCCCCCGTTAAAAATAGAGAACGAAGGGAGAGAATAAATTATATGAGAGGCAAGTCAAAAAGCCGAGTTATTCGTTGCGGGAGGGCGATTACAGCCGTTTCATTTCGTTTTCGTGTTGGGAGGGGGCCTCGTCCTACTGTAGACATTCCTCTTTCCTCTTTATAGTATTCTCATGTTCCTTCCGCCACATACCCTTACCTTCTTCTCATTCCCACTCAGAATGCCTCGGAAACCCTTTTCCTCCTCTAATTGAGCCTAACATTTCAGATATCACCTCCCTTCTCAAACGACCGTCATGTCGTGGTCTCTAGAAGATTACTACCTCCTCTTGGATACGGTATTCACCTATTTCGGGATATTCAGCAATCTCCTCCTAATCTACTGTATCCTAACCAAGTCACCTAAATCCATTGCCAGCTATAGTTTTATTCTGCTGAATAATGCCATCTGTGATTTGTTGACTTGCATCGTGGCAGGAGTGTATGTCAGTCCCAGGTAGAATTCTACTTAAAACGAGTGTAAATAGCTTTTTATAGGGTAATTGTCGACGGTGATAGTATTTTCTACATTTGTAATGGATTCTGCAAATATACGGGGTACAAGAGCTGCATGTTCGGGTAGGTAACGAACAGGATACTGTAAGGCTCCATTTGTCAGTTCTCTTCCATCTTTTTCTTTATGCCTTTCATTGAAATAATCCTTCCGGTCTCCCTTTATCTCTTCTCCACAATTTTCTTCTTGTGGTTTTCAGTCTTTCTTTGTTGCTTTTAGGCAGACCGCTACCAAGAAGCAAAGGACGCGATACAGTAATCCGTTTCTATTTTCAGCTATGGCCTGATATTGCTCTTCTACGCCCAACTCAACCTATCCCAGCTTTCCTCCTTCCTCTACCGATGGTATGTCCTGCACTATGATCCCCCGAAAAGGCGGACGGTCTTCTATGTTATCCTCCTAACCGCGTTTCCTTCTCTGCTCACCTATTTTCTAGGCTCTGTAGGTTCTCCTATTGTTTTTATTGAAAAATCCTTTAGCTGCCATTAATCTTGAATAATTGGTCCCACGACTACAGAGAAGTCATTACCGGAATGTATCCTGATCTGGATTTGAGCAGCCGAGCAACATTTGGAGCTCCCCACGGCCTGGCCGATCCTGGAGCGGCCATCGCGTCTCTGTGGACAACTGTCCCCGTCCTGCCTGTAATCATCATCGTCTTTATCATCCGCTCAAAGATTTTGAAGTTCCTCTCCACCCGAAATCTCCTCAGTGAGACCACTAAAAAGCTTCACCAAGCTCTTCTCCAAGCCCTCATCTTCCAGTCCCTCTTACCGCCTCTCTACCTAATTGGAAGCTGTTTTTTCCTCTTCAATGTCGTCGTCCAACCGCGTAATCTCATTATTGAGTACGGCCTTTATTTCTTTTGTAACCTTGTTCCCATTGTCTCGCCCATTTTCCCCCTCTACTTTGTCACTTCTTACCACCAGTTTATCCTACAGTTATTTCGTTTGGGTAAGAGGAAGCTTCCCCTAACGGCTAACTATGTTTCGAATGTTTCCTCCGGTAGTAGTATTAGTAGAAATGGTAAGGTACCTTCCACTCTAATTTAAACGAATTGTCACAAATACGCGTGAAGATCAGAGACAATTATTTTAGGGGTTGCTGCATCCCTTTGATGGTTCTTTTCTCGAGGTCTATCAACCGGCTGAATAAACCCATTTAATAAACCTGCAAGTCTGGCCTGCTCCCCATTCTCAGCTATCGAGGAAGCATTTATTCGAAGAATGAACAGTTCTTGGAATGGGTTCCTCAACGTAGAACGAATTCCTCCAGGAAGGGATTCTCAAATCAGGCAGACAGGAAATTCCTTGGCACTATCGAAGATAGCTAACCATGCGCAGGGTCCCAGATCCCTCAGCCGGCCCTGCCCACCTGTCCTAGGAATGTTTGATAAGGGAAACTTCCTGAGATCGGTATTCCAGGCAATGGGTACTTTCCAGGGATCATTCAAGTTTTCAAGTTTTATTTCCATAATCAGCGCATATCACGCGAGGGAAACCTCTTATCCCTGGGTGCTGATGTGAGTTCTTGAACTGCTACAGCGGGACGGCGAGGTGGTAGACCGGTACTCTCCCAGGTGGCCAAGTCGACGGGGAGAGGGAGTCCGCATCCATAACCGTTGATTCTGTCCGGCTAGGATGTTGAATCCAGTAGAGCCTACGGCCTCACGGTGTTCCAGTCCGGCTTGAGGCTTGGGATCCTGTCCTTTATCACGGCGGCGGACGGGCAGCAACAGCAGTTGAAGTCGGCAAAAGTCGGCAGCAACCGCGGCTGTCTCCTTTTGTGGCAGAGAATTGGGGCGCCCGCGCGGTGGAAAGAAGCAAAAATCAGGTATCATACCAAGCTCAAAGGGGTTGGCCTAGCGCTAAAATTAAGCCATGAGTCCGTCGAGCCATTCCATAAACCTAAAAAAAAATCTGCTGACCACATTTAACCCAAATGTCCAATCGACTCCAGTCCAATCGACTCCAGTCTTCATAAAAAGCTTCAATTTTACCAGAACTGTGTACGCAACGAAGTATATCATTTTGGTTTTTCAGGTTTCCCCGGTGGAAGTCACTCCCGCGCTAGACTTTACCCTTCGGCCACCCCTTTGACATCGGCAAGCGATCTCCCACACATCAGCGATAATAATACTTATTTTTGAATAATGACGTGCAATTAAGCAGAAGGACCCGCCGATTAGAAGGGGGACGGCGGATTTGCAAAGAAAGATCATAAGTGGAGGCAGGCCTCTCCAATTATTCAGGGCAGCGTGCCGATCATTCTGTAGTTTGCCCCAGACGTGCAAATTATCTGACAAGGTCGGATGACCTCAAGCGTAAACTTTGTAAACATGCATGATTAATATAATTGGATAAGAACAGACATTACTCGCAATGGAAAGGCACTGTTAGCGGTATTTTCCAGCTACAGAATTCCAATTAAAACAGCCCAAAAATGGAGACAAAAATATCCGGCCAACGGAATCAAAAACAGAAATTCAGACGTGCGCAGTGATTATTTTAAAATCTTCTGTTCTTATCCAATTGCCTCCTTTACTCCCTAATTCATTATCACCAATTTATAAAGAAAACTTATTTTCTCCGATCAACGTTCTAGTTCTTGACTTCTCGTGATTCGTTCTCAATTTCTGGTCCCATAACATGGGACAAAAAGCTGTTCTTTCCCATACGTACGCTATACGACCTTGTTTTCCTAATAAGGTGTTTTTGAGATCTTGTTTCTCACGGAGTTCTTTCTAATGAGAATGCGAATTACACCTTTTTACTGACGAATCAAACTGGCCAAAGAGACAGCCTAGCGAAAATATACGCTGTATCTCTAGCTGTTTACGGTTTAGAGATTTCTGTCAAGGCCTTTTTGAGGCACTTTCATCACAAACCAGCGGGCTTTCGGCAGCCTACGGCTGTCGTCTTGTTAGAATTATCCGTCTCGACCTGTGGCGACCTTTCCGCTCTTCTGCCGACGACCGCCTGCGGCGGCCCCCGGGATTAAGAAATTAATAATCCCTTTACCGTCGGACACTTTCCCATCGGACAGACAAACAAACAAACAGACAGACAAACACCATAGCACTTTAATTAAATACTAATGTCTATATTAGGAAATAAAAATAAATTATGTTCCATTTTGATCATCTCACAGGAGCCGGAAGATCAGTGGAGCAATAACTACTGGCAGACCTGAAATCGCTCTTTTCTGGTTATGGGAGGTCTTCTGCTTACCGAGATACTTCGAAGCAGCCTTGGGAGTAGTCGTCATCGTGGCAGTTGTTGTTGCCGTAGGAGGGCTGGTGGTTGTGCTCAGGGTTGTTCCATCTGGGATATTTACAGTCGACATGGTGGCTGGAAAATAGTCATTATATGTTTGTATATCCGCAATACCTATTGTAGTGCCAGCGGTTGTAGTTCCTACTGGCTGTTGGGTATTTATAGACGAACCTAAACTTTGAAAGCTTTATGAATAGAGTTGTTCATCTACTCTGGGAAGTGGTAACTGGATTTACAGCCGTGGTAGTGGTTCCTGTACCGCCGGCAATTGGCATTGCCGCTGTCACTTAGGCGAGGCCCCGATTCCCGTGAAAACAATGGCCATTCAAACTATCAGGCTAACCCCTTCACAAACACCTAATAAAAGACAAGCACGTGGAAATTTATCCGTTATCATCCCGATCCGTTAGAGAACGGGAGGGGCATTTATTGGATCACCCGTCAACGGACAGTGTTAACTAATAAAAAGGCGTTAAGTAGAAGAAAGACAGTACTCTGTGGCGCTGCAGAAGGTGTAGTAGTTCCGTCGCCGGGAGTTGGCATCGTCGTTGTGGCTGGATTTGTTGTTGTGTTAGCTGAAATCTCATCTATTTCCCATTTTCAGGCTTTTAAAGTATTCGAAATTGTCTATTAGCCAAGTGAAATCCGCGCACCTGAAAAATTAGCTGTGCTGAAGACCTTGTAAGGAATGTAGGTTCCCGTCGATGAATTACTTCCTCCATAAATAGACATCGTCATCTTCAAGCCGGTTATATTGAAAGTGGCGGGAGCGGTTACGTTATGGAGATCCACACTGAAATTCGAGAAAAGCTCAATACTACTCTATATGTTTACACGTAATTATCCGTTTCCGTCGAGAAATTCAAATGAGCGCCCTCGTTGGGATTCTGCTGTTGAATGGTGTACTCGAAGGTGAACACTTTGCCGTCCACTACAATTTTCAATATTAATATTTTATTCGTCTCACCGCTGTTCAAAACGAAATCCTTCGAATTCTGGTCCGTATTCCAGAAGGGATAGTTATTACTCATGACGAAGCCGTTTCTCCCATTCAAGGCATCCATATCCCTGGCTAAATACCGGTCAAACTGGAAGGGATTTCTGCCTACTGTTCGCAGCAACTGGGGTATAGGAGACAATGGCCATTCCTTCTTCTAGGACGAAGGTTCGCGCCATCCCCGGAAGATACTGTGGATAGTTGTGGTCGTCAAAGTCTTCCCAGTCTCTATAGGATCCGAGAAGGGTTCCCTCCGTGTCGTAGTCTCGAATCATTCCACCGGACAGCAACTTGACAGGGGAGGTATAATTCGGGCATTGACGGGGCCGATTACAGGTCTAAAATTTGGTGAGATTGGGGCTAAGCGGAGGAAGACACAGAGAAAGCAGAAGAGCCAGCAAATTACCAAATAGTCGATTTTTTGCAGATAGATAGCATTAGATCCGTCGGCATCATTGAGCACAGTCAGAATCGCCAATCCATTTGAAGCATCAATAAAATAGGATTGCTGATAATTAATATCAGCTCGCTTGTACGGCGACCAGTCAATTCCAAAATAGGTCACATTTTTCATGTCTAAAAGTGAATTTGAGTCTCGAGAAGAAAGGAAAGCTGACTTTCGTAATCATTTATGACCAATGTGGCAGTGACCCCGTCGTCCATAGCTCGGTAAAATGTCAAAGTATCGGTCGTCGATATGTAGAAGTTCGCATTTGCTCCATATACGAGTGATCGCAATCTAAAATTTCGACTTTTCTCTAAAAACTTTCGTATACTTGCGTTCCGCGGAATTGGAGATTCTCTCCAGATCCATCATAGACAAAGACATTCGCGAATGGATAGGAATTATCGGAGGGTGGGATAGCCATTGTTATGAACAGCTGAATAGGTTATTCCTTCCCTTATGAAAATGACTTACTTTTCCGTTGTTTTGAGATTGAGCCATTACGGCGGTATCCTCCTTCCAATCCGTGAATTGAACGAAATTCGGCTGCTGGTTGACCGCTGTTGAAAGAGGTGTCGTTATTTTGTCAGCGACTGATACTAAATTTCACTTTTCCCCTTTTTTTGTATGCGTCTCCTACGCGGTTTGAGGGCGATAGTTATACTTAGCGTCATTGTTGAGTCATGTTCGGTTGTGATTGATATTCTAAAAAAGGTCGGAGGCCACATGACGTGGAGGGAACCGTCGATGGTGGTGTTGTAGGAGTTTCCTTGCAGCCTGAAAAAATAAGTTATAGTCCGAAGGGGCACTTACACTATGAACTGGGCGTTGCCACTACCCCACAGAGAGTAGACTTGGACCCTGTCGGCGTACGACATGGCCGAGCTGTTGATACTGACTTCAGCCATGTAGTTCGATGGGATTGTGAACTGCAAAATGTGCACTCATATGGGTTGTAACTTTCGAGGATTAATCAATAAAGGAACGTTTATATTTGAAGACGATTCTATTCGGGGAAATACGGTAGCCTAATGCTCTTTTTGGATTAAGTGAAGCCGCGTGGCGCGCCTTTGCGGTCCCTAAGTGAAGCGGTAAATGTCTACTCATAGGAAAATGAACGCAATTCCAATAATTATGGGTGAGTATTCCAAAAAGTACTCACATTCCATACACAAAACTGATTGTCAGCTATTCGTGTGCTATTCAAATAGAAAGTCGAATTAGCAGCATCCAGAGCGAAGGCATCATTTTGACAGCCTGAAATAGTGACAGAGGATATAGGCCTGGAGGGGTACTCCTCACTGAAGGGGTCTCCTAAAACTGAAGAAAATAGAAATACCAACAGAAGAGCTGAAAGCATGATGTGATGACAAAATGCGAGCAGGAAACGCCGTTTTAAGCGATTGAAATCTTTATCAGGGAGGGGCTATTTTATCGCGAGTTCCGGGCAGTCAAAACATTTAGTCATCAAAGGTGACAAGAAATAATAAAGAACTTCAAGAAGGGCGTATCTTGCGCGGCATAGACACGATGAGCCATACCTTTTGAAAGAGAAAAGTTCGAGAAATCACTGTTATCAGTGGGGGAAGCCCATTTCCAGGGTGTCTTTAGATTGCTGCATTCCGTAGTCTCCATAAACTCGTCATTTTACAACAGCCGCGCAATAAACGAAAGATAACAGGGCTCTATCAGAATAAAGGGGTCCCAAAACTTTATAGGGGTCCACGAAAAGATCAGAATCGACCCCGAAAAAGTGGAGTATTTGGGGTTCCCTCGGAGTATTTCGGGGTCCCTCGGAGTATTTCGGGGTCCTCACGGAGTATAATAAGTACGGTGGACGAAAACAAACAAACAAACAGACAGACAGACACAGTTTTTTATTGATGAATTGTGCCGTTTCGGATTTCCTGACCGGTGTTGTTACACTCTTCGTTCAGCCTAGGTGAAACTTTTTGATATACCGTAACCCATAGCTGTCTATTTTAGGATTATGGTCTCTCAAGATAATCTCTACTACATCGCAAACGGGTTCTGTTCTCTCATCGGATTTCAATACTGTTATGTCGGGTAAAATTCCCATTTTTCCACCAAAAATATCTGAATTTTAGGTATGGAATGATGGTGAATCCTTACGGTCATCCCAGCTGGCTTCCTTCGTCTACCGGTGGTATATGCTTCGCAAGCCAATTCCAAGCAGACGAGCAATGGGATTTGTCATCTGCCTGATAGCCTCTCCGACACTTTTTGCGTTCTTCGTGGGCACGGTAAGTCGCTATGGAGCTGGAATACCTAGAGAACATTTTCTCGACCAAGAAATCCTTCGGCCTTCTCATAACCCAAAAGCAGGATTTCAGCTGCCCTACATCGTGATAACCTACTGCAAGACCTTCAAAGCAGAAATCGCCCTGATCCATCCTGAACTGGACGTGGATTCCTACACAACCTTCGGTGTGCCCCATGCCATCTCCGACTTCCGTGCTGCTATTCCAACGCTCTGGGTATATTTGTCCGTCTTTCCAATTACTGTAGCTGTATTCTGTCTCCGCTCGAGTATATTATAAATATTTATTAGAGATTTTCTTCTGGAAGGGTTTCCTCATTATTCTGTCGATTGCAAATCCCTTCCCGCGCCTATTCTCCCAGGCTCCACCCCCCCCCCCCCCCCCCCCCCCCCCCCCCCCCCCCTCTATCCCGAGATTTGGTTATACACCCGGAAAGACGGGGAGCCGGATCACTGCACGGAAATGACCATCTATGAGGTACTCTACCGTTGGATAGACAGTACCCTCTGTCTTACGGGTATCTTATTCAATGGTCTTCTAATCTACTGTATTCAAACAAAGTCCCCAAAATCTATCTCAACCTACAGTTTCTTATTGATGAATTGCGCCGTCTCGGATATGCTAACCTGCCTTCTTACGTTATTTATTGAGCCGAGGTTAGTGTTTCTCGGATACCGTAACCCAACCTCGTTTTTCCAGGATTATGGTCCACCAGGATAACATTTATTATATTGCAAACGGGTTCTGTTCGGTATTTGGATTTGAGACATGCTATTTTGCGTAAGTTTCATATCTTCCGGCCCGCCATTCTCTCTCAAGCCAGAAATTAAAGAAGACCTTCAGATACGGTATAATGGTCAGCTTGTACGGCCACCTGACCGTCTCCCAGTTGGCTTCCTTCGTCTACAGGTGGTATATTCTCCACTGGCCGATTCCCAGCAAGCGAGCCATGTCTGTCGTCATCTTCCTTATAGCCAGCCCCTCATTCTTCGTCTATTTATTTGGAGCGGTTCGTTTCCATTTCTTTCCGAATTCCAAGGAAAAGTAGCAAGAGTCCAATTCTTAGTTGTGTTATGGGAACGGGCATTCCTCGAAATTGAAATTGGAGGAAAGTTGACCTGAACTTGTGGGACTTTCCAGTGTTTTCGGGAGAGTTTTGAATTCTTCGTAACCGCAACAATTACTCTTTGCAGCTGCCCTACATACTGTCGACCTGTTGCAAACCCTATAAAGCCGAGATAGCCCAGATCCACCCAGAACTGGACGTGAATGCCTACACGACCTTCGGGGTGCCGAACGCCATAACCGACCCCCGTGCCGCCATACCCACTCTCTGGGTCACGGCGCCCATGTTCCCTATTACCATAATTGTGTTACGAATTCGCTCGAGTATATTGAAATATTTAGACAAACAGAAAATTCTCAACGAGAACACGAAGAAAATGCACCAGAATCTACTGAAAGCCTTGACTCTACAAGTCTTCCTTCCACCAATTTTCCTCGTTGGAATTAGCCTATTCACAGTCGATGCCCTCTTCCAAATTCACCATCCATTATTGGAGTACGGTCTCTATTCTCTTTGTGGTATGATTCCCATCCTATCGCCCCTCTTCCCTCTCTATTTTGTCCGCCCCTACCGTAAATTCCTCGCGGTTTTGATTCAGCGAAAGGAGGATAATGCCGAGAATAAGAATAATACCGTATCCATTGTCATCAGCAACAGTAATCAGCCACCCGTTGATACGTATTAAAAGCTATGTTATTTTACTATTGACAATCATTAAAAGTTTCTCTGTTGTTGCTTCTGTTCACGCTGAATAGCTCCAGTCAAGATACAATACCGATTATAAGAATAAGCGCTCGGTACATTCTCTTCCCATGGAAGCAATCTTCTCTTCCAGGAAAGTAAGCTCCAAAATTCTGTTTATTACGAGCATGAACAAAATCAAGGACACGAGTGCACTATTGCAGTTTCGCCTTTTGTTCACATACCCGTTAGGGATAGATGGACTTGAGTACAATTCATGGGAAAGGTAGGAAATGAGCAGTTTACGCGTCGGTTCCTATACAATGGAGAGTAATTTATAAAATATATTATAGCTGACATGGCCCTCGAATATTCGTTTTTTTAAATACTATGGGAAACTGAAATATGACGCAACGGAAACCGAGAAGGCGTAATAAACAAGAACAATCTCTTCCTCTGGAAAGGTACCTTGCCCCCGATGGGAAACGGTAGGTTCTAGAGCCATAGGGTCTATGGTAGGAGGAAGCAGTTCCCTAGGTTTTGTGTGAAATAGACGTTGATTAACCTCTTACCCCTTTCCTCTTTCCATTCCCAGTTTATAACCGCCTTGAGAGCCACCCACTTTACCCTCTAATTGATAGCAACAGTTCAAATATCACCAACTTTGCAATCGGCCCACGAGGACAATTATCTCCCTTATCCCGGAATTTCTATCCACTCTTGAGAGAAAATCTCCACTTTGCAGCATATTTCCGTCGCTATTAGTCACTCCAACCGAAAATAGCTCCTGCTTAAAAATAGAAAGCGAAACGAGCTCAGAATGTACGCTAGACAAGTAAAAATGACCAGTTAGCGGTTGCGGGAGAGTTATTTATAACCGTTTGTAGCTATGACCTGCTCCGAGGTTTTCCATTCCAGCTATCACCCAGTTCATAGACCGCCGTCATGTCGTGGTCTCTAGAGGACTACTACCTCCTCCTGGATACGGTATTCACCTATTTCGGGATATTCAGCAATCTCCTCCTGATCTACTGTATCCTAACCAAGTCACCCAAATCCATTGCCAGCTATAGTTTTCTCCTACTGAATAATGCCGTCTGCGATCTGTTGACTTGTATCGTGGCAGGAGTGTATGTCAATCCGAGGTATAAATTTGTTTGAAAGGTCAAATAGATAAGGATTGTTAAGAGTCATCGTCGACGGCGATAGCGTTTTCTACATTTGCAATGGATTCTGCAAGTTTACCGGGTTCAGGAGCTGCTTGTTTGGGTGAGTACCGCACAAGATACTGTAAGAGGCTTTATTAGACAAGCACTCACGTTATTCTCGTTTTTTTGTGCCCCATTACGCGAAATAGAGTAACTTTATAACCCTGTATGAATCTTGCAGTTGTTGGTGAAAGTTAAAAGTGAAAACAAGCAAAACTCTCAAAGAACCGAATAATTTCCCTGGGATTTCTATCGTAATTTGTTGTAAGGGGGGCAAGGTTGTACTACGTTGTCTGCCAGTTCCAACCAGCTGAGCCACAACGACTTGAGACCATATACAATATTTCCAGCTACGGAGTGATTATACTCTTCTACGCTCATGTCAACCTGTCCCAGCTATCTTCCTTCCTCTACCGATGGTATGTCCTGCACTACAGTGCTCCAAAGAGGCGTACTGTCTTTCTGATCATCCTTCTAATCGCTTCCCCATCCGTACTTACCTATTTTCTAGGCTCTGTAAGTTCCTCTTCTGCTGTTATTCAAAAACCCTTCAGCTGCCATTAATCTTCAATAATTGGTCCAATGACCACAAAGAAGACATTGCCGGGATGTATCCTGATCTGGACTTGAGTAGTCGGGCTACTTTTGGAGCTCCCCACGGGCTAGCTGACAACGGGGCGGCCATCGCTACGCTCTGGATGACAGTCCCCGTCCTGCCTGTAATCATCATCGTCTTTATCATCCGCTCAAAGAGATTTTGACGCTCCTCTCCACCCGAAATCTCCTCAGTGAGACCACGAAAAAGCTTCACCGAACCCTTCTTCAAGCCCTCGTTTTCCAATCCCTTTTACCGCCTCTCTATCTAATCGGCACTTGTTTTTTCCTCTTTAACGTCGTCGTCCAACCTCGTCACTTCATTGTTGAATACGGTCTTTATTTCTTTTGTAATCTGGTTCCCATTGTCTCGCCCATTTTCCCCCTCTGCTTTGTCAGCCCTTACCGCAAATTTTTGGTTAACCTCAACTTCAAGACAACCAACAAAGTGGAAGGTATCAGCGAGAGCGGTAAGACTATATCCGTTGTCGTTACAAACTACAATAATCCAAGGGCCCCTGCTATTCAGTAAAACCGTTATAGCCTTCCCCTACCAAATAAAATAACACAAAAACACTATTAGTTCTATGAACAACAAATAAACAACAGCACGAGCATAGAAAGTAAGCACGCGAGTTGCAACTGAATTTTTGAGGATGTCATTTATTCCATCTCTGCTGGACATAACTTTGAAGTTGGTATTGAATCCGAGCTAGGCGCATTTAAATTCTAGCTAGCTGGAATTGAATTCGAGCTGACCAACTGGAATTGAACTCTCTGTTCTCGGTCGAGTGAACCCCTCAATTTTTGAAGAATTCAGAACACCAGAGACAGAATCAGAAGCCGACCCCGAAGTGACTCCTCGTTCCTGCATCCTCCTCTCGCTGTGAAGAACTGTCCAAGGAACGTCTTCCCGCCATTCTATCTAGTTTATTTTACTGTTTATCTTTATTTTAATTTATTTCATAAACATTTGTTGCTCTTATTTCGTGTTCTTTCTCTGCTCTTCCTTCCCTTTGACCGGAACGGGCTCCTCTCGACCCTCGTCTAACTTCATCATCACAATCAACAGTTGACAAATTGACTGGTGGATTTTATATGAATTAGAGGGCCAGACTGACCGTCTGTTGCCGTTTTTGTCTTTGTCAAGTGCCTAGACCTGAAAATGTAAATCAGTTTGGCCAAAACTGTGAGGAATACTAATAATTCGCTGTGTGACGCCTCCAGTGGAGGGGAGGCCGCAATCGGCGTAGCTGTCGCCTGAATGAGGGCTGCTCTCCTTCCTCTACTTTCCAGTAAGCCGTTTACGCCATTAAAACCATATAACTCCTTCAAAAGTGTTTGTAACAGACCATCCTGCTGCCCTATTTTGCCCCTAGCTTGGCTTGATTTACCGCCAAGAAATATCGATGTTTTTCAGTGTGGACGGCTCACGGCTGTTGGCAAGTGGAGAACGATGGTACAAAAACTCTCCTCCAAGAAAACTATTGTACCGATCCGGGAAGATTACCCTCGGGTCCGGACGACTTCTTCCGGAATTGTGGCTGCCACAGTAGGGAGCGTAACATCGCCTGCTGTTGTCCATATACCGACATGTGCTTTTGCAGCGGCTTGGTCTATATTAATCAGGCAAATATCCTAGACGAAAAATGGCCCTTCCGCTGTAAAATCTGTCCCAGAATTCAAGCTTTTCCCAACATTTGTGTGTCGAAATTTTTGAAAGAAACCTCCAGCATTCCAAATGATTTACAGCAATGGCCGGATGAACCAAATTTTCTGGAGAGTTACCAGCTGATAATTATTATTATAAATGATAATTAATGTGCACCAAGCATCATTAAAACGGATTATTTGATAGAGCTATGCCGACCTTCCTCGTTGCCAGTCAGTCTTCGGGGTCGGTCGGAGACTTCCAGTCCCATACAGTGAAATTACCTGCATTCCTGCCCAATGGGATCTTTTCGTGGAAATCTCCTGGGAGTTTGGGCTCCCCGGAGGTCCACCTCGTAAGAGACCGCATCTCGAAGCCTTTCATCCAATGACACCTTGATGGAGGCAAACCTCCAGCGGGAGACTTGCGGTTTGACCAACTGAATACGGCTGCTGGCTCTTTATCTCCTCACAAGTTGTCTCCCGCTTCTCATTCTCCAGTGACGTTCAAACATCTCATTTTTCTCGAAAAAAAGAAATCGCATAAACAGAATGGAAATGACAATTCATATACATCTTTAGCCACATTAAAAATTATATTTTTCTCCTCTAAAAAATTTCACATAAATATATAAAAAATACGGGAACAATTCGAGCAGAATATATTGTGAAACGTATCTGTCTGTTCTCTCGCTCTCTCGCTCGTTTTGTGCCTCTTCAGATATACAGAAAAAGGAAGGGAAGGGGGGACGGGAGGGGAGGGGAGGGGATGAAGCACTACTACTACTACAGCTAGAGAAGAACCCTGTCGATACGAAAAATAAAAATATATAATTAAGAGAAAATATAGCGAGCAGAGCAGAGCATATGAGCAAGAGAGGGACTCTTTGGTTTGAAGAGGGACTCGTAAAAGAAGAAGGGGATTATGTAGGAGGGGAGGAGAAGCGACTAGGTCGTCATTTTGGAGATTACTCGAACCAGAGCACCATTTTCTTCTTTTAGTCTTTCGTTTTCGGTCTTCAGTTGGGCGACAGCCTGAAAAATAGTCATTCTTTGACCATATTCCAGTAGAAGTGCGGAAAGAGAGGCAGATCTGTTAGCTGGACCGCTAGGTTACGGTATCTTTGTACTGTTGAGAGACACCGGCTCTCCAGGTGGATGACATTACCGGGTAACGTTATTTTTAGCCCCTCTCATTGTGTACACAGGATCATAGCAACGTCTCACTCGAGAAAATACTTCATCGACATCAAGGATCTTGTAAACATGACAGGGGGAGGAGGAGTGGGGTACACCCTATTCTTCTCTATTGAACCAGTAAGAAACCATGCTGAATGACTCAAGCTAACGGGTGTTTAGGTTTACCCCTACCAAAAGTACAGTATTCTTCCCATCGCAAGAGCCCCGATTTGGTGAATAACCGAAAAATAATGTCTCCCATTTCACTTTCATGGAAGAGAGTGCGAACTGGGGGCAATAACAACAAAATAAAGGTACTGTCACTTCGGAAAAACTAGGTACCCGAACCATAGGTTCCTCAAGCGCTTTAGAAGGGGCTATTTGGACTTCTAGAGCTAAAGGTCTCGAAGCAAACTAGTGAAGTCTTCACTTTAGAGTGACCCAAATCTTTGATAGACAATTTATCGAGATGCGCCGTCTCCTGTTTTCCGATGGGACGCTCCTTGAGTAGAGGTAGCCAAACAGGATAATTTATCCAAATTCGCTGCTCTTTTTGGCTTTGAGGGAAACAATTTTATATACCGAAGTGATCACCAGAAGAATCCGTTTCTATTATCAAAATTTCCATTTCACCAAAAGATTGAACCGTATTCTTCTCTAGACCAAAGTTTCGGGGCCTGTGAATTAAAAGATCCCGAACAGCTCCCGCGCTCTCCTGATCCCCCTTTCAAAATACAGCCTAACGATCACTAAACAAAGAGTGCCACGGTCTGAAGAAGTCTCTGCGCTGTGTGTCAAATGGGCGAAACATTGAAAGCAAACTTTGACTTCTTATGATTCTCGAGGTATTTCCAAGTGCCTTTTTTACTCTCTTCCCCATGCCGGTCGGTCATTAGTTCAAAGCTTAGCTTTCTGTGGTTATTTGCGAGAGAAAAGAAGTATGCAATTAGAAAGGATATATTATAGTTAGATAGAACCATTCGAGAAAAGGAGGCGATAGGGTGATTTATAGATAAGCCACAAACAATACACAACACACGGTGTAGTATAGTTGTTCCCACCTAGGCTTGCGTAGGCCGGCTGACTTTGGCCAAGACCCTGACCAGTGCGTCATTCTCAGCGCGCAGGCGTGCATTCTCTTCGCGCAAATTCTGTTGATCCTTGAAAATTGAAGAAAAAGTTGAGATATTCTTTGTTATAAGTAGTACTTACCTTAGCTTGAAGTTCAAGTTCAGCTAACTTTCGTTCTAAAGCACGGACATCGTCGACAGAACTACCGGAAGGTGATTTGCCTAGGGGAGTCGAACCCGGTGACGTAGTGGAGGTACCATTACGGAATCGGGAATTCACGGAACGGAAGGCAGAGAGCGAGTTCTGAAATCACCAGGATTTTAAAGGTCGGATCGTACCCACGAAGAGCTGGCCTTATGAAAAAAAAAGCCCCGGTGCAATTACCCTCCCATGGATATTGTACTTACATCTTGACTCCTTCTGAGCTCGTCCAATTCTTTCCTCAGCCTCTCGCTCTCCGATCTTTCCTTCTCATAAAGGGCCTTGTAATTGAGATTGGTCTCTGAGGGTCTTGAAAGGAGCGTGGAAGTTTGGGGGACCTGAATTCTCTTCATTTTTAGCTTTACAATATATAAAACAAACCTGTGAAGTGTAGGCATTATGTGGCTGAACGGCAACCCGTGCGGTAACCCGTTGAGTACTGATGGGATTGATGGCGGCGCTTCGGAGCGGTGGAGCTGTCGATGGGACCTAAAATTTATCTGGGGTTCCTGTTTTTCAACAATTTGAATCAATTTTTAGCTAAAAGTAAACCCAAGAACTCACAAACTCGCTCAACTTATCGTGATTAATAACATTCCAACGAAAATCTTGCACGGCATTGCTGGTCGATCGCGTTTGGGCGAGGAGCCTCCCCGGGCGGCGCAGTATGCGTGGACTGAAGGCCGAATGGGGGAAACTGTAGGGGGCAGCCATTTTTTCTCTCCTCTTTCAAGAGAAAAAGACAAGCCGCAGAAGGCTATCCAGCTGGGGGCGAGGGATAAGTGCGGGGCGGATAGACAGCGCAGACGCAAACACTGTTTGACAAGAAAACTTTACCCGAGGGAGGGAACATGGTACTTGAGATGGAAGAGGGGGTATCGCCCTCGATTAACCGCATTTTATCACGGGATAGGTCAAAAGAGCAGCGCTAGGGGGATTTCTGGATCCCTCTATCTCTTTCCTTCTATCTTTTACCCCTTTGTAAACGTCATGCAGTGCCTCGTGCACGTCTTTTCTCCAACAAAACATACAAAACAACGCTTCTAACCTAGCGACAACATAAATTAACTGAATACAACTAAAGGGTTCAGAACTATCCCTTACCGTTGGTGCGCCGGGCGGGACGGATTGACTCTTGTCTCCAGGAGCCGTATTGGTTCTTGAATCCGTTCGATTGAAGGTGAGGAAGGTCCTGTTGACAGTAGAGGCCAGGCCGTTCCGACTGCTCGGAACAGAGGAGAGCATCTCCGGCTTGGGTAGCTGAAGATCTTCGGGCATGACTGGGCCGGTGCCGCGACGATTCGAGCGGGACAATGGCATGCCTTGCTGGAAGAGATGACTCGAACACAAGAATGGGACACAACATAGGGTGAGTGCTAGACATAAATAAAAACAAAGGAGATGTGAAGCAGCGTACAAGGGAATTGGACTTTCGACTTGGTTCTGGCACAAAGGCGACATGGTGACAGGGACTTTTGTAACTTTGGAGAGGAAAGGAAAGACGAACCTGACTTCTACGACGAATATTCGCGGCTGAGGGAGTACTGCCCGGTGAATTAACCGTGGCAATCGAGAGGGTCGCACTCGTTGTTGGGGGAGACAGCCGTCCGGGTGTCTTCTCCTCCGACGAATTTCGAATCGTTGCTCCAATTCGTCCCGGAGCCGTGGGAACTCTATCGATGGATTCGCTCCTATCCGACAACGAAGTCGAATCCCGTTCTTCAGAGGCGAGTCGAGCCAGAGCCTGGAAATTCTCCATTTTTTCGATCCCTCAATTTTATTCTGCCAGGAAGGGGCAGTCATAAAAGACAAGGAGGGGCGAATTATTAGGTCAACGCTCATCAAAATATCCGTCTATCTCTCTCTTGTCAAATCGGGGGCGACTAATTGTCAGATCTGCATTCATTGGGGGAGAAAGAGAAAGAGAGAGGTGATAAGGACGAGGACAGCCTCGGCAAGAAAACTGGATTCCCCCAGGAAGGAAACCATAATTGGAATGGAGGATTACGTCACTACACATAATTGTTGATCATTATCACCCGGGGGAATAGCTAAAAGGGACAGTTATGGCGCTAGTCATTAATATACGGTAGACTAGTCGACGTGCCTTTCAATTGTAATTCGTAATTCCGTAATTCGGATGCTAATTCCGTAAAAAGGATGCTACCAATAACTGCAACCAATCCTTTTCCAACAAACGAATTTCACTTTTAAACTTCGAGGAGAACATAAAATAGATGGCTTAGGGAAATAATTCGTAATTCCCCCGTTGGTCTTTATTTTGTTTAAAAAAAACGGAAAAATCAAGAGGAACCCGGGGACAACTTGCTACTGGACTTAACAACAGCCTTAAAGGATTCTGAGCTACGGTATCAACGGGTAAAATCGATAGATTTTCAGGACAAAAACGCTGGAAAGGGCCCAATTCCGTGAAAATAGCACTTTTTGGGGTGAAATCTTACTTAAAATAAGGTGCCCCTAAATCTAATATCAGCGTCACCCTCCTGTACTAAAGGGTACAGTCAATGTTTCGACCTTTTGACGCGTCCATCCGTGTATAACACGAGGGGGCGCCCCTCGCGGATTTATCACCTCCTCCGCCAAAAAAAGACCTCATTACCGGGTTTTCTCTCACAGCCGTGCCACTGCTCCCACCGTAGCTGCTCTGTCCAGAGGATCCTCGTCTTCTCAGGGCCTCCTCAGCTGCCATTCCGCGTGCCTCTTCCAATTGTTCCTGAAAGAGGGAAAAATAATAATTGGACAGGGAGAAAAATGAAACGCCGATGGCGATGAGTATGGCGGGGGCTAATGACTCACTTTGGTGACACCTTGCGTTGAGCGGCGATTTTGACGCTGTAGCCTGGCGGTACTTCTTCGTTCGGCTTCACTTTCCCTACCGACGCTTTCATTGGAGGCGGCAGTCGATTGCCAAGGTCTGAAATGGTCGGTTACTCTACAGGTCTCGACTGGAGAAGCAGAGGAGAAGAGGGTGACAAGCAGGGGAGGGCATTCCCTGTCAAATTTAGGAGCATTTCTTCGTTGCCAGAAATGTTCCCAATAAGTTAAAGCTACCGTATACCAGAGACAACTAGTAGGAAAACACATGCAAAACATAAAACACGAAAAACAAGACACGACCTCATTTTCTGTGGACTGAGATGCTGGGGCTGATGCCCTCGCGGTAGTTCCGCCGCACTGTTGGTAGGAGTCGTGTTCTTGACAAGCGGACGAAAGGCAGAGACTCGATTCGAGCTAAGAAAGTTGTGATGGGTAGTGGCGGAGGGTGATGAGAGGAGACCGATGGTAGATTGTGGGTAGAGGCTCCCACTACGGCATAGCGAAGCCCATGGAAGATTCGACGGGATCGAAGTGGACCGCTGGACGGAGGACGACGTATGGTAGGACGGAATAAAACTAAAAAATGGACAGATAACAAAAAGAGACAACAGACAAGACATTCCGGAGAGAGAGAGAAAGAGAGAGAGACGAGGACCAGAACCCCCCAGGAAAACGGGAAATACCAAGGGGAGAAGAGAAAAACTCACAGCGGTTTAGTAAAGACAGGATTAGCCGCGGGAGACGCGGCAGAGGATGCCGTCGTCGTCGTGGTGGACGAGGTGGTCTGCTGGGAAGCCGTCGAAAGACCCTGCGATTCTGTTGACATGGTTCGGTTAGACCCGGAGCTGTTTGATCTGCAACAAACATAACAAATACGCCGTTTTTTCCATGTTTAAACCCCTCTTCCTCTATTTCTTCATCAGACGAAAATTACCAGGAAAAAAGGGGCAACACACGGCTATAGTCCGTTTCTAACAGATATTTTCCGGTTAAACGTTAATATCCCCCTTGGCAGCAGGATCCGTACAGTAAAATTGAGTTGCTTACCGTAAACTTAGATCAGCAGCCGATATTTTAAAAGATTTATGAGAAAATTTTCCGGAGAAAGACCCGAAGTTCCCGCTGGAAATCGACCAGGACGTCCCTGTTCCTCTTTTTTAGGGATTCTCGTATTGTTTGTTCCCCATAATTAACCATTTCTTGTACTATTTCAACCTTTCAGCCAATTTCTAACACTTTTGCTTTGAAACCAAAAGCCCTAATTAATTTCTTAAAAGGTGAATGAATGTTTCCGCAGCGGCCGTTTTCTATGTTTCTCTTCCTGTCTCATTCGCTTCCAAAAAATAAAAACAAACGATTACGGTAATTTGTCATACCTTGATATCAATTGGACACCTCTGTTGATCCACGAATTTGGCTGTTGCAGCGGTCTCAAGGGAACAATGGCCGAGACGTTTTGATCTCCTTGGAGACTTCCGCTCGGCGCATTACTCTAAAAGATTGAGAGTTGTTTTAACCAAAAAAAGTGGGTCCAACCGAGGTGGAAGCCGTTGTGGCCATACTGGAAGCCAAGGAAGAGGCTGTTGAAACTGTCGACGGTGTGACGGAGACCACACTCGACCTGTTCGATCTATCAACAGACATGGACTTCTCTACACTTTCTGTAGCTGTCCTGGCGGACATTTTCTCTTCCGAAGACCTAGAGACGAAATTGAAACAAATTCTCGAAGGGAAAGTACCTTGTAGAAGCGGAAACAGGCGGCTCACTACTGGATTTGGACTTCTCCATTGAGACGGGAGACCTTTCCACCGACTTTTCTATCGAAACACTGTGCTCTTCTTCCTCCGGAACGCGTCTATTCTCCGTCACCGGGGAGGATGGCCCCTCCGAGGGGGATTTCTCAATTCTAGGCACCTTGGCAAAGGAGTGCATCACTTCTTTCTCGCTAGAAAATGCAACTATACAGACTTTTAAACAACAACAAACCTGCTCTGATCCCGGTGTTGGAGTTCTCGCTTATGATCAGTCGTGATCGTATGGTCTTCGTGATGTTGTATCCTAGAATTCTTATCTTGAAGGACGGTAGCATTCGACGAGGGAAGCGATTTTCTGGCTTCGGCGGCTTGTTCCAATTCCTCCAGGTATTCGATAATATCCTTGTCGGCTACGGTAGTCACATCTTGGCCCTGAAAAGGAAGGAATTCAGTATGATCTGGATATTTTCCGCTTAAAAACGAGATTTTTCCGTTTCTCGGGAGGATATCCCAAGACCGAGTCAAAATTTGCGGGTCTGTGGACAAAACCCTGGATTTTCTGTTGGAAGTCGACAATAATCCGTTCGCTTGCCGCTTGGGGGAAAAATTTAGAGGAAAGAGAGCCTTTTTACTTATTTGAAAGATCTATCAGATTGTACTCACCGCACTATTATGATCTTTAATACTGGCTCCATGTTCCATCAATATTTTACAGGAATCCCTTTCGCCCCAATGGGCGGCGGCATGCAGCGGCGTCCAGCCGTCCTAAATAACCCGGTAAAATTGGATTTCCAAAGGAAAAATGAAGGAGAGAAATACTTACCCTGTCCCTGACTCGGATATCTCCCCCAGCCTGGATCAACAACTCCAATAATTGGGTGTAGCCCTTGGCTGAGGCTACGTGCATGGCGGTAGCGCCTGTTCGTGAATGGGGGAGGTCCCTGCAATTAAAAAGGGAAAATAAATAAGTTTAATGGGGTAGACTCACTTGTAGACTCCGTCCCTGATCCATTTATTCGCGTCGTTCATCATCGTCGTCAATTCGGCGTCGCGACATTCGCGGGGGTCGACTCGCGTGCTTTCATGCTCGTGTTCCAAGAACTCTCGACACTCTTCGTCATCTGCCAGATCCATGGCCAGCTCTTTGTCACTTTAAAAGTCTAACTAAACTAGAAAAACGTGTCCCTACCTATTAATAATAGAAATATCGGCCCCATGTTCGCATAAATATTTCACAATCGGTAAATTTCCACAACAAGCTGCCGCGTGGAGCGGTGTCCAGCCTTCATTGTCCTGTGCGTTGACGTCGGCTCCTTTTTCACATAAAAAGCGAACCATCTCCGGTTTGCTGTCGATGACGCTCTGGAAAGGAAAAGAAAAACATAAGAATGCGGAGCGAGAAAGGGGGAAAAGTACCTGATGAAGGGCGGTTAGGCCGTCTACGGTGGCGGTATTGATGTCGGCTCCCTTCTCCAGGAGATCCTCCACTTCTTCTTCGTCTCCGGACATACAGGCACTGAGAAAGATGTCGGCATCCTGGAAAGCAGGGAAATTAGTCTATTCTTGGTCAAAAACTTGAGAAAAATGGCGGGAAAGGCGCAACAACCGAATAAATTGGGGTTTTGCAGGAGATTTTGCCCTTTGCAGCGATTTTAAAAGATGTTTCTTCAAAATTGAACCACGTTTGCCCCCTGCCTCCTTATAAAATTCCTCGCTACGCGAAAAACGCGCCTTCACCCTTTTCGTCCCTTCCCCGTCGTCCCCTCCCCTCTTACCTGAAATTTGACCCTCGGTTTTCGCCTCCTCATTTGTGACTCGCCGTTCATTTCGCTGCTCTCCCAGCGTAGCAGTTGTTCCTGTAAAAAAACATTGACATGATTGAGGCTATAGCTCCGGGGAGAACAACTGACAAAACAATAAAGATTTTAAGAAACAGGAGGGAATTAGTGAAGGATTATCACAGGAAAGTGAAGAAAAAACGTGAAGGAGGAACAAAGCTCCGTTGCTCTGTCCCTCGTCTCGTCCTTTCCTGCTCTCTCTCTCTCGCTCTCGTTTTCTCGTTCGCTGCTTGGGGGATCCGCACAGAAAACGTAAAATGTTTACGAACCGGATTACGCACGATGACTTGTCTGCCGGCCACAAGAACAAACTGAGAGAATATTTGAAAGAGAAGAGAATTTGGACCCGGACTCGGAGAAAAGTGGCGCGTCATCATAATTATTAAAGATGAGACAGACAGACGGAGAGAAACTTCGACGATGAGCAGACAGAGAAATGCTGACGACAGGGAAAACAACGGGAATGGAAGACGGCGACGGATCGATTGATTCCGGGCCCGGAATGAGCAATGCCAAGGTCCGAACCGAATCGCTCCTAATTACAGGGGGCACCGTCCCGCGAGCAGTGAGGATAGTGATGGTTGTTGGAGATAACACGACTTGTTAGTTAAAGAGAGATAAATTTAAAGGTCTAACGGAGTACAAATAGTCTTTTCTGTTGCCTGTGCCATTAGTACTTTTACAAACTGATTCATCTTGCCGCTGGTGGCGTTAGAACGGCATCTCTCTCTTTCTACTGAAAACCGAAGCCCGGCACGTAGGTTTTGAATCAGTGGGAACATGGTTAGACCTTTAAAGTACACAGAGAAGTGACTAAAAATTTAAAAAATGGACCAAATTCTAAGGTTATGAAGCCTGTTTGGTGGCCATTGCCCCCGAATTCAAAAAAACGTTGGTCCTCTCCTCTAATCTTGCTACGTGTCTAAAGAAGAGCTTGCCCTCTAATTGAACTTTTTATAGGGAATCAGCTGCGTAGTGTAAAATAGCGCATCCTTTAAACAAAAACGCAGCCGAAAGATGCAACAATACGTGGCTACTGACTAATAACTAATAACGTAAACGCGCTCCAATGCTAAAAGGGGTTCAAACAAAGTTTAGTATAAAAACGACTACTACTAGTCGACTACTATCCCTGTAAAGAGCGGCTTTTCTCCCGTTTTCCCAAGAGAGAAAGAGAGACAGAGAGACCGGTTAGTCTCCCCCATCAAAGTAGGCTTCCATTGCAAATGAGGACCCGCACCGGGGAAAAAAGAGAGAACTTAAGTAGCTAGCCGTTCTCGTCAATTTCCAAGCCACTAGTAGATTGAAAAAAGTGACAGGGTAATTGGGGTGGCTGCAAGCTTCGAGGATTAATAGTCATTCGGTGTTCATCCCTCAAAAGTGGCGGCTAGCTCAATGTTCTTATCAATCGAAACATTATGAAACAAAAAGAAATAGAGGGAAGAAGACGATTTGAATACATTTGCCGAGAGAGAAAAAAGAATGTGTTGGCGCTGCGATGGCGTTGAGTCAGAGCCTTTTCTGGCTGGGGAAAGAGACAAAACGCGGGAAGACGAGGGGAAGGGAAGGGGAAAGAACACGGGGAAGCAAAGGTTATCGAGTGCTCTTTTTAGAAACATCTTTAAAGAAGAAAATGCACTGAGGAGGATGACGTGGAGGTCGAGACCAGGAGATATTTACAAGGGGATGAGTCAGAGTGTGGTTGTCGGCTACTAGCCATCTTTTTTAGGCCGGGTGAGAGACCAGAACACCGACCAAACAGATTGAAAGATAAGACAAGGGAAGTGGCTTTTTCTACTCTTCCGGCTGGTCATTTTTAGTCGCTTTTTGAAATGATGAGACTCTATGGACTGTGGCTATTGTAAAACTCCTAGAACTCTCTTCCATTTCGAGTTATTTTAGGTCCTGTCTAGAAAACAGTCTGGAACAGCCTTCAGACGCATCCCTGCTGTTCTACTTCTCTCTTTTTACCGAAAACCAAACAATTTTCCCATAAATATTGCCCCGATAGGGTGCAGGACGGGTTCAACTGGACAGTAATCGTGAGCAAAATAGAAACGTTTCAACAACAAAAAGGACGATGTTTTCCCATGGGAGCGAGCCACTACTTTTAGCCATCCACGGCCCGTCTTAATTCCCAGACCAATCTTTGGATTAGGTAGTTGGAGAGGAGGAGAAGGGAGGATAGAAGCTGGGTGATGGAACCAGGGTAAAAATCTTGGATTGAGACATTCTGGTTGAGCTAGCTGTCTAACTGTGATAACTTCTAGGACGTCCTTTGAATATTGGTCAGAGTTCAAAAAGTTCCGTCTGTCCCCGTTTTTCCCTGACGTAACAAACCAAGTCAGACCTCCCTTGGTCATAAATCTGAAGCAAGCCGTCCGGGATTGTAAAGTCCAGACTTCATTGTTAGTAGTAGATAAGGAGTACCACATGGTCAACATGATGACTAACGATGCCAGCTGTGAGTGGATCTAATGTGAAGGAAGCCGCGTTGAAAAAGAAAAGGCGACCGACCAAGGGGGAAAAGGCACTCACAGGGCCATTTACTGGGCTCGGAAGCGGCAGGAAAAAGCCCTCTGTCTAAATGACCGCTAGAACTTCCCGAAGTCATCCTCTCGGGGAAACGGGGAAATTGTCATCGTTTCCCCCCAATTTCAGTCATGAATAACGGGAGTTGACGATGTGGAAATAATGTGAAAATTGGCCCAGGCCCCATATGGCACGGCCTTCATTTTACCCCCAGTGCATGAATCAGTAAAAGGTACGCGTGTGCGTGGGGGTTTAATAAAACCCGGGAGAAATTTCTATAGAAATGTGGGGAAAACGTTTCTCGGAAAAGAAAAGACGAAAGAAAAGGCGGACCTTGAGAGATGGGCAAAGGGAAAGAGAAAAAGGGATTTATAGCAAGAAGTGGACTATTTAAAGTGGAAAAATAGTCAAAATAAACAAAATATCAATCGTTTTGAGTAGGGTTATCGATTTTTTAAGCTAAAAATCAGTGTAAACAATGAAAAAATAAGGAAAAACGTCCGATAGGTCGACATTTAGACAGTTTTGCGTGCGCGGCGGCTATTTTCCTTCAAACTGCGGGAAATTGAGCCAATTTCGGGTGGAAACGGATAAAAATAATAGAATAAACAATTAAAATACTCACTTTTCTCTTGTTCATGCCATTAAATGTCATCTGTTGCTTGTGTTGGAGCATGGACGCATGGCTGGTCGCCTCTTCCAAGTCCATATCGTCATCGTCCCGGATGACCATCTGGAAAACGGCAATTTAAAATAGATCCCGGCTCCTGTAGCGAATAGAAATAAGTAGGAAAAAAATTGAGAGGAAATCTTAATAAAATAAAGCTCTAGAGAACAGTGGCCGCGCAGTCGGAAACGGCTGATCGCCCGCTCGCACTCGAAACTTTCCGCCGACCACTTCAGCCAGGTTTGCCTGCGTCTCTAACCCTGTTGGCTGTTGGGGGCTGCTGGGGGTAGCTGCTGCCTGGCGGGGGGCCAGTGTCAGAGAAATTTTGGCGGCTCCCGCCCGCCCGGCCGGGCCTGTACACGCGGAGGCGCGTATGTCTTTCGTCTCTCTCGCTCTCATCCTCCTCTCCCCGCCGTCGATCCCCCCGAGAACGAGAGAGTGTAAAATCAGGGTGGTCAGTTAGTCACAGTCAGTCATCGGGATCGATCCCCCTCTCCCGTTCCCATTCGATTCTCTATCTCGCCACCCCCAACCCCGATCATCCTAATCATCACCACCGGCAGTCGCAATGGGACCCGAAATATAATCACTTTGACCCTAATTTGTGTTATGAGGTCTCGGTCTCTTCGAAAAACACCACCTGTCTATCGTGCATCCACATATATTGGATCCTTTTGAGTTTCATTCTATTCCTCTCATTAGAGGATACCATTGCTGGGCATTTTCCTTGACAGGCGTGCTGTTTAATATTCTGGCTAAATGCTACCTTTTCTGAGCTACATTCTAGTTTTTAAATCATCAAATTTGGTCAATTTACGGCTACTGGAGCTTCCATTTTTCCATCTGGGGGCGCCAGGTCATTTGTACTGTCAGTGCCGCCTAGTCGACGCCTTCTTTTTTATGAGCAGCTGTTGAAACTGGTGCAAGATAAGGAAGAGACAAGACAACATGAAAACCACTTGTGAAGGGGAAACGACAATTTCTGGCCACTTTTAGTGTCTATCAACGCGGAAATTGGATCATAATAGCACGAAAAGCGTACTGATCCTTTGCTCCCACTTTTACCTAATTTACACGCCGTTTGGCATAGAAAATGGAATAACAAGAGCAAGAGTTGAAGAGATAAAATCGACAGGTGATGGGTACACCTATCGCGAGGTATTAGCGGGGAACCCCCAGGTGTTACCACCTCCGCATTTTTATATAAACAACGAGACGGTGACTAATTATAACAGAGATTACGGGCAGTTTTTTTTTGGCGTAAACAACCATATTTTTAGGTAGAGAGGTGAAACTGAGGGAATATTCTTCCGCTCCCTTCAGGGGGAGGAAACGGGGTCATGCCAGGCTTCCGGGAAGCCTTCTGGGGCCTAGAACAGGTCTAATTCTACTCTGGGAGTATTTTAAAAAGAACTGTTAAGCGTAGAAGGAGGAAACGCGTGTATAAACTTAAAAACGGAGCACCAAGCAGCCATAATCCGTAAAAACCAGCTTACGTGAGAAAGGTTCAAATAGAGCCAGCCACAGCCTGTTATCGTCGTGGAATAGCAAAGAAAACGACTGAAACAGAAGAAAGACACGAAACGAACAAGTTGATAGCAATTTATGGCCGAAAAAACAATTTAGAATTCGTTTTTCCATCTATACACAACTAAATTTATGAGAATAGAATAGTCTGATATCATTGCAATTCGACAATGAGCAACATTGTCTGGGAGGAAGGAGAGGGGATACATAACTACGAGGAGAGAGAAAGAGGCGGTTGCGGTTTATTTTGGAAGAATAAACACAACGTATCTTGATGTATATACTGGTCTACTACGGCGAGAAGAAGAACAAGAAGAAAAGAGGAAGCAGTGGAAACAGATTTTGAGATTTGGCGAAAGACGATGGCTTTTTTCGGCCAGGAGAACAAGTTATGGGAGGAGACCCTACCCGGTAAGAAAAGCAGCAAAAACTGTCCTACTGACCTTTTCCAGGGGTAAAATGCCCTTTTCAAGTGAATGGCAACTGTCCAATGTTTACCATGAAAGTCCAACTGGGAGCCACTTCGAACAGGAGAGTTAGGGGGTTGAAATTGAATTTCGAAGGCACTCTCTGGTTTCCCGGTTGCTTGAGTAATTTCTAAGAGACAAAACATTCTTTCAAGAGTAGTAGAAACGAGGATTAGCAGTGGAATTTTCGAAGCGAATCAAATTAAAGCTCAATCAATATGAAAATAAGCCTTGGCCTGGCTTTACCTAGCTTTAAAAGAGCCCATCGCTCTTCCGAACAAGGGATAGCCCCGTGATCGGACCCTCACATTCCCAGCACTATCTGACCCTAGACTAAACGAAAACGTGGGCAAAGAAGTCAACGCGGAACTTTCTTTTGCAGAAGGAGGATGAGAACGTGACCCTTGTATATTTATGCCATCCTTGCAAGGAAGGAACCAATGTTTGGAAGAACAGGAATCCGGCTGAGAGAAACACCGAAGTTCGACTTGAGAGTAACGGGGGAGAGTTGAAAATGTTTGTTATTTTTTGCAGAAGAGGTGGGTGTTTCCCTCGAGATGCACTCTACCGGGGGAGGAAGAGAGCCTTGAACTTTCCTCGTACTTCAGGGAAGAGGAAGCAACATCTCTTGAGGGGACTTTGTTACTCGGCCAATGAGCATCAAGTCTCAGAATTTCCAGAGGAAGGGAGGGATGAAAGGGGGTTTGAATAGGAAAAACGGTAGGTTCCAAGACCTGTTGCCCAAAAAACAAGAAGCCATCGATCTCCTAGGAGAGAAGAAGACAGAAAAACAATATGTTCAGAAGGAGGGAGTCTACTGTTTGTCCATTCAATGGAGTACCTGAACAAACATGTTCGCAGTAGGAGGAGGACACGTAATGAGGAACAGAACGGGGGAACGGGTTCAAACTGCACGGATTTTTGATCCGAAGCTTCCTTAGGTCCAACTATTCCTCTCAAGGCCAAGAGACGATAGAAGAAGGGAGGAGGTCGCCTTCTGAATGACAGCCAATCCCCATAACTCTCCATACAAGGCTGCTGTTCGCATTTTTCTGCCCTCCTACACATAAATCACCTGGGGTTTTCTTTCTGTCCCGTTTCAGCTCGGGTGACCATTGTTCTTGGAGGCTCTCTTTCCCCTTTCTCTGAAAACAAACCAAGACCCTGTCGCAGCGCATTTTAGCCGTCTCCCTCTCGCTCGCATCCCCGCAAACGATCCCGTTGACCTCATAGTACATTCCCCATTTCGATAGCCTTCTTTATTGAAAACAAAACCATATATCGCACCTGAAGGAGGGAGGGAGAAACCGTATGGAAGGAATTTGTTTTTGAGAAGGAGGGGCACCCCATTCTAGGACCACCATTTCATATCCAGAATTGCCAGTTGGTATCCAGATCTGCCGTTTAGTCCAGAAATATCCAGAATCGCTAGTTCAAGACCGAAATCTGTACACCGTTAGAAATGCATTTTTCGATTAATGAGAAGAGAGATTTTCGGTGCAAACGAAGACAAATGGGTGACAACAAGGTTTGTTATTGTTCTGTTCTTGTGTTGGCCGATCTCTTCATGCCGAACCATTTCCACTTTTTCTTCTTCCCTTTAGCATCTAATTGCGATGAGAGAGATTGGATTATTACATTGTTCGCTTCAAGCTCACCGTTCTGATCTAAAAATTCAGGGGTTTCCCACATTAACAGGTATCCTACTTTCCAACGATCTTGCTTGCTGATTAATCGTGTTGTCTTGTGAAAGTATATACTCTTTTATAACATCAAGTTGAGCTATAATTTGATCAGATGTTGAGCCATCCGTATTGGAACTCGTAGGGCGATGATTCAACATTTCTAAAGACGAAAATTTATAATTAGTGCGAAATTGACTCACCAATCGCGAGATAATTAGGAACTGCATTGGAAAAAGAGCGTGGAAGTTGGCAAAATGGACAAGTGCTGGCGAGATCATTGGCAATGTTCAGCTGGCAGCTGCGGCAGAGGGAATGACCACAAGAGCCGACCATTATCTTCCGCTGGTCGGTATCTGGACATCATTTTGATTGCAAAAACTCAATAAAATAAGAACTTACCATAGTCGAGGAAACAAATTTGGCAGGATGTAGGAAACATTGGGACCACGGTCAATAAAAATGCTTATTGCTAATACTGGTGAGAAAAGTAAAAACGGGTGTTGCTTGGCTTTCGAAATGGTGGTGAG
This sequence comes from Oscheius dolichura, assembly GCA_932521035.1. Taxonomy (NCBI): domain Eukaryota; kingdom Metazoa; phylum Nematoda; class Chromadorea; order Rhabditida; family Rhabditidae; genus Oscheius; species Oscheius dolichura. The sequence goes on from OW051493.1 coordinate 7,594,060, forward strand.
TGTGCATCGATAAGGCCAGGCAGGCGGAAGATCCAAAACAGACAAAACACATTTTTTGTAGATATTTCTCTCGCATAGTATATAATTGTTATAACATAAATGTTTACGAGACACAACAAGAAGAGTTTGTACTGCGGCGAGTACAAGTAGTGATGAAGATGGAGAGGACAAAATGATGTTAGAACAAAGGAGATTGATTTTATATTTTTATCTTCACGAGTTCTAATCACAGGAAAAGTATGAGCAACCGCCCGGTGGCAGGTCACTCAACAAGACTAACAATTTAGCGCGTTGGCACAGAAACGTACGCAGTACGCAAAGCGCGCCAAGATTAACGATTTATACGACAATTATAAAATCTTGAGTATTCTCATACTCAACAGTACGCTATACAATTCGGTGACTAAAACACATTTTTCCTTTAAAAATAAATAGATACAGACAGTAGAAAGATATATCGTATATCACAGGATGCTGAAGGAAAGCCGAAAGAATGTGGAAAATAGAAAGATTCTCTATTGCTCTACTGCTGCTTTTTTCAAACTGAACCATCCCTTCTTCTTTGGCTTTTCCATGGCTTTTAAATTCTCGTGATAATTATGCTTCTCATCCAATTGAGATGACAGAGTTTGAATCAATACGTTGCGATCTCCGAGCTGGTCATCGAGGTCTGGAAGCTGACTTTCTATCGACGCTGGAATGCCTCCTACCAGTCAATCCTTTTGTCAATCGTTGTATCGTATCATACTGCGTAAATATTAGTTCCCTCATGTTAAACATCTGGGCCAGCATTTTGTCAGTCGTTTCTTGTGGTAACTGCGATGTACTGGCAGTATTAGCGTCCGTAAGAGTGTTAGAACTAGCAGCCGTGTTAGTACCTGTAGCGGCCAACATATCTAAAAACGATCAAATAAACGCTGGTTAGACCTTTTCTCACCCATCGCAAGATAGTTCGGGACAGCCTTGGAAAAAGATCCGGGAAGTTGACAAAATGGACAAGTATTGGCGGCAAGATTCGAGGAACAGTCCAGGCAGAGGGAATGACCACAAGAGCCAGACATTATCTTGCGCTCTTCGGTATCTGAACATCAGTTTGATTACAGTAAGGGAAATAAAAACTGACCATAGTCGAGGAAACAAATCTGGCAGTCGGAAGGAAACATGAAGGCGAGAGCCGATGGCAAGCGGGTAGCGCTATTTGGAATAGTAGGGTGGAAACAGGGGAAAAATCAAGTGCCTTCGTGGAAAAGGATGAGTGTGCAAGCGATAAGAAGGCCAGAAAGACGGTAGATTATCAAGCCAGGCTAAGGAGAAGAGCCAATTGTCCCTTATCGCGGCTATAACTAACCCCAAGGCTGCTAATCGTCTTATTCTTCAAGGAATCGGAGATTGGAACAAGGAAAACAGAGATAGATCTGGTGAATAGTCCCTCAAAAATTTGATTTTGGACTATTTGGATCGAAAAAGTTGTCTTGCTGAACTTACTATAACTTTCTATGTACCCTTTTGAATAACACCTTTATGGTATAAACAAAAGGAAAAGGGGAAACCTTTAGCAATAAAAGCCGGAAAAATCTCTTCATTGTGTTTTATAGCTAAAAAGGCCGACGTGAACTGACTGTGCTCGTGAAATGGAAGAGCACCACTGAAGAAGCTGATAAGAAGCGGTTAAAACAAATAAAATGACAAATTCCATGTTTACTTGGTCAAAAGAATGGAAAACATTCTTTATTAATGTGATAAACACATCAAAAACAAAAAAAATCCCTCAAGTGACCCGCTACTTCCAGTTGGGGTTCACCCACCCGGGTGCCGATTTTGGACATTTTCCATTTTTTTTTCCATCGAACCTCAACTTTGCTTTCGAAATGGAGTAGCTCTCGAGGCGACGAGTAGAACAGTACCGATACTATCATTATTGAAGGATATTCTCCCGAGTTAGAATGTCCGGGAGGCAAAATTCGGTTCGAACATCAGTGGCCAACAGAATCATACGCTAATGGTCACGCTTTCTGCTTTCCTTTTGTATAGTTTGTATTCTCTCATATTGACCGGGCACATTCGCGCACGGCAACTACACCAAATACGACACTCAAACTGATAACACACGTTTTCTTCGGGGGTTTATAAGGCAGGCTAGACGGGTTTCCCGGTGTTCCTCAACATGATCCACCTAGCTGTGCTCCTTCTTCTTCTCTTCGTCTACTATGTTATCAGCTTCTATCGAAACGTGAGACGATACCCACCGGGTCCCACGCCACTTCCTTTCATTGGAAATCTACATCGGGTAAAAATAATGTTAACTCATTTACTGAACTTTCAGATTGATCTGCTCAATTCCCATCTGGTATACACCGAACTCGCAAAGAAGTACGGACCTGTCTTCACCGTCTGGCTCCCCAAACCTTATGTAGTCGTGGCCGACTACGAGAACATGAAAGAAGCCTTTGGAAAGAATGACGATGTCTCCGGGAGGAACAATGTCTTTCCAGATACTGCCTTCCAACTTGTTCCTAATCATGGAATAGGCGGATCTGAGGTGAGTTGAAGTGTTGTCTATCTCTTCAAGGAACTGTAGGGTCTTGCCTGGAAAGAGCAACGGAGGACATCTCTTCACATTTTGCGAGACTTCGGCATGGGAAAGAACATCATGGAGAATATGGTAGGATTTTAAGCTGTCTAACTGTAGCCCTCTTCAGGTCATCAATTCAGCCGAGGAATGCATCAAACACCTGAAGGCCAGCCAGCCGGAGAAGGGTGTAGACATGCGTTGGCCATTGCAACTCTTTGTCGGGAACATCATCACGGAGATCCTCTTCGGTTGGAGATACAAGTACGACGATTGCGACGAGCTGAAGAGATTCGCCACGATCACTTGGGAACAATTCGACCAGGTCAAGCAAACACCCAACTTCATCTTCTTCATTGGGACTACGTTCCCCAAATTGTTAACCATGCCGGGGATTAAGAGTCTCCTCGTGGGACATGTTATCAGGAAGACTAGAGAGGTACTCTTTTTGGTTGGATGGAGGATAGAAAATGTTTAGGCTTTCGATGTGATCGAGATGTTCATTGACAGGTGCCGGCGGGGATACGACCCTAGCCACGAGCCGGAATGCTTCGTCCAGGCCTATGTTCAGAAGCTGGGCTCAAATGAATATCACAAGTGGGTTACTCCTGCAGTTTTTTTTCAAGTTCCAACAACAAGAGGGGAAAGATCAATCGGAGGCGCAGCAAAGAACAAAAGTCTCGGGAAATTTGACCGGCCCCCGCTTTTTCAGCCCCTACATAGTTCAATAATTACTCTAAAACTCCTGGTTTTAGTGAGGAGCAGCTCCGCCACGTCTGCAACGATTTCTATCTAGCTGGAATGGAAACAACTACGACCACCTTGAGATGGTCGATGCTCTACCTGGCCAAGTATCAAGATGTCCAGGCGAAGGTTCGCGGGGAGATAGACGAGGTTCTAGGAGCCAATAAGATGCCCTCGATGAGCGACAAGCTCAAGATGCCCTACACCAAGTGCCTTCTTTATTCCTATTCTTGTATTATGGTAACTTCAGCGCTGTAATCAATGAGATCCAAAGGATAACCAGTCTAGCCCCGGTTGGAGTCAATCACAAAACAGTAAAGGAGGTGACCATCGGAGGGTTTAGGATCCCCGAGCAGACCGTCGTCACTCCTCTCCTTTATGCATGTTATACTCCTTTAAAGGTCTAGAATAGAGTTTTAGAATGTTCTGTTCAATTCATCCGTCTATAAAGATGGTGAAGAATTCCTACCCGAGCGTTTTTTGATGGAAGACGGCGTGACAGTGAATAGAGAAGCCGTGGAAAGATGTATTCCCTTCGGAATTGGGAAGAGAATCTGCGCCGGGGAGGGGCTCGCCCGTGTCGAGCTGTTCATCGGCCTGGTGACCATTCTACAGAATTTTAAGGTCAGAAAGCTCATATTTACGATAAAAGTTGGCACTTTTAGATCCTACCAGAGTCGGGAAAAGAAATTGACCTGACGAAGATCGTCACAGCTGTTTTGACTCCCAAAGATCAAAATGTACGACTGATTCCCGTGTAAATTGCAATAAATAATAATGTCTCATAACTTTATTTACGGTACAAACACATCAAAACCATTAAAATCCATTAAGCTGGAGTGACACGCCGCTTCCAGCCCGGCTTTGTCCATTCGGCCGGCTTGCTCTCCGCCAAAAATAGGAAAGGAGCACTGAAAATGACGAGAACTATCGCCAGCCAGAAGAACAGCCGAGCCCATTGCTCGTTCGTCTCATCCGGGCAGAAAATAGCCACCATGGCCGGACAGATCAGCGTAATTATGTTCATTATCATCGAGACGACGGCCATCACGTAGGGAATAAACTGCCGGGCTACCTGCAAAAGGGAGGAATTGGAGAAAAGATGAAGGAGGAGTACTAGTTGGGCACATTTCATTCCACCGACTATGTTCAACCCGCTGAAGGTTATCGCAGCCATGTAGGAGATTTGAGCCACGAGGGCGGAAGAAGTCTGAAAGGAAAATGGTTGCAGTAATTCCTTGAATTAGTCTTTCCCTACAGAAAGGTCTCTAATGAGGCACTATAATAGGGAGGGTTACGGTAGTTTAGACTAATCCCTGCGGTTTTCAGGGGATTACAACTGCCCCTATGGTTTAACTCACCCACGAGAGAATAAAGAAGCAGATGACCATAATTCCTTGCGAAGCCACTGAAAACAGCAGAATCCTAGTCTTTTCCGACAGAAAACTGGATTTATCATAGAGTGGCCCGGCTATGAATTTGATTCCAGCTGCTAAAATGTAAGGCAGCGCTGTTGCAAAGCCAGTAGAGCGGACATCCAGTCCCAGGGCCTGAAATTCTGTCTTTTCTTTAGGTTTTCTGTAACATTGCCTTGTTCATATAAGTAGGGCCATAGTAGAGGAGGATAAGAAAGCCGAAACACATTCCTATACAGGTTAGGAAGACTCCAATGATACTGTGATGGAAAGTAACCGCCAGGTAGGGCACAGGCTCCTTTCCTGTCTTAATTTCCGGCTTATTTTCGGAAATTGTTGACAGTTCCTTGACACTAACGTTTCTATAAAGCATTCTCTCCATTTCAAGCATAAAATTCGCTACCTGTGCTTATTTGGACTGTTCTGGTAGAAGAAATAGAACAGGATATAGAGGAGGACGGTCAGGGCTCCTTGTCCATAATACAGTAATCGCCAATTATGGGTCTCACAGAGAAATCCGGCAAGCGGCATGGTGAAGATGGGAGCCAATTGAACGTGAGCAGAGAGGATGGCTATGTACGTGCCGGTTTCTTTCTCCGGGGACCAAGAGGTGGCGATGGCTCCCGTGGCGGAGAACAGCATCCCGAGAGCGAGACCCTGAACGGATTATTTACTTTTCCGGTCAAGAGGAAGTATTCTAATCAGTTGTAATGGTGGTTATTTTGGTGGCGGGACCTCATTTTACAATACAAACCTTAGAGAGCGCAATATTTGAACCCTAGCCTAGAGGGAACCTCTTGAAGCCCGCCCGCGGCTCTTTGATCCCGGAATTGTTGTTTATACGGATTATCTATGCTTTTTTCTCTCGTAAATAACAAATCTAGACAGATTTAAACCTTTAAAAACGCTGTTATAGATCTTCAAGAAGCTGTTTTGCCCCCTTCACCCCACCTGGAAAGACGTACCTGAACTATTCTGGCTATCAGAACCGCAACGAAATTAAATTCGGCAGCCAGAGGGAATAAAATGGTAGCTATTCCGCTTGCCATCCCGTACATGGTCATAGTTTTTCTAAATTGACGATCTAAATTTTTTAGGCTGAAAACCTTATGCCAATGACTCGCATTAAGGTCATCAACGGTAGAGTTCCTAGGATACTGCCAACGGCCACAACAGAAAATAGGGTATTCCGATGGCTAGGAGAGTGTAGCCAATGACCAGTATCATTGGCAGAAAGATCATCCATACAGATTACAGTCATAGAAAAGGCCAGGCTGTTGCTCATCATCAAGGTCAGGCATACGGTAGAGAGAAGAAGGATTAGGAAACGGGTCTTATTTCCGAAAGCAGCGGGTTCCAGAGACATTTAAACTTGTGGGAATGAGTCAATTTAGACTGGAAAATGACTCATTATGATTGTATTCGTTTATTAAATGAAAAATATAACACAAACAGCACAAATAAATCATAATTCAAAAGAGAAGACATTAAGTGCAGGACGTCAAAAACATTGGCAGCTGCTTCTTGTGACTGGTTTTATAAACATAGTCCGTTGATTTGCATAACTCCGGAACTATGATGTACCGATCGTTATGTTCACGCGACGTCCACTTACACAATATCTATTTATTCGAGTGGTATAAACCCGCGGAATACGATTATTTCATATTCCTGGTGGAAAAGGACACAATGCACAACTTTCAGTGCTAAAAATTCACTTTACAAATCTGCTGGCCGCAGGAATTGTCCACCATTGTAAATGGCCGCAGAAACCTTCCACCAGGGTAAATGGCTTCACGCGGCGCGTGATTTGACTTTACATCGGGGTAGTGCCAGATTCCGGAAGGTAACTTTGACGCACAGAGCTTTTCAGTTGAGGTTTCGTGAAAATCTTTTTTTACCACAATCTCTTTTTGCTTTTTTGATTTGAGGTCCTGGAAACTTCCAAAATATTTTTCAAGTGTTTTTCGTTGCGGGACCCGTTCGTGGTGGGACCCCAATCGAGAGGTCGAGGGTTCGGTTCCCCCTTCGACCAATATTTTTTGCTTTGCCCCTTTAGCATTTTTATATGATTCCAAAATGTTTTTCGCTGCGGGACCCGTTCGTGAAGGGACCCCAATGTATAGGGGATGGTGCGCGCAATTTTTTTTTACTTTTTTAACTGCTGGAGCCGGAATTTATCAGGGAAACTACTGGAGGTTTTTTTGTTTTGTCTCTTCTTTCCTTTTTGTCCCGAAGCCCCTAGAAGTTATAGGCTATAACATTTGGGAATAAAATATATTGGAATTCGTAAACGAATTGACAAAAAGAGGGTAATCACTATCTTAAAAAGAGAAAACTCTAAGAAACCTTGTGGTTTGACAGGAGTGGACAAAAAGGGGGCGATAATGGGGAAAGGGAAGGAATGTACAAAAAGGGAACGATAATTTGAAGAATCAAACCACTGCACTTTTTTATGTTTTCAAGTGTATTTTCATACGGCGATTGTTGTGCAGATAACCTTCCTCTAAAATGGATAAACGCCCACAAAAATTCATAGGTATTTTAGGTTTCAACTATTGGAAAGGGATGGGAGAGTGTAGACAGATGTCAGTGAAGCATAGGGCGGAAGGTGTCCCCCTCCATAAAAGGAATGACTGTGCTTCTTGTTAAAATGAGACAGATTGTATATGGATCATGGTATGGGAGCAAATCATCAGGTTTGAAAGGACGGGTACATTTGTTGAAAGCAAGGTGTCCATCTCATGCAGCACCCATTAATGAAGGGGAGGGAGTGTGTGATTCAAGCGTTTTCTTAAAAAGTGCAGTGGTTTGATTCTTCAAATTAAGAAAATCAACAAATCCCTTTTTGTCCACTCCTGTCAAACCACAAGGTTTCTCAGAGTTTTCTCTTTTTAAGATAGTGATTATGAGGGGGGTCTCCTACCACCATAAAGTTAAAATCACCCGGTGATCATTATGAGGGGGGTCTTCTACCACCACAGGGGGGTTTCCTACCACCATAAAGTTAAAATCACCCGGTGATCATTATGAGGGGGGTCTTCTACCACCACAGGGGGGTTTCCTATCACCATAAAGTCAAAATCACCCGGTGAACATTATGAGGGGGGTGTCTCCCCGCGGAGAGTCTGAGAAGAGTAAGGATGGAGAATGAGAGACGGATTAGAAAGATAGCTACTTTATGATACGAGAGTAATACACATATAACCGAGGTGTCTGTTCCTGTAGATAACAGTCTGTCTTGGTCCTGGCTGCTGGCTCTGCCCTTTGCTGTTGGAGCGCGGATGCGACAGTCCGGGGGGCCTGGGGTCGATTGAACTGGATGGTATCCTTGACCTGTTGACCATATGGAACTGAAGAATCAGGAACGGCAGCTAGCATGATGACGGAATAGTGCCATGAGACCAGAGGCCGGAAAGAAGTTGATAACAAGGGCTGTTTTATTAACCGGGCGTTTGAACAATTTAACAATGTAACGGTTAATAATCTTGTGTCTTTTCCTGTTGAATGTTTGCGAGGAACGGAATAGTGTCGGGCATACTAGACGGTGGTGGTCAGCTCCACATCTCTGGGCTCTGCATGTCGCCTCGCAGCCTGAGAGGGCTTGTTGAAGGCACCGAGGGCATAGCTGTAGTTCAGCGAGGTGTATGGATCGTGCCGTCTCGTCTTTGTATTTACCGCATGCATCTGATTGATGCCCATCGCTGTTTTCTTGCCCACAAAAAATGCAAGGGCGTTTAGTTAACAGCTGATAAATCTGAACCGGGCAATGGGGCAGGTTAAAGAGTAGGATGCTTACTACGTTTAATTTCTGGTCGATCTGGTCGAGACGCTGATTGAGATCGAGACGAGGACGAGGGGGCTCACTTCCGTTGGGGGCGGCCATGGTAGACTGTGAGAAAGAGGGGCAGGGAATGGGCGGCCCTTGGACCTTGGGGAACGGTCTCTTTTGATGACAGAGAAAATGGCGACAGACAGCCCGGAGAGAGAAAATGACTAATTATTTGCCCTTTAGGAAATTTGAAAAGGAATAGCGAGGCGGTAAACCAGAAATTGTTTATGATAAGGAGATAAACTGTAAAAACTAAATTAGAGTAACTGCTGTATATTAGAGAGAAAATGAGATTAATGCTGACGGGTGACGCAGCAGCGGCATACCCAACACGATACCAGATCCAGCACGAAACCATCCACCGCACGAAGTCACCCCCAGCACGAAGCCAGATCCAGGGGGTCAGCTGAATAGGAGGGACAAAATGGCAGTAATCAGATGGGATTAGCCGGATAGACACAACTCGGAACGAGCCCCATGGCAACGGTCGGACGGCGACCTTTTCGGGGCACTTTTTTGTGTTTCACGTGGGAAACGGGAGGAGAATGGACTGGCCGACCCCATTGGATAAGGACAACATTCAGAAATAAAAAGAAAAGGCTTCCGTTGCGTCATGACGTGGCTAATAGGATCCGGGGAGAGAACATTGAATCCTTACTTTTTCACTTGTCTTATATTAGGATACAGCGAGACAGCACTGATTACTTTAGACAGAATTGGTGAACAGAATCCTCGGAGAGATCAGCCGTATTCTTTATTTATATTTGCGGAATAATAAAGGAGACAGGATTCGTTTATATTAGTCTCCGTTGGCGGAACCTGAGAAAGTCATGGTCCTCTGGGTATCACCTCCCATGCTGCCGCCATCCTCTTCTCTTTCTTCTTTTCGCTCTCCTCCTCGTCTTCCCCAAAAGGTTATATTGAAGGGGAAGAAGCCGTTTCGTGTGAATTTTATGAGGTTTACATTGTGACGGTATAGAGTGGCTGAAAGGAGTCGAGTACTTAAAACACAGAGCTTAAACGGCTGTAGGTCGAAGCTTCGTCGGACTGTGCATCCTTTCCTCGTCTTTCACCCACCCTAGCTAACCCCGGAATGGTTTTTTCTCTCAATATAATGCTTTCGTTTCAGTTGTAAAATAGAAAAGAAAGGCAGCTGACCAATCCGAACAAGCTGAAGAAACGGAAATCTTCCTTGTGTTGATATTTGGCTACTGTAGAATCCTCTATGGGGTTTACCATGGGCCATGGCGCCCTACCCATGGCCTTCTATCCCAAATTCAGGTGCAGCAACATATCCACCAGGACGAAGAGAGCAAGAAGAAGTAAAGAAAACTTGGAAGAGTCAGGTGGTAGACTCGTAGCTGGAGGGCAAGGTACGAGCTGAACTCTCTATCAGTAAATAACCTCAACTCGAAATCTAACGCATAACATGGTTTTTTTTTCTGTGGTTGGGAAACAAGGTTACCCCGTAAAAGACGAAAAGCAAACCCAGGAGCTCTTTCACTAACTGGTGGTGTGGAAGAGGAGAATGGCAGAAGGGAAGGAAGGCCCTTCTCGCCGAGATCTAATGAATACCCGATGAATGTCCCAAATGGGCACTGATTTCTGGGTTAAAATCAAGAAGCAGGAGATAGTATTCGACCCGGGGCAATTCGGCCGAGTCGATCCAGCTCGACCATGGAAAAATGTCATGGAACGGCCATGAAAAAAAAGATAATCGGTTTAACTGACGGTTGAGCCGCTTTACAAGGATGTCTCACCCAAAAACGGGTAAAAAGTGATTTCGACCTTCAGAGCATAAGAAGTTCATTATTCGTCAGTGTCTGGTGGCTGGCGGCGGCCTATCTGCAGTCGTCTAGCTCCGTCAAGCAAGCCGGCGACCACTCCCTCTTCTACAAGAGTATGGCGGTTACGAGACAGCACGCTCGAAAATTGGCGGCAGCAAATGAACAGGCAGTAGCGGCGACGAATGCAGCCCCCCAAGTTATGGAAAAGAAGAAGACGGTGAAGCAGATGGCTCAAAAAATGATCAAGAAGGAAGCGGAAAACAACAAGCGCTACTACGAGAGACAGCTAGGAAAGAAGAAGAAAGCGGGCAAACAGATGATCGCCAAGTATCAGAACATGAAGAAGGAAAAGATTCTGGCAGAGAAACGACTGGAAAAGGAAAAGGAAAAGAGGAGGAGACAAAAAGAGAAATGGACCACCAAAAGGCGTCAACTAGAAAAGAAGCTCGCAAAGAGTAACAGACTAGTGGACACTTTGGCCGAGAGGCTCGCGGAGAGGGAAAGACAAGATCAGCGGGCCCTGATGACATCGTTTAGCCCCAAACATCTCTTCTTTATTAACCGCAAAAGGTACGAAGGAGTCAATTTCCTGATCACTAATCCGGGCCACCGACATATTGTAATGTCTCACCAGCACCAGCAAGTAGGCAAGGATCAAATCATTCCTGCAGGAGCGACCAACCATATATACAGGATTAGCGGCACCGCTATGAAATTGGCTTCCGAGGTTACCTTTCTATATCTTCTGTGATAACTGTTTTTAGGACGGCTACCTGAAGCTTCGTTTCACCTCACATACCGGAAATATCGAAGAAGAATTAGTCTACTTCCACAACTTGGAGGACAAGATCACCGTTGCCAAGTCGACCGACCGCAACTTTACCGTGGCCATAGACAATACCGAGGGATTCGAAGGCATCAAGTTTGAGGCTGGCTCCCGAGTGCAGATCGACAAATACTTCGGAGAGGGACCATTTACCCTCTATCAAAAAAAGTACAATCTCGACGTAATTTTGGGCAAAATTGACCGATCTGTACTCCTCAAGCTGAACAGCACCTTCCAAAAAGATGTCAGCCACACCATCAAAACTACGCACACCAAATAGCACGACACTAAAAATTCATTCAACTATTCCCCTTTGGAATAAACTGGTCTCAACTGAGATGTTGTTCGTATTCTTCTACTATGTTCTTTTTCGCTTTTATTTTATCATTTTTGATCACTGTTGATTGGACAATTCGCAGCAGAGGCGCACTTTGAGCTGCTGGTTGAGATTTCGTCATCTTCTTCTGCCAACACAGCAAGCCGCCTATCCAAAACTCAGGCAGCCGGTCCAAAACTCGATCAGAAGGTCCAAAACTCGATCAGCCGGTCCAAAACTTGATCAGCCGGTCCAAAACACGGGCAGCCGGTCCAAAACTCGATCAGCCGGTCCAAAACTTGATCAGCCGGTCCAAAACACGGGCAGCCTGTCCAAAACCCGGGCAGCCGGTCCAAAACTCGAGCAGCCGGTCCAAAAGAGAGGCGGAAGGTCCAAAAGAGAGGCGGAAGGTCCAAAAGAGAGGCGGAAGGTCCAAAAGAGAGGCGGAAGGTCCAAAAGAGAGGCAGAAGGTCCAAAACTCGATCAGAAGGTCCAAAACTCGGGCAGCCGGTCCAAAAGAGAGGCGGAAGGTCCAAAAGAGAGGCGGAAGGTCCAAAACTCGAGCAGCCGGTCCAAAAGAGAGGCGGAAGGTCCAAAAGAGAGGCGGAAGGTCCAAAAGAGAGGCAGAAGGTCCAAAACACGGGCAGCCGATACAAAACACGGGCAGCCGATACAAAACTCGATCAGCCGGACCAAAACTTGATCAGCCGGTCCAAAACACGGGCAGCCGATACAAAACTCGATCAGCCGGACCAAAACTTGATCAGCCGGTCCAAAACACGGGCAGCCGATCCAAAAGAAAGGCAGAAGGTCCAAAAGAGAGGCAGAAGGTCCAAAAGAGAGGCGGAAGGTCCAAAAGAGAGGCGGAAGGTCCAAAAGAGAGGCGGAAGGTCCAAAAGAGAGGCGGAAGGTCCAAAAGAGAGGCAGAAGGTCCAAAAGAGAGGCGGAAGGTCCAAAAGAGAGGCGGAAGGTCCAAAAGAGAGGCGGAAGGTCCAAAAGAGAGGCAGAAGGTCCAAAAGAGAGGCGGAAGGTCCAAAAGAGAGGCAGAAGGTCCAAAAGAGAGGCGGAAGGTCCAAAAGAGAGGCCGAAGGTCCAAAAGAGAGGCGGAAGGTCCAAAAGAGAGGCAGAAGGTCCAAAACACGGGCAGCCGATACAAAACACGGGCAGCCGATACAAAACTCGATCAGCCGGACCAAAACTTGATCAGCCGGTCCAAAACACGGGCAGCCGATCCAAAAGAAAGGCAGAAGGTCCAAAACTCGGGCAGCCGATCCAAAACTTGATCAGCCGGTCCAAAACACGGGCAGCCGATCCAAAAGAAAGGCAGAAGGTCCAAAAAAAAGGCAGAAGGTCCAAAACTCGGGCAGCCGGTCCAAAAAAAAAGGCAGAAGGTCCAAAAGAGAGGCGGAAGGTCCAAAAGAGAGGCAGAAGGTCCAAAACACGGGCAGCCGATACAAAAGAAAGGCAGAAGGTCCAAAACTCGATCAGAAGGTCCAAAACTCGATCAGCCGGTCCAAAACTTGATCAGCCGGTCCAAAACACGGGCAGCCAATCCAAAAGAAAGGCAGAAGGTCCAAAAGAAAGGCAGAAGGTCCAAAACTCGGGCAGCCGGTCCAAAAAAAAAGGCAGAAGGTCCAAAAGAGAGGCGGAAGGTCCAAAAGAGAGGCAGAAGGTCCAAAAGAGAGGCGGAAGGTCCAAAAGAGAGGCAGAAGGTCCAAAAGAGAGGCAGAAGGTCCAAAAGAGAGGCGGAAGGTCCAAAAGAGAGGCGGAAGGTCCAAAAGAGAGGCAGAAGGTCCAAAACTCGATCAGAAGGTCCAAAACTCGGGCAGCCGGTCCAAAAGAGAGGCGGAAGGTCCAAAAGAGAGGCGGAAGGTCCAAAACTCGAGCAGCCGGTCCAAAAGAGAGGCGGAAGGTCCAAAAGAGAGGCGGAAGGTCCAAAAGAGAGGCAGAAGGTCCAAAACACGGGCAGCCGATACAAAACACGGGCAGCCGATCCAAAAGAAAGGCAGAAGGTCCAAAAGAGAGGCGGAAGGTCCAAAAGAGAGGCAGAAGGTCCAAAAGAGAGGCGGAAGGTCCAAAAGAGAGGCAGAAGGTCCAAAAGAGAGGCGGAAGGTCCAAAAGAGAGGCGGAAGGTCCAAAAGAGAGGCGGAAGGTCCAAAAGAGAGGCGGAAGGTCCAAAAGAGAGGCGGAAGGTCCAAAAGAGAGGCAGAAGGTCCAAAAGAGAGGCGGAAGGTCCAAAAGAGAGGCAGAAGGTCCAAAAGAGAGGCGGAAGGTCCAAAAGAGAGGCGGAAGGTCCAAAAGAGAGGCAGAAGGTCCAAAAGAGAGGCGGAAGGTCCAAAAGAGAGGCAGAAGGTCCAAAAGAGAGGCGGAAGGTCCAAAAGAGAGGCCGAAGGTCCAAAAGAGAGGCGGAAGGTCCAAAAGAGAGGCAGAAGGTCCAAAAGAGAGGCGGAAGGTCCAAAAGAGAGGCGGAAGGTCCAAAAGAGAGGCCGAAGGTCCAAAAGAGAGGCGGAAGGTCCAAAAGAGAGGCGGAAGGTCCAAAAGAGAGGCAGAAGGTCCAAAACTCGGGCAGCCGATCCAAAACTTGATCAGCCGGTCCAAAACTTGATCAGCCGGTCCAAAACACGGGCAGCCGGTCCAAAACACGGGCAGCCGATCCAAAAGAAAGGCAGAAGGTCCAAAACTCGATCAGCAGGAAGGTCCAAAAGAGAGGCGGAAGGTCCAAAAGAGAGGCGGAAGGTCCAAAAGAGAGGCAGAAGGTCCAAAAGAGAGGCGGAAGGTCCAAAAGAGAGGCGGAAGGTCCAAAAGAGAGGCGGAAGGTCCAAAAGAGAGGCCGAAGGTCCAAAAGAGAGGCGGAAGGTCCAAAAGAGAGGCAGAAGGTCCAAAACACGGGCAGCCGATACAAAACACGGGCAGCCGATACAAAACTCGATCAGCCGGACCAAAACTTGATCAGCCGGTCCAAAAGAGAGGCGGAAGGTCCAAAAGAGAGGCAGAAGGTCCAAAAGAGAGGCAGAAGGTCCAAAAGAGAGGCGGAAGGTCCAAAAGAGAGGCAGAAGGTCCAAAACTCGATCAGAAGGTCCAAAACTCGGGCAGCCGGTCCAAAAGAGAGGCGGAAGGTCCAAAAGAGAGGCGGAAGGTCCAAAACTCGAGCAGCCGGTCCAAAAGAGAGGCGGAAGGTCCAAAAGAGAGGCGGAAGGTCCAAAAGAGAGGCAGAAGGTCCAAAACACGGGCAGCCGATACAAAACACGGGCAGCCGATCCAAAAGAAAGGCAGAAGGTCCAAAAGAGAGGCGGAAGGTCCAAAAGAGAGGCAGAAGGTCCAAAAGAGAGGCGGAAGGTCCAAAAGAGAGGCAGAAGGTCCAAAAGAGAGGCGGAAGGTCCAAAAGAGAGGCGGAAGGTCCAAAAGAGAGGCGGAAGGTCCAAAAGAGAGGCGGAAGGTCCAAAAGAGAGGCGGAAGGTCCAAAAGAGAGGCAGAAGGTCCAAAAGAGAGGCGGAAGGTCCAAAAGAGAGGCAGAAGGTCCAAAAGAGAGGCGGAAGGTCCAAAAGAGAGGCGGAAGGTCCAAAAGAGAGGCAGAAGGTCCAAAAGAGAGGCGGAAGGTCCAAAAGAGAGGCAGAAGGTCCAAAAGAGAGGCGGAAGGTCCAAAAGAGAGGCCGAAGGTCCAAAAGAGAGGCGGAAGGTCCAAAAGAGAGGCGGAAGGTCCAAAAGAGAGGCGGAAGGTCCAAAAGAGAGGCGGAAGGTCCAAAAGAGAGGCAGAAGGTCCAAAAGAGAGGCGGAAGGTCCAAAAGAGAGGCAGAAGGTCCAAAAGAGAGGCGGAAGGTCCAAAAGAGAGGCGGAAGGTCCAAAAGAGAGGCAGAAGGTCCAAAAGAGAGGCGGAAGGTCCAAAAGAGAGGCAGAAGGTCCAAAAGAGAGGCGGAAGGTCCAAAAGAGAGGCCGAAGGTCCAAAAGAGAGGCAGAAGGTCCAAAAGAGAGGCGGAAGGTCCAAAAGAGAGGCGGAAGGTCCAAAAGAGAGGCAGAAGGTCCAAAACTCGGGCAGCCGATCCAAAACTTGATCAGCCGGTCCAAAACTTGATCAGCCGGTCCAAAACACGGGCAGCCGGTCCAAAACACGGGCAGCCGATCCAAAAGAAAGGCAGAAGGTCCAAAACTCGATCAGCAGGAAGGTCCAAAAGAGAGGCGGAAGGTCCAAAAGAGAGGCGGAAGGTCCAAAAGAGAGGCAGAAGGTCCAAAAGAGAGGCGGAAGGTCCAAAAGAGAGGCGGAAGGTCCAAAAGAGAGGCGGAAGGTCCAAAAGAGAGGCCGAAGGTCCAAAAGAGAGGCGGAAGGTCCAAAAGAGAGGCAGAAGGTCCAAAACACGGGCAGCCGATACAAAACACGGGCAGCCGATACAAAACTCGATCAGCCGGACCAAAACTTGATCAGCCGGTCCAAAACACGGGCAGCCGATCCAAAAGAAAGGCAGAAGGTCCAAAAGAGAGGCAGAAGGTCCAAAAGAGAGGCGGAAGGTCCAAAAGAGAGGCGGAAGGTCCAAAAGAGAGGCCGAAGGTCCAAAAGAGAGGCGGAAGGTCCAAAAGAGAGGCGGAAGGTCCAAAAGAGAGGCCGAAGGTCCAAAAGAGAGGCGGAAGGTCCAAAAGAGAGGCAGAAGGTCCAAAACTCGGGCAGCCGATCCAAAAGAAAGGCAGAAGGTCCAAAAGAGAGGCGGAAGGTCCAAAAGAGAGGCAGAAGGTCCAAAAGAGAGGCGGAAGGTCCAAAAGAGAGGCAGAAGGTCCAAAAGAGAGGCGGAAGGTCCAAAAGAGAGGCGGAAGGTCCAAAAGAGAGGCAGAAGGTCCAAAAGAGAGGCGGAAGGTCCAAAAGAGAGGCAGAAGGTCCAAAAGAGAGGCGGAAGGTCCAAAAGAGAGGCAGAAGGTCCAAAAGAGAGGCAGAAGGTCCAAAAGAGAGGCAGAAGGTCCAAAAGAGAGGCGGAAGGTCCAAAAGAGAGGCAGAAGGTCCAAAAGAGAGGCGGAAGGTCCAAAAGAGAGGCAGAAGGTCCAAAAGAGAGGCGGAAGGTCCAAAAGAGAGGCCGAAGGTCCAAAAGAGAGGCGGAAGGTCCAAAAGAGAGGCAGAAGGTCCAAAAGAGAGGCCGAAGGTCCAAAAGAGAGGCGGAAGGTCCAAAAGAGAGGCGGAAGGTCCAAAAGAGAGGCCGAAGGTCCAAAAGAGAGGCGGAAGGTCCAAAAGAGAGGCAGAAGGTCCAAAACTCGGGCAGCCGATCCAAAAGAAAGGCAGAAGGTCCAAAAGAGAGGCGGAAGGTCCAAAAGAGAGGCAGAAGGTCCAAAAGAGAGGCGGAAGGTCCAAAAGAGAGGCAGAAGGTCCAAAAGAGAGGCGGAAGGTCCAAAAGAGAGGCGGAAGGTCCAAAAGAGAGGCAGAAGGTCCAAAAGAGAGGCGGAAGGTCCAAAAGAGAGGCAGAAGGTCCAAAAGAGAGGCGGAAGGTCCAAAAGAGAGGCAGAAGGTCCAAAAGAGAGGCAGAAGGTCCAAAAGAGAGGCAGAAGGTCCAAAAG
The DNA here is from genome assembly GCA_932521035.1 of Oscheius dolichura. NCBI lineage: Eukaryota > Metazoa > Nematoda > Chromadorea > Rhabditida > Rhabditidae > Oscheius > Oscheius dolichura. Next base: position 7,611,078 of record OW051493.1, read on the forward strand.
AGAGGCGGAAGGTCCAAAAGAGAGGCAGAAGGTCCAAAAGAGAGGCGGAAGGTCCAAAAGAGAGGCAGAAGGTCCAAAAGAGAGGCGGAAGGTCCAAAAGAGAGGCCGAAGGTCCAAAAGAGAGGCGGAAGGTCCAAAAGAGAGGCAGAAGGTCCAAAAGAGAGGCGGAAGGTCCAAAAGAGAGGCGGAAGGTCCAAAAGAGAGGCCGAAGGTCCAAAAGAGAGGCGGAAGGTCCAAAAGAGAGGCCGAAGGTCCAAAAGAGAGGCGGAAGGTCCAAAAGAGAGGCAGAAGGTCCAAAACACGGGCAGCCGATACAAAACACGGGCAGCCGATACAAAACTCGATCAGCCGGACCAAAACTTGATCAGCCGGTCCAAAACACGGGCAGCCGATCCAAAAGAAAGGCAGAAGGTCCAAAAGAGAGGCAGAAGGTCCAAAAGAGAGGCGGAAGGTCCAAAAGAGAGGCGGAAGGTCCAAAAGAGAGGCGGAAGGTCCAAAAGAGAGGCCGAAGGTCCAAAAGAGAGGCGGAAGGTCCAAAAGAGAGGCGGAAGGTCCAAAAGAGAGGCAGAAGGTCCAAAACACGGGCAGCCGATACAAAACTCGATCAGCCGGTCCAAAACTTGATCAGCCGGTCCAAAACTCGGGCAGCCGGTCCAAAAAAAAAGGCAGAAGGTCCAAAACAGGGGCAGCCGATCCAAAAGAAAGGCAGAAGGTCCAAAAGAGAGGCGGAAGGTCCAAAAGAGAGGCGGAAGCTCCAAAAGAGAGGCAGAAGGTCCAAAAGAGAGGCGGAAGCTCCAAAAGAGAGGCAGAAGGTCCAAAAGAGAGGCAGAAGGTCCAAAAGAGAGGCGGAAGGTCCAAAAGAAAGGCAGAAGGTACAAAACTCGATCAGAAGGTCCAAAACTCGATCAGCCGGTCCAAAACTTGATCAGCCGGTCCAAAACTCGGGCAGCCGGTCCAAAAAAAAAGGCAGAAGGTCCAAAACAGGGGCAGCCGATCCAAAAGAAAGGCAGAAGGTCCAAAAGAGAGGCGGAAGGTCCAAAAGAGAGGCGGAAGCTCCAAAAGAGAGGCAGAAGGTCCAAAAGAGAGGCGGAAGCTCCAAAAGAGAGGCAGAAGGTCCAAAAGAGAGGCAGAAGGTCCAAAAGAGAGGCGGAAGGTCCAAAAGAGAGGCAGAAGGTCCAAAAGAGAGGCGGAAGGTCCAAAAGAGAGGCAGAAGGTCCAAAAGAGAGGCAGAAGGTCCAAAAGAGAGGCAGAAGGTCCAAAACAGGGGCAGCCGATCCAAAAGAAAGGCAGAAGGTCCAAAAGAGAGGCAGAAGGTCCAAAAGAGAGGCGGAAGGTCCAAAAGAGAGGCAGAAGGTCCAAAAGAGAGGCAGAAGGTCCAAAAGAGAGGCGGAAGGTCCAAAAGAGAGGCAGAAGGTCCAAAAAAAAAGGCAGAAGGTCCAAAACAGGGGCAGCCGATCCAAAAAAAAGGCAGAAGGTCCAAAACTCGGGCAGTCGGTATAAAACTCGATCAGCCGGTCCAAAAGAAAGGCAGAAGGTCCAAAACTCGATCAGCCGGACCAAAACTTGATCAGCCGGTCCAAAACACGGGCAGCCAATCCAAAAGAAAGGCAGAAGGTCCAAAACTTGATCAGCCGGACCAAAACTTGATCAGCCGGTCCAAAACACGGGCAGCCGATCCAAAAGAAAGGCAGAAGGTCCAAAACTCGGGCAGTCGGTATAAAACTCGATCAGCCGGTCCAAAAGAAAGGCAGAAGGTCCAAAACTCGATCAGCCGGACCAAAACTTGATCAGCCGGTCCAAAACACGGGCAGCCAATCCAAAAGAAAGGCAGAAGGTCCAAAAGAGAGGCGGAAGGTCCAAAAGAGAGGCGGAAGGTCCAAAAGAGAGGCAGAAGGTCCAAAAGAGAGGCGGAAGGTCCAAAAGAAAGGCAGAAGGTCCAAAAGAGAGGCGGAAGGTCCAAAAGAGAGGCCGAAGGTCCAAAAGAGAGGCGGAAGGTCCAAAAGAGAGGCAGAAGGTCCAAAAGAGAGGCGGAAGGTCCAAAAGAGAGGCGGAAGGTCCAAAAGAGAGGCCGAAGGTCCAAAAGAGAGGCGGAAGGTCCAAAAGAGAGGCGGAAGGTCCAAAAGAGAGGCAGAAGGTCCAAAACTCGGGCAGCCGATCCAAAACTTGATCAGCCGGTCCAAAACTTGATCAGCCGGTCCAAAACACGGGCAGCCGGTCCAAAACACGGGCAGCCGATCCAAAAGAAAGGCAGAAGGTCCAAAACTCGATCAGCAGGAAGGTCCAAAAGAGAGGCGGAAGGTCCAAAAGAGAGGCGGAAGGTCCAAAAGAGAGGCAGAAGGTCCAAAAGAGAGGCGGAAGGTCCAAAAGAGAGGCGGAAGGTCCAAAAGAGAGGCGGAAGGTCCAAAACACGGGCAGCCGATACAAAACACGGGCAGCCGATACAAAACTCGATCAGCCGGTCCAAAACTTGATCAGCCGGTCCAAAACACGGGCAGCCGGTCCAAAACACGGGCAGCCGATCCAAAAGAAAGGCAGAAGGTCCAAAACTCGATCAGCAGGAAGGTCCAAAAGAGAGGCGGAAGGTCCAAAAGAGAGGCGGAAGGTCCAAAAGAGAGGCGGAAGGTCCAAAAGAGAGGCAGAAGGTCCAAAAGAGAGGCGGAAGGTCCAAAAGAGAGGCGGAAGGTCCAAAAGAGAGGCGGAAGGTCCAAAAGAGAGGCCGAAGGTCCAAAAGAGAGGCGGAAGGTCCAAAAGAGAGGCAGAAGGTCCAAAACACGGGCAGCCGATACAAAACACGGGCAGCCGATACAAAACTCGATCAGCCGGTCCAAAACACGGGCAGCCGATCCAAAAGAAAGGCAGAAGGTCCAAAAGAGAGGCAGAAGGTCCAAAAGAGAGGCGGAAGGTCCAAAAGAGAGGCGGAAGGTCCAAAAGAGAGGCCGAAGGTCCAAAAGAGAGGCGGAAGGTCCAAAAGAGAGGCGGAAGGTCCAAAAGAGAGGCCGAAGGTCCAAAAGAGAGGCGGAAGGTCCAAAAGAGAGGCAGAAGGTCCAAAACTCGGGCAGCCGATCCAAAAGAAAGGTAGAAGGTCCAAAAGAGAGGCGGAAGGTCCAAAAGAGAGGCAGAAGGTCCAAAAGAGAGGCGGAAGGTCCAAAAGAGAGGCAGAAGGTCCAAAAGAGAGGCGGAAGGTCCAAAAGAGAGGCAGAAGGTCCAAAAGAGAGGCGGAAGGTCCAAAAGAGAGGCCGAAGGTCCAAAAGAGAGGCGGAAGGTCCAAAAGAGAGGCAGAAGGTCCAAAAGAGAGGCGGAAGGTCCAAAAGAGAGGCGGAAGGTCCAAAAGAGAGGCCGAAGGTCCAAAAGAGAGGCGGAAGGTCCAAAAGAGAGGCAGAAGGTCCAAAACACGGGCAGCCGATACAAAACACGGGCAGCCGATACAAAACTCGATCAGCCGGACCAAAACTTGATCAGCCGGTCCAAAACACGGGCAGCCGATCCAAAAGAAAGGCAGAAGGTCCAAAAGAGAGGCAGAAGGTCCAAAAGAGAGGCGGAAGGTCCAAAAGAGAGGCGGAAGGTCCAAAAGAGAGGCGGAAGGTCCAAAAGAGAGGCCGAAGGTCCAAAAGAGAGGCGGAAGGTCCAAAAGAGAGGCGGAAGGTCCAAAAGAGAGGCAGAAGGTCCAAAACACGGGCAGCCGATACAAAACTCGATCAGCCGGTCCAAAACTTGATCAGCCGGTCCAAAACTCGGGCAGCCAATCCAAAAGAAAGGCAGAAGGTACAAAACTCGATCAGAAGGTCCAAAACTCGATCAGCCGGTCCAAAACTTGATCAGCCGGTCCAAAACTCGGGCAGCCGGTCCAAAAAAAAAGGCAGAAGGTCCAAAACAGGGGCAGCCGATCCAAAAGAAAGGCAGAAGGTCCAAAAGAGAGGCGGAAGGTCCAAAAGAGAGGCAGAAGGTCCAAAAGAGAGGCGGAAGCTCCAAAAGAGAGGCAGAAGGTCCAAAAGAGAGGCAGAAGGTCCAAAAGAGAGGCGGAAGGTCCAAAAGAGAGGCAGAAGGTCCAAAAGAGAGGCGGAAGGTCCAAAAGAGAGGCAGAAGGTCCAAAAGAGAGGCAGAAGGTCCAAAAGAGAGGCAGAAGGTCCAAAACAGGGGCAGCCGATCCAAAAGAAAGGCAGAAGGTCCAAAAGAGAGGCAGAAGGTCCAAAAGAGAGGCGGAAGGTCCAAAAGAGAGGCAGAAGGTCCAAAAGAGAGGCAGAAGGTCCAAAAGAGAGGCGGAAGGTCCAAAAGAGAGGCAGAAGGTCCAAAAAAAAAGGCAGAAGGTCCAAAACAGGGGCAGCCGATCCAAAAAAAAGGCAGAAGGTCCAAAACTCGGGCAGTCGGTATAAAACTCGATCAGCCGGTCCAAAAGAAAGGCAGAAGGTCCAAAACTCGATCAGCCGGACCAAAACTTGATCAGCCGGTCCAAAACACGGGCAGCCAATCCAAAAGAAAGGCAGAAGGTCCAAAACTTGATCAGCCGGACCAAAACTTGATCAGCCGGTCCAAAACACGGGCAGCCAATCCAAAAGAAAGGCAGAAGGTCCAAAAGAAAGGCAGAAGGTCCAAAACTCGGGCAGCCGGTCCAAAAAAAAAGGCAGAAGGTCCAAAACAGGGGCAGCCGATCCAAAAAAAAGGCAGAAGGTCCAAAACTCGGGCAGCCGATCCAAAACTTGATCAGCCGGTCCAAAACACGGGCAGCCGATCCAAAAGAAAGGCAGAAGGTCCAAAACTCGGGCAGCCGGTCCAAAAAAAAAAGGCAGATGGTCCAAAACCCGATCAGCCGGTCCAAAACACGGGCAACCGGTCCAAAAGAGAGGCCGATACAAAACTCGATCAGCCGATCCAAAACTTGATCAGCCGGTCCAAAACACGGGCAACCGGTCCAAAAGAGAGGCCGATACAAAACTCGATCAGCCGGTCCAAAACACGGGCAACCGGTCCAAAACTTGATCAGCCGGTCCAAAACACGGGCAACCGGTCCAAAAGAGAGGCCGATACAAAACTCGATCAGCCGGTCCAAAACTTGATCAGCCGGTCCAAAACTTGATCAGCCGGTCCAAAACACGGGCAACCGGTCCAAAAGAGAGGCCGATACAAAACTCGATCAGCCGGTCCAAAACTTGATCAGCCGGTCCAAAACTTGATCAGCCGGTCCAAAACACGGGCAACCGGTCCAAAAGAGAGGCCGATACAAAACTCGATCAGCCGGTCCAAAACTTGATCAGCCGGTCCAAAACTTGATCAGCCGGTCCAAAACACGGGCAGCCGATCCAAAAGAAAGGCAGAAGGTCCAAAACCCGATCAGCCGGTCCAAAACACGGGCAGCCGATACAAAAGAAAGGCAGAAGGTCCAAAACCCGATCAGCCGGTCCAAAACACGGGCAGCCGATCCAAAAGAAAGGCAGAAGGTCCAAAACTCGATCAACCGGTCCAAAACACGGGCAGCCGATACAAAACTCGATCAGCCGGTCCAAAACTTGATCAGCCGGTCCAAAACACGGGCAGCCGGTCCAAAACACGGGCAGCCGATCCAAAAGAGAGGCGGAAGGTCCAAAACTTGATCAGCCGGTCCAAAACTCGGGCAGCCGATACAAAACTCGATCAGCCGGTCCAAAACTTGATCAGCCGGTCCAAAACACGGGCAGCCGGTCCAAAAGAAAGGCAGAAGGTCCAAAACTCGATCAGCCGGTCCAAAACTCGGGCAGCCGATCCAAAAGAAAGGCAGAAGGTCCAAAACCCGATCAGCCGGTCCAAAACACGGGCAACCGGTCCAAAAGAAAGGCAGAAGGTCCAAAACTCGATCAGCCGGTCCAAAACTCGGGCAGCCGATCCAAAACTCGATCAGCCGGTCCAAAACACGGGCAGCCGGTCCAAAAGAAAGGCAGAAGGTCCAAAACTCGATCAGCCGGTCCAAAACTTGATCAGCCGGTCCAAAACACGGGCAGCCGATCCAAAAGAAAGGCAGAAGGTCCAAAACTCGGGCAACCGGTCCAAAAGAGAACCGGAAGGTCCAAAAGAGAGGCCGATACAAAACTCGATCAGCCGGTCCAAAACTTGATCAGCCGGTCCAAAACTTGATCAGCCGGTCCAAAACTTGATCAGCCGGTCCAAAACACGGGCAGCCGGTCCAAAACACGGGCAGCCGATCCAAAAGAAAGGCAGAAGGTCCAAAACACGGGCAGCCAATCCAAAACTCGATCAGCCGGTCGAAAACTCGATCAGAAGGTCCAAAAGAGAGGCAGAAGGTCCAAAACTCGATCAGAAGGTCCAAAACTCGGGCAGAAGGTCCAAAACTCGATCAGCCGATCCAAAACTCGATCAGCCGGTCCAAAACTTGATCAGCCGGTCGAAAACACGGGCAGCCGATACAAAACTCGATTAGCCGGTCCAAAAGAGAGGCGGAAGGTCCAAAACTCGATCAGCCGGTCCAAAACACGGGTCCAAAACCCGGGCAGCCGGTCCAAAACTCGATCAGCCGGTCCAAAACACGGGCAGCCGGTCCAAAACACGGGCAGCCGGTCCAAAACACGGGCAGCCGGTCCAAAACCCGGGCAGCCGGTCCAAAACTCGATCAGAAGGTCCAAAACTCGATCAGCCGGTCCAAAACCCGGGCAGCCGGTCCAAAACTCGATCAGAAGGTCCAAAACTCGATCAGCCGGTCCAAAACCCGGGCAGCCGGTCCAAAACTCGATCAGCCGGTCCAAAACTCGATCAGCCGGTCCAAAACACGGGCTGCCGGTCCAAAACTCGATCAGCCGGTCCAAAACTCGATCAGCCGGTCCAAAACTCGATCAGCCGGTCCAAAACACGGGCTGCCGGTCCAAAACTCGATCAGAAGGTCCAAAACTCGATCAGCCGGTCCAAAACCCGGGCATTTTGTGTATTCTTCACCTTTGCATGTGTGAAACACTAACGCTGGCCTCTTTTTTCTTTTGTTCGCGCTACCTTCATCGAAAACGGCAAATTCAGGCCAATTTTAGCCACATGTGTCATTTTGTTCAATTTTTCTCACAGCTAGAAAGGAAAACAACATCTGTTCAATTTCTTCACTGAAAACTTCAGAATACGGCCTTCTAGCTGACTGGCATTACTGACGGACTTATCTTAAGGAAAGGATGGAAAGTAACAATCTTTTGAACCCGGTTAATCGATTCACATTTGTAGCTCGGGCATTTGTGGGACATTTTCGGAGATTTACAAATCAACGTGGGGAGCACGGGAAAATTAATAGGCGGGCACGCCGCGTTTCTAACGCCGCGAAGTCTTCTGGTAAGAAAAAAAAAAGTACACAGGCGGCCGTTTTTCGTAAATAAGACTTGTCGAGTTTTCCAGATCTAACAGAAACCCTTGGAAACTTAAATTAGTCTTGACGGGTATTTTTTCTTCAGTTTTTTGGTCAGAATGTGACCCCTTCACTATTCCCTTGTGGCTCATCGACCGCGGTCGATGTCTTCTTCCCAGTTGCCAAGTTTCACTTTACAAGCGCTGCCCAAGTCGCTACCGGCACTGAAAATGGACAAATTGCTGCTCTCTCCCTCCGGTCGCTACGCCCTTCAGCTACAAGAAGACGAGATCAAACAGGATCCGAGACAGGAGAAGAAGACCCACTACTTCCGGCAGAAGTTCATCCTCCTCGATCTGTACAACCGCCAGTGGAGCATCTACACCTCGCTGGTCGGGCCCCTCTCTCGATCTCGTCTCTACTACTGGCTGTCCGACGACGCCCTCGTACTCGTCACCTTCTCTCGATATCATGGCACATTGGAACAGAACCTGGTCATGGTCAACCACGGCCGACGATTGGTCGAGAATCGGGTGACCAGGAGGTACGAGTGGAGTGTGGATAACGTGCTGGCGGCCTACGTGACCAATGTCACTCCTCTTCTGCTCTACGGGCAAGGTAATATCGAGATTATTTAATATTTTGCCTGTCCACCCGACAACCGCATTTTCTTTTGAAGTAGACGGCAATTGCCATTTTTTGAACCCGAAATAGCCCGGGAAACTGGCGCGGAATGCCTTTCAGACGAATAAGTAGCCAGGGCCGCTTCCCTAGAGAAAGTAACCTCTATACTATTTGGTAATACGGTAGCTAATAATGGTTCCTTTCCAGAATATCTGCCAGTCTTTGGAGAACGCGACGACACCGCCGGCCTTCTGATGATGGCCATTCCCTACCGCCTGACGCCGTCTCTCGGCCCTCTTCGGCAGTTGGAAATACCTGAGCTGGCTATAATCCGCTACTTTGTGCCCACCTCCCAGCCGACTGGCTATCCCTTCACCCTCGGCTCGAAGATCCTCTTCCGCTACACGTCTCACCTCACGGATCTCCAGAGTGTCAACAGTTTTATTGCCCTGGACGTGGAGAAGTTCTTCGAGGAGAATAAGGGCAGCTTCGTGGCGCCGCACCTCTCCTCCCTGCAGATTTTGACGGTTCCCCATCATGATGGCGGCGGCGGTGGCGGTCTGCCGATGGGCATCTCCGACTACAACGTAATGGACAATACCCCCACTCGACACGTCTACTATGTCCGTTTTACGACGTCTTGTTTTCTGGTGGATTTTGAGAAGAATCGCTGCGAGTGGATACATCCCGTCAACGCGGATCAGCAATACTTTGGCAATATATTGATGCATCCGTCGGAATTGGTACTGAATGTGGCCAACGGCGAGCGGAGAGGCAACAGGACAAATGAAATCATTGTGCGCAGCTTTGGACGCTCGCAGCTGAGAGTCAGCACACTGGAGAAGATGGCACTGGCCACGGTGCTGGAAAACTCGACGACACTCATCCATACTGGCAACAACCACTACAACCACTCTTTGCTATTAGAATAACTCGGTCTTTGAAATAAAATGTACAGTTCTTCTCATCCTTTGTTTGTTTAATGAAAAAAAACTATAAACCATTTCAAGTTACCGTAGCCAGAAATGGGCAGAAGCTACATGTAGCTCCTTTTGGTCGACACGTTCTTCTCTTTCCCTTTGTCAGCTTCCTAAAAACAAGAACAATTGTTCTTTTCATTGCTTTCGAGTTTACTTTCAAGATTTTTCTCAATAGTGTGACACACGATTTCTGTGATTTTTGTTGCTTTCAGTAATGGGAATATGCTGATCATTTTATCAACAACAAATATTGCAAACGCATGCGAAAATCAATTGTTGAGACCGTGTTTTTTGGCAGATGAAAAGCAAACGCGCCCCAACTGTGCTCAGCGCAGCCCGCGAAAAAGTGTGTCAGTGTCCCTTTAAAAAAGGAAAGGGCGCACTACAGTATTCAGAGGAGAGACGGAGAGCCAGCTTATCCTTTGCAGCACTCTTCCCACTTGCCCGCCACACCGCGGCAGTAGTGCCATTTGGCCATCCTCTCGTCGTGGTTACAGCGGTTCTGGGCACTGTGAGCATGGCAGTTCGTGTTACGGCACGTCTCGGCTTGGACCTAAACGAGGTTAGAAATAATCTGGAGGAATGGGACCTGGTGGAGGCAGATCATGGCCACGAGGAAGAAGACAAGAAGGACGGCAACCTTGGGGGTTATCCTTTCTGAAATTCGAGAGGAGATTATTGTATATTGGGAGCCAGAAAGAAGAGAGGAAAGATTCTTTGAAGGATTGGCGGAGTGAACCGACCGGCTGGCTTGGCCACGAGTCGTCCTCCTTATCAAGGGGATTTTGTTTACTAGAGACCTAAAATAGGGCCAACTTCAAAAACACCCTGGACTGTCCCTTTAAAAGTCCCTCTTGTTCACGATAGCAGAATTTTCTCTGGAATTGGAAAATTGGGAAAAATTTGAGAAGAGCCAGAGCGAAGAGAGCCAGGAGGAGGTACTTGAACATGGTTAGCCGGTGGGGGAAGGGCGGCAGGGAGCGGTATTTATAGGGAATGGGGGAGAAGAGCAGGGGGCAACTGCCATCAGACATAACCCTGTCCGAAGGAGATGAGTCATTACTGACAGACTCCACGCATCTTTTTTGGTCAGAACAGCCTTTGTGTTCATCCTCGACTCTGTCCAAGCTAGAAACAAGAGACAACTGCCAATCCGATAGCAGCCCTGTAAGTCGTATCCGGGGTAAACTTTAGCCACTGGCTGTACCTGTGAGTCACATCCTTGGTCGGAATCTGTTTTTCTCCAAGAATAGTCAGCTGTGTCTGAGGACAGTTGCCCCCTGCTCTTGCGCCCCTTCCCCTATAAATACCGCTCCCTGCCGCCCTTCCCCCACCGGCTAACCATGTTCAAGTACCTCCTCCTGGCTCTCTTCGCTCTGGCTCTTCTCGCCTCCCAGGCCTCGGCCTGCATTCGGAACGGCGGCCCCTGCCATGAAAACGGAAGCACCGGCTGGTGTTGCGTGAGTTTCCTTGTTGTCTTCCTTCTACCATCCAATTCCAGAGCAAATTCTGCTATCGTGAACAAGAGTGGGACAAGGGATACTGTCGTGATGAGTAAACAACAGTCACCTCTCCACCAGATCCCGCTTTTAATAAAAGTTATTGCAAACTGGTCTGGACATTATTTGTGATATTCCCCCTTGTGTAGAGCTTCCCTCCCTAGTATTGTTCCCCTTCGGCACATTTTATGTTGGCACGGTGCCCTTTTGTTGTGGTTTCTCTTTTCTAAACAAGTTCTCTTTTCACCCCCCAGGCGGTCGGCCCCCAGTTCTCTCATCAAAACAGCCAACCGCGGTTGCTGAGGACTTTAGCCGCCTTCAACCCGTGTTACTGCTCGCCCTCCGCCATGCAGCCGTGACAAAGGGCAGAAGTCTACGCTCTACTGGATTCGGCATCCTAACCAACCAGTGACTTCTATGAGGAGTAGAAGCATGACAACTGGGCGCCCCCCACCGGTGGCGCCTTTTCCGTCATTTTGGCCCAAAAATCTTACCAGATTTTCCGCATTTTGAAATTTCTCATTTGTTCCAATTTCTCACTAAATTTCTCTGTTTCTTTTTGCCCATTTTGAATTCCGTCAGCATTCACGTCGGGCGGCTTCCCCGTGTAGAAGCGAAGGGTCGAAAGTGAAAGCACCAACGTTTTCTCATTTCAGGATACTCGATTTTACGAAAAAAAACACACTTTCAGAGGGGCTTGAAAAGCTCATAAATCCAAACGAAATTCCATCCCATAATCTCGCTATAACAATTTGAGAGGATGACCTTTGATTTCTCTAAAACTCTTGCCCCCAACCATTGGTCTCCGCGGATGACGACAGTCTGACTCATCGCAGCTGCTTCCTCGATCTCTGGAGTTCATCAATCTTTCTCCAGGGGTCATCCTTCTCACTGACCCTTTTTTGTAGAAAATGATCAGAGACACTGTATTTGTAGAAAATGGCACAGAAATGAAAAAAAAAACGAGGATTTCACCATTTTACACGAGAAGGCGGAGTGACCAGTGAGAAATCCAAGTCACCGACGGGGCTGTATATAACATCGGCCCCTATTACTCCAGGTTTCCAGTTCATTTCTTTTTGTGTTTGGCTTATAAAAAGGGGAAGAATACTCGAGCCCATTGTTCAGAAGTCGCTAGATTCCAAATGGTTTTTTTCTTGACAGACTCTTCTAGTTAGGTATTTGTTAATTTATGAGAATCCCTTCCTTTTAAGATATTCCCCTCTTTTTTTTGAATTCACGTCCGGTTTATAACAAAAGCTGTGCTGCCTTCAAATTGCTGGGAACTTGTCCAAATTATTATTTGAAAAAGTGGCACACGAAAAGTGTTGTGGTTAGGATTCTACTGACCGTACAAAAAGCGAGCAATAGAAACCACCTAACCACCGCCTAGTCAGAGAAGGAAGGGAAAGTTGTCTGCTCTATTCTGTCTTTGTGGCCCACACAGTATTCATCCTACGAGGGGCTCCCGGTCCCCGCCTATGTCCAAACGTGACCTTATACGCCATTTTGACTGTAGTAAAGGCAGAAAGTCCAGCGTCAAACAGAATGTTACTTGTTATTTTTGCTGCTCGTCAACGTAAAGGACCCATTTATATTTTTCACATGTCACTCTTCCCATTTATTTACTGAAAATGCCTGTTCAGAACAGCATAAATTGAAAAAGACTAGGTGGTTCTGCGCAAACCAATTTTAGAAAAACTTTTATCATTTTCCACATTGTTTTATCATTGAACACTTTATAAAATTAAATTTCAGAAATGTCGAAGTTCTTCCCGCATAGCTCATCAGAGTCTTCATCGGAGAGTTCTGATGATGAGGTACCTGAAGTGCAGGTTAAAAAGCTACCAACGTACGCTCCTTTTTACATTATTTCTATTTATCATCTTTTAGTACTAAAGACTTCAATTTTCCAAGTGATAGTGAAGATGCAGAAAAGCGTGTAGTGCGCGCTCATAAGGACAAAAAGTTCGATGAACTAAAGGATAAAGTGAGAAATATTCGTAATGCTAAGAATAATCGGGATTTTACGAAGTTGCTCTCAGGTTTTCTATATTCATTATTGCTGATAACATTTTTACAGAATTTGACGAGCTTGTCAAGGTTTATGATAAGTCCAAGACTGTTTTTGCTCGCCAAAATATTGAAAATCCCCGCTTCTACGTCCGATGTGTTGTTGAAATCGAGGATTTTGTTAACAAAGTCTGGAAAGATAATGATGCCAAAAATGTATGTGTTTCTGCGTTTCCTTTTCTATCATTCTCTATAGGCTCTTTCCAAAGTAAACGGCAAAGCGTTGAAAGCACTTCTTGGTAAAATTCGAAAATACAACAGCTCTTTTGGGCCAGCTATTCAAGAATACCGTGATAATGCCGATCCTGAAGGTTATAATTAGTTGCTCTATTTTCTATCATCTTTCCCTTAACGCTGTTGAAATTTCGTTGCGCGCCCGCATCGAGCCGCTTTCATTTTTTTTTTTAAAAAAGGAGGTGAACGGTGCGGGCGCATTTTTATTTATTCGTTGCTCTTTAGCCCTAAGATTTCTACTTGAATTGTTACTGTTGGGATCGTATTTTTAAAGGTACAATAAAACCATTTCTTGTTTATCGCCTATCATTAATTGATTACAGTGACAGAGGCGGGATTTCTTTCAAGACGGGTGACCTCGCGTCCTATATCACAAAATGTCCGACTTTGACCACGTGAGTAGACCTTTTTTGCCGGGGTTGCGCTTTTCATTAAATCGGCACTGAGGTTCCATCGAAATCCAAGCGTAAAGTGCTATTGTGATTCTCCTTTAAGCCCCCTGGGGTCCCCCAAGAACCGATCAGGAACGCCAATTACGCGACGGCTTGCTGCTCCGCCTAGCCACCTGATACAGCTCTCTTCAGCTTGTCTACCAGTCCGGCTTCGGCAACGAGTTTGCCTCGGCTGACCCCCGCGTCCCTGATGCTCTCCCCGTTGGCAAGAGCAGTCCCCAGCAGTGCGCCCACGGCCTCTACGCCGAGCAGCTGAGTGGAATACTACAAGGGATACTGTCGTGATGAGTAAACAACAGTCACCTCTCCACCAGATCCCGCTTTCTAAAACGCCTGCTTCTGCTATCGTCAGGAAGAATGGGGCTTCCAGTCGTTCTCCACCTTCTGCTTCGACCATATATCTTTGCGAGTAATATTTTTTCTTTCGAGATAGTGGCGGTATTTGGGGGATGGGGGACAGGCTCGATTTGCGGAAGGCTCAGTTCATCCGAAAGAGAAAAAAAACCGTTGGCTGATCCTCGTAAGCCTGGTTTAGCGGAGGGGTTGCAGCACAATCTTCAACGTATGTGACCGGTCCGGAATCTTTCCATATCTCAGTTATCGACGACGGACCACTCAAAAATGGTATCATCACCGTGACTCTCCAAGTAGTCAGAGCGTCCCCTTTCTAGTTTATGATTTTATTTAATAACTTTTTAAATCATTGGTCAATTCTTCTCTAAATTGACCAGGAGCGAATAGAATATTACATGACGTACACCTGCCCAACATCAGAAAGAACTCCGTCTTCACCAAGAAGAGAGCTGTGATGTTCGAAGCGATCCCATCGGCCAGTAAACCAGGCGTATCGTTCCACATCTGAGCGTCCCTCGCAAATCTCCACCATATCCTTGAAAAGAACGGCATTACAAATGATATAAAGGATGTCCTACCTGCTCTTCTTTCGCTCGATCAACTCCTTCCGCTTTTTGTATGCCGGGGGAACCTAACCACCGTCGCTTTTTCGTATTCCACTTTTTAAAAATAATTAAACTTAAAATAGCATCTATAACTGAACAATTGACAGGATTTGAATGTCTTCATAAAATAACGACGAATGTTAGGACATTTACGAGCACTTACGTTAGATTTTTACCTTATTTATGCCCCCGCCGTACGTCGCATTTTTCTTCAAACGATCTCGAAACGAAGAAGGAGTAGGTTTGGCAACTGGCCCAAACGCGTTAGAATGGTGGAATATTTGGCAAATCGAATCAAAATATCCTTCGGTAAATTTGGGGCCACTTTCTCACTGGGCAATAATAAAAACAGCGAATCCATGGGGGTTTACTGCTCAGGGTGTTATCTTCGTTTGAAAGGGACTATAGGACCTCCCAATTCGCACTGAATCCCCATAACCAAATAGGTTCATTTGATCATGCTGGACAGCATTTTCCCAGCCGAGGACTTGAAACTTTGCTTTAATTACATCCCAGTGCCCGGATCCCGGTTTCTCCGACGGTGAACCCGATACCTGGCGCTAATAATTTGGCGCTGATCTATTTTGGCCAGGTATCGGCTTAATGATTTTCATTGTCTTGTTAGGAAGTAGCGATGGCATCCGTGTAATGATAAAATAGATTGGGGGGGGGGGGGGGGGGGGGGTGACACTTTAAGAAGGCAGAAATTAAATTGTGACGCTCCAAGTCGATCGGAAAGACAAGGTGAAAAGGGCAAGGGAACACCCGGAACTTTTGTATTGCCCGTTGGCCCCCCTTATTCTAGTCATTTCTCGTTTAACTTATCACTTGGACAAGCCGTAACGGGCGCCTTCGGCGCCCCTTTTGTGTTCAATTGATGTCCTCCTTCTGGATAGTATAGTTCTCAATTTCTGATGTCACTGAGAGGTAATGAGGAAAGCCGGCCTTATTGTTCCAGATTGAAGCAACCTTGATCGTGAAAATCGTGACCGAGTTTTGAAAGACAAAATAGTTCCGAGTAAGAAAAAATGATTTGAACGACTGAAATGGAACGTAGCTTCTTTGGTTTTTTATATGTATGCTAGCTGCAATACTTATAGGTCAAAATAATGAAGCCAGTCACTTTATTTGTCCGTAAATATTTATATCAGCATATTTTGTGATACACGTCTGGAGTAAAGCTAGGGCACTTCACATGACAAAACTATTGGCAACAATAGGCAAAGTAATCTCCCCGATGGCACGAAGCAGCGGTGGGACAGAAGCCATGGTCACACGACTTGCCCAAGTGGGTCAGCTGGAATTTAGGTTTACTTTTAAATTTGGGGGAAAACTTGCCTGATCTCCGAATTGCGGTGACTTGTATAGCTTCTTGAAACGGCCACAATCCGGCTCGTAGTTGGCATTAACTCGGGCTAAAATATTCTTTTATTGTCCGAAAAATGAGTCAGCCGACCAGAAATCTGCGAATCACAGCAAAGTCCTACAGCGTAACCCATCTTGCAGACGGCACCCCGGGGACAGTCGAGAGAGGCGGTCCCGTTATTGGTACAGTGACTGGTGTTATCGGCCCTTTTAACCGGCTTGGAATTGGCAGGGCAGCTTTGGAAGTCGGCTAAATATGATTCTGAGGGGCTAGACATCTTTCGCTTACCGGGAAAACACGTCCTTTGGCACTCTTCTATTGTCGAGAAACGGTTACTGTTTCCTCCACAGCCGGAATATTTGAAGGCCAGACATGTCAGAGTTTCCTTGTCCATGTGCCACTGGAAAAGAAGACGGTGAACGGGGGAAAGTCTGGAGAACAGACCATGATCGACGGCCTTTTGTTAGATGGACAGTTGCCGTGTCCCAGGTGAAGGGGCTCGGCGCACTGGTCACTCAATTCGAGATTTTCTGAAAGTGAGAGTATCCTGCCAGTAAAATAGCACCTTTTACAACACTCCTTCGGTTTTAAACCTGATAAAAACATACGAATTTCTGGTTTGCGTTCGGCCACCTGCCATCCAATGATAGTAGCCCTGTTGTTCCGGCATTCCATTTTACTATTGCCTTCAATCCATGCTTCTCCTGTAAAATTTTCCCCAATACGCGAAGTCATTTCTTTTGTTACCGTTCCTACGGTTGTTTCCTTGAGAATCGCGGCAGAAGTCGTTTTGTTTTTGAACAATTTCCATTGTCATTGTTCCGTTGGCGTGTTTCTTGCATCTGTTCTCGAATCCTTCAATCTGAAGAGAGTTTTTAAAGCTGAAGAGACGCGGGCTACCGTTTTGGTTTCTCCATCAAGAATGAGAGATCCATCGTTGACAACGCACCCAACAAAACCAGTCCTTCCACCCTCCTCACAGCGAAAACGGAAAGCTCCGTCAGTCCATTCAGTTCCGATTCCTTGTCCTCTCCTACAGTTTATCCATGGGCCGAACACATCTTGGTTGCTCTCCCAGAACTTGCGGAACTTCGGCACTCTGTCAACCCAGTTGCCTTTCCATTGACCCCAGTCTTGACCCCGTTGTTTAATAATAGAGTCGATTTTTTCTTGGAACTTCCGTACCCAGGTTGACCAATAAGTATTCTGGTTGTCGAATCGATGTTGGAACATCTGCATGATGTCATCCCAATCGTTTAAGGGCGATTCTCGCTCGATTGTCCACTGATCCTCTTCCCTCTGGTCGACTTCTCCCTGGCTCTGCCCAGTGGTACAAAGGCCGGAGGATCTGCTGCAGGTGGTTCCAGCCGGACAGGCCGAGCAGGTCGATCCTGGGGAATAGACATTCTGACCGACGACATTTCCCGCTGGGCTGTAATGGCAAACGACGACGATGCCTCCCTTACATTGTTTTACTCCACAGCCGATTTTGGATGTACGGGACCAGACCATCTAATTTTAAATAGAGAAAAGAATATAATAAGCAAAGACCTTGGTAGCTTGCTCGATCCCGGATTGCGTCCCGCTACTAGACCAGCCGTGGTCTTCCAACTCCCGTTCCCATTTCCTTGAAGCTTCCTCCCCTTGGCCGGCAATGTTCAGCTGTAATTGATTGTTATTTCTTTAAATGACTTCCTAACTCACCCCTCCATTGGAGTAGCGCCAGTGGATGTTCTCAGCAGATCCTGCCTGCCCCGTAGGACAAGAATTTGCCCATCGTTGTGCCGATTCTTCCAGTCCACAGTCATAAACCATCTTGAGCATGTCACTTGCCGGTCCCTTTCTCGTTCCACCCGCCACATAGGCGCCTCGGGCTATCTTGGATCTCAGGTTATTGTGGACTTTGAGTATCCCCAATCGATCACTGTCACTCCATGGAGCACTACTGGCGCTATTGCAGATGGCAGCTAAATTGAGTTTGCAGGAAAAGAAAGAAGCCTTACCGAGGCCGGGCGAGATGAGAGCCAAAAAGAGTAGAAGCATCTTTGCCAGGAAGAGCCCAACGGACTGCTCGGGATGTTTTTACTGGCTGTAAACTAAGCCATGTGCCGTCGCTGAGTCACCAGGTCTCCATCTCTGCCCCCTAGTTTCCGGATTCGCTTTTTTTAGATTCTAGGGACACGTTAGCGGTCACACGACTTGCCCAACTGTCGGTTCGTAGCCCCGAAAAGTGAGAAATTGGCTGTAATTGAGACGACAACTAACAGCAGCTAACAGAAAGGTGTTCAGAAAATCAGCAACCCAAGAAGGAGGGCCTCTACTTTCTCTTTTTCACGAACCTCGTATCAAGTGGGCTCCTAGTTACCGTAACCATGGAGGCAGTTGTCCTTCTGGATTACACAGAATTTGTTTGGAAGTTCCTGTCATTGCTTTCCCGGCAACCCATGTCTCCGGAAGAGCCGGTCAGAGGCCCAAGAGCATGCGTTCTGCTCTCTCCAGTTGTTTCCCCTCAGCGGACTCTACACAAAACGTGAGCTCTGGCCACATTCTCTCAGAGTCATGTGTCGCTAGAAAAACGACGGAGGAAAGGAAAACGTAAAATACGCTCTGAGTCATCCAGGGGAACAACTGCCTCTCTGGGTACGGTAGTTGGGAAGGCCCTCGAAGAAAGAAGTTAGAAGACTCAAGAGAAATGTCATAGCTTTATTTTATCAAACAAGCACTGGATAATCAAGGGCCATGGGTATTATAGCTAAATTTCAGAATCAGTTCATTTACCAGCTTGACCAGCTCGACCAGCTCTGTTGCCATTGCCCTGGTTGTTTTTGCCACCTCTGTTGCTGCATTTGCATCTGATTTTTGAACTGCTCTTGGAACGCCGTGACTTTCTTTTTCCAGGCTTCGACCTGCTGTTGGAACCGTTGCCGCTGTTGCTCGTGCCAGTCGTTCCAATTTGGTGTTTCTTCTTCAGTCGTCAGTTGATTTTCGTTTTCCCCTTGGTGGACCTGTTCCTGTTGACTATTGTACTGCTCATCGACCCACCTGCTCATTAGGTTGGGAAGTTGTCCCACATCCATAGTACTTGTTAATCCTCTGAACATCAATGGGGCTCAGACCCTCGCCTCCGCCCAGTTTCACCTGTCTCTTTGGTACAATAGTCGGTGAATGATTATCCTAAAAAACTCGTCAGTCTAGAAAACCATGGCCCCTACTTTGCTGAATAAGTTTCCCTCGTAGTGCATAACGGAATCATAAGAATAGGGAGTGTCCATAAGGGTCAAGCTAGCGGCCGGCCTCTTGTCAAAGTTGTGTTCCTCTCCCCTTTTGATGTTCTGCCGGATGATGGTCACGTATTGATCCCTATCGGATCTATCTGGAAACATTTTACTGTTCCAAGCGAACAATGGGTTACTGTGCTCGTGGATGAATCCTAAAGCATGCATCAGCTCGTGGAGGATTACACTTCGATGGTAGCAGCCGTGTCCAAGGTTTAACTGTTGTTTGCCTCCTGTAAAAAATATTCCGTTCGTGAATCTATTAATGGTGTACTGTAGTTATTTTAAATACTAAAAAAGGCTCAAAGAAGATGGTAGTCATAATAGTAATACAGAACTGGTATAAAAGTTAGTAACCTGTTTTCCCGACGAACGAATTGCAGGTGTTACTATTCGGCTTGACAAGTAGTACAAAATCTTGAGTTTGGTCATCGGCATAGTGAAAACGGATACAAGTCTTTTGCTGAATTTCTTGCATCGCGTGTATTATCATGTTCTTCCTGTAAAGATGATCAGAGTTAATAGACAGGAGAAAGGAACCCACTCTGAACTTGAAATAGACGAGTGAAAATGGACGAATACTTTTCCCTCGGGCCATTTCATTCGGCGATCACGAAGAGCACTGGACTGCATTCCGGCGGCGCTCGTCGTATTCCAGGTAACTGAAGTACTTGTCTCTTTCAATTTTAAGTGAGACTCACGTATATCAATTTCGCCGCCGGCAAAAGCCTCTTCGGGGAACGGGTCATATCTGTCGGCAGCAACGGCCACAAATAGGAAGAGCAGAAAGAAAGGCCCTCCGCCCATGATAAGTCAGGAACCAGGCAAAGAGCTGGCCCGCTACTTGGTGCTTTTAAACAGCTGCTCTGGGGGTCAGTAGGAGGAAGAAACGGATCTGCCGGCCGGAGAAGTAGCACGTGTTTCAGGGACGAGGCCTAGGTTATAAAGTCAGGGAACTTAGTAGGGAAATAGATCCGAGAGAAGCGCCTAAATAAGAGAGATGATAACTACCGATTTCTTTCAATCTACAACACTAAGATGGGCTTTCCTTTTGAGAGCTGTACCAGGTGATTGATACCGGTTGATCCCTCTGTAACGCTCAGAATCACGTTGGAGAGGAGAATTCTGGGAGTTCCGAGAATGGTCAAAATTTCACCGCATAAGGGTGTGGAAACCCCTCCTTTTTCGTCTTTTTTACGGTATATAAAGGGGGAGGAGTCGAAAACAGGTTCAATCACCCCCAAAAAATTTCAAAAATGACTTAGTTCTTTGGAAGAATCGAACCCAAGTTGAAAAAAAGGCAAAAGTTTTGTAGGCGAGTGCACTACCCACTCAGCCACCGCTTCACATTTTTATAAAGAGAATGGAAAATAGACAAGTCCAAAATTCTTTTGCAACGTAATCTTATTTTGCATTTTCCTCCACAACGGAGGCATTAGAGCAAAATCCCGAAAATATGTCTTGATCGCCATAAAATTCTCTACAAAACTACGTCAAAAAAATTTCAAAAATGTATCCTTCCCTTGTGAAGAAGATCATCAATTCTCGTAAAAACTGCTCAATTGCTACCCGGAATTTCTCACTACGATTTCCCAGCCGATCTTCTTCAGCTTGATTGCGGCTGCTCGATAAACACCTGCGCAAGCGGGTGACGGCGGGTGAAAAGTCATCTGCGGATAATTTTCGATGGGTGACTCGCAAGATCGCTCCGATTCTGACATTTTTGTTTACAATTTTCTTTTCGATCATGCTAGAAACATGGAGCAACTGGCGCGAGGCAGTCACTAAGAGGCACAAGGAAGCCGCCTCGTCGAAACGTGTAACTGAAATTAAAGAAGTCTCCTCCGCTGACAAAGAGGGAGAGCGCGAATTTTAGCAGACTAATGCCAAATTCGCCTATATTCCGTGGGAAACGGCGATTTTGGTCATTTCGCCTCCTCTTACGGCGAAGAAGGCAGGAGGACGACTGTTTTCAAAATTGTTTTTCAAGCAAAGAATATTTTTTTGTTTTGTGAAATAATCTTGGCCCTATCCTGAAACACGAGCGACTTCTCAGACTGGCATAGGCGCTTCTTTCCTCTACCGACCCCCATGGCAGCTGTTTAAAAGCACCGAGTAGCGGGCCACTTTGCCTGATTCCTGACTTATCATGAATGTTTCTCCCCATTTCCATCTGCCTTTCTTCCTATTCTTAGTCATTCTTGTCGACAGGCATGGCCCATTCCCCACGCTTTCGGCCAACAAGGAAGCTCTCGATTCATGCTAGAAACGAAAGACAGCTGCTTCTTTTGATCAGGAAACAGCCGCATCAGTAGAGCACATTCTAACTGAAATTCAGCTTCAAAACGATCTCTTCGTTATTTAAGTTCGTATTTTTATTTGCTTCTTTCGAGGAAAGTCAGAAAAATCCGGCGTCTGTCTTCTTATCAAACTTTTGACATATTTCCGCTCTTCATATATGTGACTTACCACCTTCAGGAACCAATCTTTCTTCTTCGAATGCAACTTCCCCTGCTTGCGGTCTTGGTGGCAGTGACCCTTGGTTGCGACTATGGCGGAACAAAGTACAGGGATGGAGAAGAATGGGTAAAGATCGCCGCTTTTCATGGAAAGATAACTCCTTCAGATAAAGAATAATGCCTATAAAATGAAATGTAAGATGGACAACCATTCGTCGTGGAGTGTCCAAATCACTGCCTGCCTTTCAGTCGACGGCATAGAGGTTTTTCTGTGTTTATTTTTAATATCTGAAAACGTTCAGATTCCTGTTAACCAGGTCAAAACGGTGGGACCATATGAGCTAGAGTGCAAGATCGCTTCCGAAGGATATCCGTACTTGAAGACTGTCGTCGGCAAAAAAGCTGACTGTATGGGAGGACACCCTCATGGAAGTGAATGGATCGAAAAATCTTTCCGTTTCCGTTGTGATAAACGTGGAAAAAGTCGCTTTGTTGGGTGCATTGCCGGCGACGGATCTCTAATTCTTGATGGAGAAACCAAGACGGTAATTTGGATATCCTTGGCTTGAACTCGAACAATCTGTTCAGATTGGAGGACTCGAAATCCAGTGCAAAAAACACGGCAACGGAACTGTGACCATGGATTCATTCAGGAAATCATCGGGAGTCTACCAGAAACAAGACGGATTCTGCCGCGATTCTATGGGAAACACTCGTAGAAATGGTAACCCAATTAAAATATCCTACCCTAATAATAGGTAGATCTCTGTCTGTCTGTCTGTCTGTCTGTCTGCGAGACATGTCGTCTGTGTAGATTGACAGGTCAAATGAGAGAGAAACAGAAAGTTTCCACCGTCAGATCTTATCCGACTGTCAATTCTTTTTCGACCGAAATAAACTAATCCCACCGCCGGAGGCATACTTGTTTGTCAATAAGAATTTACAGGAGAAACCTGGATTGAGAGGGGAGGCTTTGTAAAGGAATGCAGGGACAGCAGGCCCATTGCCATCGGGCGGAAGACGCCACCGGTCGGGACTTCTATCTATGGACAAGCAGCAACTGCCCTCCCAGGAATTGACACTGGTGCGTTAATTTCGAAAACTTACTCTCGTTTTACCTGAATTTAACATTGTTTTAAACTTCACTCTCACTTTCAGAAAATCTCGAATTCAGTGGCCTGTGCGCCGAGCCCCTCCATCTGGGAGACAGCAACTGTCCATCTAACAAAAGACCGTCGATCATGGTCTGTTCTCCAGACTTTCCCCCGTTCACCGTCTTCTTTTCCAGTGGCACATGGACAAGGAAACTCTGACATGTCTGGCCTTCAAATATTCCGGCTGTGGAGGAAACAGTAACCGTTTCTCGACAATAGAAGAGTGCCAAAGGACGTGTTTTCCCGGTAAGCGAAAGATGTCTAGCCCCTCAGAATCATATTTAGCCGACTTCCAAAGCTGCCCTGCCAATTCCAAGCCGGTTAAAAGGGCCGATAACACCAGTCACTGTACCAATAACGGGACCGCCTCTCTCGACTGTCCCCGGGGTGCCGTCTGCAAGATGGGTTACGCTGTAGGACTTTGCTGTGATTCGCAGATTTCTGGTCGGCTGACTCATTTTTCGGACAATAAAAGAATATTTTAGCCCGAGTTAATGCCAACTACGAGCCGGATTGTGGCCGTTTCAAGAAGCTATACAAGTCACCGCAATTCGGAGATCAGGCAAGTTTTCCCCCAAATTTAAAAGTAAACCTAAATTCCAGCTGACCCACTTGGGCAAGTCGTGTGACCATGGCTTCTGTCCCACCGCTGCTTCGTGCCATCGGGGAGATTACTTTGCCTATTGTTGCCAATAGTTTTGTCATGTGAAGTGCCCTAGCTTTACTCCAGACGTGTATCACAAAATATGCTGATATAAATATTTACGGACAAATAAAGTGACTGGCTTCATTATTTTGACCTATAAGTATTGCAGCTAGCATACATATAAAAAACCAAAGAAGCTACGTTCCATTTCAGTCGTTCAAATCATTTTTTCTTACTCGGAACTATTTTGTCTTTCAAAACTCGGTCACGATTTTCACGATCAAGGTTGCTTCAATCTGGAACAATAAGGCCGGCTTTCCTCATTACCTCTCAGTGACATCAGAAATTGAGAACTATACTATCCAGAAGGAGGACATCAATTGAACACAAAACACTCTCGGAGGAACCTCAAGGAAGTGATTCATTCCCTGCTGAAGAGATTAATGAACTCGTAGGAAGGGGGAAGCAGCTGTGATGAGTCAGGCTGCCCCCTACTTGTAAACGGCTAGAAAGTGAAGCGGTTTGCAGCACGTAGACAATATCCATTTTCTTATCTTTCGACATTTGTCTCAATAGTCTTTCTTGTAATCATCACTTTTGATTAGCGAAAGACAATGAAAACCGGTGAAAGCGGCTAATTCCCGCCGCAGGAGAGGCAGGGCTTGCGTGGATCGTTATTCAGCGTTGCATTCCATGCCCTTCACTCTTTTGCTGATTTCATGTATTTTAACTGTAACTTTGGCCTGCCTACCTACAATAAGTCGTGAGTTCAGCAGGGTCTATCAACAACAAAAAAACGTTTCTTCAGCGCAGGATTATGACCTTGAAACAACCACAACAACGTCCACTACCACCACAACTACTACCACCACCACGACTACTACTACTAGTTATGGTAAATTTGAAGTTAACTTTGACGACACCCTCTATCCAAAGATTTTTACTGGTTCTTTTTTGGCTAACGGTCTAAAACGGAAACATTTGTGTTACCACAGGGGCTAAATAGTTTAGTCTAAAATGTGTTGTTTACAGTATGCCCCGCCGGTTGGACACTCAATACAGATACAATGTTCTGCTACTACTTTTCCGATGTACTGCGTTCCCACGGAATGGCCGAAGCTGATTGTCTTATGACCCCTGGAGCTCACCTGGCTTCTGTCCACAGCCAAGCCGAGAATGATTTTATCTACAGTTTGTCTTTTCACTCACATTATTAAGTTTTAAAGCTTTTAGACCTGGTCATATCCATATTAGGAAATACGGTTGTGACTGGGACAGACTACAACATATGGTTAGGTCTAGTGACAACGACACCAGGGGACCCATCGGCATACTTCTGGAATGATGGAAGCACGGTTCGTTTTCTCCCGCAGTTTTTAATCTATTATTGAATCAAAAATGGTTCATTATGATGCTACGATTTACAGTATTCTTTTCAAAATTGGGCAGGACCACCGCAGCCACAGCAGCCGGATAACCAAGGAGGGGGTGACTATTGTTCTGGGGTGGGATGTAAAGCAACCTCAAAATCATACTCCTTTTCAGTTCGTAATACCAAATATATACTTTGATCCTAGTAATTATGGAAAATGGAATGACAACATGTGCTGGTTTCCGTTTTACTCTGTCTGTAAGGTGGCAGCTGTTGTCATGGGATGACAAGGAGAAAACGAAACAGTGATATTTCAATTAATTCATTTAATAAAATTTTTGGCTAATACAGATCAGCGCCAGGTTTCGGGTTCACCGTCGGAGAAACCGGGATCCGGGCACGGGGATCTAATTAAAGCAAAGTTTCAAGTCCTCGGCTGGGAAAATGCTGTCCAGCATGATCAAATGAACCTATTTGGTTTGGGCGTCCCTTTCAAATGAAAGCGTCTCCCCCTGAAAGTATTGTAACTGAGCCCCTTGCCCTCCTCGTTGACTAGAGAAATGTGTGATTCCCGACTAATTGATTAATCCTTAACGTGAGAGATATTTCGCGGCGTTAACTGTCGCAGAGGCCGTGGGGCCGGCGGTTGGTTGGGTTCAGAAGATTGCAAAGGGCTAATATGTGACCGGAATTTGGAAGATGCTGGGCAACAAGAGTTAACTCATCACTTGTCGGCCGAAATCATCGGAAAAGACCAATTATACACTTAGATTTATTTGTACAAAACGTTCTAACGACGTATTCGAACTAGAAATCGGATATTAATCGGAATATCACAAAAGGAAGGAGATGAGAATTTACATCAATGCAACAAGGATGAGGGTTCTTTCATTTTTAGTAAAATCCCATATTCCACTGGCATAAGCAGTGTGGACCCACCAGCCGGGTCCCCATTCCCAGTGTCCAGTTGAACGGACTTCCGGATTGTGGCAAACTCTGATCAGACCAACGAATCCGCAGAAATTTATTTTCTAGGAGATTTTCTTTGAGGATTCTCGTATGTCACCGCTGGAATAAAGCTCTTTCTAAACAAAAAATATGCTGCACTCACCCGAGAGACATGCCTTTCATGCCCTCCACTTTATTCTTCAACCAGTCATAATCTTTCGAATTGTTGTATGCAGTTGAACTGGCATAAATGATGGCGTTGCACATTCCACGACGAGAGTTTTGTTCAGGTTGTAATAAAGGGAATGCTTATCATAACCAGTGCAGTCGTTGTAAACTACCACGTAGAAGTGGTCCCTAAAAAGGGTTTAAATAGTTTTTAAATAGACTCACGATGTGTTGATTTTGGCCAGTTCGTTTCGGAGGAGATCAGCCTTCTCCGCATTGCCAATGTCCGTCCTGTTGTCCATCGTTGACTCCAGAAGCCGGGTGACATGATTCCAGTAAGACATTTCCCTCTAAAAAGTGAATAGTTTTCGAAAAGAAGTGAAAAAGACATCGGCCTTGAACAGAGACCAACCCAGGAAGGAAAAGTGAACGGAAACTACGAGAAGAGCCCCATTCGAATGGGAAGAAGGTGGAGGAAGAGTAGGGAAATGTCTCCACGTGGTGACTAGGGTCACAATTTGCTATTGACAAGACTAGAGGAGAGAGGGGACACAAAACTCCGCCTTCCGTTGTTTGTGAACAAACCCGGAACATTTTCACGGCCGACCTTCAGTTTTAGATCGCCACTACGTAGCCCCGCTCCAACGGGATATTTTTGAGCCCTCAGATTTCTTTACTCGTAAAAGATTAGAGGAGGGCACATAGAAGGTGGAAACGGTCCATTACCGATTGAAAAATAGGCTAAACTTTGAATATTTTCTGAAATTTGACTCTCTGAATAACAGCAAAAATGCTAATAAAATAATAAAAGATCAAATTGTTTGTTCCGGCCTTTCGACCCGCGAGTAAACGTTGTTCCCCCTTTCCCCTTTTGTCGTTCTTCAGTTGCCCCTATTAAACGGAGAGCGCCACGTACTAGAGCCTGTTCCGAGCGTAATGTTTCTAGTTTGAACCAGCGACAAAAATTTCGCAAATGCCGGGTCCCCACGTTGTCCATTTGTAGACGTTAAAGGCAAAGGACACTCTTCCTGGCGGGGTGTTATGGTACCCATTAGAACTAACCAGCCATTATGACAACTGGGGCCGTCTTGTACTTTCCTCTAACCGACTCTGCCGACAGTGTCTCGTTTACTTTTTGTAAAAAAGAACCCCGTGATCAGAATTCGAAGAATCGAGTTGCACTTATTGCAGTGCATTCAACAAAATTAATGGCTCAAATGGTCTGGTTTACGGAAAACGTTCCATTCCACGAGGGTTTGAAAGCAGAAAGACACAAACAAAAATTCCTATCCAGCTGTTTGAGAGGTTCTCTCAACCCTCAACCTCTGATCTCCCCCTGATACATCACAGCTGCCTCCCCGACCTCTAGAGTTCATCACTCTTTTGTATAGGAAATGAGTCATTTCGGCGCAACACTTCCTCTAATTCGTGCTTTGATCGGAACAACTGGAAATATCCCGGCGACTTGAATTGCGACCTTTGGGAAAGGGACTGGCGTTTTCTCATAGATGAACCAGGATTCTCTATTGAAAGTGAGATGTCCAAAATAGAGGGGCTTCGAGTAAAAACTGAAGGTCGGCTTAGAAAAGTTCCGGGGTTGTTTACAAAAAAACGGAAGGCGGGGCAAACATTTGTCGTACTCGTCTACTGCAGTTTTACATGGAAATTCTGTTATTTTTTACTGTCAATGGTCTTCTGTTTTACCCTTATTTTGAGAATCTCCCTATAGAACGTTTTTAGGGACCAATTTTACGTGATAGTCTACAACGATGTTAGCGGTTATGACAATCATGCTTTCCACTATGTCGGCGATCAAACACTGCTTCGTTTTCGTCGTGGAATGTGCAATGTGGTTGTCTATGCTAGCCGGACGGCCCATAAGACCAGTCAACACGTCTATAACTATCTGAAGAACAGAGTGGAGGGTTTCAGAGGCATGGGAGCTTTTGGAGGATTGGGGTATGAGATCGACGGTGCTATACAGTGGAGGTTTAGACGCGACATGAAAGACTGCCCTAGAAGATTAATGGCAACGGCAAATGAAGACGGCGAGAAGTGCCGATTCGTTGGTCTGATCAGGAAACGCTATGATCCGGAGGTCCGTTCAACTGGAAATTGGGAATGGGGGCCGGGCTGGTGGGTGAACACAACCCCCTCCCGCTATGATACGCCTGTAACCGTTATTGTCAGTTTGCCATGAACCCTCATATTATTTTACGTTTTCAATTGTTTGGTTTATCGTAACTGGATTCTTCTCCCTAAATGAACCAGTTTATTCTTATGTTTAAATTCATATCAAAAGTAGCCTTGGAGGAGATTTGTGTCGACTTGAGAACCTCCTTGACAACTTTAATTTGACCCGAGCTGGCTAGGGAAATACTACATCCTAAAGAATGAACTGTTTCTTATAAGTAGGAATGTTCATTTCTACATATTTGCCACATTTCAAAGTTATAAGAGAGAGAAGTCGAATTCTGTGGGACTGATGTTAGCGTTCAGCTCAGTTGGTGAACCTAAAAAGTCTCTTTTATTCTTCATTTCTCCTTCAATAGCCATGCGGGAAAGGCTCCTCCGACATCTCTCCTTTTCCTGCCAATTGCTTTACCAAACGCCTGCCCGAGAGGCTTTCCAACCGCCTTTGCGTATTGCCAGGCTGTTGGCCCTAAACAAAGTCTGGTCTAAAAGTTGGCGGGATCCTTACAGGCATCGATGGCCACGAGAAGGAAGACAGCAATGAAGACCAACGAGACGAGACGCATCTTTGATAAGATCGGAACGTATCTTGGTCTTTTATAGTAGTCTGTACCAGGGGAGAAGATGTCGAAGTCTCATTTGACAACTGAAACCAGGTGGAACCCGTTTGACTTGTACTTCGTTCTGGTAATAAGGAAGTAACCATTCATCGTCAACTTCTAATCGTTTCGGCATTTTGAAGCAACGATAAGAACAGCGAAAAGACAAAAAGCCCGACCTTCACTAATTGACCCTGGTCAAGATCAGGACCGCTTGCTCTACACTACATCGACGGCAGAACGAAAGAAGTCAGAAGCCTCATTGTCAGTATTGAATTCGAGGAATTACAGGACGTCGGGAAGATACATATTAGCCGCTCCTCTTCTCTACGGAGCTCTTCATGTTCCTCGTTCACAACTAGAGAGGTTAGAGGTCAATCTGACTTCTTCTCCATCCTCCCGAGTTCAATGATCTCTTGCCCGAGAAATGAGTCACCCTACTACTTCCGCGTGTTTTCTTCAAGAGCGTTGTTCTGGCCGCGACCTGTGGGAGCAAACTGAAAACGTGACATTTGAGCTGACAGCGGCATGCCTTTCACAAGGTATTTTTGAAGCAACATGGTGGTTTCAGTAAGAGCAAATGATACAACCTGGGGGAATCTTGTATTCGTGCACCTGTACCTCAATACATCGGGAGTAGTCCAGCTGCCTCCCTAGTCGTTACAAGGAGAAAAGAAAAAAACGAGAACATAGTCCGGCTGTCGCAATTTGGCCGTGATCAAGATCAGGACCGCGTGGTCAAGATCAGGACCGCGTGGTCGACTGCACCCGTTTCTTCAACCACTTCGTGATCGGGTAAAGGGGAAATGAATCATGCCCTCGGTTCGTTTTCGTCTTTTCTCATCGTTCCCAAAATGTCCTTAGAGGAGCAAAGAGTTCAACTCTCAGTTTAACAGGATGGAATAGCCATTCAATAAGCGCGGATTGGCAATACAAAACAAATGGCAGAAAGAGAGCTTGTCTTCTTCCACTAGGAGCCATGATTATCTACTTCAAACTGTGTTCTAATCCTTGTCTTCAATCTCGCTCTGGGTCCCCGATGTACCTGTGCCGAGATTTTGTCAATGACACTTCTTTTAACTATGAATATCTTACCCTAACTATAGGCTAATAGAGGTCTGTGTGTCTGTTTGTTGCATCCGGCCGTCAAATTAAAATCCTAGAAGAAGACAACTAGAATCTGTGAAAAGTACTTATGGCTCTCCCTCCTGGAATGTGCAATGCCATCATTTATGCCAGTTCAACTGCATACAACATCAACTCGAAAGATTATGACTGGTTGAAGAATAAAGTGGAGGGCATGAAAGGCATGTCTCTCGGGTGAGTGCAGCATATTTTTTGTTTAGAAAGAGCTTTATTCCAGGCGGCTCCCCTCATCGAATTTTTAGCAATTTCGATACGAAACGATATGATACGACATGTATCAGGTTTGGCCTGTATCGGTTTCGATACGATTGATCGTATCGTATCGAATTTTCGATATGTATCGTCATATCGTGAAACACTGCTGCTGACACTGGAGTAAGCCAATGTTCGGTACTTGAAGATTTCCAGGCAACAAAAATAAATTCGTTGCAATTTTTATCCCACTAGTACACCCGGAGCTTTACACACAGATGAGTAGGTAGTGGTGCAACTGAAATCGTCCCAGGCCCCTTCTTGTTGTTGTAGAATCCACATCTGAAAATGATATCAAATTATTTAGTAAATAAAACCATTTCTTACTCCAACGCATCGGTCGCCGGCCTGTGACGGTGGATCACGGAAATTCTCATATCCGAACTGAATAGATATATAATATATGGGTAAAATTCAAAAATTACCGCAGTTCCATCAATCCAGGAATAGTCGGCATCGCCCGTGGACCTCATGTAACCAATCCAAGGAAAGCGCGGTGATGCTGAGACAGCCAATACCAGATCTAAATTTGCATATTTTATGTTAAAAAAAATCAGTCGTTATATCCAACATTTTTATCCCTGAGTAAGGCCTCCTGTCCTCCTCGAGAGATGTTTTCAAAGAGACCTACTGTAGATAAAGGAGATTCGCCATACTAGTGTGTCTCATTTTGTCACATCATTTCCCGAGAAGCGCTCACTAATCATGCTACGTAGTCATCATATCCATGTTCGCAGAAGTTTATTGACAATTTACAAAGGTAGATAGAAGACGACCAAGTAGTCGAGGACCCATTCTTCCCGACGATCGCAGAAGCAAGCTGTTTAGAAAGCGGGATCTGGTGGAGAGGTGACTGTTGTTTACTCATCACGACAGTATCCCTTGTCCCACTCTTGTTCACGATAGCAGAATTTGCTCTGGAATTGGATGGTAGAAGGAAGACAACAAGGAAACTCACGCAACACCAGCCGGTGCTTCCGTTTTCATGGCAGGGGCCGCCGTTCCGAATGCAGGCCGAGGCCTGGGAGGCGAGAAGAGCCAGAGCGAAGAGAGCCAGGAGGAGGTACTTGAACATGGTTAGCCGGTGGGGGAAGGGCGGCAGGGAGCGGTATTTATAGGGAATGGGGGAGAAGAGCAGGGGGCAACTGTCCTCAGACACAGCTGACTATTCTTGGGGAAAAAAACAGATTCCGACCAAGGATGTGAGTCACAGGTGCAGCCAGTTGCTAAGGTTTGACTCCTGGGAGATCACAGCTGCCTCTTGTTTCTAGCTTGGACAGAGTCGAGGATGAACGGGACGCCTGTTCTGGCCAAAGAGAACAACGCATGGCTTGTGAGTCATCTGGTAAAATGCATTTCTTGACTAGGAAAAACAGATTTGTCCCGAGCTTTTCCCAATCTCGAAGATATATTCTTCCCATAATAAGAGTCATGTCCGGTATGCTACCTGCTCTTGTGATTCCCGCCGTCGTGAGCACGCCGACTGCTTCAATTGGGCCCCTGTGGAAAGAAATGCCCCCCTATCGGGTATGGCGGATCGTGAAATCGAATCCCGAAAATCTCATTCCGGCTCTTTGTCTTTCCCTTAGGAAACTAGATCGGGTGCAAGTCGAAGATGGGTCTTAATTTTTTAATTTCTATTTCTCTTTTTTTCGTCGGTCGCCCTGTTTGCGTTGAAAATGAGAACGAGAGAGAGAGAGAGAGAGACGATGTGTGCGTCTGCCGGAGAGTGTACGAGACACGCAAAAAGGATGCCACTACGACTGTTTCAGAAAGAATAAAAAATAATTTATAGTGGCATATATTTACAGACGAAATTATTCTTTTAGGAGAAAATCCGCGGGAATTACAAGCTCATTCCTTCGGGCAGGGCCAGCCTCGTCATTTCTAACATCAAACTGATTCCCACTTCTTTCAAGTTGCACTGCAACGAATCCAGGCCCTCGGCCGAGTCGCAATTGACCAATTTCTCGCGAACCGACTGAACTAGCACGTCATTTTTGATGTCAGAAAAGCAGGAAGCCAATAGTCCGTTGACAATGATCTAAAGTTTACGATTATGGCAGATATTTTGGGGGAAAACTAGCCTTCCCCCCGTCGGTAAGAGGTGCATAGATGCCCTTTTCCACGGTGGTCGTGATTTCCGCGACTTTAGTTGGGAGTAAAGTGTTCGTTTGGAGCATGGCTTCTAGTAGACAATCCCCGACATGGACATCCGCCGCTCGGACCATTTCTCTCTGAAATGGGTCGTGGAAATATTGCGTCTCAAATATATAGAAGCTACTTACACTCTGATCTCCGGTTGCGTTGCACTGTGCCCGGTACAGATAGTGATCCTCGGTCAACTTGATCTCCTTTCCGTTGACTGTTTTCAGTCTAAAAAACACCACCTTTCCGTTGAACAATGCAGGGCCTACACAATAAATTCAGTTTCCTTTTCCGGTAGTAGATGAAGCCAGCTAACCACGGGCATATTCACGACGTCGACGAGAGTAGAAGCGGGAGCTTTGATCCATTCCCCAATTGAAAGTTCGTCCATCCTTTTAGCAGAGCCATCAGAAAGAGTGACCTAAATACAAACATTTTCAATCGACTTCATTCCAAATTCTTTTTTTTTGATAGATTCCTTTGACTCACCAGAGAATCTCCGGAAAAGCATCGGAAATCTTGGACTCCGCCTCCCCAATAATTGTATGGCTGCTGGTAATATCCCTGAGGAGCAACTTGTTGCTGGACCGCGGGTGCGGCTGCTTCCACGACTGCTTGGATTGGGGTCGGCTCCACACACGGCATACGCCCCATATCGACAGAATATCCCTCAACTGCACCACTAGCAGAGCGGAAGACTTGAATATTGCGGATGTAGTCGAAGGTGCCTGGATTCTCTCCGCCGACGGCTATCTGTCCCGAGCGGACAGTCGCAGTACCGAGATCTTGAGAGTTTGGCAGCAGCGGGTAGGCACAACAGATCAGAGGAGACCTGAACATTTTAATGGATTTTTGAAAGAAATTCTGAACTCACCCCGGTGAATTAGGATCATATCCTGCTGCCCATTGGTCGCGCAGGCAGCTGGCACTGTTGAAACATGTCTAGAAAGAGAACACTTCTTTACAGTTCGGTAACTGGTAGATTATTAATCTTTGGCTGGTTTTGATTAAGTTTTAGGTAATTAGTTCAACTGGAATCGGCAAAAATAACTGACAGATGTTTGTGGATTCTGGGAAAAGAATGGTGGCCGTTGCAGCGAGTCTGTAGCCCTCAAATAACCGTCTGGACGTCCTCCAACTCTTAAATGAATTTCATTTAAGTCGAGAAGATTTCACCGTACTGATTGAAGATAGAATCCTGAGTAGCCCAATTGCCGGAATTTGGTTCGTAGCCGAAACAGGCGGGCCGGGCACAGCCGAGGACGAAGGTCCCGTCGGGAAGGGCCTGAAACAGGACAAGTTGTTTCGAGGCAACACGTCGGCAGGCACGCTACCGTAACCGGCGTTCCTTTTTTTGATCCCCCAAGATTTTTCTGAGGAATACGGTAAGCTAGAGGTTACTT
This sequence comes from Oscheius dolichura, assembly GCA_932521035.1. Lineage (NCBI taxonomy): Eukaryota > Metazoa > Nematoda > Chromadorea > Rhabditida > Rhabditidae > Oscheius > Oscheius dolichura. Next base: position 7,644,334 of record OW051493.1, read on the forward strand.
ATTCTGTTATCTTATCATACTACTAACTATTTTTTGGCTTTTTCTGTTTTAACTCCCTCTTCTGTTTCTTACTTGCTAACAACTGTAAGATAAAATGATCAAAGCAGAATCTTACTTCGAAACTGTAGGGGATGGCGGACGATCCACAGTAGGCAGCTTCAAGAGAAGGCAACAGACTCAGGGAAACAATGAACAGCGTCAGCCCAGCCTCCATATTGCTGGAAAAAGCAATGAAAAAAGCAAAAAAAAATTAAGAAGATGAGACGGTGACTTTGCCTGATCCAAAATCAGATAAAACTGGAAGAGGCTCTATTTATGGCCAGTTTATGGAAAAAAAGGCGTGGCGACGGCGGAGTGCAGCTTATTCCCCTTGGGAGTTGAACAAAGGGGAGGCGGCAAGAAGACAAGAATCACGAAATTAGAGATGGAGACAAAAGACGGAGTTCCATATATCCTTCAAGCGAACACCGCCTTTCAGAAACATTGTCCCCTATATTGAACTCAATTAATTGAAACGTGTAGCTGCTTTCGAATAGATTCTATTCGTTACTGTTTCAACAGACAAAACAAAAAACGGAGGCATTCAATTGTAACCAAACTGGAAAAATTTGCCGGAAAACCCCTAACTTTGGGCCAGAAGGAACAACCGAAGTTCAAGTCAGACTCTTGCTTTTTGAAACCTGTGACACAGAAAATCATGTCGCAGTGAGAATTTAGTCTCTAGGTAGGATCCGGCTTGGAACAACCTTGAAAGCTGTCTGTTCCTTTCTATCGACACACCAGGAAGAATATTTCCGGGAGTCGCAAAGGTCTGTTGCGAATGCAAACGACTTCCGCTTCCACGCATTTAGATTGGACTTATCCTGAAATAGTTATGGCGTTTTTCTAAAGACTTTTGACGCCCCCTAATAAAAGAGGAAGTGAATGTTTCTTTTGAATTCAAAGAGGTGTACTCTGAGCTAGCCGATTGGAATTTTAGCGCACCACGCAGCAGGTTTTTTCAGGATAAGTCCAATCTAAATGTGTGGAAGCGGAAGTCGTTTGCATTCGCGCGAAACCGCCAACAGACCTTTGCGACTCCCAGAAATATTCTTCCTGGTGTGTCGATAGAAAGGAACAGACAGCTTTCAAGGTTGTTCCAAGCCGGATCCTACCTGGAGACTAAATTCTCACCGCGACATGATTTTCTGTGTCACAGGTTTCAAAAAGCAAGAGTCTGACTTGAACTTCGGTTGTTCCTTCTGGCCCAAAGTTAGGGGTTTTCCGGCAAATTTTTCCAGTTTGGTTACAATTGAATGCCTCGGTCGAAAGCACTTTTTTCAAATTTTAGGGGAGGAAAATGACAGTCTCGGAGCGGAGAATTTTTCCTTGTATTTCGTTTCTCTGGAGTCCTCAAACCTCAAGCGCTATGACGAAAAAGGTGTTTTTGGGCAAACTTTGGCGGAGGACTGTAGCCGGAGGTGAGCTCCTCCGGACTTGGGCTCTGCACCATATTTTTTTTCAGGCCTAGGGCTACATTTTGCCATATGACACTCCCAGAAAGCGTGGAAAATAAAAAAGTTATGGTGTTTTTCTAAAGACTTTTGACGCCCCCTAATATAAGAAATGGTCAGATTTTTATTGAATGGTCACAGTTTGGTGACACATCTCCCTTCTAGTTCCTCGAAATTGTAGGGTCTGGTTTTCAGATTTCAGAGGACAGTTGCCTTTGCTTCAAACGCGCCATTTGCTTGGAGGGGCGAAGAAGAGATTCCCCACTCTTACAGTAAAACTAAACGACGATGTAAAAACATATACAAAAAAATGCTCTTATTTATTCTTGGCAAAAGATTCTAGAGACAACAAATGTATTGGCAAAACGGAGTTCCATCGATGCTTCGTCGCAGCTGAGCGGGCCGGAGTCGGGAATAGCAAAGCAAGTGTTTCCAGCTTGCAGTCCATAACGGTCGGCACAGCCAGATAATGTGATTTCACAGTCGCTGGAGTAGGTCAGCGTCGCAGTCAGTGGATTGGCTGCATCGGACATACACGTCATACCTACTTCTACAGGTGGAACAGCGCAGGGGCAGGCTTCTATAAATGTTTGTAATTATTCTCGAAAGAATATTGTCAAATAGATTTTATTTTTTATTGCCCATCGAATAGTGTCTGCCAGTTCTAAAGAAAAGTGAAATCCGTTCATATTCATGCGTGAAAGTCCCACCCGATGTCTCATTCACTCAAGTTCAAAACAGATGCAGATTTTCTGCTTTTCTCCCCCTTATTCGTCTCTTTTGAGTCCGACATGAGCTGGCCAGGTTTGGTGGCGGAAAAGCGCAACGCTCTGACTATGAGACTAGTAACACATAAACTTACTTGTAGTAGTGGTGGTGGTCGTCGTCGTGGTAGTAGTTGTTGTTGGTTGAACTTCCGCCGTAGTTGTCACGCTTTGTGTCGCGGGGGTTGTAGTAATAAGGGCCTCATCTAAACGCGGAAATTAAAAGGTTTCAGTCAAATTTAACCTGGAAAGTCCGGATTGTAGGTGGGGATGCAGCCGTTGGCCACGCAGAAAACGGCTAGGAGGAGCGAGAGCGCTTGCATAGCGCCTATGTCAGCCTGTCCTTTTGAGAGAATGATCAGAAACTTGAAGATTGAATACGCTCCATGTAAACTGGAACCTTATCCCGCCTCCTCCGTTAATATTCTTTATTTAAATTGGGAATTCCCTTTGCTGCCCTACGGGGTGGGATTCGCCCCCTGGAAGAGGCTACCAGTTATTCTATAGTTAGCCTAGGCAAAAGTCAAAAACAGAAGTCTAATGAAGGCGGCTGATGTAGACAGCATTTCCAATGTTTTCCGGCTAGTTTCTCATACTGTAATCATATATTTTGGCAAATGTTGCACTATAACTTGGTCAGGACGAAAGGGAGATTGTGTTATTTCGTAGAGACAGTAGATGGAAATTACGAGACAATGGCGCCCATGATTGTGCATTTTCGCCTTTTTGTTATTTTGTTTTTTTAAGCACATTTTGTGGACAGTAAGAAATTGAGAAAACAAGCCGTGAACATGACTCATTTTTCCTGCAGTTTGCAGAGGAATTTTTTCGGCAGCGATGAGAAAAAAAACGAGAATAAAGTCCGACCTTCGCAATTTTGCCGTGGTCAAGATCAGGACCGCGTGGTCGACTGCATCCGTTTCTTCAACCACTTCGTGATCGGGTAAAGGGGAAATGAATCATGTCCTCGGTTCGGTTCTTCTTTTCTCATCGTCCGGGTACAAGTGACAAACGCAGTGGCCTGTTTCGTTCCGCATGAGTGATGATCCTGATTCTTTGAGAACTTTTTAGAACATCTCAGAGCAATCACAAAATGATTTGTCTCGTGTCTCGTCCTTTCCATCTACTGTCTCTACGAACTGACACGATCTCACTCTCGTTCTGAACAAGTTAGAGTGCAACATTTGCCATAAAATAGAGTCATTCACTATGGGGAACCAACCATAAAACATCGGGAATGATGTCTACATCTGGGTTGTGCGAGTCTCGAGTTCGTCTCGTCTCGAGGTGAAATTTCGAGACGAAGGTGACCAAAATTAGAGCGAGACGACTGCCGTTTCGGAAGGCCAATTTTGTATTTTTGAAGTAAATTTGTATTGTAGAAGTGCTTTGATTAGCATTTTTTCGTTGTAAGTGTATTCCCCCCTGCCTAGGAAACCCTCAAAAGTCATGAAGACAATGTATAAAAAAAGCAAAAAAATTTTGACCGCCCTGTATTGATACTTTCGTCTCGAGCTCGTCTCGAAAAATTTTGAGCAACCCCTGTCTCGTCTCGTCTCGTCTCGAGTCTGAAAACCCCGTCTCGCACAACCCTGGTCTACATCAATGGCTAGTCATTCTGTTTATCGGCACGGTCCTGGACAGACGTTTCGAGTCGTAATCTGTGAATTTATAAGACAACGCCCAGTTGTGTTAGGCTGAAATGGGTGACTTGTTAGACGGGTTTCAATGTTTTGTCAACTAGAAAGGTGTCTCTTATTAAACTCGCACTAGAAAGCGGGGACGCCCAGTGTTACGGTTGGTCCGAGCTTTTCCCCGATCCCTCATTTTGGAGTAAGAAATGGTCAAGGCCCCGTTTTGACAAAACCTTGATCTTTCGGCAGGCAATCGGTCAAGCTTTCCGGTCAACTAAAGCTGACACAAGAATCTTGGAGGCTCTTCCTCCTCACTTCTTCCTCCTTGATTTTCTAACCCAGACACCTCTGTTCAGCTCGCTCAGGTGAACAAAACGACCCCAGTCTCCTAGCCTGATTAGAAAAAAATTAAATGTCATAAAAATGTCTCCAGTGTTCATGCCGAGGCATCCTTAGTAAGACCCAATAGGCACCCGTCTCTCCCGGTTCAACCCCCACTCCCTTCTTTGACTCGCCGGTCGCTAATTTTTATCGTCGGCCATGCGTTTGGCGTTGCTTATTACCCTCTTATTTCTGCTGACTATCTATCCCGCATATTGCAAATCACCGTTCCGCAAGAGACGCTGCACGAGTAAAGATATTAAACACATAATAATCGGAGTGGTGGATGAGGCCTCCTCGAGTTCTGTTTTTGAGTCGAGTAGGGAGACTCCCGGAGTAATCGCTAATGTTTGTTCATTTATCTTATTTTTTTCTATTTTATTCTTTAGATTTTAAAACGACGGGTTCAATTGCAATCAAATCGGGTTTATGAGATTGTTGTTTCGCGGAAAAACTTTGCCCTGGCCAGCCACGCTATGGGCGAACAGTTCTGCAAGCTGTTCTGGAAGGGAATCTATGCCCTGGCCTATGAAACGCCTCACCAGACAGGGGTTAGTTGAGCTTTGTTTAGAAGGGGTGGGGTTTAGAATCTGTGATTTCTAACCAGTGAGAAATTTTGAGTTTAGCGGGAATCACTAGAAAACTGCCCATTTAATTTGAGTCCACATTTTGCAGTACCACGCGAAAGATGCGACGGCCGAGATGGAGTTTTCTTCGATCTCTAATCTTGATCTGTTGGGCACTGCAAATACTCTTCTGCCGGGCCAGGTGAAAGCAATGGGAGTGGAGCTGGAAACTGACGGATATCGGCTGGGATTCCCGAAGGGATCACACTGTGACAAGAAGAACCGAGGAGGTGAGAAGGATCAAGATTCATCTGGTACAATCGCCTCTCATAGGACATGTCTGTTGCCACCAGGGGCTCTTCCAATCCATGCACAATACCGTACTTAATATGGAAGAAGACGACACCTATTTATCAGTGGATAGGAGAGTCATCGCTCAGGTTTGGCACTTCCTTGTTTATGTGAAGGGCAAGTTTGCAGAGGATACGGCGAGAAGCCGAGGCGGCCATTAGCCAGCCTCTGGAATTGCTAATCTCGCCAAAGGACTTCCTCGTTGCCAGCAACCACCGCGGGAACTGCGTTTGTAAGTTCAAAGCTGGTAAGAACACCATCATGGCCTGGAGAACACCTGGTAATTGGTCCGTTGGAGTGGATCTGTACGCCGACAACGGGCGCTCCCCTTTCCGAGGCTGCAACCGGACAGAGAGGGCGATTGGACAGCGGTTGAAAGGTAGGAGGAAAGAGAACAGGTTTGACCGTAAGTTTAAGGAAACGGCTGTTGCAACCAGACGCTACAGTATGCCATGGCGAGGAATCTGGAAGAGGCGGCGGGCGGGATTGGTGGCGGAGAAGTCGACGTGAATGAAATCTCTAGAGTAAATTTATTAGCCGCTCTAAAGGAAAATGTCTTCAGACATTGGCCAGGTCCACCCAGAAGCAACTGAATTCCCATGTGGAAACAATCGTCTCCCGAGGCGACTTCATCCACCGGATGGGGAACACCAGCATGGCAGATCAGGCCTGCAAATTGAGCCTTCTCGAGTACCAAGTTCTGATGTTTCAATCTCCCGGGGTTTGTTCCTGTTTACAGTAACTTCTTCCCTTTAGAAACCTCTGGATACGGAATTTCTATCTGGAGATGTCGAGCTGAGCAACAGCTTAGAATCCATTAAGTCCAATGCACGACCGCAAAATACACTTACTGGAGAAAAGAATACCCCCAGTGGAAAAGAAAATACCCCCGATGGCGGGCAAAGTGGGCAGAGCCAAGTCCCAAAAGCCAGTCCAAACAGCAACCCAGCTGACACAGCTCAACAGAACGTGGTTAATCAGCAAGCACCGCCTAAACAAGCTTCCCTACCAAAACCAGAACAATCAGTCCTGCAACAAGCCCCCTCTCAGCAGACGGCCTTTCAGCAAGGTCAATTTCAACAAATGCCCCTACAGCAAGCAGCACCACAGCAGACCATCTTCCAGCAAATGCAACCTCTTCCCCCTCAATCATTTGGCCAAAATGCTCCCGACCCAGCGTATTATGGAGCACAGAACGCCTATATGGATTCCTGGCTCTACCGGTACCGATGCTTCTCCGAGGACACATGGGTGACCACCGAAACGGGGAGGAAGAACATGTCGGAACTTAAGATCGGCGACTTTGTGATGACTGCCAACTCGAAAGAAGTAAGACGAGGGATACGAGATGTTACCGTTTTTTAGAGTATCTTCTTGCCGGTCATTTCTTGGCTCCATAGGAACGAAGAGGTCGACAGTGGGTTCGTGGAAGTGTCGACCATGGAGAGACAACTATTCCTCACCCCGAGACACTTCATCTACCGAGCCAATTGCACAGGTTTTAATCCCTTTTCCTTATTAGGTCTTTTTAAAGCACCGAATATCAACTACAACGAAGGGAGTGTGTTAATGTTACCGAAAAGTGGGGAAATATACGCGAAGAATCTTGTACCGGGGGACTGTCTCTATGTCTACCACAAGGTGCTTACATTGTCTACTGTATCCTGTATTTTCCATTCAGGATAAATGGCAGTTGGAGGAGATTGTCAGTCTAGAGATGAAGAAGAAAAGAGGGCTGTATGCACCACTAACTGAAAATGGAAAGATCGTCGTGAATGGTATTTTGGCTTCTTGTTTCACCGATATTCGAGAACCCATAATTCAAAATGTCTACTTCAATGTGAGTTCCATTTTCTTTCAAGAAATAATCCATTTTAGTTTATATCAAAAATACGGAAGTATCTAACCCGACTGTTAGGATGGTACGGGGATAACCAGGTGAGTATTCCCGTTTAGTAGGGGAACAGGATAGCGGTGTTTCCAGGTGGAAGTACCGAATTTCTTGTATATCTTCGAAGATCTCTGTAGGATTGCGTTGCCGAATTCAAATTAATTCTAACTATCCTCGTTGTTCTCCACCAATGAGTTATAATAAAAGAAGAAGGACACTTTGATATTTTAGCCCACATTTCACGGAATATGTTTGATTGTTCATTTCCAGCCCATTCTTCTGTTCGTACCCGGAACAACGCTCTCTACGGTTTTTGTTTCTCTTTTTCTTTTTCCCGCTGCTGACAGAAGGTAATTCATCACCCAAGAATCTTTGCTTCTCTTGATAACGCGTAGTTTGACCGCCTGCACTCGACGAGGGAGAGTTCAAGACGTACTCTGATGATAAACCAGTCTTGGCAATTTAACGCAAAAACCGTCCATGAAACGAAAAAAAAAACCGTCCGGCAAATTGAAATCTCGTTCTAGTGCTTCTTCATTGGTTGATCTTTTCTGTTGGTTGTTACTCTGTCGTCGACTACGACAGAGTACGACTCGTAGTCATCATATCTATGGTCGGAAAAATTTATTAAAAAGCGGATTTATTTACAACGGAAGATAGAAGACGACTAACAAGTAGTCGAGGACCCATTCTTCCCGGCGATAGCAGAAGCAAGCTGTTTAGAAAGCGGAATTCTAATTGGTGATGGAAGACAGCAATGGCCCATCACTGGCAGTAAGCAGATGTGCCCTGACAGTGTCCGTCCGAATAACCGTGAGCACGGCAGCAATTCTGCTATCGTGAACAAGAGTGGGACAAGGGATACTGTCGTGATGAGTAAACAACAGTCACCTCTCCACCAGATCCCGCTTTCTAAACAGCTTGCTTCTGCTATCGTCGGGAAGAATGGGTCCTCGACTACTTGGTCGTCTTCTATCTACCTTTGTAAATTGTCAATAAACTTTTGCGAACATGGATATGATGACTACGTAGCATGATTAGTGAGCGCTTCTCGGGAAATGATGTGACAAAATGAGACACACTAGTATGGCGAATCTCACCCTCAACAACCCCGAAATTCAATTTTTGTTTCCAATTTTTCTATTCATGCCCTCACCCGAGGGCTGTGTTTTACAAGCAGGAGTGTTTATTTCTGACCATATTTCAAAGTTAAGCGAGGGAGAAGGCGAATATATCTGAGTCCCCGTCACCCTTCTTCCTGGACGAGGCTATCCGCTTCGATGCCGAAAAAGCGAAACAATCAGGTGTCCGCGCGGGAGAACCGGTGAAGAGTGTCTAGTCCGAACTGACCATTAGAAATTCCCACGATGCGGAAAATGCCACGATTCTTCTAACCTATACGTGGAAAACAGGGGTCGATTTCCAAAAAGTTTACCTTTGGTTTGCTGGTCGAAAAGGGAGACTTACTGCAGCTCGTATCACAACCGCCTCTACAGTTACAACAGAAGAGACTGCACCCTCCGTTTCCGCAGCAGGTATCATTTAGTACTGAATCGTTGACAATAAGAAGTACCAAGAGTGAGACGTGGCCCCTGGGAAGCACCCGGCTTGGATGAAAACCCTGCAAGCAATTTGCTTTCCTAAGTTTTCAAAAGTTTTTTAACTTTTACTTTTGGTTGTATCCCGACTGTCGATCGTAAGTTTTCTTGGCTTCACTTTAAAGGAATATTGGTTCTTTTGGCAGGTTCTATGATGAAAGAGTATTTTGAGCTATTGAGAGTGGCGAACAACGTGGCACTACAGCTTTTTTTCTTAAGAATTTTTTGGCTAAAATTTGCCCATAGGCATTTTTAACCAAAACGCTGAACGTACATTAGCGGCAATAACAAATGCTGTCCAAATTTTTATCGAGAAGACTATTTCATAGTAAAAACAAATGCAAACGCTTAGTAGAGTCCGTTAAAAAGGAGAATTTCAGCTGACGCAGATGAGTGGGACATGGAGGAGATTACTGGATCAGTTATGCTCACATCCGTTTTGCTCAGTACCACGACGACGAGTACGACCACGACCACAACCTCTTACAGTCAGCTCAATCCTCGTGCCATTCACTCTCTATTTCAGCCTGTCCCATCGCCGGCTGGTCCGTCTACAAAAACTTTTGTTACTTCCTTAATAACCAACAGCTCACATTTGCCGATGCTGATGCCGCCTGTCAAGCGAACGGCGGCCGTCTGGCTTCAATTGTTGATTTGGATGAAAATACCTTTATCTACAGTAGGTCTCTTTGAAAACATCTCTCGAGGAGGACAGGAGGCCTTACTCAGGGATAAAAATGTTGGATATAACGACTGATTTTTTTTAACATAAAATATGCAAATTTAGATCTGGTATTGGCTGTCTCAGCATCACCGCGCTTTCCTTGGATTGGTTACATGAGGTCCACGGGCGATGCCGACTATTCCTGGATTGATGGAACTGCGGTAATTTTTGAATTTTACCCATATATTATATATCTTTTCAGTTCGGATATGTCAATTTCCGTGATCCACCGTCACAGGCCGGCGACCGATGCGTTGGAGTAAGAAATGGTTTTATTTACTAAATAATTTGATATCATTTTCAGATGTGGATTCTACAACAACAAGAAGGGGCCTGGGACGATTTCAGTTGCACCACTACCTACTCATCTGTGTGTAAAGCTCCGGGTGTACTAGTGGGATAAAAATTGCAACGAATTTATTTTTGTTGCCTGGAAATCTTCAAGTACCGAACATTGGCTTACTCCAGTGTCAGCAGCAGTGTTTCACGATATGACGATACATATCGAAAATTCGATACGATACGATACATATCGTATCGAAACCGATACAGGCCAAACCCGATACATGTCGTATCGTATCGTTTCGTATCGAAATTGCTAAAAATTCGATGAGGGGAGCCGCCGCTGGAGGAAGGGGGCCAGCGCTGGAGGAGGGAGAGCCATAAGTACTTTTCACAGATTCTAGTTGTCTTCTTCTAGGATTTTAATTTGACGGCCGGATGCAACAAACAGACACACAGACCTCTATTAGCCTATAGTTAGGGTAAGATATTCATAGTTAAAAGAAGTGTCATTGACAAAATCTCGGCACAAGTACATCGGGGACCCAGAGCGAGATTGAAGACAAGGATTAGAACACAGTTTGAAGTAGATAATCATGGCTCCTAGTGGAAGAAGACAAGCTCTCTTTCTGCCATTTGTTTTGTATTGCCAATCCGCGCTTATTGAATGGCTATTCCATCCTGTTAAACTGAGAGTTGAACTCTTTGCTCCTCTAAGGACATTTTGGGAACGATGAGAAAAGACGAAAACGAACCGAGGGCATGATTCATTTCCCCTTTACCCGATCACGAAGTGGTTGAAGAAACGGGTGCAATCGACCACGCGGTCCTGATCTTGACCACGCGGTCCTGATCTTGACCACGGCCAAATTGCGACAGCCGGACTATGTTCTCGTTTTTTTCTTTTCTCCTTGCAACGACTAGGGAGGCAGCTGGATTACTCCCGATGTATTGAGGTACAGGTGCACGAATACAAGATTCCCCCAGGTTGTATCATTTGCTCTTACTGAAACCACCATTTTGCTTCAAAAATACCTTGTGAAAGGCATGCCGCTGTCAGCTCACATGTCACGTTTTCAGTTTGCTCCCACAGGTCGCGGCCAGAACAAAGCTCTTGAAGAAAACACGCGGAAGTAGTAGGGTGACTCATTTCTCGGGCAAGAGATCATTGAACTCGGGAGGATGGAGAAGAAGTCAGATTGACCTCTAACCTCTCTAGTTGTGAACGAGGAACATGAAGAGCTCCGTAGAGAAGAGGAGCGGCTAATATGTATCCTCCCGACGTCCTGTAATTCCTCGAATTCAACACTGACAATGAGGCTTCTGACTTCTTTCGTCCTGCCGTCGATGTAGTGTAGAGCAAGCGGTCCTGATCTTGACCAGGGTCAATTAGTGAAGGTCGGACTTTTTGTCTTTTCGCTGTTCTTATCGTTGCTTCAAAATTATCAGGCGCTCTTCCTGTCGTGATAATGGCCAGAATGCGCCCTTATCAGGCGCTCAGGCAGTCAATAAACCTCTCCCCGGTCCATTTTCTCACTCTTTTTGCATCTTACATTCATTTTCAGGCTGAATTTTTTTTCCAATTCTTCTTTTCTGAAAAGCTGAAAATTTCAGCTATCAAAATGAGCGATGATCCACTTATGGCAATGTACGAAACCCAGGCGATTGAGAATCAACAAGAAATTGATAGGTTGAAAAGAGAAAAAGAAGAATTGGAGGAAAAATTGAATGGAAATGAAGACGAATTGGAGGAAAAATTGAATAGAGAAAAAGAAGAATTGGAAAAAAAATTCAGCAAGCTTCGCAAGTTTGGGCTCCCCCTAATACTAGGTTGTTTGATAAGTTCGTCCCTTTTTACGTAATTTTTTATATTTTTTTTTGCCTTTTATGAGCTGCTTTTGGTGTCAAAATGATTCTCTCCTAATTCCCCAGAATCGTAAGCACTTTGGATATGAGTTTCCTGTGACCCTGGCAAGTTAGCTTTCATAGAGTTTCGACCATTTTTTTGACACGAGGTGATGTGGTGACTCACCATGCAGCTTTCATAAAAAGTTAGGTTGGTCCTTTTGCTTTTGACGTCAGTTATCAGCCAAAAAAAGGTTTTTAGCCCCCAGGATGGCCGAGTATCGCTCTTTTGAAAATGTCGAATTTTTATCTCAATGACTTATCTCTTTACTCCTTGAACAAAAGTTGTTAGTTAGACTGAGATCTATCAATTGACAGTAATATTGAAGAGCTTGCAAGCAATTTATTTTTTACTGATCAATTCCCCTATATAAAATGTCGACATTTTCCAAAGGGCGATACTCGGCCATCCTGAGGGCTATCGAAACAAACTTTTTTTTTGCCAAAAAGAGCATGTCAACTTCAGCGTTACTTCAGCGTTGGAATGATTCTATAGATCTCGGCCTAACGAACAGCTTTTGTTCAAGTAGTAGAGAGGTAAGTCCAGAAATAGCCGAGATATACCGATTCTTCCCCGCCATGTTCGTTTGTATCCCACCTTCAGAAGTGTCAAAAAAGGTCGAATCTCGATGATAGCTAACTTGCCAGGGTGATAGGAAACACCCATCCAAAACCATATACGGTTCTGGAAAATTCGGAGAGGATCATTTTGATACCAAAACTACCTCGAAAAATGCAAAAAATAAAAAGGTACGTAAAAAAGGGACGAACTAATCAAACAGTTTAGTATGCGCTGTTGTATTTCTAATTCATTGGACAGCCGTTGATAATACGACAAAAACAGCCGTTGATAATACGACAAAAAGAAAATCCACTTCAGAAACTGTGAGTTATTTTTTAGATTTATCATAGGCCTCCGTTTAGATTTTGGTTGTGGGAGGAAATAAAAATGACGCGGCCTACGCTGGGATGGCAGTGTTGAGCCAGGATAGAACAAAATGGATTGAAATAGAACTGGAATTACCTTATAAGGCTTCTAGCAGTGGAGCAATCTATCTCAATGGAGAAATCTATTTATTTGGTGGTTTGAGGAATCCAAAAGCTTTGTATAAATTGGACAAAAATCTGAAATGGATTCGACTGGCTGATATGAATGTTGGACGCAAGTGGATTCCAAATAGTTGTTTGGAATGGAATGGATATATTTGGGTGTTTGGAGGATGGGGTCCTGGAAATAATGAAATCCTAAAAAGTGTGGAAAGATACGATCCGAAGGAGAATAAATGGACATTAATGGCGTGAGTTTAGTTTCGATTTTCTCTTTTGTTTGGATAAGTGAAAACCAGATTATTAGCAGATTTTAGAGATATGAAAGAGGCCAGAGCTTATGCAGCAGTGGCATTATGGAACAATAAAATAATTATTTGGGGTGGACGGATTAGAGTGTTTACCGTCACGGATACTGCAGAATGTTACAATCCTGAAGATAACAGCTGGATTGAATTTACTTATTTACCAGACACCCTCAGTGGTCATTCACTCGTTACTTATGAAAAAAAGTTTATTCTATTTGGTGGATGGGATGGCATCGAGTCAACAAACGACGTGTGGGAGCTCGACCCTCAAAAATCAAATTCAAAATGGAATCCCTTGCCGCCAATGAAATATCCTTCCGTCTCTTTTGCTGGAATAATCCTTAACCAAGAAATCTATGCAATTGGTGGAGAGCAGAAAGATTTAGATCTGAGTCGAGTTGAAATATTCGATGGAGAACGATGGCGAGATGGAGCAGCTCTTCCTTATACGTGGGCTGATATGTCCTCTGTGATTATTCCCCCAACCTTGGTTGATCGTCTTTGCCAGTACAAAAAAGAATAAATCGAAAATAAATTTGTTATTTCTTATAAATCATCTCAAAAATAGACCAAAACACTATTATTCGACATAAATTCAAGACAGCAGAGGCGTTGTTTCCTGACTTTTTTGTCGCTCTCGACAGCAAAAAACTGCGGAAGTCACGAAGATTATGGTGAAGAGAATAATTCCTTCTCGCGATGCTTTGGGTCCATTGGCAGAGTCAAAAAGAAGGAATCGGCAATGATAGATGAAGCCTCGAAGTGTTCAGAAGGCAATTTCAATGATTGGCGAGTCGGCAAGCCTTGACGAGCCAATAAATCAGAAAAAGTTCCCAACAATGCCGAAATTTTCCACGAAACGTCAGGTTTTCGACACTTTTTAATGAAAAATACTGTATTTTTTTCTTAGATTTCAATTATTCAACACGCAGAAGACCTGGAAAATCAACAAAACCGAGTCACATTGTGGGCAAGTATGGAGGATTTGCGACAGCCGCAGAGAAATTCGAGTCAAGTGGCGTTTTATTAGAAGAAAAAGAAAGAAAAAGATTTAAATCTCAGCTACGTGTATCCCTGCTCAAAAAAAGAGAAAAGAAGATTTTGTACATTTCATACGGACCAAGTGATGATCTCAATTTGTCATAATAAAGCTGTATTTATAATCTACTAGGTTGACCCTGTTATGCTCGTGGGCAAGGGCCTGGGCTCGCGTTTCAGGCTCACCCCGCGCCTTCGGCGGTCGGCGGCCGCCGACGCGGGGGTTGTAGGTGTGGGTCAGGGCTCCGCGTTAGAGTCTCCCCGTTCTGGTGGTTTTGGTCGAAATCCCCGGCTTTGACAAAACTAAAAGCGAAACCATTTTAGACCGTTGGCTGACCAAACCCGACTGGCTATGGAAAAAGGGCTTAACTTTGGTAAAGTGTTGTCGATTCGTCACTGTTACGCGCCAGAGCTTAGCAAAAAATAAACCGCCAATACGCCAAGAAGCGCCTTCGAATGACACTACTCTCATCGCGCTAGCTCAAAAAAAGTGGCTTAAAAAAATGAAATTTAAAAGCTCGCTTCCTCCTCCCTCCCTCATTTTCAAAAAATTCTAAAAAATCAGTTCGGCGCAGCAAAAATTATCGGTTCGAGTGAGCCTACTCTCAATTCCTCAACTCAAAAAAAGTTGTGGGGTTACAAATCCCACTTTTTTATAACCAAGTGGCCAAGGCGCCCCTTTCACAAGAGCGTCTTCCATAAAAACTGGGCACTTGGTTATAAAAATATGAGTTATGTGACCGAACGTTTTTTTTAGTTGAGAAATTGAGAGTAGGCTCATTCGAACCAATAATTTTTGCTCGCCATCGTTTGCTATCTTTAAAAAAATGGGAGTGAAGGCGTGAGGAGGAATGGAGCCTCAAAGTTTCGAAAAATGGCACAACGTTTTTTGAGCTAGCGAGATGAGACTGGGGTCATTCGATGACACTTGTCGCCGTCTCCCAGCTGAATCTTTTTTTGAATTCTCTAAGTGCCACAATGACGAATCGACAGCACTTTACCAAAGTTAAGCCCTTTTTCTATAGCCAGCCGGGTTTGGTCAGCCTATGGTTAAAATGGTCTGGGATTTGTCAAAGCCGGGGATCTCGACCAAACCAATGAAACGGGGGAGTCTGTAACGCGGAGCCTCCGCCAACACGAATCGGGGGCGTCGGCCGGCCGGCGGCCGGCCAAGGCGCCCCTTCCACAAGAGCGTCTTCCATAAAAACTGGGCACTTCTAGTCTAACTTTCTATAATAAAAGACGTTATGTAACCGACCCCTTTTTTTGAGTGAGAAAATTGAGAGTAGGCTCATTCGAACCGATAATTTTTGTTGCGCCGAACTGCACATTTAGATTTTTTTTAAAGTGAGGTAGTGAGGAGGAAGCGAGCTTTTAAATTTCAAAAAAAGCAACAACGTTTTTTGAGCTAGCGTGACGAGAGTAGGCTCATTCGATGGCGCTTCTTGGCGTATTGGCGGTTTATTTTTTGCTAAGCTCTGGCGCGTAACAGCGACGAATCGACAGCACTTTACCAAAGTTAAGCCCTTTTTCTATAGCCAGCCGGATTCCGTCAGCCAGCGGTCAGAATGGCCAAGCCTTTCTTTTGTAAAGTTCTGTAATTCTGACCAAAACCAACGGAACGGAGTAGACCCCAGCGCGGAGCCTCCGCCAACACAAAACGGGGGCGTCGGCTGGCCGCCGGTGGCGCGCGGCTTCCTAGCTTCTCATTTGCTATATAGTAATTCGGGGTCGGGAAAACCGGATAAATCATCAGAAAAAAAAGTTGCGGGTAACATTAGCTCCTTTTTTATAAAAAGGTGACTAGGTTGACCCAGTTATGCTCGTGGGCCGCGTTAGAATCTCCCCGTGCCGCTGGTTTTGGTCGAAATCCCAGGCTTTGACAAAACAAAAGCCGGGCCATTCTGACCGCTGGCTGACCGAGGTCATTCGATGGCGCTTCTTCGTGTATTGGCGGTTTATTTTTTGCTAAGCTCTGGCGCGTAACTGTGACGAATCGACAGCACTTTCCAAAGTTAAGCCCTTTTTTCATAGCCAGCCGGGTTTGGTCAGCCGGCGGTCAGAATGGTCTGGAATTTGGCAAAGCCGGGGATCTCGACCAAAACCAACAGAACGGGGGAGACTCTAACGTGGAGCCTCCGCCAACACAAAACGGGGGCGTCGGCCGGCCGCCGGCCCCTACCACAAGGACGTCTTCCATAAAAACTGGGCAAATCCGGAAACCGCGCCTGGTTCCTTTTTCCGATTAGCTTTTGTGTGTTTCCCGTATACACCCTCGTGGTGTATACGGGGTTTTTTGTCTCTCTATAAATCATAAATCAAATCATTAGTTTTTTAACTATTCTGATTATCGGTTACCTTTTTCCTATAAACTACTCATTGGATTACGATTTTTGCCGTTTTCCAGCTGATACTTTTTGGGGGGTTCTGGTAGCTTGGATCTTTAGGAAATGGTAGTTTTGAGGAATCCAGCCGCTACAGACCCCGATCCTTCTATAAAAGGACGCCGATCCCTTTTTTTCTTTTTTTAGAAGCCTTGGCGCGCCCTTTTCTCTAATGTAAACACAAAAAATGGAAAATTTGGTCCTTGCTGAACGTTATAGACACCGTTTTTGACGGGTTACTGTAGAAACAGGCGAGAAACGGGTGGAAAGGGGAAAGAGACACGAAGAACGGCGGTTTCTTCCGGGACTTTCGCTCTTTCCGTGTTGAAATAAGAGAATCTCGTCACTTTTCCAATAATGTCGTCTAGTTTTTACAGTTTTTATATTATTTATTATATAAAAATGCTTCTGTCTGTCTTAGATTCTCTTGCATTCGTCTGTCGTTTCCTCTTCTTCTATTTCTTCGGCCATAGAAGAGCGAAAATAGGAAAACCAGAAAGGAGGAGCAGGAAAGCGAGTACAGCTACGAAAATCTCCCTATCGTAGAGAGTCTCCATCAGAATCACCACAACCAGAATCATCACGCCGAGTAGAAGCCGAACCACAAGGACAGCGATGGAAATTAGCCGCATAGGGCCTTTAAATTTCCAGTTATCGGCGGTGTCGGTCTTTTTCGTACAGTAGGTGGAAGAGAAACGGATCAGTTCGCCGGCGAGAACTCCGGCGGCGAGCAGCGCCGCGCTGCCGGTACAGACAACTGACAGATCCGGGAAGCCGTTCTTCCATGGCAGGCCGATAAAGAAAATTGTAAGAGTTGCATAGCCACAGATTTCAAGGACAAGAGTGATGATTATTACCTGAAAACGATGGATGTATACTGTAGAAAATAGGGAAAATATAGAAGAACCCAGGCTGGTATAGTGTACTGGATCTACAACCCTGCTGGGTCTTGTATGGAATAATGGGGGATTTTTTTCCACTTGTGTTTCTCTTTTTGGGAATTATTGCTATTAGTACCTATTTTCCAGAACTCCAAATTTATTGTATTACGTTTTCTATTGAAATTTCAGTGAAGGACCCCGTTCTAGGCGGTGCGGTTCGCAATAGCCCGATCCCCTGCACCCGTAAAGTCTCGGCAGGAGGATCATCGTTATTCAAAACTGTGCAAAACTGTGTTTATTCAAAACTCGCCTGCCTGTTCCTTCTTCTTCACCGTTCTCTGGGCAGAATAGTCCGCGGGAAGGGTCAGAACATCCGAAGCTCCGTCACTTTGGTTCTCGACTTTTTCCTTCTTCGATTTTTGAGATGTATCCTTGCCATTTGGAGCAGGCGACTTCTCTGCCTCGCTTTTGGCTCCTTTTTGACTTTTGTTCGTAGCTGATTCTACCATCGTTGGGACAAGTCCTGGCACTGTTTACTTGCTGCTGAAATGACTGGGTTACGGTAATTTCATAAAAAGTAGACGGTCTAGAAAGTGGCGGAAAACGCACCCGGAAGCGTCTTTTACAGCATCATCCAACCAGCCAGGCAGCTGTCAGCAAACCTCTCGCCAGCCCAAGTTCTCATTCTTTGCAGCTGTCAGCAAACCTCTCGCCAGCCCAATTTCTCATTCTCTTTGCATCTCACATTCAGTAAAATTCATTTTAAGCTATCAAAAAATGAGCGATGATCCACTGATGGCAATGTACGAAGCCCAGGCGATTAAGAAACAACAAGAAATTGATAGGTTGAAAAGAGAAAAAGAAGAATTGGAGGAAAAATTGAATAGAAAAGAAGAAGAATTGAAGGAAATATTGAATGGAAATGAAGACGAATTGAAAAAAATATTCAGAAAGCTTCGCAAGTATTTTGGGATCTCCCTAATACTAAACTGTTTGATAAGTTCGTCCCTTTTTACGTAACTTTTTATATTTTTTTTGCCTTTTATGAGGTGCTTTTGGTGTCAAAATGATTCTCTCCTAATTCCCCAGAATCGTAAGCACTTTGGATATGAGTTTCCTGTGACCCTGGCAAGTTAGCTTTCATAGAGTTTCGACCATTTTTTTGACACGAGGTGATGTGGTGACTCACCATGCAGCTTTCATAAAAAGTTAGGTTGGTCCTTTTGCAAAGTTTGACGTCAGTTATCAGCCAAAAAAGGTTTTTAGCCCCCAGGATGGCCGAGTATCGCTCTTTTGAAAATGTCGAATTTGTATATAGGGAAACTCAACGGCAAAAATCCAATTAATTCCAATTACTTCAGCGTTGGAATGATTCTATAGATCTCGGCCTAACGAACAGCTTTTGTTCAAGTAGTAGAGAGGTAAGTCCAGAAATAGCCGAGATATACCGATTCTTCCCCGCCATGTTCGTTTGTATCCCACCTTCAGAAGTCCACGCACCTAGTGTCAAAAAAGGTCGAATCTCGATGATAGCTAACTTGCCAGGGTGATAGGAAACACCCATCCAAAACCATATACGGTTCTGGAAAATTCGGAGAGGATCATTTTGATACCAAAACTACCTCGAAAAATGCAAAAAATAAAAAGTTACGTAAAAAAGGGACGAACTTATCAAACAGCTTAGTATGCGCTGTTGTATTTCTAAGTCGGACAGCCGTTGACCATACGACAAAAAGAAAATCCACTTCAGAAACTGTGAGTTATTTTTAATGATTTAGCATAAATCTCCGTTTAGATTTTGGTTGTGGGAGGACTGAGAAATAATGGATATGACTACGCTGGAATGGCAGTGTTGAGCCAGGATAGAACAAAATGGATTGAAATAGAACTGGAATTACCTTATGAGGCTCTTGGTAGTGGAGCAATCTATCTCAATGGAGAAATCTATTTATTTGGTGGTGCCGATAATCCAAAAGATTTGTATAAATTGGACAAAAATCTGAAATGGATCCGACTGGCTGATATGAATGTTGGACGCAGAAGGATTGAAAATAGTTGTTTGGAATGGAATGGGGATATTTGGGTGTTCGGAGGATGGGATCCTGAAAATGAAGAAAACCTAAAAAGTGTGGAAAGATACGATCCGAAGAAGAATAAATGGACATTAATGGGGTGAGTTTAGTTTCGATTTTCTCTTTTGTTTGGATAAGTGAAAACCAGATTATTAACAGATTTTAGAGATATGAAATATGGAAGATCTACTGCAGCAGCGACATTATGGCATAATAAAATAATTATTTGTGGTGGATGGATTGGAGATTACACCCTCACGAAAACTGCAGAATGTTATAATCCTGAAGATAACAGCTGGAATGAATTTGCTCATTTACCAACCATCCTCTGGGGTCCTTCACTCGTTACTTATGAAAATAAGTTTATTCTATTTGGTGGACATGATAGCAACGGGCAAACAAACGCCGTGTGGGAGCTCGACCCTCAAAAATCAAATTCAAAATGGAATCCCTTGCCGCCATTGAAATATCCTTCCGCCTATTTTGCTGGAAAAATCATTGACCAAGAAATTTATGCAATTGGTGGATCTCAGAAAATAGGTTTAGATCTGAGTCGAGTTGAAATATTCGATGGAGAACGATGGCGAGATGGAGCAGCTCTTCCTTATTCGTGGGCTCGTATGTCGTCTGTGATTATTCCCCAAACCTTGGCTGATCGTCTTTGCCAGTACAAAAAAGAATAAATCGAAAATATCCTGTTATGACAGCTCCTTTTCCATTTTCTACTGCTAGTGCCAACACAAAGCTGCCGAACACTTCAATAATTCCTTTATTTTCAGTGGAAAATATAATGCTTCGTGTGCTCGTCTTCGTGACTTTGATCGCCTGGGGTCATGCCACTGGTGATGGCGGTTTTGCCCGTTTTTGTAGAGAGTTTCTGGAGGGAGATGTGGTGAATGAGCGAACGTGTGAGAAGGAGTTCAAGTTCCAGCAAGTGCCTGGCGAGTCGGCTGAAGCAATCTGTCAATTCTGGAGCCGTTTTGATGTTATAAGCGCCAAAGTGGAGAAGAACAAGTTGAACTGTATTTGGAACATGACCGGCGACTGTGGCCGCGATCACTACATCCGTGGATATTGCTACAAGCTAGCTCCTGCCTGCACCGGTGACTATAAACTGACTCCCCTGAATGAGGGCGTGGCCTTCCGCTGGGTTGCTCTCACTTATGACGCGGATGCGGTGATGCTTGAACTGCTGAAGAAGTACCAGGAGCCGTCTGTTAGTTATGCGGATAGCCAGTTGCTTCCATTGGGTGTCGGTGAAAAGCCTAAGGATATGGGCGTGATTCTCAGTCGGATGTCGGCGTTTAGCGGCTACCCGGGAGATCCTATATATTAAAGCGCTATGGTCTCCGTTTGTGTAGCGGTGCGTTGACATGTCGAGATTTTTATAGCGCAGTGGCTAAGAGGCCGGGCGCGGTCGGAGAGGTCGCGGGTTCGAACCCCACCCCCCGTCAAACCTTTTTGCTATTTTGTTTTGAGGCCCTCGATACTTTCCAAGTGTTCCTGAAGTATTTTTCGCTGCGGGACCTGTTCGTGGTGGGACCTTAACCCGTAGGTCGAGGGGTCGGTTCCTCCTTCAGTCAACTTGTTTTGCTTTGTCTGTTTAGCATTTTTGTTTGGCTAGAAAACATTTTCTTTGCAGGACCCGATCGTGGTGGGACCCCAACCCACAGGGCGACGGTTCGGTCGTCTTTTGTTTTGTCTATATAGCCCTAACTGCAATTGTTGCAAATTACAACATCGCTGACGGGGTGATATCAGGATGGTGCGGGAGAACGAGGAAGAATAGGGGCGCGGAAGAAGGGGACAGAGGAGCTGGGCATAGAACAGTGAGAGAAGGAAATGCGAAAGGGATTCGGCGGAGAAAGGGAAGAAGAGCACGAGGGATGGGACGCCGTGAGTCAGAAGAGGGGAAGAGAGTGCCCAGGGAGTTGGGGGAAGGGGCTTCCAAGCGCGAGGTAAAACCACAGTTGGCGCAGCCAACGTCCAGCCGAAGACCCCCCACAGGGGGGTCGAAACGGCTGGTATTGTCTACTTGTCTAAAATGATTGTTGATGGCAGTGAACAGCTGACGACAGACAGCGTCTGCCGGAAGAAGGCCTTTGGAGAACGTGAGTTTTAAACGAGCATTTACACTTGTACACAATTTTTGCAGAGAATTTGGGTCTGACTGGCTGGGGCAGTCTTTGTGGTGGCCAGACAGATACTGTAAAACACAAGTCGGGCGGCTTTGGCAACCGAGCCATCCAGTCCAATGATGGCAGCTTTACTCTCCGCCTGACCCGCAACATCTACTCGCCCATGTTGGAATCGAGCGGAGAAGTCGACCTGAACTACTTCCACGATGTTTGCGAGGCTTGTTTGTTTCTTTTCCAACTAAAGAAGGGCTTAGACTTTCTGTGAAGATTGTTTCGTCGCCACTCCGGATTATTTGGACAGTGCCAAGCTGAAAACCAGCGTGGGCAATGGAAAGTTCTGGCTGCCCGGATCACGGAACCCCATCTCGGGGACGACTGACTGCACCAAGGCGGCCTGTGACCCTCCCGACCAGCTTAACGAGTGGAAGATGCTCCACCACAAGAAGCATGGGAAGTCGGCCACTCTGGAAACCGCGTACTGGGCCCCCGGCATGCCAAACAAACGCTGCTCGGAGTTCCTCTCTCCCCTTCCTCGCGCCTTGCTTCTTCTCTCCCTCCCGCTCCGTTTTCCATTCCCTCTACCTCGCCGTCCCTCCCTTGGTGTTTCGTATCTTACCAATTCCCCCGCGTCCGTTCTGCTCGGTTGCGATTGATCAAAGGATAATCACTCGCAAGGGGAGCTGTCGTTCGTCTCTTCCTCCATTCTCACGTGCTCCTCAATTTCCTTCCCTTCCAAGTATCTTTCATTCCGGGTCCACCCGGCCCGCCCTGCTCTGACCTCGTCAGCGTTGTTATCATCTTCAACAACTGAAGTTATGGCTAAATAGACAAAGTAAAAGACGTTACCCAACGTGGGAACCGAACCTTCGACCCCTCGATTGGGGTCCCAGCACGATTGGGTCCCACAGCGAAAACATTTTATAACAAAACAAAAATGCTAAACAGACAAAACAAAAGAAATTGGTCGAAGGAGGAACCGAACCGTAGCTATGCTGTTGGGGTCCCACCGCGAACGGGTCCCGCAACGAAAAATACTTCAGGAATACTTGGGCAGTGTCGAGGACCTCAAAACAAAAAAGCAAAAAGGTTTGACGCCAGCGGGGATCGAACCCGCGACATCTTCGACCGCGCGCCCGCCCTCTTAACCACTACACCATGAAATTTCGACATGTCAACGCACAGACAGACAGACACGGTAGCGTTTTAATATATAGGATAGGATCTTCCTGCGGCGAACCATCAGTAATAACAATCATCAAAGCCGGCTTGGTTTTATCTCTTCTGACCTCTGTATTATCATGGTACCAATTTGTCGCATGATATATAGCCCAATAGGTGGGCGTATACCCCTTAAGATATAAGTCCGTCGCTTGTTTTACAGCAACGTTGTATCGATCTACGCTCCAGCCTTGCTGCACCCAACCACGTCTCCACTCCAATTCATACGATAAACCCAACCATCTCTCCTCAGTACTATATTGTTAAAAAAGCATGCGAACATGTCTCGGCAACCAGCTTGCACCATTAAGAAGAAATTTTCTCATCTGAAAAATAGCATACATCTTGTAGCAATGATCTATGCTTTTCCTCCTTGGACAGTTAATATTGCCCATATAAACGAAAAATGCGCACCTTTTCGAAATTATGTGGCTTAATGGAAGAGGAACCATCAATCACAAAAATAATAGCATCCAAATTAGTTTCCTCCGTTTTCCGATCAGGCTTACAAGGGTCCGCCACGCAAACATATCCCTGAAAAGAAATTGGAATAAACAGTGAAGTTGCAAGGATTACTTACAGGCTTCAAATTGAATTTTCCAATATAGGATCTCATAACACTTTGGTCCGCATTAAATGAAGAGTCCAAAACATCTATCAAGCCGGCTTTGCACTTGCAGCCACCGTTGCCATCGGGTACCGAATACTTGTAGCAGTGGCTGACGCTTTTCGGGATGGGAGGGATCGGTCCTTGGACGCAAACCAGAGGCAGACGGTCAAAAATCGGCACGTCGACAACTTTTCCATTATGATAGGCCATGGCGTACCGTCCCTGGTCTGAGCAGCGTTTGTTGGGCACGCCGGCGGCCCAGTACGCGGTTTCCAGAGTGGCCGACTTGTGGAGGAGCATCCTGTGACCCCCATCTCGGCGGAAACCCCAGACGCTGGAGCTCAAGTCTCGGCTCATATGATCCACAGAGACTGTGGTGTCGGATCCCCGTGCTGGAGGAATGACTCCTGCTCCAAAAAATTCTCAAAGTCCTTCCAAGAGGTGACGGACATGGACAGAGACGGCTTCCCCGCCTACAAGAGAAGAAACGACCGCACTCAAGTCCGTATTGGAGAAGTCGGAAGCGACAGAGTTCGCTATTACAACAACCAGTGGGTTGTTCCATTCAACGCCTTCCTCCTGTTGAAATATGATGGCCACATCAACGTGGAGCTTTGCACTCTCCTGCATGCCGTTACTTTTCAAGGTAGTTTTGGTATCAAAATGATCCTCTCCGAATTTTCCAGAACCGTATATGGTTTTGGATGGGTGTTTCCTATCACCCTGGCAAGTTAGCTATCATCGAGATTCGACCTTTTTTGACACTTCTGAAGGTGGGATACAAACGAACATGGCGGGGAAGAATCGGTATATCTCGGCTATTTCTGGACTTACCTCTCTACTACTTGAACAAAAGCTGTTCGTTAGGCCGAGATCTATAGAATCATACCAACGCTGAAGTAATTGGAATTAATTGGATTTTTGCCGTTGAGTTTCCCTATATACAAATTCGACATTTTCAAAAGAGCGCTACTCGGCCATCCTAGAGGCTACCGGGATAAACTTTTTTTGGCTGATAACTGACGTCAAAAGCAAAAGGACCAACCTAACTTTTTATGAACGCTGCATGGTGAGTCACCACATCACCTCGTGTCAAAAATGGTCGAAACTCTATGAAAGCTAACTTGCCAGGGTCACAGGAAACTCATATCCAAAGTGCTTACGATTCTGGGGAATTCGGAAGGATCACTTTGATACCAAAATTACCTCATAAAGAGCAAAAAATAAAAAGTTACGTAAAAAAGGACGAACTTATCAAACAACATAGCATTAGGGGGAGCCCTAAATACTTGCAAAGCTTTCTCAATTTTTCCTCCAATTTGTCTTCATTTCCATTCAATTTTTCCTCCCATTCTTCTTTCTCCCTTTTCAACCTATCAATTTCTAATTGTTTCTCAATAGCGATTGCCTGAGCTTCGTACATTTTCATAAGTGGATCATCGCTCATTTTTATAGCTTAAAATGAATTTTACTGAATGAATAATACAAAAAGAATGAGAAAATGGGCTGACGAGAGGTTTGCTGACAGCTGCAAAGAGTGAGAAATTGACCGGCCATTGATTGCTCGCCGCATTTTGGCCGTTATCATGGGAAGAAGATAGAATTGGTTTAAGTTTAACAACAGGAAAAAAACTACAAGCTGAAAAAAAGAAAAGAATAGAAATGGATGGCTAAAGAAGGTGGCTGCGAATAAATTTGGCTCATTTTTTGGAGTGATTTGTTAGAAAATCGAAGGGAAATGATGGAAAAGCTGATAGGAAATGAAAATTGCGAAGTTTTGGATCGAAGACTCCGCTGAAG
The DNA here is from genome assembly GCA_932521035.1 of Oscheius dolichura. Classification (NCBI taxonomy): domain Eukaryota; kingdom Metazoa; phylum Nematoda; class Chromadorea; order Rhabditida; family Rhabditidae; genus Oscheius; species Oscheius dolichura. Next base: position 7,669,419 of record OW051493.1, read on the forward strand.
AAGATGCGTCTTTCTCAGTACAAAAAAGAATAAATAAATTCCATTTTTCAAGTTCTTTAGAAAACGGCGGGAATAGAAGTCATTCTAATGTTGAGAATATCGTAATTCCTATGTGAAAAAGAGAAACTCAAATTTTTAGGGAATAGACAACGTCACGGAGCAATATCTTTTCGATAAATTGAAGCTAGAAGGCCGAAAAAGCGTCTCAAACACGGCGAAGACAGAAGTCGACGAACTGATTAAGAAATGGATTCAAGAAGATACGGGCATCGAAGTTTGATCTCTTTCTCTCTTTACTTTGTTTATTTTTTGTCTTTCAAAATTAAAAATTGTATTGAAGGAGTGTCGGTAGAAAATGCTGTAGAACTTGTAGTCTCAAATTATAAAAATAGAAGTTTGAGAAGCATTTCAGAACCCATCAATTCTTCGTTTTTCTTTTCATTTTCTTCAAATGTTTCTCTTTAAATTCGTAAATAAAGAAACCTTTCCACATTGGATCATTTTCTTAGAGAGCGGAAACACTTCCAATTGATCGCAGGGGTTCCCTGAAAAATTAGAAGCTGAAAACGGCCAGAATTCGCTCTTCCTTTCGTGATAAAAAGAAAAATGCGCCCTTATCAGGCGATCAAGCAGCCAATAAACCTGACGCCAGCCCATTTACTCATTCTGTTTGTATTCTTCGGGCTCCGGCAGGACGCTCACTTCGCGGGCTAGAGGTTAGAAGCTAACCGTCAGCTTCCCCCTTTTTTCTCTCTTCCTGCAGGAAAGAGTAACGTTGCATTCTCATAAACCCTTTTCCTCCCAACCTCTTTCTTTTTTCTCGCCTCTCCCTAACGGCGATCAGTAAAGCTCACCCGGTGACGTCACCTATCAATTCAACTTTTCCTCTTATCTTATCTTTTTTTGCCTTCTTCATCCCTTCTCACTTTTTATCTGATTGCTGACAAAAATTCCTTTGAGCGTACAGTCCGGCCAGAAATTATAGGGACACTTGATTTCAAATTTTTTTTGGAGGGTTTCAAAATATACGGTGGGCGGACTGTATTATTCCCCTTTTCCCCAAATCCCGCGAAGCGTTCTGATCTTGGAGCGGGGCCGAGGTTGACTTGTCATGTGAGAATCCATCAATTCTTCGTTTTTCTCTTCATTTTCTTCAAATGTTTCTCTTCAAATTCGTAAATAAAGAAACCTTTCCACATTGGATCATTTTCTTTGAGAGCGGAAACACTTCCAATTGATCGCAGGGGTTCCCTGAAAAATTAGAAGCGGAAAACGGCCAGAATTCGCTCTTCCTTTCGTGATAAAAAGGAAAATGCGCCCTTATCAGGCGCTCTTCCGGTCGTGATAACGGCCAAAATGCGCCCTTATCAGGCGCTCAGGCAGTCAATAAACCTCTCCCCGGTCCATTTTCTCACTCTTTTTGCATCCAGCATTCAGTAAAATTCATTTTCAGCTGTCAAAATGAGCGATGATCCACTTATGGCAATGTACGAAGCCCAGGCGATTGAGCAACAACAAGAAATTGATAGGTTGAAAAGCGAGAAAGAAGAATTGGAGGAAAAATTGAATGGAAATAAAGACGAATTGGAGGAAAACTTGAATGGAAATGAAGACAAATTGGAAAAAAAATTCAGCAAGCTTTGCAAGTATTTTGGGCTCCCCCTAATGCTAGGTTGTTTGATAAGTTCGTCCTTTTTTACGTAACTTTTTATTTTTTGCCCTTTATGAGGTAATTTTGGTATCAAAGTGATCCTTCCGAATTCCCCAGAATCATAAGCACTTTGGATATGAGTTTCCTGTGACCCTGGCAAGTTAGCTTTCATAGAGTTTCGAGGTCCAAGTAGTAGAGAGGTAAGTCCAGAAATAGCCGAGATATACCGATTCTTCCCCGCCATGTTCGTTTGTATCCCACCTTCAGAAGTGTCAAAAAAGGTCGAATCTCGATGATAGCTAACTTGCCAGGGTGATAGGAAAAACCCATCCAAAACCATATACGGTTCTGGAAAATTCGGAGAGGATCATTTTGATACCAAAACTACCTCGAAAAGTGCAAAAAATAAAAAGTTACGTAAGAAAGGGACGAACTTATCAAACAGTTTAGTATGCGCTGTTGTATTTCTAATTATTTGGACAGCCGTTGATAATACGACAAAAAGAAAATTCACTTCAGAAACTGTGAGTTATTTTTAATGATTTAGCATAGGCCTCCGTTTAGATTTTGATTATGGGAGGAATGAAAAATAACACGGCCCACGCTGGGATGGCAGTGTTGAGCCAGGATAGAATAGAATGGATTGAAATAGAAATGGAATTACCTTATAAGGCTTCTGGCAGTGGAGCAATCTATCTCAATGGAGAAATCTATTTATTTGGTGGTATCCTTAATTCAAAAACTTTGTATAAATTGGACAAAAATCTGAAATGGATCCGACTGGCAGATATGAATGTTGGACGCTGGGATATTGAAAATAGTTGTTTGGAATGGAATGGAAATATTTGGGTGTTTGGAGGATGGGATCCTGAAAAAGAAGAAGACCTAAGAAGTGTGGAAAGATACGATCCGAAGGAGAATAAATGGACATTAATGGCGTGAGTTTAGTTTCGATTTTCTCTTTCATTTGGATAAGTGAAAACCAGATTATTAACAGATTTTAGAGATATGAAACATGGAAGATATCATGCAGCAGCGACATTATGGAATAATAAAATAATTATTTGTGGTGGATGGACTGGAGATCACACCCTCACGGATACTGCAGAACGTTACAATCCTGAAGATAACAGCTGGATTGAATTTACTCATTTACCAAAGCCCCTCGGTGGTGGTCATTCACTCGTTACTTATAAAAATAAGCTTATTCTATTTGGTGGAACAATCAAAAGAGAAGTAATAAACGCCGTGTGGGAGCTCGACCCTCAAGAATCAAATGCAAAATGGAAACCTTTGTCGCCATTGAAATATCCTTCCGCCTATTTTGCTGGAATAATCCTTAACCAAGAAATTTATGCAGTTGGTGGAGAGCAGAATTATTATATACATCTGAGTCGAGTTGAAATATTCGATGGAGAACGATGGCGAGATGGAGCAGCTCTTCCTTATTCGTGGACTGATATGTCCTCTGTGATTATTCCCCAAACCTTGGCTGATCGTCTTTGCCAGTACAAAAAAGAATAAATCGAAAATAAATTTGTTATTTCTTATAAATCTTCTCAAAAATAGACCAAAACACTAATATTCGACATAAATTCAAGACAGCAGAGGCGTTGTTTCCTGACTTTTTTGTCGCTCTCGACAGCAAAAAACTGCGAAAGTCACGAAGATTATGGTGAAGAGAATAATTCCAATGACCAGGGGCAGGGCAAACGAAGAAGCGCTCTGAAATAAAAACGACTGCTCCGATATTTATTTCCTTTCTCGTCCTAGCCGTCTAACTGTGGCTATTTTCTGCCCTGTTTATCCAATTGTTGCCTTTTCCTCTCCTGGCTGTCTAACTGCGGCTTCCCAAATGATAAAGATCCGAAAATCACAAGTTTCACGGGCCATTTCATAAAAATAAACCAATAAGAAAGCACAAAAGCATACAACAATATTTATTTGACCTATTTTTGCAGTTTAGATATCGTCTAAATCGGTGTAGAATGTCGTAGGATAACAGGCAGGAGGGGTTCCTAATGGCGGCCGATACAACTCAAACGGCTGCTGATGATGAAACGGCGATCCAAGGGGACTGCTGCCGTCTGGAGTGGCACCACGGAAGTCATCGCCCCCGCAATAGCATCAATAGCCTCAGCATACGAAAAAAGGGGCCTGTTATCCTGAAATTGAACATTTGCTGGCGTTTTAGGACTCAAGGCGTCTGCTTGCTGTCTGACTGTGGCACTCTGAATATTTTTATGCAACTTTTCGACTTCAAAATGTCTCGACTGTCTAACTGCGGGCGCCTTTTCCACTTTTTTCGCTATTTCCCCGAGATTTTCTGCTAAAAAAGATGTTTGCTGTCTAGCTGTGGCTCATCCACTCCCAAAGCTACGTTGACTGTCTAACTGTGGCCAATTTCTTCCGGGCTTCTTCTGTTCAAAACGTATGTTGGCCGTTTAACTGCGGCTCTTTCCGCCTTTTTTCTTCTTTCCCAGAGAATTTTGCCAGCGGCGTCAGCCGTCTAATTGTGGCGCTTCTTTCAGACGAACCTCTTCCCGCTTGATCGTCTTCTGTTGACTCATGCGAGAATTTTCGCCGCCGGCAACATTGCTGTCATCATTTTTTCCAAAACAATAGAAAGAGCCAGCTCCAATCGACGACTCCTCGTGGAGATTCTTGAGCTTGGGACGACCGCGAGGAGCGGACTTTGCGGGATTCCTCGTGCCGAGAGCCTTTACAGGAGACTGAATATCTCCAAATTTCTGCTGCTGACGATACTTGGCTCGGCGATTCTTGAACCAGACCTGAAAAAATGAGCCCCGGTTCACAATGGCGCCAATTCGTATTCAAAAGAGCCACAGTTCTGCCAGAAACCGCCACAGTTCATACGTATGCGCTTCTCGCAGGAAAGTTCTGGCTGCCCGGATCACGGAACCCCATCTCGGGGACGACTGACTGCACCAAGGCGGCCCGTGACCCTCCCGACCAGCTTAACGAGTGGAAGATGCTCCACCACAAGAAGCATGGGAAGTCGGCCACTCTGGAAACCGCGTACTGGGCCCCCGGCATGCCAAACAAACGCTGCTCGGATCAGGGACGGTACGCCATGGCCTATCATAATGGAAAAGTCGTTGACGTGCCGATTTTTGATCGTCTGCCGCTGGTTTGTGTCCAAGCAACAAAGCCCCCTCCCATCCCGAAGAGCGCCAGCCACTGCTACAAGAACTCGGAACCGAATGGCAACGGTGGCTGCAAGTGTAAGGCCGGCTTCGAAGATGTTCTTGGCCCTACATTTGATAAGGACCAAAGTGTTATGAGATCCTATATTCAACAATTCAATTTGAAGCCTGTAAGTGACCTCAGCAACCCGTATTGTCTAATTTCTTTTCAGGGATACGTTTGCTTGCGCGACCCTTGTACGCCTGACCAGCGAACGGAGCAGACAAATTTGGAGGCTATTCTTTTTGTGATTGATGGTTCTGGTTCCATTTATCCTCATCACTTTGCCGAGGTTTGTAATAATTGAAATTTTCGGCAGATTAGAGGAACATTTAGATGAAACAATTTCTGGAAGATGCTGGAAATTGGTTGCCCAGACACGTTCTCATCTATATGCTACAATATGGTTAAATAAGAAAGACTGCTTGGTATGTTGGCCCTACGACGAGAACTATTTTTGGCATGGATGGGCTGAAAAAGATTGGAGTCGATCTAGCTACGATGGTGCTGTAAGACACGTTATGAGACAAATTGGCGGTGTAACTCCAACCTATTGGGCTATAGATTTGACGAGAGACTGGTATAATGATCATGCCGGAAAGAATAGACCGGCTTTAATGATTGTTATTACTGATGGTAAGGCGAGCGATAGCCGAGGAGATAAGATTGAATGGGTAAGTTAGTTACAGCTTAGGGTGGTATCAAAAAGATGGGACGTAATCACAATAGGGCGAATAAAACAAAGAAGTACATATTAAATGTATTTTCAGGTTCGTAGGCGCAACATCGACATTAAATATGTGACAGTGGGCCACTTTGATACCAGTGGAATGATACAGGATGTAAAGGACCCCGCTAAGGATATCATTTTAATGGACAATTACTATGTTCTGAGAGAACAGCTAAAAATCAAGATTATCAACTTCATGAGCTGTACCTGCATCAAAACCACAGAAGTTGACGACGCCATGCAGCCGGCTTACGAATAATCTGGGTCGTGGCAGCCGATGCGGTCTACTGTTGCCCGTATTGTGCTCTCTCTTTTTGTCGTCTACGGGTAAAAGAGAGTCGGCCAACCGAGTTTTAACATCATCGCCGGCAAAATGAGAAATCATTTTCATAGGATACTCGTTAATAAATCCTCGCCGTGCAAAGTCTTGCTGTTTTCTTGTTTTCTTTCTTTCTCTGTCTCTTGTTTACAGTCTTCTTCCTAGTTTTTGATTGTGTTCTCCGAATTTCTTTCTCCGATTTATCCGATTTTGGCTGAAAACCGGCGAGAAATCCGAACGGATTACTGTAGAATTCAAAACTCGGTTATGGTTATTGGTATTTGAGGAAAAATCTACCCAACCATGAATTCTTGACAACCCGGGTTTAACTCGGGTTACTGTAGCCAAAGTCTCGACTTGTCCGTAATCCTGGCGTCAGATTCGGTAGTCGTTCATTTTACAACTGCTCCTCGAAGAATGGCTGCTTCTATGGATTCTTCCCGTAATTTTCGCTACCGTAACCCAGCTGATGTCCGTTTTAGGACCCACGGATCGACTGTATGTCGCCGGAGAGGCCAAAGACTCCAAAATGGAGGCCAAAGCCCAAGTAAAAGCTCGGCGCAGGAAGTCATCACAGATAGCCTCGAAAAAGCCTTCAGAAGAGGTGAAAATATCGAAGAAGGACAGCAAAGAAGCGGCCAAAACGAGAAAGTCGACGGAGCTGAGCAAGACGGTCAGTCTCTCACTGATGGCTGGAGATGAAAAGGATTTCGATAAGACACAATGGGATAGGACGATATTCGGCGTGAACTACAGCCAGGAAATGGTGGAGAAGGAGCTGGGTACTGTAGAGTCAACTCAACGATCACTGACCATCGTGGCCGCGGTGGACAATGAAAAGGATAAGCCGTCTGACAGGCCGGTACAAGTGTCAACGCCGGAGAAGAAGACGAAAAAAGAAGAAAATGTAACAAAAACTACTGTATCCAGAATGGAGGATAAGAAACGTGAACCGCCAACGCCGAAACGCACCACGGCACCGACAACTCCCGCCCCGAAGACCTCGGAAATTCCTAAAAAAGAACAAGGAAGAAAAGTAACGAGCGATTATCAACCGGCTGACGTGCTTGTACGTTTTACCAGTATTTCTTATTTTGTTTTTGGCTATTTTCGCTCGTCACAAAAAAATGGACTATAAACAGGGGGTGCCGGGTGGCAGACCAGAATTGTGCTCCGTATTCACCACTAGGACTGTAGAAAAACACCTAACAAGGCGGATACGGTAGCTCAATAGTCCACAGTATGGTTGGAATCAAGATGGGAAAGGCTAGAAAGTGGAGAACCTTCCTGGACCTCAGGTTCTGCTAGGGCCACATGAGTGAAATCTCGGCTCTGCCACCGCGACGATCCTCTCGTCTGTTTCCAATGGCCGACTTTTCAACTCCGGCTATCCATTTAGTATTTTCAAAAGCAAAAACTTGCTTGATTTTCAATTTCAACCTGACATTCAGGCGCTTTTTTTAGCCAAATTGCCTAGCAGTCCTGTAGTTGAAAATCCAGCCATTGCAAAAAAAACCTCAGCGGTCAGTCTGGTCTGATCAAAATTACCCAGGGGTTCTATGACAACCGCAGGTCTACAAGCATCTGGGCACTTTTCTAGAAGAACCAGTAACAAATCCTAACTGCACTTTTCTATGCAGAAGGTATAGCGCTGGAGATTGGTCGTACACGGCTCGATAGTCCGATCCCCTGCACCCGTAAAGTCTCGGCCGAAGGAACATCTTTATTCAAAACTGTTACAAAACTGTGGCGCCTTTATACCGTTGTCTTGCCGAGACCTTTTCATTTTTGTGGCTCTGATTTCAAAAGACTCTGAGCCCAGTAATCCGCCTTCCGGCTATGGAAAGGTTGTTTTTATCATTTTTTTTCTGATTTTGTTAAACTGAAACTTGCGCGGTCTCATTTTCATCGGGTGCAGGTTTATTGAAGAAATCGCCGTCATTATAGGTTCATTTTGTTCGATTGAAGAGATTTTTGAGGAGAGGTCGACATGTTTTAAAGTAGATAAAATTTGTCCTCTAAAAGGGTTTAAAATTGCTTCAAATATTCAAGAGAGCATTCTTCTTGTCTCTTCTCCCAGATGATCCTTTGTAAATCCTTGTTTCATTTTTGGAAGATTGGTTAAATTTGCACCGGTCGCCGATTGTTACATAGAAGGAAGGGAAAATAAGAAGGTGTTTTGACACCGGCCATCAAAAAATTAGCCGTGGTTCGACACTTGTCCCAGTATTGTCCCCTTTTTGTCTATTCCTTCACTTTTTGCCCATTATCGACCTCTTTTTGTCCATTTCTGTCAAACCACAAGTTTTCTTTGAGTTTCTCTTTTTAAGATAGTGATCTTCTTATCGTTGACCCCTAAGTCGATTTGCCGTCAAGGATCTGTTTCTCAATCCTCGTTGTTTCTTTAAAAAAAGAGCAACAACCTCAAGGATTTGTTATTTTCGAAAGCAGCGCCACGTGAGCCCCCGGCCAAAATGGCGTCAACAAGGAGGAGCGCCCTCCCCTTCCCTTTATAAGCTGAACTTCATCTAGCCGAATTCCATCCGACCAATTTATCTACGTTGCTTTTTTTTAACTGAGAAGTTCAACTATTTTTACAAGAGAAAAATATGTCCGACAGAAACTAGGTCAGTTTTCTACCCCAGTACATTCTATTTTCCTAATAACCCAGGAAATTTCCACAAATCTTTTATGTTCGCATCGGCTTTTTTAAATGAAATCAACTAATTTTTCTCTTTCAAATCAAACTAACGTCTGAAAATGAGCTGTTACAGTCTTTTTTCAGTCTTAGAAGGGCCAAAACTCTGCTCAAAAGGTCCTCCTTTGCCATAAATTAACCTAAAACAAGCTTTTACTCCGCTAAATTTTAATCAAACGGGGGTAAAAAATGATTTGAACTGGATATAAAATTAATAATTTTCAGAAAAACATTCTTGAGAAGGGAGTAGACAAGGTTAAAGACGTAGCTTCTAGTGTCAAGGATACTGTCAAGGAGGGCTATAATGAGTGAGTTTTTTCTTCTCTTTTCCTGCGTAATCTCCAGACCTACTAAAATTACAATCTGTAGTTCTTTAAATGACTTTCCAAAAACCGTAGAAAATTCAAAAATCTTCAGACTTGTCGGGAATTCCTACGATTGTGATGGTAAAGCAGTGTCCCTACGTCGCGGAAAAGGAATTGCGATGATCAATCTTCTTCCCGTGATAACGGCCAAAATGCGGCGATCAAGCAATCGATGGCCGGCCAATTTCCCCATTTCTCACTCTTTGCAGCAGTCAGCAAACCTCTCGCCAGCCCATTTTCTCATTCTTTTTGTATTATTCATTCAGTAAAATTCACTTTCAGCAGTCAAAATGAGCGATGATCCACTTATGGCAATGCACGAAGCTCAGGCGATCGCTATTGAGAAACAATTAGAAATTGATAGGTTGAAAAGCGAGAAAGAAGAATTGGAGGAAAAATTGAATGGAAATGAAGACGAATTGGAGGAAAAATTGAATGGAAATGAAGACGAATTGGAGGAAAAATTGAATGGAAATGAAGACAAATTGGAAAAAAAATTCAGCAAGCTTTGCAAGTATTTAGGGCTCCCACTAATGCTAAGCTGTTTGATAAGTTCGTCCCTTTTTTACGTAACTTTTTATTTTGCATACGTTTTGAGGTGCTTTTGGTGTCAAAATGATTCTCTCCTAATTCCCCAGAATCGTAAGCACTTTGGATATGAGTTTCCTGTGACCCTGGCAAGTTAGCTTTCATAGAGTTTCGACCATTTTTGACACGAGGTGATGTGGTGACTCACCATGCAGCGTTCATAAAAAGTTAGGTTGCTCTTTTTGCAGAGTTTGACGTCAGCTATCAGCAAAAAAAGTTTATCCCGGTAGCCTCTAGGATGGCCGAGTAGCGCTCTTTTGAAAATGTCAAATTTGTATATAGGGAAACTCAACGGCAAAAATCCAATTAATTCCAATTACTTCAGCGTTGGTATGATTCTATAGATCTCGGCCTAACGAACAGCTTTTGTTCAAGTAGTAGAGAGGTAAGTCCAGAAATAGCCGAGATATACCGATTCTTCCCCGCCATGTTCGTTTGTATCCCACCTTCAGAAGTGTCAAAAAAGGTCGAATCTCGATGATAGCTAACTTGCCAGGGTGATAGGAAACACCCATCCAAAACCATATACGGTTCTGGAAAATTCGGAGAGGATCATTTTGATACCAAAACTACCTCGAAAAATGCAAAAAATAAAAAGTTACGTAAAAAAGGGACGAACTTATCAAACAGTTTAGTATGCGCTGTTGTATTTCTAAGTCGGACAGCCGTTGACAATACGACAAAAAGAAAATCCACTTCAGAAACTGTGAGTTATTTTTTAGATTTAACATAGGCCTCCGTTTAGATTTTGATTATGGGAGGAGTGAAAAATAATAACACGGCCTACGCTGGAATGGCAGTGTTGAGCCAGGATAGAACAAAATGGATTGAAATAGAACTGAAATTACCTTATGAGGCTCTTGGTAGTGGAGCAATTTATCTCAATGGAGAAATCTATTTATTTGGTGATTATTTTAATCCAAAAGCTTTGTATAAATTGGACAAAAATCTGAAATGGATTCGACTGGCTGATATGAATGTTGGACGCGGGGGGATGGAAAATAATGGTTTGGAATGGAATGGATATATTTGGGTGTTCGGAGGATATGATGAAAATGAAAAACCTCTAAAAAGTGTGGAAAGATACGATCCGAAGGAGAATAAATGGACATTAATGGCGTGAGTTTAGTTTCGATTTTCTCTTTTGTTTGGATAAGTGAAAACCAGATTATTAACAGATTTTAGAGATATGAAAGAGGCCAGAACTTATGCAGCAGCGGCAGTATGGAACAATAAAATAATTATTTGTGGTGGATCGATTGGATTACTTAACGTCACGAATTCTGCAGAATGTTACAATCCTGAAGATAACAGCTCGATTGAATTTACTTCTTTACCAAAGCACCTCGGTGGTCATTCACTCGTTACTTATGAAAATAAGTTTATTATATTTGGTGGAGGTGATAGCAACGGGCCAACAAACGCCGTGTGGGAGCTCGACCCTCAAGAATCAAATCGAACATGGAAACCCTTGGAACCAATGAAATATCCTTCCATCCATTTTGCTGGAATAATCCTTAACCAAGAAATCTATGCAATTGGTGGATTGCAGGTTGGTTTACATCTGAGTGGAGTTGAAATATTCGATGGAGAACGATGGCGAGATGGAGCAGCTCTTCCTTATTCGTGGGCTTTTATGTCCTCTGTGATTATTCCCCAAACCTTGGCTGATCGTCTTTGCCAGTACAAAAAAGAATAAATAAATTTGTTATTTCTTATAAATCACTAATATTCGACATAAATTCAAGACAGCAGAGGCGTTGTTTCCTGACTTTTTTGTCGCTCTCGACAGCAAAAAACTGCGGAAGTCACGAAGATTATGGTGAAGAGAATAATTCCAATGACCAGGGGCAGGGCAAACGAAGAAGCGCTCTGAAATAAAAACGACTGCTCCGATATTTATTTCCTTTCTCGTCCTAGCCGTCTAACTGTGGCTATTTTCTGCCCTGTTTATCCAATTGTTGCCTTTTCATCTCCTGGCTGTCTAACTGCGGCTTCCCAAATGAAAAAGAGTCGAAAAATCACACGTTTCACGGGCCATTTCATAAAAATAAACCAATAAGACAAAAGCATACAACAATATTTATTTGACCTATTTTTGCAGTTTAGATATCGTCTAAATCGGTGTAGAATGGATAGCAGGCAGGAGGGGTTCCTAATGGCGGCCGATACAACTCAAACGGCTGCTGATGATGGGCAAGTAGATCGGGCCATTAAAGTAAAGAAATACACAGCAAATATGTATTTTCAGCTTCGGGACCGCAACATCGACATTAAATATGTGGCTGTCAACGGCGCCTCTAAGTATATGCTTATGGATGTAAAGGACTAGAATGATATCGTTGAAATGGACAGTTACACTTCTCTGAGAGACCACCTACAGAACAAGATTATCGAATTCATAAGCTGTGCCTGCATCGAGGCGAAAGAAATTGGCGACGCCATGCAGTCTGCTTACCAATAATCTGGTTCGTGGCAGCCGATGCGGTCTACTGTTGCCCGTATTGTGTCCTCTCTTTTTGTCGTCTACGGGCAAAAGAGAGTCGACCAACCGAGTTTTTTCACCATCGCCGGCAAAATGAGAAATCATTTTCATAGGATACTCGTTAATAAATCCTCGCCGTGCAAAGTCTTGCTGTTTTTTTTCTTTCTTTCTCTGTCTCTTGTTTACAGTCTTCTTCCTAGTTTTTGATTGTATTCTCCGAATTTCTTTCTCCGATTTATCCGATTTTGGCTGAAAACCGGCGAGAAATCCGAACGGATTACTGTAGAATTCAAAACTCGGTTATGGTTATTGGTATTCAACTCAACGATCACTGACCATCGTGGCCGCGGTGGACAATGGAAAGGATAAGTCGTCATTTCTTATTTTGTTTTTGGCTATTTTCGCTCGTCACAAAAAATAAACAGGGGGTGCCGGGTGGCAGACCAGAATTGTGCTCCGTATTCACCACTAGGACTGTAGAAAAACACCTAACAAGGCGGATACGGTAGCTCAATAGTCCACAGTATGGTTGGAATCAAGATGGGAAAGGCTAGAAAGTGGAGAACCTTCCTGGACCTCAAGTTATACTAGGGCCAGATGAGGGTCTGAAATCTCTCGCCCCTGCCAGTGCAACCATCCTCTAGTCCGCTTCCAACGGCTGGCTTTTCAACTCCGGCTATCCATTTAGTCTGGTCTGATCAAAATTACCCAGGGGTTCTATGACAACCGCAGGTCTACAAGCATCTGGGCACTTTTCTAGAAGAACCAGTAACAAATCCTAACTGCACTTTTCTATGCAGAAGGTATAGCGCTGGAGATTGGTCGTACACGGCTCGATAGTCCGATCCCCTGCACCCGTAAAGTCTCGGCCGAAGGAACATCTTTATTCAAAACTGTTACAAAACTGTGGCGCCTTTATACCGTTGTCTTGCCGAGACCTTTTCATTTTTGTGGCTCTTATTTCAAAAGACTCTGAGCCCAGTAATCCGCCTTCCGGTCGGATCCCGGCTATGGCAGTGGGTAAACCGGGGTCTCTACAATCCGGAGCCTTCTTTTTAAGATTAAATGATGAATATCTGACTACTGTAGGTTCTCGAGCGTCAAAAAGGGCTTTCTAGAAGATTCGGGGGCAGATAGTGGGAAATGATCCCTGCTCTCCTTCCCTTTTTTGCTTTTTGACGATAGAGAAGCCCTACTACCGTTTCTGATTATCGAAAAGTTGCGAAGGGCATTCAAGGCGGATATTTGGTACTAATTAAAAACATCAATTTTCAGATTATGCTCTCCGCCTGGCTCGGGCAACTTCTTCTCATCGGTTGTTTCCTAGCACTGGCGATCCCTCATGTTTATCGTGAGACTCCGACTACCGACTGTATTGTGACCATTTGCCTTATGTTCCTGATTGGTCTCGTCATCATTTGTTCTATTTTCACAGAAATTTGGCAGTATATTTGTTGGCGGAGAAGCGGAAAAACGAAGAGAGGAGCCTACCTCAGCCCGGTTAGGATTACTCTCCACGTGGGTAAAATTCTCCTGACTTGTGCCGCCGTCTTCCTGGTCTTGGAAGGATTACAGTGGCATGGAGCATTCACAGACCTGATGCGTCTGCTCATCTTCCTTTTTATGTCTTTGATAGTGGAACTCTATCTCCTACTAATCATTGAAAAGGATAAGACGTCATAAAAAGAGCCAATTCCAACTCGCAAGGGAAATAAACGCAAACGAAGTAAAAATCATTACTACTTGTTCTCATTGTCTTGTTGTTTGGGCCGTTGTTATCAACAGGTTACTGTACTTCTCGGGTTACTGTAAACAAGTTTAGAGGGAACTATTAGTTCCATGCTGAAAGAAAAGAGAAAAGCCGTATCATGATTTCTTCGCGCTTTCTGATATGTCGCCTCCCCTCTCTTTCGGGGGGAAACTGTTCCAAAATTTCTACTCGTCCTCTATTTTCATAGGGTCGGAAGGTAGTTAGTACCTCAAACTTGGGTAATTAAACCAACGAGGAGGAGCGCTATCAGCTGATAGGGGAGGGGGACTGCCGAGATCAGTTGGGTGGTTCTCTAGTTTGGAGAGAAGAGGTCAGCGAGAGGGACGCCGAAACGCACCACGGCACCTTTCTGGAGCAAGCACAATTTCCAGCTGGGGAACTTCTTCAAAATTTAATTAGAAATTGCCACCAGGCTCTTCCGAATCACTCCAGTTCTCGCCCGCTGCTTGGAGAAGAAGAAAATTAAACTCCCGCCATTACGGGGCGTGTCATGAACGGGTAAAGTTGCCTGTAATACCACGTTTTCTGCCGGTCAACCCTATAAGCCAGTTTCGCCAGTTGAGCAGTCATTTTCAGCATCTCTTCGACTAGAAGAAGGTCCGCTTTCTTTTCTTTTGCTTTCTCTTCTACTACTTTTGCTGCTTTTCCTGTATTGTTGGGTAGCAGAAGTGCGCGCACCCGTACCGCCTAGGCACTCGTAAACCGCGCCCCTGACTCGGCGCCTATCATTCGCGCTCGCCATATAACTCATTTTTACTCGACGCACTGCAACGCTACCTCGCTCTCATTCTCCTCATGCTGCCGAGACTTTATGGGTGCGGGCCGGGCCTGCCCTCGAGCCATGCATGGTATAGTCCGTTTCCAACCCAAAAGCCTCGCGCCGGGAGACTTGGCGCAATTTTGAATTGTCGAATGGTTTTTGACTCTTTGTTTTGTGTGACTGTTTCTGGTTGTTTTTATTTTTAGAGAGCGGTTAGAGAGTAAATAACTTACGGAGAAGCATATTAAACGTGAAAAAAATTGAAACAACCAGAAACAGTCAAACAAAACAAAGAGTCAAAAACTATTCGACAATTCAAAATTGCGCCAAGTCTCCCGGCGCGAGGCTTTTGGGTTGGAAATGGACTATAACAGCGGGCCAGGCCGGGCCGGGCCTGCCCTCGAGCCATGCATGGACAACTCCCCGTCCTATTCCATATTCTTTAGATAGAAATGCCAGAAGGCAGAGAGCACCGCTGCCGTGCAAAACAAAAAAAGGGAGCGGTGGTTTGAGCCAAATGTTTTGGAAAAAGTTGCCTGTCCCAGTATTGTCCCCTTTTTCTACATTCCTGTCAAACCACGCTCCTACTTTTGAGTTTCTCTTTTTAAGATAGTGATATTTCTCGTGTTTTTAACATTTTCCTATCAGTTCCTCTTCAAGTTTTCAATTTTCAGCTCAAAAAATGAGCCATATGACAGCTGCTGAGATGGAGAAGAAGTTTGAAGGAGTGGAGAGGCGATTTTCCGATAGTAAGGAGCTTGAAAGGATCGAGGTAAGTCGTTTTTCATTTGTAAAAGCTCCTCTTTTTAACCTCCACATCAGAAAATAATCAACATTCTTTAGAAAATTCTAATAAATCGACTAAAATCCGAGGGTTGGGTGGAGAAGATGGAAAAAATGACTAGAGACGAAATTAAACGGCAGGTCGGAGCATTTTCTTTCATTTTTTTCAATTTTTCTAACGAATAACTGAGCTACAAGACTATTTTGGTTTCTAGTAATTTTGGTACTTCCATTTTTCAAGTTCTTTAGAAAACGGCGGGAATAGAAGTCATTCTAATGTTGAGAATATCGTAATTCCTATGTGAAAAAGAGAAACTCAAATTTTTAGGGAATAGACAACGTCACGGAGCAATATCTTTTCGATAAATTGAAGCTAGAAGGCCGAAAAAGCGTCTCAAACACGGCGAAGACAGAAGTCTACGAACTGATTAAGAAATGGATTCAAGAAGATACGGGCATCGAAGTTTGATCTCTTTCTCTCTTTACTTTGTTTATTTTTTGTCTTTCAAAATTAAAAATTATATTGAAGGAGTGTCGGTAGAAAATGCTGTAGAACTTGTAGTCTCAAATTATAAAAATAGAAGTTTGAGAAGCATTTCAGAACCCATCAATTCTTCGTTTTTCTCTTCTTCAAATGTTTCTCTTCAAATTCGTAAATAAAGAAACCTTTCCACATTGGATGATCATTTTCTTTGAGAGCGGAAACACTTACAATTGATCCCAGGGGTTCCCTGAAAAAGAAGAAGCGGAAAACGGCCAGAATTCGCTCTTCCTTTCGTGATAAAAAGAAAAATGCGCCGTTATCAGGCGCTCAGGCAGTCAATAAACCTCTCCCCGGTCCATTTTCTCACTCTTTTTGCATCTTACATTCAGTAAAATGGTCCTTTTGTAGGGTTTGACGTCAGCTATCAGCCAAAAAAAAGGCTTTTAGCCCCCAGGATGGCCGAGTATCGCTCTTTTGAAAATGTCGAATTTTTATCTCAATGACTTATCTCTTTACTCCTTGAACAATGACTGGGTTACGGTATTTTCATAAAAAGTAGACGGTCTAGAAAGTGGCGGAAAACGCACCCGGAAGCGTCTTTTACAGCATCATCCAACCAGCCAGGCAGCTGTCAGCAAACCTCTCGCCAGCCCAAGTTCTCATTCTTTGCAGCTGTCAGCAAACCTCTCGCCAGCCCAATTTCTCATTCTCTTTGCATCTCACATTCAGTAAAATTCATTTTAAGCTGTCAAAATGAGCGATGATCCACTGATGGCAATGTACGAAGCCCAGGCGATTAAGAAACAACAAGAAATTGATAGGTTGAAAAGAGAAAAAGAAGAATTGGAGGAAAAATTGAATAGAAAAGAAGAAGAATTGGAGGAAAACTTGAATGGAAATGAAGACGAATTGGAAAAAAAATTCAGCAAGCTTTGCAAGTATTTTGGGATCCCCCTAATACTAAGCTGTTTGATAAGTTCGTCCCTTTTTTACGTAACTTTTTATTTTGCATACGTTTTGAGGTGCTTTTGGTGTCAAAATGATTCTCTCCTAATTCCCCAGAATCGTAAGCACTTTGGATATGAGTTTCCTGTGACCCTGGCAAGTTAGCTTTCATAGAGTTTCGACCATTTTTGACACGAGGTGATGTGGTGACTCACCATGCAGCGTTCATAAAAAGTTAGGTTGGTCCTTTTGCTTTTGACGTCAGTTATCAGCCAAAAAAAGTTTATCCCGGTAGCCTCTAGGATGGCCGAGTAGCGCTCTTTTGAAAATGTCAAATTTGTATATAGGGAAACTCAACGGCAAAAATCCAATTAATTCCAATTACTTCAGCGTTGGAATGATTCTATAGATCTCGGCCTAACGAACAGCTTTTGTTCAAGTAGTAGAGAGGTAAGTCCAGAAATAGCCGAGATATACCGATTCTTCCCCGCCATGTTCGTTTGTATCCCACCTTCAGAAATGTCAAAAAAGGTCGAATCTCGATGATAGCTAACTTGCCAGGGTGATAGGAAACACCCATCCAAAACCATATACGGTTCTGGAAAATTCGGAGAGGATCATTTTGATACCAAAACTACCTTGAAAAGTAACGGCATGCAGGAGAGTGCAAAGCTCCACGTTGATGTGGCCATCATATTTCAACAGGAGGAAGGCGTTGAATGGAACAACCCACTGGTTGTTGTAATAGCGAACTCTGTCGCTTCCGACTTCTCCAATACGGACTTGAGTGCGGTCGTTTCTTCTCTTGTAGGCGGGGAAGCCGTCTCTGTCCATGTCCGTCACCTCTTGGAAGGACTTTGAGAATTTTTTGGAGCAGGAGTCATTCCTCCAGCACGGGGATCCGACACCACAGTCTCTGTGGATCATATGAGCCGAGACTTGAGCTCCAGCGTCTGGGGTTTCCGCCGAGATGGGGGTCACAGGATGCTCCTCCACAAGTCGGCCACTCTGGAAACCGCGTACTGGGCCGCCGGCGTGCCCAACAAACGCTGCTCAGACCAGGGACGGTACGCCATGGCCTATCATAATGGAAAAGTTGTCGACGTGCCGATTTTTGACCGTCTGCCTCTGGTTTGCGTCCAAGGACCGATCCCTCCCATCCCGAAAAGCGTCAGCCACTGCTACAAGTATTCGGTACCCGATGGCAACGGTGGCTGCAAGTGCAAAGCCGGCTTGATAGATGTTTTGGACTCTTCATTTAATGCGGACCAAAGTGTTATGAGATCCTATATTGGAAAATTCAATTTGAAGCCTGTAAGTAATCCTTGCAACTTCACTGTTTATTCCAATTTCTTTTCAGGGATATGTTTGCGTGGCGGACCCTTGTAAGCCTGATCGGAAAACGGAGGAAACTAATTTGGATGCTATTATTTTTGTGATTGATGGTTCCTCTTCCATTAAGCCACATAATTTCGAAAAGGTGCGCATTTTTCGTTTATATGGGCAATATTAACTGTCCAAGGAGGAAAAGCATAGATCATTGCTACAAGATGTATGCTATTTTTCAGATGAGAAAATTTCTTCTTAATGGTGCAAGCTGGTTGCCGAGACATGTTCGCATGCTTTTTTAACAATATAGTACTGAGGAGAGATGGTTGGGTTTATCGTATGAATTGGAGTGGAGACGTGGTTGGGTGCAGCAAGGCTGGAGCGTAGATCGATACAACGTTGCTGTAAAACAAGCGACGGACTTATATCTTAAGGGTTATACGCCCACCTATTGGGCTATATATCATGCGACAAATTGGTACCATGATAATACAGAGGTCAGAAGAGATAAAACCCTCCACCGTATTTTGAAACCCTCCAAAAAAATTTGAAATCAAGTGTCCCTATAATTTCTGGCCGGACTGTACGCTCAAAGGAATTTTTGTCCAGTATTTTAATATACAGTCCGGTCAAAAATGATATATCCACCCTATTTTTTGGGGCTAGAGCACGGCCTTTAGACTTTTCGGAAAAACTGCGAGCGCCACTCGATTCCCCGACCTCAAAAACCCCTGAGGGAAAAAAACCACCAAGTGTGTGCCCGTTATGCTAAAGTTACGTCATTATTTCGAAAAACAGGCGGTCAAAAAAGATATATCCACTCAAACAAAAGGTAACAAAACAACGGTTTATTCAACATTCCCTCACTCAATAACCGGTCGGTGCTCCCTGGCGAGCTCCGACTTCAAATAAGCGACGAGGAATCGACTCGGCCACCTTTTTCAACAGGGCTACGTCCAATTTGTTCCACTCCTGTTGGATGGAGGTCTTCAGCTCGGCGACGGTCGCATACTGGCGCCCTCCTGCGTAAACCCGGCGGACCAAAATCCCGAAAAGGTTCTCCACGGGGTTCAGATCAGGACTGCACGCAGGCCAGTCCATCACTGTCACGTTCCTCGCCGTTAACCACTGTTTAGTGGAACGGCTCACGTGAATGGAGGCGTTGTCGTGCTGAAACACGTACCCCTGCTGGGCATTGGTGTTCAGGTAGGGCAGGAGTTGGTTCTGGAGCTCGCCAGGGAGCACCGACCGGTTATTGAGTGAGGGAATGTTGAATAAACCGTTGTTTTGTTACCTTTTGTTTGAGTGGATATATCTTTTTTGACCGCCTGTTTTTCGAAATAATGACGTAACTTTAGCATAACGGGCACACACTTGGTGGTTTTTTTCCCTCAGGGGTTTTTGAGGTCGGGGAATCGAGTGGCGCTTGCAGTTTTTCCGAAAAGTCTAAAGGCCGTGCTCTAGCCCCAAAAAATAGGGTGGATATATCATTTTTGACCGGACTGTACAATGACGTAAAGTGACAGCTACTTTTTTTCGATTATGAATAAAAAAATTATGTCATCAGATAGAGAATTTGATGCTGATAACGAGTAACTATATTAAAAAATTCAGTTGACTAAACCAAAACGGTACAAGAGTTGTAAAGTTACAAAAATGGCCACATGTTTTTTTGAGTTCAGCTATCGAGTCATATGTCATTCGATAGAGAATTAAAAGTTATGTAGGCCTGATTTTTTTCAAAACTTGAAATGATAAAATTCGCGAGTTAGGCGCGCCGAAAGTTTGTTGCAGCGAAAATCGATTTTTGATGGCGACGTACCACCATGGCATGTTATATGTCATTCGATAGAGAATGAAAAACTGTGCATGTGTGCCAAGTTTCAGCTCTGTAGTCTGTAAAATAACCGAATACCAGGTCGCCGAAGTTGTCAAAAATTCATGTTTTGCAAGCTCGCATATGACATTCTTAACAATCCAAAAGTGCAAATGTGAGGTCAGAAAGTAGTGTATCTTGACGTGCTGATCATTTTAAGATATTAAACTTATCAAAAAGTCCATTTGGAAGGCGAGCTATAAGGTTTTTGAAAATGAGTGGCGCACCCAGTTTGAGCTCAAATCGGTCAAAAAAGTACCTAGATTTTTTTTGAGCTCACAAGATGAAACCTATGCCAATCGATAGCTCTCCGAAAGTTATGTAGATGTGTAATTTTTTTTTAATTTTTGGTCATAATATAAAGGAGTTAGCCGCAGTGAAACATCAGCTGCCGAGATCTTACGGGTGCAAAGTGCGAAATATTTTTTTAGCAGCTTTTCCAAAAATTATTAGTTATTTCGAGAGAACTTTTAGTGCTGATCACGGTGGTGTAAATAAAAAAATTTGAAAAAGCCAAAATAAAATAGTTATAATCATTTTCATTATTAGTTCTTTCATTCAACTTGAAATTAATTCAACTTGTCTTATTTCAACTTATGAGATGACTGTCTCCTCGTGCTATTTGAGACGTCTGCGGGATGCCTATTGCCTAGCTGTATGACATGCCTAATGTCAAAGTTCTAATAAGCGTGCTGGGCAGATTATTGCCAAACTATTTACATTTTACCGAATTAGTAATATGGAAATGCGCTTCGGTTTGTTGCCCTACAGGACCTCAATTCACGACAATATTCCCATCTCACTCGGTTATGACTCGCCTATTGGATGCGGGTTGACCATTTGACCTGCTAATTGAACAATTGGACTGTGGTTGGACATTTTGATAGGTCTATTTCATTCGAGTTCTTCAAATCTTCAAAGGCCGTTGTCTCCTATCATTCATTAAAACATGCCATTCAGAATTCATAAAGCTTATAACAAGGTGTTTTGTGATAATATATTTGATAATATGGATATTACTTGTTAACGTTAACAATCTCAACGGACTGGTGTGAGTAATTACATGAAATCAACGAAAGCAGTAATCAGGAAGATCGATGTGGGCATTATGTTTCCTCTCACGACGAAACCATCTATCGTTTTGTTCCCCTAATTTTTATTTTATTGAAGACTTTTCAGCTTCGCTTCCGCTTTCATATTCAAATTAGCTCTGTCAATAGATTGAAAGAGGAAAAGAAGAGTGACCGAATGAGGGTGTAGATCGAAAGATATAGGATTAGGAATGTCATGTTGGCAATACGAATCAAATAGGAATGTCAACCGACAAACCGAGTACGGCAGGAATGTCAAAACCATTGACCGGGGACAGTATACGAGTCAAAACGAGCAGCCGACTCCAATCGGAATGCCAATCGGCAGTCAACCGGCAGACCGACAAACCGAGTACGACAGGAATGTCAGGCCGACTGAATACGAGTAGACTACGGGCTTGTAAAATGACAGAACCTATTGAATTAGCATTATTGAAGTAAACCATGAGTTAGCGCGCGCGTCTGGCCGCCGCCGGCGGCCAAAGGCGCCAAGCAGGGTGAATTGCTTTACCAAAGTTAAACCCTTTTTCTATAGCCAGCCGGGTTTGGTCACCCTATGGTTAAAATAGTCTGGGATTTGCCAAAGGGGGATCTCGACCGAATCCAACGGAACGGAGTAGACCCCAGCGCGGAGCCTCCGCCAACACGAATCGGGGGCGTCGGCCGGCCTTCCACAAGGGCGTCTTCCATAAAAACTAGGCACTTCTAGTCCTAGGAGAAAGGTGAGTTTTTTTTTAATAAAAATGTTATTTGATCCGAAATTTCCAGCTGAATCTACAGTTCCCGATAATACCCTCAATGAAAGTAAGTTGAATCCTGAGAAAAATTGAAAGATTTTCAGTCTGGGTAGCTCTCAGCCTTTTACAGAAACAAATTGTCGCCGGGAACAGTGTACAAATACAGACGACTGCTGCTATACAACAAAATGTTGAAGTTCTATCAACAAAAAGTGAGTCGGACTCTTTTATAAAAGTATTTTTCCAGTTGATCAAATTTTAAAATCGATAACAAAGCAGCGAGAACGTCTAGATTCTTTGGAACTAAAACACCCAGTCAAATTCAGCTGTATTCAAAGAAAGAAGATGGCCAACTCAAAGGAGACTGTATGTTTTTTTAGAAAAAACTAGAAGAGTTTCAGACAAAATTGTCCGTCGTTCTGATATTTTCTAGCCTAAACTGCATAGTTTTTTCGTTGTTACCGGGGATGAGGTGAACTTTACGAGAACCCGACTTGAAATAAGTCGTAGGTGATATTCTTCGGATTTTTTCGTTTGCAGTCCTCGTCTACTTTTGATCCAGGATTATTGTAGAAATATTCCATTTTATCTAGACGTTTTAGAGAAGGGATCGTCCCTTATTCCAGACAAGCCAGTTAGAAAAAGCCGAAACAGCTTTCTACATTTCTTTCTTGTTATTTTTTTTCACTTTCCTTTATAATTTAGAAATTTCACATCAAAGTTATTGAATCAATTTGATGTTTATGAAAAAAGAAGAAATAGACGATTTGCTCACCGCCAGAAGGAGAATTTTAGCTGTTCGAGTTTCCCCCCTTTTCTTGGGTCCCTGGCAGTCGATTTGACCTTATTCACTTATTCCAAAATTAACTAGAACTATTTCAGGTTCTAATCGTTGGTGGAGTACGAGATCATGAATCTCTTTCCCGAATGACCATTTGGAACAAAAGCCAAGCAGAATGGACGGAGCTCCTCACGGATTGGGATGGGGCGGCGCTGCCTATCTCAACGAATAAATTTACATCTTCGGCGGTTGCCCAAAAGCCAAATCTTTATACAAATTGGGTAAACATATGAAATGGACACAATTGGCGGATATGAACGAGGGACGCGGCTACATCTCCAGTTGTTCTCTGGAAATTGATGGATTTATTTGGGTATTTGGAGGAAATAATAATTTTGGCCCGTTGAAAAGTGTCGAGCGATATGATCCAAAAAAAAACAAATGGACTCTAATCCGGTGCTCTACCATTGAGCTAACCGCTCGCATTTGCGCCGACTCCTAATTCTCTTTACATGACCACAACCCTGACAGTTTTCTTTCAAGGAAAGGAAGAAACCAACGGGTACTGTAAAAAAATGATTCCTTTTTGTTCCTTTTTGTTTCAATAGGTCCTGCGAAGACCCGCCCTGAGATACCCGTTAGAATGGACCTATAGGAAGTGCAAAGGGCCTAAAATAAGATTTACCAGCTCTGGTTCATTGGACAGCTCCATCCCACGCTACAGTATCCCCGTTAATAAAATCCATTTTAGACAAATGAAATACGTTCGAAGTTTTGGTGCTGCCGCTGTCTGGAATGGGAAAGTAATCATTTGTGGCGGCCGCGGGTGCTCCAATGTGATCCTGTCCAGTGTGGAATGTTTTGATCCTCAACTTGGCTTGTGGTCCGAATGGGAAAAGCTGCCGTCTCCACGAAGTGGCCATTCTCTTGTTTCTTATCAAAATAGACTGATTTTAATGGGAGGCTATATAGAAGATCTACAGGCTGCTGACTCCGTTTATAAGGTAGGAGCATTTATCACGAGGACATTTTCTTTACTTACCGGCTGAAATTTCAGGGAATGTACTACCAGGGCCCGGGCCAGGATCAGCACCTTCATCCGGGATAATTTGATATTCAGGATTTCTTCAATTTTTTAAACTGTAAAAAGAAACCTTTCCACATTGGATGATCATTTTCTTTGAGAGCGGAAACACTTCCAATTGATCGCAGGGGTTCCCTGAAAAAGTAGAAGTGGAAAACGGCCAGAATTCGCTCTTTCTTTCGTGATAAAAAGAAAAATGCGCCCTTATCAGGAGCTCTTCCTGTCGTGATAACGGCCAGAATGCGCCCTTATCAGGAGCTCTTCCTGTCGTGATAACGGCCAAAATGCGCCCTTATCAGGCGCTCTACCGGTCGTGATAACGGCCAGAATGCGCCCTTATCAGGCGCTCAGGCAGTCAATAAACCTCTCCCCGGTCCATTTTCTCACTCTTTTTGCATCTTACATTCATTTTCAGGCTGAATTTTTTTTCCAATTCTTCTTTTCTGAAAAGCTGAAAATTTCAGCTATCAAAATGAGCGATGATCCACTTATGGCAATGTACGAAGCCCAGGCGATTGAGAAACAACAAGAAATTGATAGGTTGAAAAGAGAAAAAGAAGAATTGGAGGAAAAATTGAATGGAAATGAAGACGAATTGGAGGAAAACTTGAATGGAGAAAAAGAAGAATTGGAAAAAAAATTGACAAAGCTTTGCAAGTATTTAGGGCTCCCCCTAATACTAGGCTGTTTGATAAGTTCGTCCCTTTTTACGTAACTTTTTATTTTTTTTGCCTTTTATGAGGTGCTGTTGGTGTCAAAATGATTCTCTCCTAATTCCCCAGAATCGTAAGCACTTTGGATATGAGTTTCCTCTGGCCCTGGCAAGTTAGCTTTCATAGAGTTTCGACCATTTTTGACACGAGGTGATGTGGTGACTCACCATGCAGCGTTCATAAAAAGTTAGGTTGGTCCTTTTGCTTTTGACGTCAGTTATCAGCCAAAAAAAGGTTTTTAGCCCCCAGGATGGCCGAGTATCGCTCTTTTGAAAATGTCGAATTTGTATATAGGGAAACTCAACGGCAAAAATCCAATTAATTCCAATTACTTCAGCGTTGGAATGATTCTATAGATCTCGGCCTAACGAACAGCTTTTGTTCAAGTAGTAGAGAGGTAAGTCCAGAAATATCCGAGATATACCGATTCTTCCCCGCCATGTTCGTTTGTATCCCACCTTCAGAAGTGTCAAAAAAGGTCGAATCTCGATGATAGCTAACTTGCCAGGGTGATAGGAAACACCCATCCAAAACCATATACGGTTCTGGAAAATTCGGAGAGGATCATTTTGATACCAAAACTACCTCGAAAAGTGCAAAAAATAAAAAGGTACGTAAAAAAGGGACGAACTTATCAAACAGTTTAGTATGCGCTGTTGTATTTCTAATTCCTTGGACAGCCGTTGATAATACGACAAAAAGAAAATCCACTTCAGAAACTGTGAGTTATTTTTTAGATTTAGCATAGGCCTCCGTTTAGATTTTGATTATGGGAGGAAGGAAAAATTATTCGACCTTCGCTGGGATGGCAGTGTTGAGCCAGAATAGAACAAAATGGATTGAAATAGAAATGGAATTACCTGATGAAGCTTTTGGTAGAGGAGCAATTTATCTCAATGGAGAAATCTATTTATTTGGTGGTCGGTGGAATCGAAAAGCTTTGTATAAATTGGACAAAAATCTGAAATGGATCCGACTGGCTGATATGAATGTTGCTCGCTGGGGGATTGAAAATAGTTGTTTGGAATGGAATGGAAATATTTGGGTATTTGGAGGATATGATGAAAGCCAACTCCTAAAAAGTGTGGAAAGATACGATCCGAAGGAGAATAAATGGACATTAATGGCGTGAGTTTAGTTTCGATTTTCTCTTTTGTTTGGATAAGTGAAAACCAGATTATTAACAGATTTTAGAGATATGAAAATTGCAAGATCTTTTGCTGCAGCGGCAGTATGGAACAATAAAATAATTATTTGGGGTGGATGGATTGGAAAGTATATCATCGGGAATTCTGCAGAATGTTACAATCCTGAAGATAACAGCTGGAATGAATTTACTCCTTTACCAAAGCACCTCGGTGGTCATCCACTCGTTACTTATGAAAATAAGCTTATTCTATTTGGTGGATGGGCTGGCAAAGAGGCAACAAACGCCGTGTGGGAGCTCGACCCTCAAGTATCAAATGCAAAATGGAAATCGTTGCCGCCAATGAAATATCCTTCCGCCTATTGTGCTGGAAAAATCCTTGACCAAGAAATCTATGCAATTGGTGGATGGCAGGAAGAAGATTTCTATCAGAGTCGAGTTGAAATATTCGATGGAGAACGATGGCGAGATGGAGCAGCTCTTCCTTATTCGTGGGCTTTTATGTCCTCTGTGATTATTCCCCCAACCTTGGTTGATCGTCTTTGCCAGTACAAAAAAGAATAAATCGAAAATAAATTTGTTATTTCTTATAAATCTTCTCAAAAATAGACCAAAACACTAATATTCGACATAAATTCAAGACAGCAGAGGCGTTGTTTCCTGACTTTTTTGTCGCTCTCGACAGCAAAAAACTGCGGAAGTCACGAAGATTATGGTGA
This sequence comes from Oscheius dolichura, assembly GCA_932521035.1. Lineage (NCBI taxonomy): Eukaryota > Metazoa > Nematoda > Chromadorea > Rhabditida > Rhabditidae > Oscheius > Oscheius dolichura. Next base: position 7,695,682 of record OW051493.1, read on the forward strand.
AGAGAATAATTCCTTCTCGCGATGCTTTGGCAGAGTCAAAAAGAAGGAATCGGCAATGATATCCAGCCCCAGATGAAGCCTCGAAGTGTTCAGAAGGCAATTTCAATGATTGGCGAGTCGGCAAGCCTTGACGAGCCAATAAATCAGAAAAAGTTCCCAACAATGCCGAAATTTTCCACGAAACGTCAGGTTTTCGACACTTTTTAATGAAAAATACTGTATTTTTTTCTTAGATTTCAATTATTCAACACGCAGAAGACCTGGAAAATCAACAAAACCGAGTCACATTGTGGGCAAGTATGGAGGATTTGCGACAGCCGCAGAGAAATTCGAGTCAAGTGGCGTTTTATTAGAAGAAAAAGAAAGAAAAAGATTTAAATCTCAGCTACGTGTATCCCTGCTCAAAAAAAGAGAAAAGAAGATTTTGTACATTTCATACGGACCGAGTGATGATCTCAATTTGTCATAATAAAGCTGTATTTATAATCTAACTTTCTATAATAAAAGACGTTATGTAACCGACCCCTTTTTTTGAGTGAGAAAATTGAGAGTAGGCTCATTAATTTTTGCTATTCGCTCTTTCTTTCGTGATAAAAAGAAAAATGCGCCCTTATCAGGAGCTCTTCCTGTCGTGATAACGGCCAAAATGCGCCCTTATCAGGCGCTCTACCGGTCGTGATAACGGCCAGAATGCGCCCTTATCAGGAGCTCTTCCTGTCGTGATAACGGCCAAAATGCGCCCTTATCAGGAGCTCTTCCTGTCGTGATAACGGCCAGAATGCGCCCTTATCAGGAGCTCTTCCTGTCGTGATAACGGCCAAAATGCGCCCTTATCAGGCGCTCTACCGGTCGTGATAACGGCCAGAATGCGCCCTTATCAGGCGCTCAGGCAGTCAATAAACCTCTCCCCGGTCCATTTTCTCACTCTTTTTGCATCTTACATTCATTTTCAGGCTGAATTTTTTTTCCAATTCTTCTTTTCTGAAAAGCTGAAAATTTCAGCTATCAAAATGAGCGATGATCCACTTATGGCAATGTACGAAGCCCAGGCGATTGAGAAACAACAAGAAATTGATAGGTTGAAAAGAGAAAAAGAAGAATTGGAGGAAAAATTGAATGGAAATGAAGACGAATTGGAGGAAAACTTGAATGGAGAAAAAGAAGAATTGGAAAAAAAATTGACAAAGCTTTGCAAGTATTTAGGGCTCCCCCTAATACTAGGCTGTTTGATAAGTTCGTCCCTTTTTACGTAACTTTTTATTTTTTTTGCCTTTTATGAGGTGCTGTTGGTGTCAAAATGATTCTCTCCTAATTCCCCAGAATCGTAAGCACTTTGGATATGAGTTTCCTCTGGCCCTGGCAAGTTAGCTTTCATAGAGTTTCGACCATTTTTGACACGAGGTGATGTGGTGACTCACCATGCAGCGTTCATAAAAAGTTAGGTTGGTCCTTTTGCTTTTGACGTCAGTTATCAGCCAAAAAAAGGTTTTTAGCCCTCAGGATGGCCGAGTATCGCCCTTTGGAAAATGTCGACATTTTATATAGGGGAATTGATCAGTAAAAAATAAATTGCTTGCAAGCTCTTCAATATTACTGTCAATTGATAGATCTCAGTCTAACTAACAACTTTTGTTCAAGGAGTAAAGAGATAAGTCATTGAGATAAAAATTCGACATTTTCAAAAGAGCGATACTCGGCCATCCTGGGGGCTAAAAGCCTTTTTTTGGCTGATAGCCGACGTCAAACTCTGCAAAAGGACCAACCTAACTTTTTATGAAAGCTGCATGGTGAGTCACCACATCACCTCGTGTCAAAAATGGTCGAAACTCTATGAAAGCTAACTTGCCAGGGTCACAGGAAACTCATATCCAAAGTGCTTACGATTCTGGGGAATTAGGAGAGAATCATTTTGACACCAAAAGCACCTCATAAAAGGCAAAAAAAAATATAAAAAATTACGTAAAAAGGGACGAACTTATCAAACAGTTTAGTATGCGCTGTTGTATTTCTAATTTATTGGACAGCCGTTGATAATACGACAGAAAGAAAATTCACTTCAGAAACTGTGAGTTATTTTTTAGATTTTGCATAGGCCTCCGTTTAGATTTTGGTTGTGGGAGGAGCGAAAAATCATTCGACCTTCCCTGGGATGGTAGTGTTGAGCCAGGATAGAACAAAATGGATTGAAATAGAACTGAAATTACCTTATGAGGCTTCTAGCAGTGGAGCAATCTATCTCAATGGAGAAATCTATTTATTTGGTGGTTTGAATAATCTTAAAGCTTTGTATAAATTGGACAAAAATCTGAAATGGATTCGATTGGCTGATATGAATGTTGGACGCTGGGATATTCAAAATAGTTTGGAATGGAATGGAAATATTTGGGTGTTTGGAGGAGCAGATAAATATGATAAACCTCGAAAAAGTGTGGAAAGATACGATCCGAAGGAGAATAAATGGACATTAATGGCGTGAGTTTAGTTTCGATTTTCTCTTTTGTTTGGATAAGTGAAAACCAGATTATTAACAGATTTTAGAGATATGAAAGAGGCCAGAACTTATGCAGCAGCGGCAGTATGGGACAATAAAATAATTATTTTGGGTGGATGGATTGGAGTGTTTACCGTCACGGATACTGCAGAACGTTACAATCCTGATGATAACAGCTGGATTGAATTAACTCCTTCACCAAAGCCCCTCGGTGGTCATTCACTCGTTACTTATGAAAATAAGCTTATTCTATTTGGTGGACAAAGCAACGGAGACGTAATAAACACCGTGTGGGAGCTCGACCAAGAATCAAATGCAAAATGGAATCCCTTGCCGCCAATGAAATATCCTTCCGCCCATTTTGCTGGAATAATCCTTAACCAAGAAATCTATGCAATTGGTGGACAACAGAAAACACGTATAAGTTCGAGTCGAGTTGAAATATTTGATGGAGAACGATGGCGAGATGGAGCAGCTCTTCCTTATTCGTGGACTCATATGTCCTCTGTGATTATTCCCCAAACCTTGGCTGATCGCCTTTCTCAGTACAAAAAAGAATAAATAAATTTGTTATTTCTTATAAATCTTCTCAAAAATAGACCAAAACACTAATATTCGACATAAATTCAAGACAGCAGAGGCGTTGTTTCCTGACTTTTTTGTCGCTCTCGACAGCAAAAAACTGCGGAAGTCACGAAGATTATGGTGAAGAGAATAATTCCATTGACCAGGGGCAGGGCAAACGAAGAAGCGCTCTGAAATAAGCAGATTTCCATATAAATCAAGTTTATTTTCAATCATGGAATAGAAAGAAAACCATTTCTCACAATTCATTCCTGCCGTGTAATCAGCTCATCGTATTCTTTCATCTCTTTCAGCCAATAGTCCACAACGTCTTTTCTGTATCCTGCCATCATTTTTGGACTTTCTCCTTCTGCTTTATTCGATTTAAACTGGAAATAATTGGCCGTTGTTCCATTCAATTTTATCCAGTCTGTAACAATTCACGAGGATCAAGGTCTAGAATTTTCTAAAGTTTTTTCACTTCTGACGGGGAATTAGGGTAGTGTAAAATATGAATGAGAAGGGAAAATTCAAAGAGACCGCGCCATTTTGCAGGTAATTTGATTATTTTCCAAGCACCAAGAATTTCTACAAAGAAAAGACCCACGATGATTCTCATTTCTCCTATCTGTTACAAATTTCTTCAATAACTCCTCCGAATTCTTCAATCCAATAAATCTTCCCACTTCTATCCCGGAATAATCTTCTTTCTTAAAAAATTCAAACTGTCGCCCCGGCCAGAACATTTCGAAATTCTCGTCTTTTGTCCCTAGAGGTGGGTCAAATGTCAGTCCATAGAGCTCGTAGCCGTCTTCTTCGGCTTTTCTCTGAGCCTGGAGGATTTGAGTCTCGGTGGGGTTCTTGAAACAGGCAAAGGAAGATTCTTCTGAGGCAAGGAGACACTAAAAAATTATTGTTTTTATGAAGGTGCCGGAGGAAAACCACCCCAGCCTCCATCAGTACTCAAGAAATAGGAATGAAGGCACTGTAACAGACAAGAGAAAAAAATACAGAGAGAACAGTTGCAATTTGCTCGGCGAGGATTTATTAACGAGTATCCTTGAAAAATGATTTCTCACTTTGCCGGCGATGGTAGAAAAACTCGTATCGGCTGCCACGGGCCGCTTTATTCGTAAGCCCGTCTCCTGGCTTCCTCGACTTGTTGCCGGTCGATGGAGGCACAGACAATTAGCGGTACCAGCGGTTCTCTCAGCGTGTCCTGGAGGTCCTGGTAACTGGTCATAGTAATAATATCCTTGTTTTTGTCCAATACGTCCAAATCTATATAACGACGGTCAAAATTTCCCACTGCCACATATTTAACATCGATACCGTTGTTACGAGCTTAAACACAATTTGAGGCATCATCTAATATTTAACTGTACATCTATACAGAAACGAAAACCACTCACATGATCAATTATTCCTTGCCTATTAGCAAGCCCAGAAGCGTAACCAAATAAGGTTTCTGACAGTTCCTTTAAAAATTTGACGGTCGGATATTTTTGCTTCTCCCACTTTCCCCTACAACCCGTCAAATCCGAACAAACGACAGGTCATACGGACAGAGACCTCCCCATTATTAGGGTAGGATAGTTCCTCCGTTTTTTTACCAATGTTTTTTACAGTAGCTCTGCTTCAAAGTTTGCAGACTCCCTCCTTGGACTCCATCGTAGCAAAAGATAGACAGCTCTCACTCCCCCTGCCGGTATCTCCCCATTGTCTGCGCTGCGTCTCTCTTGTCTACCAAACAATTTCCTGATCTCTAAAACGTACAAAAACATCATTACAAGAAACGCTTCAGCATAAAAGCAGCCCTCGGCCGTCATCTTCCCCACAACAATGCTGCGTCCTGTCGTAGCCATGTTGGCTGTGTGCTCCCTCGTCAACGGGGTCTATGACCCCAGGCTCGCCCAAGTGACCTGCTCCGAAGGAGGTGAGTAACCTTATTTCTGAGCGACCGTTAAAGGGACAGTAGCGCAGGTTTTGAATTTACCGTATCCGACGGTAAATTTCAGAGTACGTGTAAACATCATGCACGAAATTTTTTGAAAATTCACGATTTTCGATGTAAAATAATCATTTTCTTTGAGTGCTGACATTAATATCATCTGCTTTTTATTGCAATAAAATAAGCACATCATAACGAGCATTTTGACATATGAACGACCAAAAAATTCGTCAAAAATGATTTTTTCACTCAAAATCTTCAGTTTTGGTGCATTTTCCGAAAATCATCACTCAAAAAAAGGGGTCGGTTACATAACGTCTTTTATTATAGAAAGTTAGAACTAGGTTGACCCAGTTATGCTCGTGGGCCGCGTTAGAATCTCCCCGTGCCGCTGGTTTTGGTCGAAATCCCAGGCTTTGACAAAACCAAAGCCGGGCCATTCTGACCGCTGGCTGACCGAGGTCATTCGATGGCGCTTCTTCGTGTATTGGCGGTTTATTTTTTGCTAAGCTCTGGCGCGTAACAGTGACGAATCGACAGCACTTTACCAAAGTTAAGCTCTTTTTCTATAGCCAGCCGGGTTTGGTCAGCCGGCGGTCAAAAATGGTTTCGCTTTTAGTTTTGTAAAGTTCTGTAATCCTGACCAAAATCAACGGAACGGAGTAGACCCCAACGCGGTTATTACCTAATGTTTGAGTGAGTTGTCACAAGCGAGCTTAAAACTGTCACAAGTGGACCAGAAAGCGTAAAAACAATCTTTTTTTTTCATTTCAAAATGTTTCGCATCCACAAGCTGTTGCTTTTTCTTATTCTTCTTGCGACGCCAGGAGAGGCTCATTGCCCCGCAAACAGGATTGTAGCCGACGCTACAAAGAGAAGGAATGACACGGCCGAAAGAGCCAGACTGGCTGCTGGCGCGGAAAGAAGAAGGACAAGGAGAGCAGCTTCATATGTTGAAGATGATGAGAGCGGTGAGTTTCTTTGAAAGAAATTGATCCAAACTTGTAGAGGAAGATAGGGAAAGTGAGGAAGGTGAGTACCTGACACCGCAACAGCGACGAGACAAAAAGAGAAATGGAACACGGAAGAAGGGAAGCAAGATAGGAGAAGCGTCAAGAAAAAGGAAGCCGATCACGGTGAAGAAAGATTCAGTGTCAAAGAAAAGAGGAAGGCCAGCTTCCCACCCCGAGTTAGGTGCTGGCGTGTCCGTGGAAGAAAGCAGTGTAACGGCTTCAAAGAGACGAGGTCGCAAACCTCAAATAAAGGTTATCGTAGAAGCAAAAAAAAGCCGCTATAGCTCAAGAGTCGGTGGTAGCGGAAGAGAATTCGGTAATAGTCGCAAACAGTAGCACAAATGTGAATGGTGATTTTCTGCTGCTACTTTTACATACAAAAAATTGATTAAGATATTGAGTGTTTGCAATTGGACGATTTGAGTATCATCACACCCCAGAGAACAAGACGGAAGCCTAACCTTGTCATTTATCGCGAATCAACCGTTGAGGAAAGTGTGGAGGATCAAAGTAACGAATGGAAAACGGCCAAGCAGGATTTTGAAGAGCGCTATAAAGTGAAAGAAGGAATGCCAAGACCCAGTGCAGCAAGGGTGAGAAAACATCGAGACAATGGCGAAGAGGAGAGCGACAGCGATGACAGCTCGGACGATGTACCCTCACCCCGTAAAATACTTTTTAAGGCTTTCTACTTTTCGATTCAGAAAATTTGCCCGCTTGTCGCCTTGGAGACATCGAGGAATGCTCCTTCTGTTCAGCAGAACATTATCCAAATGGGCATGTCTGCTGTGACAATGGGGCAGTCTTCATCAAGCCGATGCGCCGCCTGCCTCAGGAGATGTTCAATTTGCTGTTTGGAAAGGGCGTCAATGCGAAACTGTTCCGAGCTCGTATACTCAGCTACAACAACGCTTTCGCCTTTGCCAGTGTGCAATATAACCGGATCCCAGCTGCTGCCCACGGGGTTCAGAGTGTCAAAGTCCAGGGTTGGTGGAAATTCGTCAAAAATAGGCAACGTTTCAGGAAATCCTGGGCACTTTCCATCTTGTGCGTTGCCCTTTGGGAATAACGACCCGCTGTATGGCAATGTTTATCTGTATTGCGGAGATAAAGCAGTCGATATAAGAATGAACGCCTACATCCAGCTGAATAAGGAGGTTGTGTGTGGAGAAATTATCGGCGAGGAAGACAGAAAAGCCCCTGGAAGTGGAGATCGCGTCCGTATGAAAATAATAAACGCGAATCAAGTCCTGCGCCGACCAGCAGAATTTTCCACGAAAAATTGAACATCCTGAAGCGTCTCCTGAACGTGCCGGACAAGATCTGCGCCTTCTTCAGGAGCCATGACCGCTCCATGCGCAATCACGTCGACGCTCAAGAAGCGCACATCAAGAACTGCGCTGCCTTGATGTTCAGATCGGCCAAGCTCATTGACGAGTTGAAGAAGAAGCTGAGGTGGCATTAAAAGATGAAGGGATAGGAATTATTCAATTATAGCGAGAAAGAAGAAGAACTCCGTGAGGCCAATAAGAAGGTTGGAGATTTGGAGGACATGGTTTTCCAAAGTGGGGCTGATCTCCACCTTCTTGATACGACAGCTGAAGAAGAACCCGGACCCGGAGCCGGAGAAGAAGAAGAAATGGAAGAATGATCTCCGTCGCTGCCCTGTTCCTACCCTCGTGGTGGGAACAGGGATTTCTTTCCCATAAACTGTTTATTTACCGTTTTTTACTCTTTTCAACTGGTAATCAGACTCTTTTCAACTGGTAATCAGACTCGAATACCAGTTTTCGCTTTCCCTGTCAAAGCCGGGGATCTCCACCAAACCAATGGAACGGGGGAGACTGTAACGCGGAGCCTTGACTCACGCCTACAGCCCCCCGCGGGGTGAGACTGGAATGCGAGCCCAGGCCCCCCTCGCTTTTCGTTTTGTCAAAGCCGGGGATCTCGACCAAAACCAACAGAACGGGGGAGACTCTAACGCGGAGCCTCCGCCAACACAAAACGGGGGCGTCGGCCGGCCAAGGCGCCCCTTCCACAAGGACGTCTTCCATAAAAACTGGGCACTTCTAGTCACTATTCTATAATAATATGCGTTATGTGACCGATTGAGAGTAGGCTCATTCGAACCGATAATTTTTGCTCTCTCAAACTGCACTTTTAGATTTTTTTGAAAGTGAGGGAGTGAGGAGGAAGCGAGCTTTTAAATTTCGAAAATGGCACGATCGTCAAAAATAACATAAATATTAGTTGAATAACAAAGGCGGAACTAAGTTACGCAAAAAAAAATTAACCCGGAACTTAGTTACGGAAGCGAAAAAGGAGGCGGAACTTAGTTCCGGCAGCCAAGAGGAAGAGTCACAAGAATGTGGCCCAGTGTCCATGCAAGGATGGCCTGATGCTTTATGGATGTTGTTGTGAATCTTTCTGTCATTTTTCGCTGATTTTACCCGTAAAAGGGTGATTAGGACAGTTTTCCCTTTCGTTACCGCGTTTATTTCCGTTTTAGGAAGCCATATAACTTTCATCTGGGAAGTTTTTATCAATCCGCGATCTGAATTTTGAACTGAACTTTTCTTGTTTTCTCTGGGCAATAAATTCCCGATTGGAAAAATATGGGCAATGGACCTGGTTTCTTCCAAAGAAAATACCCCAATTTCAGTCTCCCAATGCCCGAAAGGTTTCCACGAATCCGGAGCATACTGTATGCATCACGATGAGGACACATTCTGGACAGATGCCGACGCCCAGGATCAACTGAAGGCGCTACTCAACGCCGGCTCCTGCTAACCGAATTCTCCACGTTTTAAGATTTATCGATTATCTAATAATTATTTCGATGCTATCGTGATATCTAACTGTAAATTATGCAAGTATTCCCCTCTGACCATCCAAAAGAGAGAATCTCACCCACCTGAATCTATCCTGGTGCATATTGAACCCATTTCTTTGTAAGATTTCAATGTGAAAATAAATATCTTTTCATCTCTTCCGTCTTCAATCCACTGCAGCTACTATTTTGCAAAGAAAACCGCTGTGTGATTCTTCATCCATGTTTCTTCCACATTTTTCCCTTGTTCATCCTGTTCCATACATTTTCTGACTGTTCATCCATGTTTTCTCTGAACATTGTCCGAGCTTGTGTTTAATTCTACCGATTGAGTTTCTCGGCATTTTCTTTTTGTCCTCTCAAAATATTGCTTTCCAATATAAGACGGCTTTTTTTTAAATGTTTATTAACAATTTTAACGAGTAGTTCCGCATACAAAATGGTTATGTCTACAGTTTTCATCAAGTAGCGGCAATCATGCAGAGAAAGTCGTACGAAACATAACACTGATTGTTGTACCAGAGACCAAGATTGGGTGGATTCGCATCAATCTAAAACATAGCGGTCTTCTACTAGATTTTTATATTTTTTACCACCATGCAATTCGATGGGAAAGACATTGGATAGCCACCATAGCCCGTATAGTCCCAATTCTCATAGGGGCCGTACTAAAGGATATTACATAACAATGAATGAAAGGAGACGTTACCATAGTTCCATCAGTCCAATACCATGTGCCTAGCATCCCTGTCAGTGAATAACCACCTATGAAAACATAGGAACTCGTCGGTTGGCTATCAAGGTAACCTAGGAAGCAAATTCATTGGTTCGACTAAATTGTTTCTAAATATATCGACAAATGATTCCAAATGTTCCTTCTAAGAACCGTTTTCTTCTTTAAATTCTAGGTGTAGCAGGGTATTTGGTCGCGGTGGTTTGATCAAACAATTGAGCCAAATGCTTTCTAAAAAAAGTTCATCCCCGTAGTGAACTCTTTTTGTACATTCCTGTCAAACCACGCTGGCACCTTTGAGTTCCTCTTTTCAAGATAGTGATTAATAGTTTTGCTCCATTTGCATGGCCATAAAACCCAGACGCATTGATAAAATTAGTCGCCGTTAAAAAAAATGAAACCTACTGGCGATAAAATCATTTTCATCCGCATTATGAATGGAAGCCAATGTTGCACCAGCCACCACAGCAGCACACTTTGCATCATTCACATCACCTGGTGATCGTGGTACAAGCAGATAGCAGAAATTGATGGCTGGATTGAGTACCCACGCGGTAGAAGGACACACTGAAACACAGAAATTTAAATAGGAACGATTGGAAATGGAGAGTTTTCACTGATCCCAATTCTGTAGCCTAAATAAACAAAGCGGCTTTTTTTGTTTAGTTTTAGTCGAAAATGACTTTTGGCGCGCTCTCTCTCAAACCGCTCTAACTCCTCTAAAGAACCACTTTCCGAGAGGCTATTATCGCTTTTCGCCACCTCATCAACCTCACCAAATGCTCGCCGCGTTCGATTAATTCGACCTTGCTTATTTTTTTTTTGCTTCTATCAGAATTTTATGGCGAACAAGATGAAATAGGTTATGTTCCAAAAAAAAAAGAAATGGTTTAGATATAGCCCAAAATAGAATTTTTGGGGTGAAACTAGCGTTTTTGCAGATGGGTTGCTCACTTCCTGTTGTTGTGGTTGTAGTCGTCGTCGTGCTTTCGGTCGTCATAGCCAATACGGTCGTCAGTAAAACGGAGGTTGTCGCTTCCATCTCGTCCTCGTACATATCGTCCGCTGGAAACCTCATTGAAAGAAGAATAAAACAGAATTACGGGTTACAGTAGGGATGCAGGAGGAGGCAAGGGGAAGACGGCATAGGAATAAAAGAAGAACATCTCTAAAAGCAGCCATGTCACGCACTAATGGGTCGGAATATTGGCGACGAGAACGGGATACGCCTTTCATCGCAGCTACAGATCGCACCGCCATTGTAATTGCTAATCAAACGAGGAACAGAAAGGCTGGTGGCTAGCGCCCTGACAGCCAGCGGAATTTGTCTCTTTTTACTGGCATTTTCCACTTTCCCTATCCACCGTAAATATATCAGGCCTATTCGCTGACGAGATTTTTCACCACGAAGGCTCGAGGTTATGTAATTTTCCCTTGAGAAAGCCCTGTTCCGCCCATGCTGCCGCTTCCCCTGTTTAAAGCCGTTGAGAACAAATAAACCCCAGCTCGCCTCCAGTACAAAATGTATTTGTTTCTCCTAAGCCACTCAATGGGGTTCCACAACCATATCTCCTCGTGGTGACTAGGGTCACAATTTGCTATTGACAAGACTAGAAGAGAGAGGGGACACAAAACTCCGCCTTCCGTTGTTTGGGAACAAACTCGGAACATTTTCACGGCCGACCTTCAGTTTTAGATCGCCTCTACGTAGCCCCGCTCCAACGGGATATTTTTGAGCCCTCAGATTTCTTTACTCGTAAAAGATTAGAGGAGGGCAGATAGAAGGTGAAAACGGTCCATTACCGATTGAAAAATAGGCTAAACTTTGAATATTTTCTGAAATTTGACTCTCTGAATAACAGCAAAAATGCTAATAAAATAATAAAAGATCAAATTGTTTGTTCCGGCCTTTCGACCCGCAGCCGAGTAAACGTTGTTCCCCCTTTCCCCTTTTGTCGTTCTTCAGTTGCCCCTATTAAACAGAGAGCGCCACGTGCTAGAGCCTGTTCCGAGCGTAATGTTTCTGGTTTGAACCAGCGACAAAAATTTCGCAAATGCTGGGTCCCCACGTTGTCCATTTGTAGACGTTAAAGGCAAAGGCCACTATTCCTCACATTAATTTTACCCACTAGAATTAACCAGCCATTATCACAACTGGGCCCGTCTTGTACTTACACTTCCTCCTCAAAATTTTGAACAACTGTTCGTCATCTTCAAGAAATATGTAACAAGAAACTGCCTTCCCGTGCCCGTAGGTCACTTTTGATACATTTAAAGATCAATGTTTTTTAATCACATTATTTCCTCAACCTTGTTGGACAATTTGTTCACGCAACTTCTCTTATTATTGCCTTTGCCCCCAGCTTCCTCGCCTTTAAAAAATGGCCCTTTTTGGTTCCTGTGCCAATTACGAAATAGCTCGATTTTGATTTATTTTCTAGAATAACTCCGCTTGCTTCGAACTTACCCTGTTGTTTAGCCCTTCTCATCTATTTTACAATGTTCTCCTCCGACGGCAAATCCCCCAAAAGAGGGATAGCCTACAATCTTGAAAGTGAAGGAGACTTCGAGGCTCTCTCATCGGGAGTTTCCTGGTGGTACAATTGGAGTCTGTTCAAGAGCGAGAGCGCCCCTGACGACTACCGGGATCGTTTCGACATGGAGTTCATTCCAATGCTGTGGAATGAGATATTCGACGAGGACGAAGCCGTCGATATGATAAATTCGCTGGGAGTACGGTACTTCATGGTTATGAACGAGCCGAACCTCATCAACCAGGCGAAGAGAAAACCAGAGCATGCTGCCCGCGTCTGGCCGAAATTCGAGCGGGTTGCCGAGAGAACAGGGGCAGAGATTGTTGGCCCGCAAATGACTTGGGGAACGATGGAAAATAATGAGGACCCAGTAGTGTGGATGGACAACTTCATCACAGCCTACAGGTAAGCGAATAATAGCTGACAGCCAGTAAAAACTACCTCCAGAGAGCAGAACGACGATCGGTCTCCAAGATTCGACTTCCTAGGATTCCATTGGCTAGACTACGGCCTGGACCAGCAACTGAATCGACTGACAAAATATGGGAAAAGATTTTGGGTGACTGAAATGGCCAACTGGCATAGTCAGTACGACGGGGCTCAGATCGACACGGTGGAGAAACAAATGAAGGCATGTAAGGTAGGACATCCTTTATGTCATTTGTAATTCCGTTCTTTTCAAGGATATGGTGGAGATTTGCGAGGGACGCTCAGATGTGGAACGATACGCCTGGTTTACTGGCCGATGGGATCGCTTCGAACATCACAGCTCTCTTCTTGGTGAAGACGGCGTTCTTTCTGATGTTGGGCAGGTGTACGTCATGTAATATTCTATTCGCTCCTGGTCAATTTAGAGAAGAATTGACCAAAGATTTAAAAAGTTATTAAATAAAATCATAAACTAGAAAGTGGACGCTCTGACTACTTGGAGAGTCACGGTGATGATACCATTTTGGAGTGGTCCGTCGTCGATAACTGAGATATGGAATGGTTACGGACCGGTCACATACGTTGAAGATTGTGCTGCAACCCCTCCGCTAAACCAGGCTTACGAGGAGCAGCCAACGGTTTTTTTCTCTTTCGGATGAACTGAGCCTTCCGCAAATCGAGCCTGTCCCACATCCCCCAAATACCGTCACTATCTCGAAAGAAAAAATATTGCTCGCAAAGATTTATGGTCGAAGCAGAAGGTGGAGAACGACTGGAAGCCCCATTCTTCCCGACGATAGCAGAAGCAGGCGTTTTAGAAAGCGGGATCTGGTGGAGAGGTGACTGTTGTTTACTCATCACGACAGTATCCCTTGTCCCACTCTTGTTCACGATAGCAGAATTTGCTCTGGAATTGGATGGTAGAAGGAAGACAACAAGGAAACTCACGCAACACCAGCCGGTGCTTCCGTTTTCATGGCAGGGGCCGCCGTTCCGAATGCAGGCCGAGGCCTGGGAGGCGAGAAGAGCCAGAGCGAAGAGAGCCAGGAGGAGGTACTTGAACATGGTTAGCCGGTGGCGGAACTGTCCTCAGGCACAGTTGGTTATTCATGGAACAACAGATTCCGACCAAGGATGTGAGTCACAGGTGCAGCCAGTGGCTAAGGTTAGACTCCTGGGAGATCACAGGTGTGTCTTGTTTCTAGCTTGGACAGAGTCGAGGATGAACAGGACGCCTTTCCCCCTGCCCTATAAATACTTCTCCTTGCCTCTCTTCCACCAATCTGACCTCGCAGAAGATGTCAGTCAAGGCTCTCCTGCTTCCTCTTCTACACCATGATGGGTAATTTCTTTGTCCATGGCCCCTTAGCAACAACTTTTTCCAGCGGTGGCTTAGTCAGCTGGGTTGCTGTTTGGACTGGCTTTTGGGACTTGGCTCTGCCCTGTGAGAATGGGGGGCATACTCCGACCTGCTGCCGTGCTCACGGTTATTCGGACGGACACTGTCAGGGCACATCTGCTTACTGCCAGTGATGGGCCATTGCTGTCTTCCATCACCAATTAGAATTCCGCTTTCTAAACAGCTTGCTTCTGCTATCGCCGGGAAGAATGGGTCCTCGAATACTTGTTAGTCGTCTTCTATCTTCCGTTGTAAATAAATCCGCTTTTTAATAAATTTTTCCGACCATAGATATGATGACTACGAGTCGTACTCTGTCGTAGTCGACGACAGAGTAACAACCAACAGAAAAGATCAACCAATGAAGAAGCACTAGAACGAGATTTCAATCTGCCGGACGGTTTTTTCGTTTCATGGACGGTTTTTGCATTAAATTGCCAAGACTGGTTTATCATCAGAGTACGTCTTGAACTCTCCCTCGTCGAGTGCAGGCGGTCAAACTACGCGTTATCAAGAGAAGCAAAGATTCTTGGGTGATGAATTACCTTCTGTCAGCAGCGGGAAAAAGAAAAAGAGAAACAAAAACCGTAGAGATCAAGTAAAGCGTTGTTCCGGGTACGAACAGAAGAATGCGCTGGAAATGAACAATCAAACATATTCCGTGAAATGTGGGCTAAAATATCACAGTGTCCTTCTTCTTTTATTATAACTCATTGGTGGAGACCAATGAGGATAGTTAGAATTAATTTGAATTCGGCAACGCAATCCTACAGAGATCTTCGAAGATATACAAGAAATTCGGTACTTCCACCTGGAAACACCGCTATCCTATTCCCCTACTAAACGGGAATACTCACCTGGTTATCCCCGTACCATCCTAACAGTCGGGTTAGATACTTCCGTATTTTTGATATAAACTAAAATGGATTATTTCTTGAAAGAAAATGGAACTCACATTGAAGTAGACATTTTGAATTATGGGTTCTCGAATATCGGTGAAACAAGAAGCCAAAATACCATTCACGACGATCTTTCCATTTTCAGTTAGTGGTGCATACAGCCCTCTTTTCTTCTTCATCTCTAGACTGACAATCTCCTCCAACTGCCATTTATCCTGAATGGAAAATACAGGATACAGTAGACAATGTAAGCACCTTGTGGTAGACATAGAGACAGTCCCCCGGTACAAGATTCTTCGCGTATATTTCCCCACTTTTCGGTAACATTAACATACTCCCTTCGTTGTAGTTGATATTCGGTGCTTTAAAAAGACCTAATAAGGAAAAGGGATTAAAACCTGTGCAATTGGCTCGGTAGATGAAGTGTCTCGGGGAGAGGAATAGTTGTCTCTCCATGGTCGACACTTCCACGAACCCACTGTCGACCTCTTCGTTCCTATGGAGCCAAGAAATGACCGGCAAGAAGATACTCTAAAAAACGGTAACATCTCGTATCCCTCGTCTTACTTCTTTCGAGTTGGCAGTCATCACAAAGTCGCCGATCTTAAGTTCCGACATGTTCTTCCTCCCCGTTTCGGTGGTCACCCATGTGTCCTCGGAGAAGCATCGGTACCGGTAGAGCCAGGAATCCATATAGGCGTTCTGTGCTCCATAATACGCTGGGTCGGGAGCATTTTGGCCAAATGATTGAGGGGGAAGAGGTTGCATTTGCTGGAAGATGGTCTGCTGTGGTGCTGCTTGCTGTAGGGGCATTTGTTGAAATTGACCTTGCTGAAAGGCCGTCTGCTGAGAGGGGGCTTGTTGCAGGACTGATTGTTCTGGTTTTGGTAGGGAAGCTTGTTTAGGCGGTGCTTGCTGATTAACCACGTTCTGTTGAGCTGTGTCAGCTGGGTTGCTGTTTGGACTGGCTTTTGGGACTTGGCTCTGCCCACTTTGCCCGCCATCGGGGGTATTTTCTTTTCCACTCGGGGTATTCTTTTCTCCAGTAAGTGTATTTTGCGGTCGTGCATTGGACTTAATGGATTCTAAGCTGTTGCTCAGCTCGACATCTCCAGATAGAAATTCCGTATCCAGAGGTTTCTAAAGGGAAGAAGTTACTGTAAACAGGAACAAACCCCGGGAGATTGAAACATCAGAACTTGGTACTCGAGAAGGCTCAATTTGCAGGCCTGATCTGCCATGCTGGTGTTCCCCATCCGGTGGATGAAGTCGCCTCGGGAGACGATTGTTTCCACATGGGAATTCAGTTGCTTCTGGGTGGACCTGGCCAATGTCTGAAGACATTTTCCTTTAGAGCGGCTAATAAATTTACTCTAGAGATTTCATTCACGTCGACTTCTCCGCCACCAATCCCGCCCGCCGCCTCTTCCAGATTCCTCGCCATGGCATACTGTAGCGTCTGGTTGCAACAGCCGTTTCCTTAAACTTACGGTCAAACCTGTTCTCTTCCCTTCTACCTTTCAACCGCTGTCCAATCGCGCTCTCTGTCCGGTTGCAGCCTCGGAAAGGGGAGCGCCCGTTGTCGGCGTACAGATCCACTCCAACGGACCAATTACCAGGTGTTCTCCAGGCCATGATGGTGGTTGCTGGCAACGAGGAAGTCCTTTGGCGAGATTAGCAATTCCAGAGGCTGGCTAATGGCCGCCTCGGCTTCTCGCCGTATCCTCTGCAAACTTGCCCTTCACATAAACAAGGAAGTGCCAAACCTGAGCGATGACTCTCCTATCCACTGATAAATAGGTGTCGTCTTCTTCCATATTAAGTACGGTATTGTGCATGGATTGGAAGAGCCCCTGGTGGCAACAGACATGTCCTATGAGAGGCGATTGTGAGGTGTCTGGGTTAGAAAATCAAGGAGGAAGAAGTGAGGAGGAAGAGCCTCCAAGATTCTTGTGTCAGCTTTAGTTGACCGGAAAGCTTGACCGATTGCCTGCCGAAAGATCAAGGTTTTGTCAAAACGGGGCCTTGACCATTTCTTACTCCAAAATGAGGGATCGGGGAAAAGCTCGGGCCAACCGTAACACTGGGCGTCCCCGCTTTCTAGTGCCCCTTTACCCGATCACGAAGTGGTTGAAGAAACGGATGCAGTCGACCACGCGGTCCTGATCTTAACCACGGCAAAATTGCGAAGGTCGGACTTTATTCTCGTTTTTTTCTTTTCTCATCGCTGCCGAAAAAATTCCTCTGCAAACTGCAGGAAAAATGAGTCATGTTCACGGCTTGTTTTCTCAATTTCTTACTGTCCACAAAATGTGCTTAAAAAAACAAAATAACAAAAAGGCGAAAATGCACAATCGGGCCTAGGCGAGGGTCGGCTATTAAAACGGCTTCCAAGATGGGCAATAGTGAGACAACCACGTTTATATAAGTCAGTATAAATTGTTTTGTCGAAGTTGTTGAGTTCCCGGTCTTCAAATAAGAAGCCAAGACATGGGCGCCATTGTCTCGTAATTTCCATCTACTGTCTCTACGAAATAACACCTTTCGTCCTGACCAAGTTATAGTGCAACATTTGCCAAATTATATGATTACAGTATGAGAAACCAGCCGGAAAACATTGGAAATGCTGTCTACATCAGCCGCCTTCATTAGACTTCTGTTTTTGACTTTTGCCTAGGCTAACTATAGAATAACTGGTAGCCTCTTCCAGGGGGCGAATCCCACCCCGTAGGGCAGCAAAGGGAATTCCCAATTTAAATAAAGAATATTAACGGAGGAGGCGGGATAAGGTTCCAGTTTACATGGAGCGTATTCAATCTTCAAGTTTCTGACCATTCTCTCAAAAGGACAGGCGACGGGGTGACATAGGCGCTATGCAAGCGCTCTCGCTCCTCCTAGCCGTTTTCTGCGTGGCCAACGGCTGCATCCCCACCTACAATCCGGACTTTCCAGGTTAAATTTGACTGAAACCTTTTAATTTCCGCGTTTAGATGAGGCCCTTATTACTACAACTCCCGCGACACAAAGCGTGACAACTACGGCGGAAGTTCAACCAACAACAACTACTACCACGACGACCACCACCACCACTACTACAAGTAAGTTTATGTGTTACTAGTCTTATAGTCAGAGCGTTGCGCTTTTCCGCCACCAAACCTGGCCAGCTCATGTCGAACTTAAAAGAGACGAATAAGGGGGAGAAAAGCAGAAAATCTGCATCTGTTTTGAACTTGAGTGAATGAGACATCGGGTGGGACTTTCACGCATGAATATGAACGGATTTCACTTTTCTTTAGAACTGGCAGACACTATTCGATGGGCAATAAAAAATAAAATCTATTTGACAATATTCTTTCGAGAATAATTACAAACATTTATAGAAGCCTGCCCCTGCGCTGTTCCACCTGTAGAAGTAGGTATGACGTGTATGTCCGATGCAGCCAATCCACTGACTGCGACGCTGACCTACTCCAGCGACTGTGAAATCACATTATCTGGCTGCGCCGGCCGTTATGGACTGCAAATTGAATCCTTTTTTGGAACCTCTTGCGCTGCTATTAGCGACTCCGATGATATCAGCTGCAACCAAGCAACGATGGAACTCCTTAATTACGATATATTTGCTGTCACAAGAATCTTTTGCTACGAATAAATAAGAGCATTTATTTGTATATGTTTTTACATCGTCGTTTAGTTTTACTGTAAGAGTGGGGAATCTCTTCTTCGCCCCTCCAAGCAAATGGCGCGTTTGAAGCAAAGGCAACTGTCCTCTGAAATCTGAAAACCAGACCCTACAATTTCGAGGAACTAGAAGGGAGATGTGTCACCAAACTGTGACCATTCAATAAAAATCTGACCATTTCTTATATTAGGGGGCGTCAAAAGTCTTTAGAAAAACACCATAACTTTTTTATTTTCCACGCTTTCTGGGAGTGTCATATGGCAAAATGTAGCCCTAGGCCTGAAAAAAATATGGTGCAGAGCCCAAGTCCGGAGGAGCTCACCTCCGGCTACAGTCCTCCGCCAAAGTTTGTCCAAAAACACCTTTTTCGTCATACAGGAACAGGAAAACAGTATTACCCCGATTTGTGGTTGTTCCAAGCCGGATCCAACCTGGAGACTAAATTCTCACCGTGACATGATTTTCTGTGTCACAGGTTTCAAAAAGCAAGAGTCTGACTTGAACTTCGGTTGTTCCTTCTGGCCCAAAGTTAGGGGTTTTCCGGCAAACTTTTCCAGTTTGGTTACAATTGAATGCCTCCGTTTTTTGTTTTGTCTGTTGAAACAGTAACGAATAGAATCTATTCGAAAGCAGCTACTTGGCTTTTGAACTGGTACACGTTTCAATTAATTGAGTTCAATATAGGGGACAATGTTTCTGAAAGGCGGTGTTCGCTTGAAGGATATATGAAACTCCGCCTTTTGTCTCCATCTCTAATTTCGTGATTCTTGTCTTCTTGCCGCCTCCCCGCTTGTTCAACTCCCAAGGGGAATAAGCTGCACTCCGCCGTCGCCACGCCTTTTTTTCCATAAACTGGCCATAAATAGAGCCTCTTCCAGTTTTATCTGATTTAGGATCAGGCAAAGTCACCGTCTCATCTTCTTAATTTCCCTTCTTTTGCCAGTAGATTGCTTTTTCCAGCAATATGGAGGCTGGGCTGACGCTGTTCATTGTTTCCCTTAGTCTGTTGCCTTCTCTTGAAGCTGCCTACTGTGGATCGTCCGCCATCCCCTACAGTTTCGAAGTAAGATTCTGCTTTGATCATTTTATCTTACAGTTGTTAGCAAGTAAGAAACAGAAGAGGGAGTTAAAACAGAAAAAGTCAAAAAATAGTTAGTAGTATGATAAGATAACAGAATAAGTAACCTCTAGCTTACCGTATTCCTCAGAAAAATCTTGAGGGATCAAAAAAAGGAACGCCGGTTACGGTAGCGTGCCTGCCGCCGTGTTGCCTCGAAACAACTTGTCCTGTTTCAGGCCCTTCCCGACGGAACCTTCGTCCTCGGCTGTGCCCGGCCCGCCTGTTTCGGCTACGAACCAAATTCCGGCAATTGGGCTACTCAGGATTCTATCTTCAATCAGTACGGTGAAATCTTCTCGACTTAAATGAAATTCATTTAAGAGTTGGAGGACGTCCAGACGGTTATTTGAGGGCTACAGACTCGCTGCAACGGCCACCATTCTTTTCCCAGAATCCACAAACATCTGTCAGTTATTTTTGCCGATTCCAGTTGAACTAATTACCTAAACTTTAATCAAAACCAGCCAAAGATTAATAATCTACCAGTTACTGAACTGTAAAGAAGTGTTCTCTTTCTAGACATGTTTCAACAGTGCCAGCTGCCTGCGCGACCAATGGGCAGCAGGATATGATCCTAATTCACCGGGGTGAGTTCAGAATTTCTTCCAAAAATCCATTAAAATGTTCAGGTCTCCTCTAATCTGTTGTGCCTACCCGCTGCTGCCAAACTCTCAAGATCTCGGTACTGCGACTGTCCGCTCGGGACAGATAGCCGTCGGCGGAGAGAATCCAGGCACCTTCGACTACATTCGCAATATTCAAGTCATTCGCTCTGCTAGTGGTGCAGTTGAGGGATATTCTGTCGATATGGGGCGTATGCCGTGTGTGGAGCCGACCCCAATCCAAGCAGTCGTGGAAGCAGCCGCACCCGCGGTCCAGCAACAAGTTGCTCCTCAGGGATATTACCAGCAGCCATACAATTATTGGGGAGGCGGAATCCAAGATTTCCGATGCTTTTCCGGAGATTCTTTGGTGAGTCAAAGGAATCTATCAAAAAAAAGAATTTGGAATGAAGTCGATTGAAAATGTTTGTATTTAGGTCACTCTTTCTGACGGCTCTGCTAAAAGGATGGACGAACTTTCAATTGGGGAATGGATCAAAGCTCCCGCTTCTACTCTCGTCGACGTCGTGAATATGCCCGTGGTTAGCTGGCTTCATCTACTACCGGAAAAGGAAACTGAATTTATTGTGTAGGCCCTGCATTGTTCAACGGAAAGGTGGTGTTTTTTAGACTGAAAACAGTCAACGGAAAGGAGATCAAGTTGACCGAGGATCACTATCTGTACCGGGCACAGTGCAACGCAACCGGAGATCAGAGTGTAAGTAGCTTCTATATATTTGAGACGCAATATTTCCACGACCCGTTTCAGAGAGAAATGGTCCGAGCGGCGGATGTCCATGTCGGGGATTGTCTACTGGAAGCCATGCTCCAAACGAACACTTTCCTCCCAACTAAAGTCGCGGAAATCACGACCACCGTGGAAAAGGGCATCTATGCACCTCTTACCGACGGGGGGAAGGCTAGTTCTCCCCCAAAATATCTGCCATAATCGTAAACTTTAGATCATTGTCAACGGACTATTGGCTTCCTGCTTTTCTGACATCAAAAATGACGTGCTAGTTCAGTCGGTTCGCGAGAAATTGGTCAATTGCGACTCGGCCGAGGGCCTGGATTCGTTGCAGTGCAACTTGAAAGAAGTGGGGATCAGTTTGATGTTAGAAATGACGAGGCTGGCCCTGCCCGAAGGAATGAGTTTGTAATTCCGGCGGATTTTCTCCTAAAAGAATAATTTCGTCTGTAAATATATGCCACTATAAATTATTTTTTATTCTTTCTGAAACAGTCGTAGTGGCATCCTTTTTGCGTGTCTCGTACACTCTCCGGCAGACGCACACATCGTCTCTCTCTCTCTCTCTCTCGTTCTCATTTTCGGCGGCTTCAACGCAAACAGGGCGACCGACGAAAAAAAGAGAAATAGAAATTAAAAAATTAACACCCATCTTCGACTTGCACCCGATCTAGTTTCCTAAGGGAAAGACAAAGAGCCGGAATGAGATTTTCGGAATTCGATTTCACGATCCGCCATACCTGTGACTCACATCCTTGGTCGGAATCTGTTGTTCCATGAATAACCAACTGTGCCTGAGGACAGTTGCCTCCTGCTCTTCTCCCCCATTCCCTATAAATACCGCTCCCTGCCGCCCTTCCCCCACCGGCTAACCATGTTCAAGTACCTCCTCCTGGCTCTCTTCGCTCTGGCTCTTCTCGCCTCCCAGGCCTCGGCCTGCATTCGGAACGGCGGCCCCTGCCATGAAAACGGAAGCACCGGCTGGTGTTGCGTGAGTTTCCTTGTTGTCTTCCTTCTACCATCCAATTCCAGAGCAAATTCTGCTATCGTGAACAAGAGTGGGACAAGGGATACTGTCGTGATGAGTAAACAACAGTCACCTCCCCACCAGATCCCGCTTTCTAAACAGCTTGCTTCTGCTATCGTCGGGAAGAATGGGTCCTCGACTACTTGGTCGTCGTCTATCTACCTTTGTAAATCCTGCTTGTCAATAAACTTTTGCGAACATGGATATGATGACTACGTAGCATGATTAGTGAGCGCTTCTCGGGAAATGATGTGACAAAATGAGACACACTAGTATGGCGAATCTCACCCTCAACAACCCCGAAATTCAATTTTTGTTTCCAATTTTTCTATTCATGCCCTCACCCGAGGGCTGTGTTTTACAAGCAGGAGTGTTTATTTCTGACCATATTTCAAAGTTAAGCGAGGGAGAAGGCGAATATATCTGAGTCCTCGTCACCCTTCTTCCTGGACGAGGCTATCCGCTTCGATGTTTCTATTTCTTCTTCTTCATTGAAACGATCAGGTGTCCGCGCGGGAGAACCGGTGAAGAGTGTCTAGCCCGAACTGACCATTAGAAATTCCCACGATGCGGAAAATGCCACGATTCTTCTAACCTATACGTGGAAAACAGGGGTCGATTTCCAAAAAGTTTACCTTTGGTTTGCTGGTCGAAAAGGGAGACTTACTGCAGCTCGT
Organism: Oscheius dolichura; assembly: GCA_932521035.1. Classification (NCBI taxonomy): domain Eukaryota; kingdom Metazoa; phylum Nematoda; class Chromadorea; order Rhabditida; family Rhabditidae; genus Oscheius; species Oscheius dolichura. The sequence goes on from OW051493.1 coordinate 7,718,381, forward strand.
ATCACAACCGCCTCTACAGTTACAACAGAAGAGACTGCACCCTCCGTTTCCGCAGCAGGTATCATTTAGTACTGAATCGTTGACAATAAGAAGTACCAAGAGTGAGACGTGGCCCCTGGGAAGCACCCGGCTTGGATGAAAACCCTGCAAGCAATTTGCTTTCCTTCTTCATTTCGTCACATCAGGAAGAATGTTCTATGCGGTGTTTAGATGGTTGCGCGCGGAAACAAAAGTCGTCCGCTTCTGCCCATTAGGTCTAGACTTATCCTGATAAAAACCTGTTGACCGAAAATTCAAGAGATAGATCCGAGTACACCGCTTCGAAGGGAAACATTAGCTATTCACTTCCGCCTGTAATTCCTCGAATTCAACACTGACAATGAGGCTTCTGACTTCTTTCGTCCTGCGGTCGATGTAGTGTAGAGCAAGCGGTCCTGATCTTGACCAGGGTCAATTAGTGAAGGTCGGGCTTTTTGTCTTTTCGCGGTTCTTATCGTTGCTTCAAAATGCCGAAACGATTAGAAATTGACGGTGAACGGTTATTTCCTTATTACCAGAACGAAGTACAAGTCAAACGGGTTCCACCTGGTTTCAGTTGTCAAATGAGACTTCGACATCTTCTCCCCTGGTACAGACTATTATAAAAGACCAAGATACGTTCCGATCTTATCAAAGATGCGTCTCGTCTCGTTGGTCTTCATTGCTGTCTTCCTTCTCGTGGCCATCGATGCCTGTAAGGATCCCGCCAACTTTTAGACCAGACTTTGTTTAGGGCCAACAGCCTGGCAATACGCAAAGGCGGTTGGAAAGCCTCTCGGGCAGGCGTTTGGTAAAGCAATTGGCAGGAAAAGGAGAGATGTCGGAGGAGCCTTTCCCGCATGGTTATTGAAGGAGAAATGAAGAATTAAAGAGACTTTTTAGGTTCACCAACTGAGCTGAACGCTAACATCAGTCCCACAGAATTCGACTTCTCTCTCTTATAACTTTGAAACGTGGCAAATATGTAGAAATGAACATTCCTACTTATAAGAAACAGTTCATTCTTTAGGATGTAGTATTTCCCTAGCCAGCTCGGGTCAAATTAAAGTTGTCAAGGAGGTTCTCAAGTCGACACAAATCTCCTCCAAGGCTACTTTTGATATGAATTTAAACATAAGAATAAACTGGTTCATTTAGGCAGAAGAATCCAGTTACGATAAACCAAACAATTGAAAACGTAAAATAATATGAGGGTTCATGGCAAACCGACAATAACGGTTACAGGCGTATCATAGCGGGAGGGGGTTGTGTTCACCCACCAGCCCGGCCCCATTCCCAATTTCCAGTTGAACGGACCTCCGGATCATAGCGTTTCCTGATCAGACCAATCGATGGCAACGGCACTTCTCGCCGTCTTCATTTGCCGTTGCCATCAATCTTCTAGGGCAGTCTTTCATGTCGAGATTGGCCGGCTATTTGTGGAGGACGAATATATTGACGGGACGGAGGAGAAGGAGGAGAAGAGACGGCAGATGCTCAAGGAAATTATTGGCAAATACGAGAAATTCTTGTCTGATAAATAATGTATGTTTTGATGAACGAATAAATATTTTGATTGAACTTTTTGTGGTCAGTTTCAGCGGTTCAGTTTTAGCGGATTCATCGGAGTAGAAATGTAATGATTTTTTCAATCAATAAAGTCGCCGATCAGCTTCAATTTGCTATCCTGTTGATTTTGAGGAGCTTGGTCTTCAAGTGCTTCTCTCAATGTTCCTCTGGAGACCCTGGGCTTTCGGTCTCGCCTCTTTGATAGTCAAAAGCGGAAGTCAGCGGGCTGTCGATTCGGCTAGCTGGCTTAAACTTGAACGGGAAGGTGGGGAATCGTCCATTTCTTGTTGTTAGTGTTGGAAATATGGCGCTATCTTTTCTCCTCCTGCCTATTCTTCTTTTCCCTTTTACTTTTGGCTGTATTCCAACTGAATGGAGTGAGTTACTGGCCGATTACCGTAAGATTCTGTACATAGTTGACGACGAGCCGGATTTCCTTGATCTTCTTATCCCAACAACCACGACAATTCCTCCCACAACTACAGGTCAGTTTCCATATTTTGTTCCTTTACAAAAGTCAGAATTGATTCGAACCGGAAAGTAGAAACAGGTTCCCCGATTCGACTACAAATATTTGTCATTCTTAATTCAATCGGAAATTTAGCCATTGAGACGACCACCACCACAACCACTACTACGACCACGACCACGACATCTGGCCGTAAGAAACTGAAGAAACCATAACAAAAATGAAAAAACCATAACACCAAACAAATGCGGCGCGCCCTCGCTGTGGCTTTTTTCTTTTCTTTGAAATGCGTGATTCTCTAACAGTTGCTGCACAATTTTTTTGCCAATTATACGAAATCTACTAAAGTACAAACTCGTGAAACTCTCGACATTTGCTCCTTTCGGGAGTTTTGTGGGAGTGTCCATTTCTCCTCGTGGTATAGTCTATTTCCAACGGATATGTCACGGGATTTAAAGGTCTGTCGCGCCTCCGCTGTGAGACCAGCCTTCTTCCGACTTGGTCTCGCAACGGAGATGCGCTGGAGATGCAACCGGACGAAAAACAGTGTATCCGGATCCGAGAGATACTCTTCTAGTAAAAGAACATCAGAAAGATGAAGAATAACATATAAATTCCACCAATAGAGCATTTTAGCAATATTGATGGAATTTTAGAAACGTCATTCAAAATTGCAGAAAAATTCGTCCGAAACGGGTCGTTTTTGTTTCGGTCATTTTCGAAACGACCATGAGCGCTTTTGGGTCGTTTTCTTTCGGTGATGTTGGCATTTTGGGTCGTTTCCATTTCAGTTTCGTCCGGAGCTTCCCCAAAATACCTTTCAAACAAAACAATCCAAGCGTTTGCAAATAGCCTATTTCAGCGTGTCCTTCTACCGCGTGGGTACTCAATCCAGCCATCAATTTCTGCTATCTGCTTGTACCATATGCACCAGGTGATGTGAATGATGCAAAGTGTGCTGCTGTGGTGGCTGGTGCAACATTGGCTTCCATTCATAATGCGGATGAAAATGATTTTATCGCCAGTAGGTTTCATTTTTTTTTGAACGGCGACTAATTTTATCAATGAGTCTGGGTTTTATGGCCATGCAAATGGAGCAAAACTATTAATCACTATCTTGAAAAGAGGAACTCAAAGGAAAACAAAAGCGTGGTTTGACAGGAATGTACAAAAAGAGTTCACTACGGGGATAAACTTTTTTTAGAAAGCATTTGGCTCAATTGTTTGATCAAACCACGCGACCAAATACCCTGCTACACCTAGATTTTAAAGAAGAAAGCGGTTCTTAGAAGGAACATTTGGAATCATTTGTCGATATATTTAGAAACAATTTAGTGGAACCAATGAATTTGCTTCCTAGGTTACCTTGGTAGCCAACCGACGAGTCTCTATGTTTTCATAGGTGGTTTTTCACCGACAGGGATGCTAGGCACATGGTATTGGACTGATGGAACTATGGTAACGTCTCCTTTCATTCATTGTTATGTAATATCCTTTAGTACGGCCCCTATGAGAATTGGGAAATGGGCTATGGTGGCTATCCAAAGTCTCTTGCAACGAATTGCATGGTGGTAAAAAATATAAAAATCTAGTAGAAGACCGCTATGTTTTAGATGGGTGCGAATCCAACCGATCTTGGTAACTGGTTAAACAATCAGTGTTATCTTGATATTCCGTATGACTTTCTCTGCATGATTGCCGCTACTTGATGAAAACTGTAGACAAAACCATTTTGTATGCGGAACTACTCGTTAAAATTGTTAATAAACATTTAAAAAAAAGCCGTCTTATATTGGAAAGCAATATTTTGAGAGGACAAAAAGAAAATGCCGAGAAACTCAATCGGTAGAATTAAACACAAGCTCGGACAATGTTCAGAGAAAACATGGATGAAGAATCACACAGTGGTTTTCTTTGCAAAATAGTAGCTGCAGTGGATTGAAGACGGAAGAGATGAAAAGATCTTCACATTGACACATTCTTTGGTGAGTCAGAGGAATCTATCAAAAAAAGAATTTGGAATCAAAAAAAGAATTTGTAAGTAGCTTCTATATATTTGAGACGCAATATTTCCACGACCCGTTTCAGAGAGAAATGGTCCGAGCGGCGGATGTCCATGTCGGGGATTGTCTACTGGAAGCCATGCTCCAAACGAACACTTTCCTCCCAACTAAAGTCGCGGAAATCACGACCACCGTGGAAAAGGGCATCTATGCACCTCTTACCGACGGGGGGAAGGCTAGTTCTCCCCCAAAATATCTGCCATAATCGTAAACTTTAGATCATTGTCAACGGACTATTGGCTTCCTGCTTTTCTGACATCAAAAATGACGTGCTAGTTCAGTCGGTTCGCGAGAAATTGGTCAATTGCGACTCGGCCGAGGGCCTGGATTCGTTGCAGTGCAACTTGAAAGAAGTGGGGATCAGTTTGATGTTAGAAATGACGAGGCTGGCCCTGCCCGAAGGAATGAGTTTGTAATTCCGGCGGATTTTCTCCTAAAAGAATAATTTCGTCTGTAAATATATGCCACTATAAATTATTTTTTATTCTTTCTGAAACAGTCGTAGTGGCATCCTTTTTGCGTGTCTCGTACACTCTCCGGCAGACGCACACATCGTCTCTCTCTCTCTCTCTCTCGTTCTCATTTTCGGCGGCTTCAACGCAAACAGGGCGACCGACGAAAAAAAGAGAAATAGAAATTAAAAAATTAACACCCATCTTCGACTTGCACCCGATCTAGTTTCCTAAGGGAAAGACAAAGAGCCGGAATGAGATTTTCGGAATTCGATTTCACGATCCGCCATACCTGTGACTCACATCCTTGGTCGGAATCTGTTGTTCCATGAATAACCAACTGTGCCTGAGGACAGTTGCCTCCTGCTCTTCTCCCCCATTCCCTATAAATACCGCTCCCTGCCGCCCTTCCCCCACCGGCTAACCATGTTCAAGTACCTCCTCCTGGCTCTCTTCGCTCTGGCTCTTCTCGCCTCCCAGGCCTCGGCCTGCATTCGGAACGGCGGCCCCTGCCATGAAAACGGAAGCACCGGCTGGTGTTGCGTGAGTTTCCTTGTTGTCTTCCTTCTACCATCCAATTCCAGAGCAAATTCTGCTATCGTGAACAAGAGTGGGACAAGGGATACTGTCGTGATGAGTAAACAACAGTCACCTCCCCACCAGATCCCGCTTTCTAAACAGCTTGCTTCTGCTATCGTCGGGAAGAATGGGTCCTCGACTACTTGGTCGTCGTCTATCTACCTTTGTAAATCCTGCTTGTCAATAAACTTTTGCGAACATGGATATGATGACTACGTAGCATGATTAGTGAGCGCTTCTCGGGAAATGATGTGACAAAATGAGACACACTAGTATGGCGAATCTCACCCTCAACAACCCCGAAATTCAATTTTTGTTTCCAATTTTTCTATTCATGCCCTCACCCGAGGGCTGTGTTTTACAAGCAGGAGTGTTTATTTCTGACCATATTTCAAAGTTAAGCGAGGGAGAAGGCGAATATATCTGAGTCCTCGTCACCCTTCTTCCTGGACGAGGCTATCCGCTTCGATGTTTCTATTTCTTCTTCTTCATTGAAACGATCAGGTGTCCGCGCGGGAGAACCGGTGAAGAGTGTCTAGCCCGAACTGACCATTAGAAATTCCCACGATGCGGAAAATGCCACGATTCTTCTAACCTATACGTGGAAAACAGGGGTCGATTTCCAAAAAGTTTACCTTTGGTTTGCTGGTCGAAAAGGGAGACTTACTGCAGCTCGTATCACAACCGCCTCTACAGTTACAACAGAAGAGACTGCACCCTCCGTTTCCGCAGCAGGTATCATTTAGTACTGAATCGTTGACAATAAGAAGTACCAAGAGTGAGACGTGGCCCCTGGGAAGCACCCGGCTTGGATGAAAACCCTGCAAGCAATTTGCTTTCCTTCTTCATTTCGTCACATCAGGAAGAATGTTCTATGCGGTGTTTAGATGGTTGCGCGCGGAAACAAAAGTCGTCCGCTTCTGCCCATTAGGTCTAGACTTATCCTGATAAAAACCTGTTGACCGAAAATTCAAGAGATAGATCCGAGTACACCGCTTCGAAGGGAAACATTAGCTATTCACTTCCGCCTGTAATTCCTCGAATTCAACACTGACAATGAGGCTTCTGACTTCTTTCGTCCTGCGGTCGATGTAGTGTAGAGCAAGCGGTCCTGATCTTGACCAGGGTCAATTAGTGAAGGTCGGGCTTTTTGTCTTTTCGCGGTTCTTATCGTTGCTTCAAAATGCCGAAACGATTAGAAATTGACGGTGAACGGTTATTTCCTTATTACCAGAACGAAGTACAAGTCAAACGGGTTCCACCTGGTTTCAGTTGTCAAATGAGACTTCGACATCTTCTCCCCTGGTACAGACTATTATAAAAGACCAAGATACGTTCCGATCTTATCAAAGATGCGTCTCGTCTCGTTGGTCTTCATTGCTGTCTTCCTTCTCGTGGCCATCGATGCCTGTAAGGATCCCGCCAACTTTTAGACCAGACTTTGTTTAGGGCCAACAGCCTGGCAATACGCAAAGGCGGTTGGAAAGCCTCTCGGGCAGGCGTTTGGTAAAGCAATTGGCAGGAAAAGGAGAGATGTCGGAGGAGCCTTTCCCGCATGGTTATTGAAGGAGAAATGAAGAATTAAAGAGACTTTTTAGGTTCACCAACTGAGCTGAACGCTAACATCAGTCCCACAGAATTCGACTTCTCTCTCTTATAACTTTGAAACGTGGCAAATATGTAGAAATGAACATTCCTACTTATAAGAAACAGTTCATTCTTTAGGATGTAGTATTTCCCTAGCCAGCTCGGGTCAAATTAAAGTTGTCAAGGAGGTTCTCAAGTCGACACAAATCTCCTCCAAGGCTACTTTTGATATGAATTTAAACATAAGAATAAACTGGTTCATTTAGGCAGAAGAATCCAGTTACGATAAACCAAACAATTGAAAACGTAAAATAATATGAGGGTTCATGGCAAACCGACAATAACGGTTACAGGCGTATCATAGCGGGAGGGGGTTGTGTTCACCCACCAGCCCGGCCCCATTCCCAATTTCCAGTTGAACGGACCTCCGGATCATAGCGTTTCCTGATCAGACCAATCGATGGCAACGGCACTTCTCGCCGTCTTCATTTGCCGTTGCCATCAATCTTCTAGGGCAGTCTTTCATGTCGAGATTGGCCGGCTATTTGTGGAGGACGAATATATTGACGGGACGGAGGAGAAGGAGGAGAAGAGACGGCAGATGCTCAAGGAAATTATTGGCAAATACGAGAAATTCTTGTCTGATAAATAATGTATGTTTTGATGAACGAATAAATATTTTGATTGAACTTTTTGTGGTCAGTTTCAGCGGTTCAGTTTTAGCGGATTCATCGGAGTAGAAATGTAATGATTTTTTCAATCAATAAAGTCGCCGATCAGCTTCAATTTGCTATCCTGTTGATTTTGAGGAGCTTGGTCTTCAAGTGCTTCTCTCAATGTTCCTCTGGAGACCCTGGGCTTTCGGTCTCGCCTCTTTGATAGTCAAAAGCGGAAGTCAGCGGGCTGTCGATTCGGCTAGCTGGCTTAAACTTGAACGGGAAGGTGGGGAATCGTCCATTTCTTGTTGTTAGTGTTGGAAATATGGCGCTATCTTTTCTCCTCCTGCCTATTCTTCTTTTCCCTTTTACTTTTGGCTGTATTCCAACTGAATGGAGTGAGTTACTGGCCGATTACCGTAAGATTCTGTACATAGTTGACGACGAGCCGGATTTCCTTGATCTTCTTATCCCAACAACCACGACAATTCCTCCCACAACTACAGGTCAGTTTCCATATTTTGTTCCTTTACAAAAGTCAGAATTGATTCGAACCGGAAAGTAGAAACAGGTTCCCCGATTCGACTACAAATATTTGTCATTCTTAATTCAATCGGAAATTTAGCCATTGAGACGACCACCACCACAACCACTACTACGACCACGACCACGACATCTGGCCGTAAGAAACTGAAGAAACCATAACAAAAATGAAAAAACCATAACACCAAACAAATGCGGCGCGCCCTCGCTGTGGCTTTTTTCTTTTCTTTGAAATGCGTGATTCTCTAACAGTTGCTGCACAATTTTTTTGCCAATTATACGAAATCTACTAAAGTACAAACTCGTGAAACTCTCGACATTTGCTCCTTTCGGGAGTTTTGTGGGAGTGTCCATTTCTCCTCGTGGTATAGTCTATTTCCAACGGATATGTCACGGGATTTAAAGGTCTGTCGCGCCTCCGCTGTGAGACCAGCCTTCTTCCGACTTGGTCTCGCAACGGAGATGCGCTGGAGATGCAACCGGACGAAAAACAGTGTATCCGGATCCGAGAGATACTCTTCTAGTAAAAGAACATCAGAAAGATGAAGAATAACATATAAATTCCACCAATAGAGCATTTTAGCAATATTGATGGAATTTTAGAAACGTCATTCAAAATTGCAGAAAAATTCGTCCGAAACGGGTCGTTTTTGTTTCGGTCATTTTCGAAACGACCATGAGCGCTTTTGGGTCGTTTTCTTTCGGTGATGTTGGCATTTTGGGTCGTTTCCATTTCAGTTTCGTCCGGAGCTTCCCCAAAATACCTTTCAAACAAAACAATCCAAGCGTTTGCAAATAGCCTATTTCAGCGTGTCCTTCTACCGCGTGGGTACTCAATCCAGCCATCAATTTCTGCTATCTGCTTGTACCATATGCACCAGGTGATGTGAATGATGCAAAGTGTGCTGCTGTGGTGGCTGGTGCAACATTGGCTTCCATTCATAATGCGGATGAAAATGATTTTATCGCCAGTAGGTTTCATTTTTTTTTGAACGGCGACTAATTTTATCAATGAGTCTGGGTTTTATGGCCATGCAAATGGAGCAAAACTATTAATCACTATCTTGAAAAGAGGAACTCAAAGGAAAACAAAAGCGTGGTTTGACAGGAATGTACAAAAAGAGTTCACTACGGGGATAAACTTTTTTTAGAAAGCATTTGGCTCAATTGTTTGATCAAACCACGCGACCAAATACCCTGCTACACCTAGATTTTAAAGAAGAAAGCGGTTCTTAGAAGGAACATTTGGAATCATTTGTCGATATATTTAGAAACAATTTAGTGGAACCAATGAATTTGCTTCCTAGGTTACCTTGGTAGCCAACCGACGAGTCTCTATGTTTTCATAGGTGGTTTTTCACCGACAGGGATGCTAGGCACATGGTATTGGACTGATGGAACTATGGTAACGTCTCCTTTCATTCATTGTTATGTAATATCCTTTAGTACGGCCCCTATGAGAATTGGGAAATGGGCTATGGTGGCTATCCAAAGTCTCTTGCAACGAATTGCATGGTGGTAAAAAATATAAAAATCTAGTAGAAGACCGCTATGTTTTAGATGGGTGCGAATCCAACCGATCTTGGTAACTGGTTAAACAATCAGTGTTATCTTGATATTCCGTATGACTTTCTCTGCATGATTGCCGCTACTTGATGAAAACTGTAGACAAAACCATTTTGTATGCGGAACTACTCGTTAAAATTGTTAATAAACATTTAAAAAAAAGCCGTCTTATATTGGAAAGCAATATTTTGAGAGGACAAAAAGAAAATGCCGAGAAACTCAATCGGTAGAATTAAACACAAGCTCGGACAATGTTCAGAGAAAACATGGATGAAGAATCACACAGTGGTTTTCTTTGCAAAATAGTAGCTGCAGTGGATTGAAGACGGAAGAGATGAAAAGATCTTCACATTGACACATTCTTTGGTGAGTCAGAGGAATCTATCAAAAAAAGAATTTGGAATCAAAAAAAGAATTTGTAAGTAGCTTCTATATATTTGAGACGCAATATTTCCACGACCCGTTTCAGAGAGAAATGGTCCGAGCGGCGGATGTCCATGTCGGGGATTGTCTACTGGAAGCCATGCTCCAAACGAACACTTTCCTCCCAACTAAAGTCGCGGAAATCACGACCACCGTGGAAAAGGGCATCTATGCACCTCTTACCGACGGGGGGAAGGCTAGTTCTCCCCCAAAATATCTGCCATAATCGTAAACTTTAGATCATTGTCAACGGACTATTGGCTTCCTGCTTTTCTGACATCAAAAATGACGTGCTAGTTCAGTCGGTTCGCGAGAAATTGGTCAATTGCGACTCGGCCGAGGGCCTGGATTCGTTGCAGTGCAACTTGAAAGAAGTGGGGATCAGTTTGATGTTAGAAATGACGAGGCTGGCCCTGCCCGAAGGAATGAGTTTGTAATTCCGGCGGATTTTCTCCTAAAAGAATAATTTCGTCTGTAAATATATGCCACTATAAATTATTTTTTATTCTTTCTGAAACAGTCGTAGTGGCATCCTTTTTGCGTGTCTCGTACACTCTCCGGCAGACGCACACATCGTCTCTCTCTCTCTCTCTCTCGTTCTCATTTTCGGCGGCTTCAACGCAAACAGGGCGACCGACGAAAAAAAGAGAAATAGAAATTAAAAAATTAACACCCATCTTCGACTTGCACCCGATCTAGTTTCCTAAGGGAAAGACAAAGAGCCGGAATGAGATTTTCGGAATTCGATTTCACGATCCGCCATACCTGTGACTCACATCCTTGGTCGGAATCTGTTGTTCCATGAATAACCAACTGTGCCTGAGGACAGTTGCCTCCTGCTCTTCTCCCCCATTCCCTATAAATACCGCTCCCTGCCGCCCTTCCCCCACCGGCTAACCATGTTCAAGTACCTCCTCCTGGCTCTCTTCGCTCTGGCTCTTCTCGCCTCCCAGGCCTCGGCCTGCATTCGGAACGGCGGCCCCTGCCATGAAAACGGAAGCACCGGCTGGTGTTGCGTGAGTTTCCTTGTTGTCTTCCTTCTACCATCCAATTCCAGAGCAAATTCTGCTATCGTGAACAAGAGTGGGACAAGGGATACTGTCGTGATGAGTAAACAACAGTCACCTCCCCACCAGATCCCGCTTTCTAAACAGCTTGCTTCTGCTATCGTCGGGAAGAATGGGTCCTCGACTACTTGGTCGTCGTCTATCTACCTTTGTAAATCCTGCTTGTCAATAAACTTTTGCGAACATGGATATGATGACTACGTAGCATGATTAGTGAGCGCTTCTCGGGAAATGATGTGACAAAATGAGACACACTAGTATGGCGAATCTCACCCTCAACAACCCCGAAATTCAATTTTTGTTTCCAATTTTTCTATTCATGCCCTCACCCGAGGGCTGTGTTTTACAAGCAGGAGTGTTTATTTCTGACCATATTTCAAAGTTAAGCGAGGGAGAAGGCGAATATATCTGAGTCCTCGTCACCCTTCTTCCTGGACGAGGCTATCCGCTTCGATGTTTCTATTTCTTCTTCTTCATTGAAACGATCAGGTGTCCGCGCGGGAGAACCGGTGAAGAGTGTCTAGCCCGAACTGACCATTAGAAATTCCCACGATGCGGAAAATGCCACGATTCTTCTAACCTATACGTGGAAAACAGGGGTCGATTTCCAAAAAGTTTACCTTTGGTTTGCTGGTCGAAAAGGGAGACTTACTGCAGCTCGTATCACAACCGCCTCTACAGTTACAACAGAAGAGACTGCACCCTCCGTTTCCGCAGCAGGTATCATTTAGTACTGAATCGTTGACAATAAGAAGTACCAAGAGTGAGACGTGGCCCCTGGGAAGCACCCGGCTTGGATGAAAACCCTGCAAGCAATTTGCTTTCCTTCTTCATTTCGTCACATCAGGAAGAATGTTCTATGCGGTGTTTAGATGGTTGCGCGCGGAAACAAAAGTCGTCCGCTTCTGCCCATTAGGTCTAGACTTATCCTGATAAAAACCTGTTGACCGAAAATTCAAGAGATAGATCCGAGTACACCGCTTCGAAGGGAAACATTAGCTATTCACTTCCGCCTGTAATTCCTCGAATTCAACACTGACAATGAGGCTTCTGACTTCTTTCGTCCTGCGGTCGATGTAGTGTAGAGCAAGCGGTCCTGATCTTGACCAGGGTCAATTAGTGAAGGTCGGGCTTTTTGTCTTTTCGCGGTTCTTATCGTTGCTTCAAAATGCCGAAACGATTAGAAATTGACGGTGAACGGTTATTTCCTTATTACCAGAACGAAGTACAAGTCAAACGGGTTCCACCTGGTTTCAGTTGTCAAATGAGACTTCGACATCTTCTCCCCTGGTACAGACTATTATAAAAGACCAAGATACGTTCCGATCTTATCAAAGATGCGTCTCGTCTCGTTGGTCTTCTAGGGTAGTCTTTCATGTCGCGTCTAAACCTCCACTGTATAGCACCGTCGATCTCATACCCCAATCCTCCAAAAGCTCCCATGCCTCTGAAACCCTCCACTCTGTTCTTCAGATAGTTATAGACGTGTTGACTGGTCTTATGGGCCGTCCGGCTAGCATAGACAACCACATTGCACATTCCACGACGAAAACGAAGCAGTGTTTGATCGCCGACATAGTGGAAAGCATGATTGTCATAACCGCTGACATCGTTGTAGACTATCACGTAAAATTGGTCCCTAAAAACGTTCTATAGGGAGATTCTCAAAATAAGGGTAAAACAGAAGACCATTGACAGTAAAAAATAACAGAATTTCCATGTAAAACTGCAGTAGACGAGTACGACAAATGTTTGCCCCGCCTTCCGTTTTTTTGTAAACAACCCCGGAACTTTTCTAAGCCGACCTTCAGTTTTTACTCGAAGCCCCTCTATTTTGGACATCTCACTTTCAATAGAGAATCCTGGTTCATCTATGAGAAAACGCCAGTCCCTTTCCCAATGGTCGCCATTCAAGTCGCCGGGATATTTCCAGTTGTTCCGATCAAAGCACGAATTAGAGGAAGTGTTGCGCCGAAATGACTCATTTCCTATACAAAAGAGTGATGAACTCTAGAGGTCGGGGAGGCAGCTGTGATGTATCAGGGGGAGATCAGAGGTTGAGGGTTGAGAGAACCTCTCAAACAGCTGGATAGGAATTTTTGTTTGTGTCTTTCTGCTTTCAAACCCTCGTGGAATGGAACGTTTTCCGTAAACCAGACCATTTGAGTCATTAATTTTGTTGAATGCACTGCAATAAGTGCAACTCGATTCTTCGATTTCTGATCACGGGGTTCTTTTTTACAAAAAGTAAACGAGACATTGTCGGCAGAGTCGGTTAGAGGAAAGTACAAGACGGCCCCTGTTGTCATAATGGCTGGTTAGTTCTAATGGGTACCATAACACCCCGCCAGGAAGAGTGTCCTTTGCCTTTAACGTCTACAAATGGACAACGTGGGGACCCAGCATTTGCGAAATTTTTGTCGCTGGTTCAAACTAGAAACATTACGCTCGGAACAGGCTCTAGCACGTGGCGCTCTCTGTTTAATAGGGGCAACTGAAGAACGACAAAAGGGGAAAGGGGGAACAACGTTTACTCGGCCGTCGTGGAATGTGCAACGCCATCATTTATGCCAGTTCAACTGCATACAAGATCAACTCGAAAGATTATGACTGGTTGAAGAATAAAGTGGAGGGCATGAAAGGCATGTCTCTCGGGTGAGTGCAGCATATTTTTTGTTTGGAAAGAGCTTTTTTTCCAGCGGTGACATACGAGAATCCTCAAAGAAAATCTCCTAGAAAATAAATTTCTGCGGATTCGTTGGTCTGATCAGAGTTTGCCATAATCCGGAAGTCCGTTCAACTGGACACTGGGAATGGGGACCCGGCTGGTGGGTCCACACTGCTTATGCCAGTGGAATATGGGATTTTACTAAAAATGAAAGAACCCTCATCCTTGTTGCATTGATGTAAATTCTCATCCCCTTCCTTTTGTGATATTCCGATTAATATCCGATTTCTAGTTCGAATACGTCGTTAGAACGTTTTGTACAAATAAATCTAAGTGTATAATTGGTCTTTTCCGATGATTTCGGCCGACAAGTGATGAGTTAACTCTTGTTGCCCAGCATCTTCCAAATTCCGGTCACATATTAGCCCTTTGCAATCTTCTGAACCCAACCAACCGCCGGCCCCACGGCCTCTGCGACAGTTAACGGCGCGAAATATCTCTCACGTTAAGGATTAATCAATTAGTCGGGAATCACACATTTCTCTAGTCAACGAGGAGGGCAAGGGGCTCAGTTACAATACTTTCAGGGGGAGACGCTTTCATTTGAAAGGGACGCCCAAACCAAATAGGTTCATTTGATCATGCTGGACAGCATTTTCCCAGCCGAGGACTTGAAACTTTGCTTTAATTAGATCCCCGTGCCCGGATCCCGGTTTCTCCGACGGTGAACCCGAAACCTGGCGCTGATCTGTATTAGCCAAAAATTTTATTAAATAAATTAATTGAAATATCACTGTTTCGTTTTCTCCTTGTCATCCCATGACAACAGCTGCCACCTTACAGACAGAGTTATACTCAATCCAGCACCCGACGTCATTCCATTTTCCATAATTACTAGGATCAAAGGCTGTACTTGGTATTACGAACTGAAAAGGAGTATGATTTTGAGGTTGCTTTACATCCCACCCCAGCACAATTGTCACCCCCTGTTTGGTTATCCGGCTGCTGTGGCTGCGGTGGTCCTGCCCAATTTTGAAAAGAATACTGTAAATCGTAGCATCATAATGAACCATTTTTGATTCCATAATAGATTAAAAACTACGGGAGAAAACGAACCGTGCTTCCATCATTCCAGAAGTATGCCGATGGGTCCCCTGGTGTCGTTGTCACTAGACCTAACCATATGTTGTAGTTCGTAGTCAGAACCGTATTTCCTCTTATGGATATGACCAGGTCTAAATGCTTTAAAACTTAATAATGTGAGTGAAAAGACAAACCGTAGATAAAATCATTCTCGGCTTGGCTGTGGACAGAAGCCAGGTGAGCTCCAGGGGTCATAAGACAATCAGCTTCGGCATCTCCGTGGGAACGCAGTACATCGGAAAAGTAGTAGCAGAACATTGTATCTGTATTGAGTGTCCAACCGGCGGGGCATACTGTAAACAACACATTTTAGACTAAACTATTTAGCCCGGATACACTGATTTTCGTCCGGATCGGATCCGGTTGCATCTCCGGCGCATCTCCGTTGCGAGACCAAGTCGGAAGAAGGCTGGTCTCACAGCGGAGGCGCGACAGACCTTTAAATCCCGTGACATATCCGTTGGAAATAGACTATACCACGAGGAGAAATGGACACTCCCACAAAACTCCCGAAAGGAGCAAATGTCGAGAGTTTCACGAGTTTGTACTTTAGTAGATTTCGTATAATTGGCAAAAAAATTGTGCAGCAACTGTTAGAGAATCACGCATTTCAAAGAAAAGAAAAAAGCCACAGCGACGGCGCGCCGCATTTGTTTGGTGTTATGGTTTCTTCAGTTTCTTACAGTAAGATGTCGTGGTCGTGGTCGTGGTCGTAGGCGTCGTCGTGGTTGTCGTGGTCGTGGTTGTGGTGGTGGTCGTCTCAATCGCTAAATTTCCGATTGAATTAAGAATGACAAATATTTGTAGTCGAATCGGGGAACCTGTTTCTACTTTCCGGTTCGAATCAATTCTGACTTTTGTAAAGGAACAAAATATGGAAACTGACCTGTAGTTGTGGGAGGAATTGTCGTGGTTGTTGGGATAAGAAGATCAAGGAAATCCGGCTCGTCGTCAACTATGTACAGAATCTTACGGTAATCGGCCAGTAACTCACTCCATTCAGTTGGAATACAGCCAAAAGTAAAAGGGAAAAGAAGAATAGGCAGGAGGAGAAAAGATAGCGCCATATTTCCAACACTAACAACAAGAAATGGACGATTCCCCACCTTCCCGTTCAAGTTTAAGCCAGCTAGCCGAATCGACAGCCCGCTGACTTCCGCTTTTGACTATCAAAGAGGCGAGACCGAAAGCCCAGGGTCTCCAGAGGAACATTGAGAGAAGCACTTGAAGACCAAGCTCCTCAAAATCAACAGGATAGCAAATTGAAGCTGATCGGCGACTTTATTGATTGAAAAAATCATTACATTTCTACTCCGATGAATCCGCTAAAACTGAACCGCTGAAACTGACCACAAAAAGTTCAATCAAAATATTTATTCGTTCATCAAAACATACATTATTTATCAGACAAGAATTTCTCGTATTTGCCAATAATTTCCTTGAGCATCAGCCGTCTCTTCTCCTCCTTCTCCTCCGTCCCGTCAATATATTCTTTCGATCGATGGTCGAGATAGCCGTGTCCATCTGGCTCGACTTCTCCTCCTCCGAGATGCCCGCCGGTCCGAAGTCGGAGTAGGCCCTTTTTTTTTGTTTTACTGTCATTCAGTCCCAGGGGAAACTTCAGCTCAAAGGGAAACTTCAGTTTTCCGGGGTGAAATTCTCTCTAAAATGCAGAAATCTCTGAATAAATAGAATGAAGGGGTAGGGTGCGCCCGGCCGCCCTTCGGGGGGATCACCTTTTCATTGACCGTGTCGAACACTTTCATTCTCATTTCCAAAGCCGTCTGTCCTGTATGTACGTAAAATTGCCCGAAAGATGGTTCGTTCTCTTTTAGAGGAAAGGCGTTCACTGCTCCCTGCACTTTAACGACCTAAACTCCGTTTAATAGCAGGGAAAAGAGCAAGAATTACCGGGAGTCCGTGAGGAGCTGCTGGAATTTTGTGGCATTGCATGGAGGCGAAAGAGTAGATGGTATTATAGGTCAATATCTTTGACCTAAACTCTTTCGACTCTGGCCCATCTCCGAAGAAGAGCTCGTGCAAGTCTTCGGGGAGTTTTCTCTGTGGAGGGATGAAAACTTTCCCATATTGGCAGCATGTCCGGTCGTTTTTGTAGTTAAGAGCAAGGCAAGTGGAGCACTCGACCTATTTTTTGCTGTCAATGGTCTTCTGTTTTATCCTTATTTTGAGAATCTCCCTTTTCCTCTCAGCTTGTTTAATCTTCGGTTTCTTTTCCCTCGCCTTTCTCTTCGACAGAAATTTAAAACAAATTCAGGCCCCAATGGGTTACTGGGACTATGTCACCCGATTAGTGGAAAGCACGATGGATAACAGAACGGATATTGGCAACTCGGCAAAGGCTGATATTCTCCGGGACGAGCTGGCTAAAATCAACACAACGTGAGTCGATCTAAAAGCTATAGAACGTTTTTAGGGACCAATTTTACGTGATAGTCTACAACGATGTCAGCGGTTATGACAATCATGCTTTCCACTATGTCGGCGATCAAACACTGCTTCGTTTTCGTCGTGGAATGTGCAATGTGGTTGTCTATGCTAGCCGGACGGCCCATAAGACCAGTCAACACGTCTATAACTATCTGAAGAACAGAGTGGAGGGTTTCAGAGGCATGGGAGCTTTTGGAGGATTGGGGTATGAGATCGACGGTGCTATACAGTGGAGGTTTAGACGCGACATGAAAGACTACCCTAGAAGATTGATGGCAACGGCAAATGAAGACGGCGAGAAGTGAGTTGTGCGAGTCTCGAGTTCGTCGAGTGCCCTGGCCGTTTCGGAAGGCCAATTTTGTATTTTTGAAGTAAATTTGTATTGTAGAAGTGCTTTGATTAGCATTTTTTCGTTGTAAGTGTATTCCCCCTGCCTAGGAAACCCTCAAAAGTCATGAAGACAATGTATAAAAAAAGCAAAAAAATTTTGACCGCCGCGGGGGATCGAACCAGCGTGCCCTGTATTGATGCTTTCGTCTCGAGCTCGTCTCGAAAAATTTTGAGCAACCCCTGTCTCGTCTCGTCTCGTCTCGAGTCTGAAAACCCCGTCTCGCACAACCCTGGTCTACATCAGTGGCTAGTCATTCTGTTTATCGGCACGGTCCTGGACAGACGTTTCGAGTCGTAATCTGTGAATTTATAAGACAACGCCCAGTTGTGTTAGGCTGAAATGGGTGACTTGTTAAACAGGTTTCAATGTTTTGTCAACTAGAAAGGTGTCTCTTATTAAACTCGCACTAGAAAGCGGGGACGCCCAGTGTTACGGTTGGTCCGAGCTTTTCCCCGATCCCTCATTTTGGAGTAAGAAATGGTCAAGGCCCCGTTTTGACAAAACCTTGATCTTTCGGCAGGCAATCGGTCAAGCTTTCCGGTCAACTAAAGCTGACACAAGAATCTTGGAGGCTCTTCCTCCTCACTTTTTTTTCCTTGATTTTCTAACCCAGACACCTCACAATCGCCTCTCATAGGACATGTCTGTTGCCACCAGGGGCTCTTCCAATCCATGCACAATACCGTACTTAATATGGAAGAAGACGACACCTATTTATCAGTGGATAGGAGAGTCATCGCTCAGGTTTGGCACTTCCTTGTTTATGTGAAGGGCAAGTTTGCAGAGGATACGGCGAGAAGCCGAGGCGGCCATTAGCCAGCCTCTGGAATTGCTAATCTCGCCAAAGGACTTCCTCGTTGCCAGCAACCACCGCGGGAACTGCGTTTGTAAGTTCAAAGCTGGTAAGAACACCATCATGGCCTGGAGAACACCTGGTAATTGGTCCGTTGGAGTGGATCTGTACGCCGACAACGGGCGCTCCCCTTTCCGAGGCTGCAACCGGACAGAGAGCGCGATTGGACAGCGGTTGAAAGGTAGAAGGGAAGAGAACAGGTTTGACCGTAAGTTTAAGGAAACGGCTGTTGCAACCAGACGCTACAGTATGCCATGGCGAGGAATCTGAAAATGTCTTCAGACATTGGCCAGGTCCACCCAGAAGCAACTGAATTCCCAATGTGGAAACAATAGTCTCCCGAGGCGACTTCATCCACCGGATGGGGAACACCAGCATGGCAGATCAGGCCTGCAAATTGAGCCTTCTCGAGTACCAAGTTCTGATGTTTCAATCTCCCGGGGTTTGTTCCTGTTTACAGTAACTTCTTCCCTTTAGAAACCTCTGGATACGGAATTTCTATCTGGAGATGTCGAGCTGAGCAAAATACACTTACTGGAGGAAAGAATACCCCGAGTGGAAAAGAAAATACCCCCGATGGCGGGCAAAGTGGGCAGAGCCAAGTCCCAAAAGCCAGTCCAAACAGCAACCCAGCTGACTAAGCCACCGCTGGAAAAAGTTATTGCTAAGGGGCCATGGACAAAGAAATTACCCATCATGGTGTAGAAGAGGAAGCAGGAGAGCCTTGACTGACATCTTCTGCGAGGTCAGATTGGTGGAAGAGCGGCAAGGAGAAGTATTTACAGGGCAGGGGGGAAAGGCGTCCTGTTCATCCTCGACTCTGTCCAAGCTAGAAACAAGACACACCTGTGATCTCCCAGGAGTCTAACTTTAGCCACTGGCTGCACCTGTGACTCACATCCTTGGTCGGAATCTGTTTTTTCCCCAAGAATAGTCAGCTGCGTCTGAGGACAGTTGCCCCCTGCTCTTCTCCCCCATTCCCTATAAATACCGCTCCCTGCCGCCCTTCCCCCACCGGCTAACCATGTTCAAGTACCTCCTCCTGGCTCTCTTCGCTCTGGCTCTTCTCGCCTCCCAGGCCTCGGCCTGCATTCGGAACGGCGGCCCCTGCCATGAAAACGGAAGCACCGGCTGGTGTTGCGTGAGTTTCCTTGTTGTCTTCCTTCTACCATCCAATTCCAGAGCAAATTCTGCTATCGTGAACAAGAGTGGGACAAGGGATACTGTCGTGATGAGTAAACAACAGTCACCTCTCCACCAGATCCCGCTTTCTAAAACGCCTGCTTCTGCTATCGTCGGGAAGAATGGGGCTTCCAGTCGTTCTCCACCTTCTGCTTCGACCATAAATCTTTGCGAGCAATATTTTTTCTTTCGAGATAGTGGCGGTATTTGGGGGATGGGGGACAGGCTCGATTTACGGAAGGCTCAGTTCATCCGAAAGAGAAAAAAAACCGTTGGCTGATCCTCGTAAGCCTGGTTTAGCGGAGGGGTTGCAGCACAATCTTCAACGTATGTGACCGGTCCGGAACCTTTCCATATCTCAGTTATCGACGACGGACCCGTCCATAGGATGTGCCTATATGTGTGGAAGTGGTGGAATTGGATTTCGAGGTATAGCCGACCAAATGGAACCGAACAAGACGAAGAAGAAAGCTGGCAACAAGAAGAACAAAATGATTGCAATGATACTTAAGGTTGGCCGGAGAACTCGCGGGACAGATTGGGATTTTCGAGAGGATTTCTGGGTGCGCTTTTGGTGGTAATCAACAGAACTTACTGATTCCCAGGCCCAAGTTACTTACCTTTCCTATCCGTCCTACTTCGAGTCCCCTTTTGCATATCGTACCCTTTTTCTTCTACACGAAATGCTTCATTATATATTTATCTTTAATTTTGTTATAAAATTGTTCATTTCTTGTAGTTTGCCTAGTTAAATTGCTACCGGAGGTTGTGAAGGAACACAAGGATCCGATCCTGAACCGACGAAGAAAGAATTCCTGTACTAACCTTCTTCCAGCGCTCTGAAATAATTATCACTATTGTTCAAATTTATAGTACAGCAGTAAGCAGAAAACAGAGAAATAGTAGTTATCACAGTTGGAAAAGTCCCGTAGCTTTTGGGCCGTAATTTCTCTGTTTCTTTTTGCCCATTTTGAATTCCGTCAGCATTCACAAAATGATCAGAGCCCCTTTGTTTGTAAAACGCCTGCTTCTGCTATCGTCGGGAAGAATGGGGCTTCCAGTCGTTCTCCACCTTCTCCTTCACCCGCTGTTTAATAAAAGTTATTGCAAACTGGTCTGGACATTATTTGTGATATTCCCCCTTGTGTAGAGCTTCCCTCCCTAGTATTGTTCCCCTTCGGCACATTTTATGTTGGCATGGTGCCCTTTTGTTGTGGTTCCTCTTTTCTAAACAAGTTCTCTTTTCACCCCCCAGGCGGTCGGCCCCCAGTTCTCTCATCAAAACGGCCAACCGCGGTTGCTGAAGACTTTAGCCGCCTTCAACCCGTGTTGCTGCTCGTCCGCCGCCATGCAGCCGTGACAAAGGGCAGAAGTCTACGCTCTACTGGATTCAGCATCCTAACCAACCAGTGACTTCTATGAGGAGTAGAAGCATGACAACTGGGCGCCCCCCACCGGTGGCGCCTTTTCCGTCATTTTGGCCCAAAAATCTTACCAGATTTTCCGCATTTTGAAATTTCTCATTTGTTCCAATTTCTCACTAAATTTCTCTGTTTCTTTTTGCCCATTTTGAATTCCGTCAGCATTCACGTCGGACGGCTTCCCCGTGTAAAAGCGAATGGTCGAAAGTGAAAGCACCAACGTTTTCTCATTTCAGGATACTCGATTTTACGAAAAAAAAAACACACTTTCAGATGTGCTTGAAAAGCTCATAAATCAAAACGAAATTCCATCCCATAATCTCGCTATAACAATTTGAGAGGATGACCTTTGATTTCTCTAAAACTCTTGAACCCAACCCTGATCTCCCCGGATGACAACAGCCTGACTCATCACAACTGCTTCCCCGATGTCTAGAGTACACCAATCTTTTTTGCTTCTTTCTCACTCAGAGGTCAGAGCCCCTTTGTTTGTAGAAAATGGCACAGAAATGAGAAAGCTGCATTTTATTTCACCATTTTACACGAGAAGGCGGAGTGGCCAGTGAGAAATCCAAGTCACCGACGGGGCTGTATATAACAGACCGACCGGGCCGTGCTAGTCCAGCTTTCCTTCCTCCAAGTTCATTTATTCTACCCGAGCTCGTTGTTCAGAAGTCTTTAGATTCCAAGTTGTCTAGTCAGAAAGAGAAGCATAGATTTGCTGGAACTTCTTCACTTTCTCATTCAATTTGGAAAAATGAGTGAGAAAGAAGCAAAAAAGATTGGTGTACTCTAGAGATCGGGGAAGCAGTTGTGATGAGTCAGGCTGTTGTCATCCGGGGAGACCAGGGTTGGGTTCAAGAGTTTTAGAGAAATCAAAGGTCATCCTCTCAAATTGTTATAGCGAGATTATGGGATGGAATTTCGTTTGGATTTATGAGCTTTTCAAGCCCATCTGAAAGTGACTGTAAAATTGAGTCTTTGAGCGTATAATTTTGTTGAATGTGATCTAAACCAAATAAGTGAAAAGCTCAAAGAGCTTTGATCGGCATGGGCGGAACAGGGCTTGCATAGGGACTGTAAAAGCGCGCGCCAGCTGGCAGCACTTTCTGATCAGCAATTTTGGTCATTAGGTGCGCCCGTTACAAAATGCTGAGACTTTGCAATCCTGATTCGGCTAGAGAAAGATGGCTAGGATGCATTCTCTTGACAATGAACTTTTTTATATAAATAGAAATGGTTATCTTTACTTATTTGCAACCAACAATAGCGACACTTAGACTAAGTGACTTAGTCAATGCAAAGCTACAAATGTATTATTTTTTAAATGTGTTTTTGAAAGTGTAGAAATATTCTCTACTTTCTAGACATATTTCGACAATTCGTTTCAAACAATCGCCACTGGCAGAAACAGGAGCTTCCAATATTTTGATGAGATGCGTTTTTTCGCCCTTCTCCAGTCTCATAAGATACCAGATTCCCAACCAGGAATCCGTTAATCCATAAACGATAAACAGATCTTAGAAAGAGCTCACAAATAATCAAGACTTGAACATCTTCTTCTCATGCTTTCCCTTTCGACCCTTCGTGTTTACATAGGGAAGTCACCCGACGAGAATACTGACGACATTCAAAATGTACAAAAAGAAACGAAGAGCAATGTAAACAGTTTGGTGAGAAATTGGAAGAAATGAGAAATTTCAAAATGCGGAAAATCAGATTTTGGGCCTAAATGACGTAAAACGCGCCATCGGTGGCCCCCAGTCGTAGTCATCAACGGGCTAAAGATGACTGCATGTAACATGAAGCACACCTCCGACTCCGACGTTGTTGGAAAGTCAGCTATTACTTACTAGGAAATGCCGTGAACGTGTCCAGATACGCCACATATTCGCCATCCTTTGAAACCCCATAGAAAACGGCGGCGACAACCGCCGTCGAATGACCTAGGTCTTATGGCCAAATTCGGAAAAAAGATTCGGAATCTCTTTTGGCTCCTTCCTCCTCACTTCCTCAACCGCGAATTTTTTTAAACAGCGTGTCACAATCAGTAAAATATGCCCGATTTTTTGAGCCTAGTCTCAAAACAGGAGCTCAAAATTTGTTGAGGAAACATATCCCATTTTTTTTATAACCAAGTGAGGTATTTAAAGGTGTTCAAACTTTAAATTAGGTAAGACAGTAGGTTGTCTATGGCTCTATAGTTTGTCAAGAAAAAAGACGGCATTCGAAGGTCTCACATTTAGCAGCGAGGCGAACATCTTTTTCTTGGCAGACTATATTCCCCCCAGCCCATTTGATTGAGTAATCCCTTAAAGGAACCCACAGGGACTCCCGGATTATCATATAATTGGGACAACAGAACCTTGACTAACAGAAAAAGGCTTAAAGTCTTTTAGGGTTCTAGAGAGAGAGAGGAAAATGTATTAGGACAGGTCTTTTAACGCAGTCTTATCCGCCGCTGTCTTCTCTACCGATTGACACCAAAAAATATGCCGGCGAACATTTTCCTCACCCTCTAGAACCCTAAAAAACTTTAAGCCTTTTAATGTTAGTTGTGGTTCTGTTGTCCCGATTATAGGATAATCCGGGAGTCCCTGTGGGTTCCTTTAAAGGGACAGTCTCGCACAGGTCCCTTCGTACAAATCATTTTCGCTCGTTTTTTCCACTATTCCTTGCATTTCTTTATATCAAAATGATCAGCAGAAGCGAGCGAATCATATGCAACAAAGAATAAAATGCAAAAATACAAAATGACGAGTTTTCAATCAAATTCAAATTGCCAGAAAAGGCGCCAAAGACAAATTCTACAGTAATTCGTGCACAACCAAACTAGTGCGAGACTGTCCCTTTAAACGATTTTTCAAATGGTAAAATCCAGCTCCTTGCTTTAAAGGAACCCACAGGGACCTCGACGCGGGTGCAATGGTCCCGCAGCGACTGCACCCGATCAGGCAAACGCGTTTCTGTTTTGCGACAATACTGGTCACAGAAAAGGGGGAGTTGGCTGAAACCTAGTTCATTTGATTCAGTTTTTGACGCCGGTTCTGATGCTGTATTCCGTTTTTCTTGAAACGGTAGATTTCCCGGCCCCATTTTCTTCAGCTACAGTAACCCGCCTAGGTCCCTGTGGCTTCCTTTAAATAGAAGGCGAAAGTGAATAGCTAATGTTTCCCTTCGAAGAGGTGAACCCGGATCTATCTCTTGAATTTTCGGTCAACAGGTTTTTATCAGGATAAGTCTAGACCTAATGGGCAGAAGCGGACGACTTTTGTATCTTTTGAACTAGTATGCCTCCGGCCGCCGTTGGGATTAAAAGATGACGGTCGAATAAACGCTGACCGTTGGCATTTCTGCCTGCCTTTGACCATCGGATTAGAACAGACGAAAGGTCTGACGGACAAACAGAGATCTCCCCATTATTAGGGTAGGATTTTTGGTCAACAGGTTTTTATCAGGATAAGTCTAGACCTAATGGGCAGAAGCGGACGACTTTTGTTTCCGCGCGCAACCATAAAAAGACCGCATGGAACATTCTTCCTGGTGTGGCCAAACGAAGGAGCAAAGCAAATTGCTTACAGGTTTTTCATCCAAGTCGGGTGCTGCCCGGAGAGCAAGTCTCAATGTTTATAGGAGGATGGTCGGAAGAGTGTTCACTTTTAGTAGCGGATAATCATAGCGGTTTCACGGGTGAGAGTATCCAATTTCTTCGATATCTTTGAAGATCTGTGCAGGATTGCTCTGCCATGTTCAAGTTTAATCTAATCATTCGCATTGCTCTCCGTGAATAAGTTATAATTTTAAAAAGCCAAAACTGAAGACGGGTAGAATCTCGCAAAGAAAGAGGAAACTAACAAGCCAGTGTCTTGGATGGTTCATTTCTGTCTATTGGCCCCGTTTAAAAGTTAAGCGAGGGAGAAGTCGAATTCTGCGGGACTGATGAGTCCGTCGCCATTCGTATCCATCGAGGTGAACCTAAAAGTTTCGTTTGCTTTCCTTCTGACCTCCACTAACCAGGCGGGAAAGACTTGTCCGACATCTCTTCGGGCCACGCCGTGGAGGTTCAGGTAGCTGGCAGCCTCCTCCAGGGTTACTGCTCCGTTCTTGTCCACGTCGACTGACGCGAATCTCTCAGCCGACCGGGCCACTCTGGCAGCTGGAAACTATAGTCTTGGCCCAAAATAAAGGCCAACTCACAAAAATTCTCAGCATCCCTCTTTTTACGGCCCAAGGCTGCCGCGCTTAAGGCAACTCCACCAACAGCAGCAGCTGTATTCAGGTATGACCCGACTGAAAAGTCCCATCTTGATTACTGTCAACCGGAAGGACGCTTACAGTCGGTTTCACAGCTCGGATTGCATCCTCCGTCACAGTTGCAGCAGAAGATATTGCACCTTCCGTTACCACAACAATATCCGATGGTCTTCTTCTTGCAGCAGGCATCGATGGCTAGGAAAGCAATGACAGCAAGGAAGAACAATGAGACGAGACGCATCGTCGATAGAGTCTGTACGAAACTTAGTCTTTTTATAGAGTTTTAAAGTGTAAGGCGGAGAAGCGGGCCAGAGAAGTGAAGGTCATAAGTGGTAAGAAAAGAAAAAAGTCCGAGAATAAAGTCCGACCTTTGCAATTTTGCCGTGGTCAAGATCAGGACCGCGTGGTCGATTGCACCCGTTTCTTCAACCACTTCGTGATCGGGTAAAGGGGAAATGAATTATGCCCTCGGTTCGTTTTCATCTTTTCTCATCGTCCGCAAAATGTTCTTGTTAGAGGAACAGTGAGTTCAACTCTCAGTTTGACTGGAGGGAATAGCCATTCAGTAAAACCCGGATTGGCAACAGAAGATGAATAACAGAAAGGGAACTTTTCTGCTTCCACTAGGAGCCAATCTCGACACAAATACATCGGGGACCCAGAGCGAGATTGAAGACAAGGATTAGAACACAGTTTGAAGTAGATAATCATGACTCCTAGTGGAAGAAGACAAGCTCTCTTTCTGCCATTTATTTTGTATTGCCAATCCGCGCTTATTGAATGGCTATTCCATCCTGTTAAACTGAGAGTTGAACTCCTTGCTCCTCTAAGGACATTTTGGGGACGATGAGAAAAGACGAAAACGAACCGAGGGGAAGATTCATTTCCCCTTTACCGAGTGCGTATACCATATACCGAAAATGGTTTCGGTATATGCGCACTATATGTATTCTATTTTATTCTTCTTTCAATGAGGTTTCCAGCGGACGATATGTACGAGGACGAGATGGAAGCGACAACCTCCGTTTTACTGACGACCGTATTGGCTATGACGGCGGAAACGACCAGTCAGGCAACTGCCGAGCCAACTACGACCACATCGGCCACAACGACGACGACTACAACCACAACAACAGGCAGTGAGCAACCCATCTGCAAAAACGCTAGTTTCACCCCAAAAATTCTATTTTGGGTTATATCTAAACGATTCTTTATTTTCATGGAACATAACCTATTTCATCTTGTTCGCCATAAAATTCTGATAGAAGCAAAAAAAAATAAGCAAGGTCGAATTAATCGAACACGGCGAGCATTTGGTGAGGTGGATGAGGTGGCGAAAAGCGATAATAGCCTCTCGGAAAGTGGTTCTTTAGAGGAGTTAGAGCGGGTTGAGAGAGAGCGCGCCAAAAGTCATTTTCGACTAAAACTAAACAAAAAAAGCCGCTTTGTTTATTTAGGCTACAGAATTGGGATCAGTGAAAACTCTCCATTTCCAATCGTTCCTATTTAAATTCCTGTGTTTCAGCGTGTCCTTCTACCGCGTGGGTACTCAATCCAGCCAACAATTTCTGCTATCTGATTGTACCACGATCACCAGGTGATGTGAATGATGCAAAGTGTACTGCTGTGGTGGCTGGTGCAACATTGGCTTTTTTTTCCGCTTTCTAAACAGCTTGCTTCTGCTATCGTCGGGAAGAATGGATCCTCGACTACTTGTTAGTCGTCTTCGCTCTTCCTTTGTAACCCTTGTTTTTTAATAAACTTTTGCGAACATGGATATGATGACTATGACCCATTCTTTCAAATATCCAGTCCAGGGATCGTCTCTCTACGCTGCCCACAAGAACTGAAAAAATGATATGACCACCTTATTTTTGATCTCCACGAAGAAGGAGCCCCTTGTTCGTTCAAAGATCCTTCCCGAAGTGTTGCTTCCACGTCACAATAGCCTCCCGCCTAATTATTTACAAACTGTCCGGGCTATCTATAGCCAACTCCTCATTCTTTTTATGCTCATAAACAACGGGATCGGATTTCTTT
Organism: Oscheius dolichura; assembly: GCA_932521035.1. Taxonomy (NCBI): domain Eukaryota; kingdom Metazoa; phylum Nematoda; class Chromadorea; order Rhabditida; family Rhabditidae; genus Oscheius; species Oscheius dolichura. The sequence goes on from OW051493.1 coordinate 7,745,773, forward strand.
TCCCGTATTTCCTTTAGTGATGTTTTCCCAGACCATTTTCGAAATTTGTGGCATCTTCTGTTCATTTGCTCCTGTCGTCAAGGTTCACCCGGTCCACTGTTCTCTCTGCCGTCTCCTCTCTTTGTCCACACCTTGATATTGTCTCATTTGTGAGGGGCAGATCGAGATCGTTGCTGCCAATTGACTTCCACACGCTCAGCACAAAAAGTTCGTTCGTTAATTCTTGGAAATTCTTAGCCAATCCGGGCTTATTAGCCTTATCCAGTTCTTTAAAACAAAAATAAAGACATTCACTCAATGAAAGCTATAAAGATGCTTAAGATATGGATAAGGAGCCCTCTTTTCAATGTAATACTTCAAGGTTTGAAATGCGCGAAATTTGACACCAAAGTTTGACCAACCCGTCGAGCTTAGACGACTCTTTGTCTACCGACTTACGTAGTTTTCACAGGGAATGAGAGGCGACAGTTCAAAGTCAACAGATTATTCTTTGTAAATGATCCTTCATTGAGAAATCGCCCATTTCAAACAGCAGCGCAACATCTGCATAATCATTAAATTGACGCCTGGTTCAAATGAGAGTTTTTTGCTCTCTATCTTACCCGGCGGCGTGTCTGCTGCGAGAATGTCTCAAGAGTTTTGAACTCTAGATTTCGCTTTAATTTCATTTGATTCCGTCTATTTTACAGTTTTTAAAGGGTATTTTCTGGGTCACCTTTTTATAGTCAAATAGTATGAGGAAAGCATTTTACCTTGGCTTTCTCGAAATTCAGTTCAAAAGATCGTTTCCTTCTCGTGAATGCCGTCGTTGATTCATCTCTAAATTATCTGAATCAGGAACACCTTCCCCTTCTAGCTTCCGGGGTTGGGGCCATTGTTAACACTCTTTCCTTTTTTTGACCCACAGCTTGAAAGCGCCGGGTTATTTTAGATGGAACCGAGTCTCTGCGAGCCTTTGTGGATTTTTGAAGGCCATTCAATAGTAGATAACTTTTTAAGTGAGCTATTCTATATTAAACCGGAGCCAGAAGAGAATCTCGAAAACTTTCAATGAACTGCCGAGGTTTCCGGGGTATGAAACAGCAAGAGGCTTCTTCTACCCCGTTCATTAGAACCCAGGTGCTCAAATTGGCGGCTCTTGGATTCTCCGCCTTTTTTTACCAAGTCTCAAACTTTCGTGGGTATGTAGAAAGTTCCTCCGAGTTACTGCTTCTGATCTACCCAACCGCTACTTGTACTGAGCTAGGTCTTATTTATTCAGGGCAATGACCGGCTATTGTTGGTCTTCTATTACACCAACCATATTAGTCACCTATGCGCAGCGGCTTGACTCGTCATGGCCAGGGTACATACAAATGGCCTCCAAGAGCCGACACCAGCACCACTCTGACTAGGTCACTCACGAGCACCTTGACAGCCGGAAATAAAACAAAATATGGGCTCACAATGACGCGTAATTCCTAACCCAACGACGGCAATGAGCAGCATCAATTCTCCTCCTCCTTCCGAGGGTTGTCATCAGAGATCGCTTATCACCCTGCTACTGATAGCCTGCTCCCCGGCCTTCTGAATAGAGTTAGAACGGAAAAACGAATGTTTTGTTTTACCCCCTGGAAACTCTGAGCAAACATCATGGGGGTGTCGCCTCGCTCTGTCTCTCTTTTCCCGGCAGCCCGCAATTCACCCCCCTCCCTGATTCTTTGTTTTCTATCCATGACCATGGAGCAGCCCGCCATTTTAAATGTAAATCTCAACATCATAATGTAATCGGCGACCGCCCTCTCAGCTGAGGCTGCCCCCGGGAGGCATCCGACATCAGCGGTAGTCAAACTGATTTTTGAGGTCATTTCACGGCCCCTTTAAAAACGCCCGTTATCTGTTGGTTGCTCTATCATTTCCTCTACTTCTTTTTCCCGCTTGGTGGCTCTCGAGAGAGCGGGAAAACAACACGCACAATCCAATAATTGCTCTCGTCCCCCACTCGCTTTTTACCCCCGGGTATTTCCCAGATTCCCTTGCCCTTTCTTCCTTTCTAGCCTGAAAACAGCCACTATTAGACAGTTTCTTCTTTTATTTCTCAGACACAGCAAGTGAGCCACAGTTAGACAGCTGCCATCCCTTGCGAAAAGTTGGCCAACTTATCAGTTTTATTCTCTCATGGCCTTTGTTGTCTTTAGTGGAAATTTTTCAAAGAACCATTTTTTTTAGTTTTTCGGTTATTTTCCAACCTAGAGATTCTTTTTTTAGAGGAGCCTTATTAGCAATTCTCCCGCCTCCCGGAACATTTTGAGCTACAACATCGTGTTTACATGCTGGCGGGCTCATTTTTTGCCCTTCTCGCCCCTAGCCCCTCCCGCGCTCTCTCTCTCTCTCTCTGTTTGTTATTGTCTCTATTGGCTCTGATCTTTTCAACTTGACTCTTAGGTTTTCGAAAGGGCGGCGTTTTCGAAAAATGCGGAGGGGACTTTCGAAGTCGGGGGGCTTTCGAAACAGTTGCGCTGACTGTTTGTTCCCTATCACTCGATTTTCGAAAAGTTGGCCAACTTATCAGTTTTATTCTCTCGTCATAGTTTCCGGTTATTTCCAAAGATTAATTGAACACTTGGCTCCATTCTCTGGTGTTTAATATCCCGACCTTTGCTCCGTTCATTCTGTCCTCAATAGCCTTTGAATAGAGACATTTTCCAGAGGTTCTGAGAAATTCTCACGGGTAAATTACCACTATTCTGTTTACCGTATACCTAAAGGGCATGGAAGAAAAGGAATAGGATACAGTAAACCTTCCTGACAGCTTCTGGTTCTCTTTTATCCTTTTTGCTGGGCCATTTTGACCCCAACTTCGTTCAAAAAGTGCATTTGATCTGGGACTTCTCTCCTTTTGCAGTGTACCCAAAACTATCCTGGACCTCTTCAAAGGGTTTTGGAAGAAAATTTTGCCTACAAAAATGGGTCTAACTGAACGGGGCAGATCAAGAAAAATTTTCTGGTCTGAAAAATGCCGTTTACCGCTTTCCTAGTCGCTTTCCATTGCCTCCTTTTCTCTGTTCCTTTCTGTTGGCATATCTAGAAGAAATCTCCTCTCTCCCATTGAAGGACTTTTTGAAAGTCACTTTTACCCAAAAATGAGGGGTTTAAACGGTTTCGAATACGGTCTTTTACCCGGTGGATGTCGAAATTCCAAAGCTTATTGAGGGTATCGCCACCGACCTAATTGTTTTCCCCCATCTTTTCCCGTTATTTTCCCCGCCTCTCTTCGAACTAATCCCTGCTCTTTCCCCTCTTTCCTTATCAAGCTAGTTCTATTTTCAGTAAGGATGACAAGCTCGTCCTCTGCCTACTGGTGGCAGTCTTTTTGTGGCTCAGAGCTCTTCGAAAGTCCCTTTTCCGCGGGTCTCCCCAACCTGTCAATATGTATGCAGCACACGATCCTCATCTGGATTCCGTCTGCCTTTACCCTCTTCCTGACGCCGGTTATTTTCACCCAAGGACAACGGAACAGCAAACGATACGATCCGCTACCCAACAGCTTTCTATTGATCTCAAAAATTGTAAGTCTGGAAAATAGGGTATACTATGTGGTTCTCTCTTCAGATACTTACTTCTATTCTTGCCGGAATTAATTTATTCGTATTGGTCCATAATATTATTCAATCCGAGTATACAGCCGATTATTTATATCCGACGCTGTTGGTATGCAGCTATGTGAGTTTTTTTTCCTTAATTTTTAAAGAACCCATCGAGTTTTCCCCTCCAGACCCAAATTTTACCGGGCAGTTCCCAACCCGAGAGCTCCCGGGGATCGGGCACGTTCTCTAGCTAATTCGTTGTTTTTCAATGGCGTCCCAAAGATCCCGCAAATCTTTCTTTAGAGGAAACTGTCTCAGGTCCATTAAATTTTTGCGCTTGGGTCCTGAAACGAGCGCGCTCCTTATCTTCTTTCATTTTGTGAGAAATATTAAAATTCACAAGCTCTTTTGAATTTCTGAGGGGGTGAAATATACCGTGATCTCGAAAACGGAACCTTCTCTCAAAGGTTTTCCTCCAAAAAAAGCTTTTGAACCATAATTATCTTGCCAATGGAAGCGCCCCTTTCAATATCGCTCCCCACTTCTGGGATGGGTTGAAAAGGAGGGACAGTTTTTCAAGGTTCATTTGAAAGGAATACGCTATATGAAGAATTTTGAAATAAAAAAACCGGAAAAGATGGTTGAAAATCAAGAGAAACTCGTCATTTTCCAGTTGATTCCCCCCCCCCCCCCCCCCCCCTGTCAGCTGGAGCAATCTATAAATTTGGTGCTTATCTCTCGGCCAAAATGGCAGAAAAAGAAGGGGGCAAAATAGATCAGTCCCATGGCAGAAAGACAAAACATACACAGACGGGCAGGGTTTCAAAAGCCCGGGCTTCCTTTTTGACGCTGATCTAATATAAAAAGGCGAGGTGAGCTATTCCCCCTCCCATCCTGGCAGTTGTTTCAATATGATCAGTGAGAGGAACCCAATCATTTTTCAAAAATGGCGGCAATGTTCATTTTTTGAGCCGAGACCTACCCGCTTTCTCGTTTTCCCCGGCTGACGTAGGTAGCGGTGTATACGCAGCATGTAAATTTGTCTGGAAAAGTTCAAATTCTCAAAAGTGGAGCAAAAATCAACACTCGCAGGGAAACGAGAAAGTGAACTATGGCGCCAAAAAAGAGCTCGCTAAATACGTTTTTCGAGTTCCCGGGTAAAAGGACGCTTTCGGGAGCAGGCTACAGAGAGAATATGCCAAAAATAGAATAGAAAGAGATTCTCCCATTTCAGGTATCTATGATATTTTGTCACTTTGTGAGGAAGAGATGCGGGCTTGTCACCTCGGGCATTCAACATATCTCCGCTATGATGTTTCTGGTAGCCGGCAGCTCGGAACTCTATCAACGGATACGACAAGGACGGGATCCTGATAAGGTAATATTTTTAGGAGATTTTAATGAAAATTGTTTGAAAAGAAATGGCTGCGTACCTCGTTTGATAGTCAGCGGTCAATGAAATCTGGTAGGGCCTGAGTATTGAAGAGTTACAGTCCACCGGCTATCCACTATCCCGTGGGCACTCCACTGGACAGTTCGATGTCTTAAACAGCCCCCCGTAGTTATTTCCCCTTCTTAAAATGACCCATGGACGTTTCCAAAACGCAACTTGGCCTCCGAACTCAAGAGAAACTACTAGGAAGTCCATTTGTTCGCCGCAATGGTCTCTGTAGGGCTTCAACTGACTGTCTTTTCTTTTGGACGGTATTCGAACAGAATTCGGACCTTTTCTGGGCATCACATACTCAGTAGAAAACAAAGCAAGCAGTGTTTCGAGGGAATTTCCATCTTGGTGAAGAAAGCGGTCCATTCGCTTCATGTATCTGTCCCAAAATTCTAGCGCGCCACGCAGAGCAGCTCCGCGTTAGTGTCTGGGTTGTGGGTCCAAAGCAAATTTCCAATTCTTCTCGAGGAAATGACCAATAGCTCACTTACAGGACGACAATTACCTCTCGCTTGCCTTGAATATTGCTTATTTCTGTTACTATGGGGTTCTTTCTATCTATACTGTTCTTCTTTGCTTTGCTGATCCTCGACGGAATGACATCAAGCAGGTAAGAAGTCCCCCAACGTGTCTTCACCTCTTCTGATCATTTTAGCAGCCAAATGCCGAGTTGGACAGTTCCTTCGTGAGTCGGATCACTCTCTGGTGGTTTAACCATCTGCCCTGGATTGGTTCCAAGCGGCCCCTGACGCTGGACGACCTCTACGAAATGAATGAAGCCGGCACGACGCCTTATTTGACAAAAAGATTTGAAAAGTACTGGAAGCCACGGATGAAGAAGTACCGATTCTTGAAGAAGACAAACGACTCCGACAAGTAGTTCCCTCTTTCTCTTAATCGGAAGATAATGTTCAGAGAAGTTCCGCAGCCCTCCATTTTGGGCACTCTGTTCGACATGTTCAAGTACGAATTCGCCTATGCCACCTGTCTGCGGTTGACTTCTGACACGCTACAATTTGCCAACCCTTTCCTCTTACAGTAAGAATTAAAGAGCAAAGAAAATAGGCCATATTTTCCAGTCAAATGTTGAACTACATCTCCGATCCCAATGGAGAATTGTGGCAGGGGATTTCCTATGCCATTTTGATGTTTATCGTCTCCGAAGTAAGTCTATCTGTATTCTAAAGGATGATTCACGCTTTTTGGGTCCTGAACAGACTAGGGAATTAAACAGTACGGGGTCTACGGGTTCTAGGGGGTTTATGTTAGGTCCCGAAACGACATCACCATTGCCAGAGGCGCACATTCGTTTCAGGAGCCCTGCTTCCTCACCATCCCTCTAAAAATCCTATTAAAACGCCATAAAATGTTCAGATCCGTTCCGTGACCCAGTCAACATTCGTCTACATGATGTTCCGAATGGGTACCCGTGCTCAGACCGCCCTGATTGGAGCTGTCTATAAAAAGGTCCGTATCTCAGATACCACACCTCAAAGAATCACTCTTAGACATTAAAAATCTCAAATTCTGCCAGGAGAGAGAAAACCGTCGGAGAAATTGTCAATTTGATGGCTATTGACTGTGAAAAATACCTGATGATTGCGCCGCAAATTCAACAATTCTGGAGTTGTCCTTATCAGGTACGGGAAGCGCCACAATTAGACAGTTGGCTGTCTACCTGTGGCTATAGGTATTGAAATAAAGAGATCTTTTTGTAGATAACCCTGGCCTTGATCTATCTCTACTTCACCATTGGCTTCGCCGCCGCTCCGGGAGTAGTCATCATGTTGCTCTCCCTTCCGTTGAATATTATAACCTCCGTTGTGGTCAAACGGTGGCAGGTATAGTCTTACTCCCATTGCGAATGTAACACCCCATTTTAGGCAGAACAAATGAAGTTGAAAGACGAGCGGACTAAAATGGTCAACGAGGTGTTGAACGGGATCAAGGTGGTCAAGTTGTACGCGTGGGAAATCCCAATGGAAGAACATATCGAAGAGATCCGGAAGAAAGAGCTGAATCTGATTAAGAGAAGCTCCCTGGCCAAGAATATCATCGACTCCTACAATACGATCAGCCCCTTCTTGGTGGCGTTCTTCTCCTTTGCCACTTATACCCTGTCAAGTTCGGAGAATCGACTCACTCCTCAAGTAAGCCCTTCTTTACCCTGGGTAGAATAGAAATTGGGTTACTGTAGTTTCTGAGGCGAAGGAGAACCCTTTCCATAGCAAATGTTTCATTTTTCAGGTGGCCTTCGTCTCCCTGTCCCTCTTCAACCAGCTTAAATTCCCCATGACGATGATCGCCTTCCTCATCAACCAATTCGTCCAACTGTTGGTCTCTAACCAACGGCTGAAGTCCTTCTTCGTAGCCGACGAACTAGACCCCAGCCTAGTGGAACGCTCCCCCGCAGCCGATTCAAAATACGCGACAGAGATGGAAAATTTCGACGCCAGTTGGGAAGACGACGAATATAAGCAGACTATCTCCGAGATGAGTATCAAGATTCCTAAAGGAGATCTTCTTGCTGTTGTGGGGAAAGTCGGCAGTGGGAAGAGTAGTCTGCTCAGCGCTTTACTGGGTAAGGATACTGTAATCCGGAGAAATATTAAATTTAGGAGAGATGGGAAAACTCCGCGGCCGAGTTGGAGTCAGTGGCAAGCTGGCCTATGTGCCACAACAGCCGTGGATCTTGAATGCCTCCATCAAGGACAACATACTCTTCGGTCGACCTTACAACAAGCAGCTCTACAATAAGATCCTCTATTCTTGTGCCCTGCTACCCGATTTGGAAATCCTCCCCCATGGGGATGAAACCGAAGTCGGAGAGAAGGGAATCAACCTCTCCGGAGGACAGAAGGCCCGAATCTCCTTGGCTAGAGCCGCCTACCAGGACTACGACGTCTACCTGCTGGATGACCCCCTCTCGGCGGTGGATGCTCATGTGGGGAGACACATCTTCGAGAAGGTTATGGGCCCGAATGGTCTGTTGAAGAATAAGACGCGAATTCTGGTGACCCACGGACTAATCTACACCAAACTGGCGGATGAGATCATTGTCCTGGAAGGTATACTCTGGTCCCGACTAGAAATAAGAAATTTTCAGAGGGAAGAATCGTTGAACGTGGAACTTATGGAGGGCTTATGAAGGCCCGCGGTGCCTTCCATAAATTCTTGGAAGAATACAAAACACAGAAGGGCGATGACGACGTTGCCAGTGAGAGCAGTTCCGTGCAGGACCAGGGAGTAGAGGATGAATCTGACAGGTATGACCTTTAAAACTGTACAACAGCCAGTGTTTAAGACTTTTCCGAATCAGAAGTGAGACCAAAGAGGAGATAGAAGCGAGAAAGTTGATCAAAAAGGAGACAGTCTTCACTGGAGGAGTCAAGATGGCCATCTACTGGGTCTATATCAGCGCGGCGTCTTATTGGCGCTCCCTGTGCTTCATCTTCTTCCTCTGTGCATTTATGGGACTCCAAGTGGCCAGGAATTTCTGGCTCTCTGCCTGGTCTGACCTCTACACTACCAATGCAACGGATATCGATAACGGCTATCATTTGGCTATTTATGGAGCTATTGGAGCCGTTGAATGTAAGCTAGTTTTCCGATTTTCTGGGTATTTCGGTTCGAGAGTGGAAATTGGATTGTTTTCACCACCAAAGACTCTAATAGTCCAATCACATGCTTTCCAGCCCTCTCCTTCATCATCTGCCTCGTCTTCCTCGTCCTGGCCGGTCTCAGCGCCTCTCGCAGCCTTCACGCTCCCCTGATCCATAGTGTGCTCCGCTGTCCAATGGAATTCTTCGACACTACTCCTCTAGGAAGGATATTGAACCGTTGCGCTGCTGTAAGTCTTTTGTCCAGGCCATCAAATGGATATTTTTAGGATGTCGAAATTGTGGACTCGTCCCTGCCGACCAACTTCCGCTATATGGTAGTCTGCTTCATGCAGATGATCTTCACCCTGATAGCCATCGTCATCGCGACGCCGCTCTTCGCTGTCGTTATTCTTCCCATGGCCATCACCTACTACTTGCTATTGGTAAGCTGATAAGTCTATGGGATGGAATATATAAACTGACCTTTTTAAGAGGGGAAAACAGGAAACTGTGACGAGCGGACTAGAAACGCAGCGGTCTGTGGTTTCAAAACAATGGGGGGAAATTCTGTCTAGGGGCCATTCAAAAAGTATCTCTTACGGGATAAGCTTCTAGAAAGCACAATTTATGACAAAGAACCGATAATTTTCTTCTCTTCAGCGATTCTACGTTCCCACTTCCCGGCAGCTGAAGAGACTCGAGAGTGTCTATCGCTCGCCGGTCTATTCTCACTTCGGAGAGACTATTCAAGGAGCCGCGTCTATTCGGGCCTTTAAAAAGGTATCTTGTCTTTAATGCTTTTAAATTAATATCTGTTAAAGGTTGATGAATTCCGCGTGACTTCTGGCCAGTTGGTAGACCGTTGTATGCGATGCAAGTACTTGAATATCATCTCCAACCGGTGGATTGGTGTTCGCCTGGAGCTGATCGGCAATTTGGTTATATTCTTTTCGGCTCTCTTCGCCGTCTTGGCGAAGGAATTCGGCTGGACTGACAACGCGGGAACTGTAGGAGTCTCCGTCTCATATGCCCTGACGATTACGGATATCATGAACATGGCTGTGAGGCAGATGAGCCAGGTGGAGAGCAACATCGTATCGGTAGAGAGGATAGAAGAATATATTGACTCGAGGAACGAAGCCGAGTGGGAGATCCCCGAGAGACAGCCGAAGGAGGGTTGGCCGATTAATGGAGTCGTCAAGTTCGACCACTACTCGACGAGGTATCGGGCGGGATTGGACCTGGTGCTGCGAGAGATCACGGCCAACGTCTCGTCGGGAGAGAAGATCGGAATTGTCGGGAGGACGGGAGCCGGGAAGTCGTCATTCGCCCTGGCACTGTTCCGACTGATCGAGCCAGCCGGCGGGGAGATCCTCATCGACGGGGTGGACGTCTCCCAGATTGGCCTCCACTCGCTTCGCTCTGCTCTGACCATCATCCCCCAGGATCCGGTACTCTTCTCGGGGACACTCCGATTCAATTTGGATCCCTTCAACAAGAGACAGGACGACGAGATCTGGCAGGCGCTGGAGCTGGCTCATTTGAAGGAGATGGCCAGTTCTTTCGAGAAGGGGCTCAGCCACAGGATCAGTGAGGGAGGCGAGAATATCAGGTGACAGATGACTCGGCCCGCCAACCATCCCAGCCATTTCAGTGTGGGTCAGAGGCAGTTGGTCTGTCTCGCCAGGGCCCTCCTCCGCCATACGAAGATCCTCGTCCTCGATGAGGCCACCGCCGCCGTCGACGTCGCCACCGACGCCCTTATCCAGGTATATTGGGTCGGATTGTTCTAAACTCAGTGATTCAGACCACAATCCGTGAGCAGTTCAAAGATTCGACAGTCTTCACCATTGCCCACCGCCTGAATACAATCCTCGACTACGACCGGATCATGGTCCTCGACCAGGGAAGGATAGCCGAGTTCGACAAAACGAGTACCCTTCTCGAAAACAGGGACAGTCTCTTCTCCAAAATGGTCACCGATTCCCAAAATGCGGATTCCTCTTGATCTGTTGTTTTCCCCAAATTGAAAGTCTCTTTCAAGGATTCTTTAAAAGCTTTACGAATTGTTTATTCCTCTTGTTGTTTTCATTGTTATGGACATAATAAAACAAATTTTATGATTAAAAAAGTGGCATCTCTTTCAGGCCATCTACAGGGAAATTAATCGAGTTTAAAGTAATGTGACAATCGATTGCTTCGGTTAAAATGTGGATGGTCCTTGCCAATAATGGTCCTCTCGCCTAGGTAACAGGCATAATCGGCTTCTATCATCAAATCTGACGATGAGAATCTGGTCACAATTACGATCCGGGTCAAATCCTTTCCTCATTTTTCTGTCTATATTCTTTCCAACACTTGGAGAGACTTTATGAGACTCTCTAATTGGCTTAAGGTGCATCTTTTCAAAAGAATCGGGCTTACAAAATATGCGAGAAACATTGAAAATGAAACGAAAGAAGGCTCCCATCCCGATAGGATTATTGTTTGCGTTGTGCTCTGCTATATTGAAATAACCGCCGACTACGCCTGTTACAGATTTGAGAAGACCATCGAGGATCCGACGCATCCCTTTAAAAATTTATATCTGCTTGGCAATTAATAAATACGTTTGACATATTAGGGAGGCCAAAAATACTTTCCCAACCCCCATATCTCTGGATTGGACGGCATAACTTTTTTTGCTCTTTCTAACGGTACTCTCCGTTTTTCCATAAATGGGTCCCATCGCGAGATCGCCATGGCGCAGCAGAAAAAAAATAGCATAAAAAGTTATGCCAGAAGCCGCTTTCAGTTTTTACTCTCGAGTCCTCGTAACGGGGCAGTAACGTCAGGAACGTTGACAAAAATCGACTAAAACGGCTGTCGAAACGGGAACCATAAAAGCGACTTCTAGAAACATAGGACGAGTTCGACTCCTTTATGGATCAATAACATTTTTGCAATTTTTTCTGACTCTTTGAACTTGCTTGCTGCTTTTGGAGAACTGCAGTAATCAGTATAACATCAAGGATTCCACCAACGTCATGGCAAATATCAAGATGTGAACTAACCGTTAGCAAACCGATTCTCCGAGAGTCCTTTGAGTATCATATAGCAGAAGCATAGGTAAAAATATAAGAAAACAGTCAAAAAACCGTGTTACAAGCAAAAAGTAAAACAAAAATAAAAGCTTAAAGCGAATTCCCTTTTAACGAATAAATTTCATATTGTCGTCCTCCGCCTGCTCGACACGCTCTTCCCCAATGAGATGATGAAGGCGCACGCTGGAAGAATTGTTATTTTTATTCTAACGAGCATTATACAAGAATTGAGGGACGAGTAGATACAGAGGGGCAATGAGTAACACGAGTGGATGAGGAATGTCTAATACGAGTAAAGGAACGAGTAGGATCACATCTTGGTCTTTTGGATGACCTTCGAGAAGAAGCCCTTCTTTTTTTTCTTCGGCTTTTCCTCCTTCTTCTCATCTTCCAGATCATTCAAAAAGTCGAGGACGGTCAGAAGATCTTCGTTGCTGGCTCTCTTCGATTTTTGAGGGGCGACTGGGAGAGAAGGGATCTGCTTACGGGAAACCTTGTCGGTATTCTGAAAAGGAGAGAATTAATTAAGGATCTAGAGAAAGGGCACTTACTCTTTCTTTAGTCAACATGTTTTTGGCCTCTTCCACCATCTTCAAAAGCTTCTTATCCACCCCTAGAATGGTCTCGGTATCGGCCAGGAGGAGATGGAGAAGACTATCGGCCTGTTCCTCTTTGATTACAAGGCTGGCTACCCTCTCCACGGCCTGAAAAATTGGATATTAAAGGATAGAAAGAAAAAATCCTACCGTATCGAAATAGACCCCGTTGTAGTCGTCGAGGAAGAGTTTGTCGAGCAGGCGGAGGACGACGGCCAGCCGGGAGCGACGAATACTGGGAAGGGAGAGAAGATAGAGGGAGGAGACGGTGAAGAGGGACTGGTTGCTCCTCTTCTTCCCCTTGAAAGAGGCCTGGATCCCAGTCAGGATGGCGGCTTCTTCCTCGGTCAGGAGTGCTGGTTCCTTCTCCAAAAACAGGCAAAACTCTTCGAAGACCTTCACAGCGCGGGGATTCTCGCTGGAGAACGGGAGCTTGTGCAGATAATTCAAGAGGGCGACGATCTGCGGAGGGAAAAGATCTGGAGAGTATATTCAAGGGGAAAAGTGAATTATTTGATTACCTTCCAGCTGGGAACTGTTCTCACAATTCCGTTGGACATCCTCTCCGTCGATCGGCCAGTCGAGGAAGGAGTCCGTTGCCGCCTCTTCGGAGAGACGGCTCAGAAGGCACGCCTTGTAGATATTCCACGTATCTACCTTGTCCAAAATGGGGATAGAGGTCTGAAAAATTGATTATTATCGGCTGCATTCTCGACACATAGTTAGGCCCGGCCGTGGAGGCTCTCCCGTCAGGCACTGAGAGTGAGAGGTCCAGAATAACTTACCTTATTAAAAGAAGATCCAGAGTGGGCAGAATGATCCATTTCTGGGTAAGTGTCGAGTAGGGTGAGCAGATGAATGAGACTGATTGACCCTGGGGGTAGAGGCGAGGGATAAAGCGAAGCGATTGAGGACAAGCGGCTTCTAGTCGTCGGCAGCAGAAATAGAGAAGCTTCCCTCGGGGAAATGCTGAAAATGACCCCCAGGAGCTTTTTTGTTTGCTTATCAAAGAAAGAAATATCCATTCATGGCCATAAGAGGGGAAGCCGTAATCCCCAAATCTTTTATAAAGAGAGTTTGACCCTTCTTTCGCAAAATTCAGATACCTGTTATTTCCCACAGCCTTTGCGTTGGCCTTTCCAACTTTTCTAGAAATTGCCCTAATTGCAGCCCAGCATTCCTCTCAGTCCATTTGCTCTCCTGAGATGGTCTCCTACGAGACTCTCTACCAAATTGTGGACACCGTCTTCTGTTGCCTTGGTATATTCCTAAATCTCCTGCTGATCTATTGTACCCTGAAGAAGAGTCCCGCCACGATTGCCACCTACAGTTTTCTCCTGCTAAATGGTGCGATAACTGACCTCACAACCTGTCTGGTCACTCTCTTTGTCGAGCCGAGGATTCTCTCCTACCAGGACAGTATTCTCTATATTTCCAACGGGTTGTGTACCTATCTCGGGAAGAAGTTCTGTGTCATTGGGTTAGTCTTTTTTTTTCTACGGAAAGGCTAAAAATGCCAATAGGTACGGGTTAATGGTCTCCCTCTATGCTCACCTGAACTGGTCACAACTGGCCTCATTTGTCTATCGATGGTATATCCTACAACATAAGATCCCCTCCAAGAAGATGACATTTCTGGTGATTATTTGTGTAGCTGCTCCGACCGTCTTATTGGCCTCTTTTGGAACGGTGAGTTGAGCCAGCGGGTGGCAGGGACTATGGCATGGGCGGCGGATATAAGGGGGGTTTCTCATGGAAGTCGGAAATCCATGAGAAAATGGCTGGAGTAAGAGGAGGAACAGCTCTTTTCCATTTCGCTTCGAGAATCTTTGGATCAAACATGGAACAGGCTCGCCCCACCGCTTACTTTTAATTGGAAATTGTTCTCTACAAAATCCCTCTCTTCCAGCTACCGTATCTGATGTCTCACTGGGAAGAGGACTTCACATCCCAAGTCACCGAGATCCATCCAGAACTGAACTTGGATAACCTGACGACCTACGGCGCCCCGCATGCTCTCCTCGACATCCAGGCTTCCCTACCCACCTCTTGGATAACCATGCCCATATTTCCTATTACCATCGGGGTGTATTGGATCCGCTCGAGGATTCTAAAATTCCTCTCGGAACAGAATATCCTCAGCGAGCAGAACAAACGGCTCCACCAGGCCTTCCTCCAAGCCCTGACACTTCAGGCTTGCCTCCCTCCGCTCTTCCTCGTCGGGATCAGCTTCTTCATGGTCGATGTCTACTTCCAACTGCACCACGTTGTTCTAGAATACGGATTATACTTCTTCTGTGGCTTTATTCCCATCTTCTCCCCTTTATTTCCTCTCTACTTTGTGGGATCCTATAGACAGTTCATAATGACCGTACTCAGGATCAAGGAGAACACCATATCACAGAGCAGCAGCTCCGTTGGCGGGTCGACTACTCACCAGTTTAACAGAATTTAAATGGCATGTGAACACATACTGAATAAATGTATTACACACCATAAATAGTGTTATTTTTTTTTTATTTGATCCACCAGAATGCCCAATCGCCCACTTATTTTATAATATTTTCATTTTATCTAGAAATTAGGATTGTGTAATAATAATAAAGTAGAAATGGAAAAAAATATGGTTAAAATTTGAGGAATACTAGCTGTTACTTCCCCTTGCTATGCCCACACCCATAAAACCTCAGCAGCTCATTTATCGGAGCTCATTTTTACCTTTACTCAAACCGAGCAGCTTTCTTTCCTCCTCGGATAACACCGTCTTCGCAGTAGAGAACATCAGCTCTTCATAGCCAGAGTTAGGCGCTTTTCATTGAAGAATTTCACAGTATTTAGCCAGATATGCTGACTTGAGGTTGATCTGAAATAATTATCAATGATCTTGGAAAGCTACCCTGCCACTATAGTTCTGATATGGATAAAATTGAAGCAGAAAAATTCCATGTAGATTTCGACGAGTTTGTGGTACTCTTTTTCCAAACAATGGGCAGTCGTCTTTTTTAGAATACTTAGCATCAAATAGATTTTTTATCCATTCGTAAACTTTAGTAAACTTACTTATCGGTGGTTTGGGAGTATCTACAATTTCAATATTTCAATCTTCCTCCGTACTCTGATGTTGCAGGGTGAATAGAAAAGTATTCTGGATAGCCATGATCATAATTTCCTTCCCCTTCGGATCCTTGCTCGAGTGCATTACCCTCACTGCTTCTTCCTTCACTGTGAGCATTGTCTTGTTAATTGGATTCTTGAGGAGATAATTCAACTTGGAGGAGATGGCGGACGACTATCTGTTCTTTCCATGGAAGAAATCTCCAGACGGTAGGTAAGACATCAATGGGAAGATTGTCAATTTAGAAATGGGTGAAATGGACGGATATTCTATTGTAGAAATCTGGGAGCAAGCAATATGCAGCTTTGGATAAGCGATGAGTCTCAATCATAAATCGGACTTTTTCTTCTGCGCTTTTCTCATCGTTTACTTTATATATAATGGGCGGCAGGCCCTTCTCCAGCTTGTCACATGTCTCGGTTGCGTTCCATACGATGAATGGATGGCGTTTCAGTTGACTACGTCCTTGAAATGTTTTCCAAACTCAATTGGAGTTGGTAGTGTTCACAATGCGGCTATACAATGATACGATTTAATTAAAACTTTTCGAGTTAATTACATACAATTATTATTATCACATTAAATTCTAAATATGGGAAAAAAGACGGAACATGGCAAAACGCGGGGTGAAAATTATGCGACACGTCCGCTAAGCACCAGTTTCAGAAAACGAGCATCTTGAATTGCACAAACGCGTATGTAAAAATGGCTATCAACGAATAGCAAAAGAATGGGTTAAGATGAAAGAAAGTGACTAGGGTTTGGTAAGATGATCGCGTAGAGCTAAATACAACCGGCAAATGATATAGTCAAATCATTTGAAATTGGGATTAGAAAGGGAAGTGAAACTGTGAGAATTACGCATGAAATGTAGAATGTCTTTCTTGGTTGTAATACCAAGAACCTTTCCATTTTTCGTCACTAGTACCTGGAAGAAATGAAAATAAATCAAAATAGTGGGTACCTGTCGCAGTCCTAGTTTTCTAAACATGTCAATAACGGTTTCCATTGGCATTTGATCAGTTACAGTCATTGGAGCCAAATCAATTATTTTTCGCAATCTTAGAGGGGCTGGTCCTCCGGCTACAAGAGCCTCATCCGGCACCTGAAGATGAAACGTTGATTATGAAAATATTAAGACTAACCACAGCACTGAAGTAACATATAGAAGAAGTAACAACGTAAGGCTGTGTCTTTCGGGCCGCATGAAGAGCTAATTGAAGATCACGTCTGCAATTTGACTTTAAAATTTAAAATACAATTGTTACCTTGTAACAAATCCAACTAGATACATGCTATTTCTTGACGTTACAACTGGGAAACCATTGAATTGTGTATCTCTTAGAAGTAGTTCAACATCACCAAGTGACATTCCATCTTCAGTAAGTACTGATAGTTCTCCTTCACCTGCATGTGGCCTCATAACCTAAAAAATGTCTTGTACTTTTTATAAAACACAATCACCTGTTGGGCAACTGTAGAATATGGATACTCCTCTTTATTATCAAGGAATGGATAACCATTTAATTCAATATGAGCATCATAAATTCCCTAAAGAATATCAAATAAAGTAGCACAGATAACCTACTTGCTTACTGATCGCATCACCAATCCATTTAGCGAACATCACTCCGACCATAGTGGGGACAATGAATTCGAGGCTTCCAGTCAGTTCGAACATGATTACTACCAGCGAGACTGTCATCCGTGTAACTCCTCCCAATACAGCAGCTGCTCCAACCATAGCATAAAGACCGGGCATAACACAATCTTTTCCAATTTGACACGACCAATATGTTGAATGACCGCCTTGGCTCTAGAGAAAATAATGTTTATTACAAAAATAAAGCTGAACCTGAAGATTGTAGAAAATGCCTTCCATGGTCATTCCAAGTATTCGGCCAGAAATAGCTCCCATAGCAATAGAAGGCACGAACAGACCACAGGGAACTTTGATACCAAATGTAAAGATTGTGAAAATGAATTTAAAGATGAGAGCTGTTATCAACTGCCAGAATGCGCTCTGAAAATAATACAATGTACATCAACACAGTCAAAACTTACATGAACTCCGCTGCCGAAGACACCTGTATGATAGTTATCATCGATCTTGTTTGTGCTAGTGGTACGGTTCTCATAATCACATAAATTGACCATATAATCCTCAGGACCGCATCTATCGAACAACTGTTTAATCATAGATCCTGCACTCTTTCTCATGTATGGATTAAAATAGGAGACGGCGGCAGTTATTAAGGTGACAACTATGACCTCGTAAATAGGATTTCCACCAAGCAGTTTAGAAGTTTTTCGGAATTTAGACCACCTAGAATTTATAAATACTAAACAACACAATAAGACAACTCACCGAATATTAGCACAAATAAATAAGCTACCCAAAATACCACCCCACAATCCCAATCCAGCAAAGGGAATTAATTCAATAAATGTCCATTTCATCATGTAGTCAACATGGAATAATGAAGTCTAAAATATGCTGTTTACATCGATACAATTAGAGAAAAATCATTCTGCTGCTTCTCATAATTACATAAGTTTTATAATCACATAAATATTATTGTCATGGAGTCAGTGGTTTCCAAAAGTTAACTGTAATAATGTACCTGGTCACTTCCGAATGGATTAACAATACGTAGAATAAT
Source organism: Oscheius dolichura (assembly GCA_932521035.1). NCBI lineage: Eukaryota > Metazoa > Nematoda > Chromadorea > Rhabditida > Rhabditidae > Oscheius > Oscheius dolichura. The sequence goes on from OW051493.1 coordinate 7,763,842, forward strand.
ACCGGCGATCAGGGCACAGAAAAAGGATCGCCACATTGTTTTTAGTGGGAAATAATATGACGCTTCTTCTAGGCTAAATTGAAAACAATAAAAAATGGGCCATGAATGCATACCTGAATAAGACTCCTCCTATGGGTGCGCCAAAAGCAACACTAACACCAGCGGCTGCTGAAGCTGAGAGAATTTCTCTCTTCTTGGCTTCGTTCATTCCATATTTAGGAAAAAGATAGGAGAAAATATTACCAATACAGCATGCTAAATGTACCATAGGTCCCTCTTTACCGAGAGAAAGGCCTAAATATTTTTATTTTTAACCAACATAATTAAATTCTCACCAGAGGCTGAGGAAAGGATTAAACCAACAGACTTGATAATAAATGTCCATTTTCCAAGATAACCACGAATAACAAATCCGGATAGAATACATTTGATTTCAGGAATACCGGAGCCACAAGCGTAAGGGGCGAAAACCTGAATAACTGTTATGAAAATTTCAAATGATTCGATGCGATCCATATAAAATGAGAACTCACTTTCACCAGAAGGACAGCTAAAGTAGCCATGCTCACGGCCCATCCTACATAAAAGACGTATTCTATCATGAAATAAAAAGGATTTTTGCTGTAGTAGCTGAACATTTCTGGCCACGTCGTCCATGCACCGCAGTCATAATTCTTATAGACCGTATCATTTGACGACCAGCAACAATGCTCTCTATCGAGCCAAAAACGATCGGCACAAACACCATCCTACAAATATTGAACATCGAAGAACTTGCTATGGACAAACTTTCAAATCACTCATCCATCGAGCGCCAATATCAATAATTCCGGCAGTAGCTCCGGCTGCCAATCCGACTAATAAGACACATATCCATCCGGCGCCTGCATCCCAGGCTGCTTGAACTAAACCAAGTGGAAAATCGGCTCTAAAACGAAAGACATTGCAATGATCGTATACATTAAAATTTGCCTTCTTCCAACAATGACCTTATGTCGGAGTCTATCTCGAGCCAAATCACGCTGCCAATCAATTGTATGAAAATCACCATATTTGCTAAAAGAGAATTTGCATTAAATTCCTCAGACCAAAGCTACCTGAATATTACTGGAGCACCATCGGCAGGTGAATCTTCATCTTCTCGTTCTTGTATATGTCCTGTTGGGTTAAACGAAGCATATCCACTACCAGCCATATCAACATGTACCATTGCTGGGGAGTCTGACTCATTTCCGTCTACATCCTCGAGGCAAATTTCGTTAGTATTCCTCCTTTCCATTGAAAACTGAAAGTGCATCATGTAAAATTCATTAGTTCCGACTTTAACTAAACACGACGTAAGCTAACAAGCTCAGGTAAAATAGAATCCTCGACATACCTGATAAGACCCTCTGCGATTGTTAGTAGTAGCGAGACGGAATCCTCGAGTCGGAGAAGGTATTAATGATTCAGCTTCTGGCTCCTAAAATAAATAAATGAAATGAAAAAACGAGAATCAATAAACCTGTAAAAAAATAACTTACTTCCTCGCCAAGAAGTCTTCTCATTCAAATACACAATATAAATTCCAGCACAATTATAAGGACGAGATTAACATGTACTGCTGAAACATTGATTGTATAAAGGCAATTGCAGATGATAAATAGGGGCAGCTTTGGTTTGCAAACGTTAAGAAATGTTGAGCTACACTTTGCAATGTTTCGTTTACATGTCCTTCCATTCATTCTCTTGGTGGCTGGTGTTGATGTGAAGGACAAAAATTGGAAAGAACAATGATCACCTTGAAATCATGGTATAGAGAAAAAAAATGCATATTGAAATGCATATCGCAACTCAACATTTCGTTTTGTGCGAAAATCATTACTACTCCGATGATCATTTTTGGAAGAAGCATACAAAGAAATCTAAGAAATGAAAAGCATTGAAAGCAGCGGATCGTTTATTGATTGATTGGTGCTGAGCTGAATTCGAACGCGACGGAAAGCGGGACCTTTGAAATAAGGTTGTTGTTCGACGTTGACATCTTCTCATTTGTGTCCTTTTTTGTGCAACCAAGTTGCCTGAATGTTGTTTTTTACCATCAAAAATTTATGGCTATTAGCAAACTGCTCTCTAAAAGCGATATGGTGTAAAAATAATGCGGAAAATTAGTTATACTAGATAGTACAAAGGCTGGCAGCTAAAAGTATTGAGAAATGTGATCAAAATGTGGCTCCTGCTAAACTGCGCATAGAATAATGGGCGGAGATACGAGGCGGCAGCGTGTTTTGCCTGAAACACGCTCTGCTGGCCGCGATCGAATTGAGAGCAATTTTCGGTCTCGGCTCTCTTCAACATCAACCTTCACTCCTTTTTCTTATTTTGTTGCTGTAAAACTCGGTGTTTCATATCTTTTATTTACAGAAATGGCTGCCGGTGCCATCCTCAAGACGACGGGAGCCGTCATTACCATCGCAGTAACTATTTTTATTGGAACTGGTGAGTGTTACGATATTTTCATCTTTTAGAAGTAATGAATACTTTTGACGAAAATTATAAAATTGTTTTGCCATGCTCAAGTTGAAAAATCAATTTAGGTCTTTTCTACATGCTCTCCGGACAAGGCCATCGTTTTGATATCGCATGGTTCCTTACCTCAACATCACCACACATGTGGGCAGGACTCGGAATCGGAATGTCCCTTTCACTTTCTGTTCTCGGCGCTGGATGGTAAATATTCTTTGATTTTTATCTTATGTGTTATGATTTGTAACCAATTGATTTTACATAACATTATTTAGGGGTATTTTCACAACTGGTTCCTCAATTCTTGGTGGTGGAGTAAAAGCTCCCAGAATCCGAACAAAAAATCTTGTCTCTATTATTTTCTGTGAAGCCGTAGCTATTTTCGGTATTATTATGGCTTTCGTCTTTGTTGGAAAACTACAGGTTTGTTGTCTTCTATCGATTTTTGCTTACTTCATTCTTATTTTGTAGGAGTTCAAAAGAGAAGACCTTGACCTAACCAATCCTCAACAAGTGACTATTTTGGCTAGAAATCTTGCTGCTGGCTACATGATTTTCGGCGGAGGACTGACAGTTGGATTTTCAAATCTCGTGTGTGGCTTAGCAGTAGGTACGTAGTGTGCCTGTCTTGTTGTACTTACAGTTCTCCTTGCAGGAATTGTCGGATCAGGAGCAGCTATAGCTGATGCTGCTAATCCAGCTCTTTTTGTTAAAATATTGATCATAGAAATTTTTGCATCTGCTATTGGTCTTTTCGGAATGATTATTGGTATTGTGCAGGTGCGTTCTAATTTTAAACATTATGTAAAACGATTACCGCAAATTGGTCATTCCCATATCATGTTGACCCGTACTTGCGAAGCAAAAAATGTGTGTTTTATATTTATGACCCGCTTTCTTTCCAGACCAACAAAGCAAACATGGGAGATAAGTAAAAGCCATTCCCTCTTCAAAGAAGGAACGCAACTGCTGCAGGTATCCAGAACATTCCCCTCTGTCGGACCATCGACAGATGCCGGTTGTTATATTTTGTATATTTTCCATGTCACTCTCTCATGCTTTGCTCTTTAGAAATCTATTTAGCCCGTTTTTCAATATCTCATCACATAATTTTGTCCAATTTTGCTGAAGACATCTTTCCCTGTGATTTCGACTATAGAGACAGATTTTCATTCCTCCTGTATGTATTATAATTAGATTTTCACATATATAAAAAGGTAAATTATAATAGAAACAAAATAACCAGCACCAAATTTTTCACCTATTTGTTTCCGCACTAGGAATAAATCCTATGCCTAATATCTTTTAGTTTCTTTCCTATAGTACATAGGTAGTCCAGGACGAGAAAAGAATGCAATGGGGTGGCTATGGCTATTGAACGAAGATGGGATTCCTCATAGAGTACCGGAGATATCGAAACCTGGTATGATTTGGATATTTTTCAATTTGTTTTGAAAAATTTTTACTGTCATCCAGTTGTCAGGCATAATGTTATAGAAAACGGTTCGGATATAGCTTGGTCAGCTGAACCGCTTCGAATAGATGATGAAGATCTTCAAATCCGTCAAATAGCTAGCTGTTCGAAATCAGCGTTCGGCTTGGATTCTAACGGAAGTGTACACATTTTCCTCCACCCTGCCGTACTTCTTGTGAGAAGATCTTTCGAAGTATACGAGAATCAACGCTGGTATCCGGTTATCGGCTGGAGATATCCTTTGCCAACGGATTGGCCAAGGATTTCTACAGAAAATGGAGAAAGAGCCAGCTTCGGTAGAGATATCAGGCAGTAAATCGAAGCCTGGAAATTTAGACAACGAAGCGTTGCCCTCGGATGGATGGAGATGGGAAGAGTCGAGAGAAATTAAAAAAAGCAGCGATTGTGACAAGGACGGATGGCAATATAGCCAGCTTTTTAGTAAAACAACAAAATGGACAAAATCTATGGGGATATCCAGTTTTGTTCGGAGGAGACGGTGGAACCGATCCATGAGATATGTAGCCGTAGCTAAATGGAACCGGGTACGTTTCCAAAATATAAAAAGTAGAAAATATTCACTTGTAGACAATTTATCATGTATTTATTGTTTCAATTTATCCAAAATTTAGATTCCCGACAGTGGAAAATGCTTTGTTAGCATTGCTGCTGGTTGTTCTTCAGTCACAAACCAGGGTTGCCTTCTTTTTGCCATAGGAATGGACGGTTGTATTTATAAGTGAGTTATTATCTTTCTAATATTATTTTTCTCCCTTTCTTCAGAAGAACAATCACTAATGACTTACCAGAAGGTGGAGATTGGGATTATGTGGAAGGAATTACTAATCCTGGTAAATTTGAGCCTCTGCTAGACTGAAAAAAAAGAATATTTTAGGTAGAGATCAAGAAGATATTGTTCTTTTATCCTGTTCCCCTAAAAATCCATTCCTATTAGCTGTTACATGGGAAGGGAAGATGTTTGCAAGGACAGCAATCGCTTCGAGTGAGTAAAAATAAAATAAACAATAAAAAAGAGTATTTTTTAGACTATCATAAAGGTACAAGTTGGCAGCCACTTCAAACACCAGGAGGAAAACCAGTCACGGCTGTAAGTTTAGGAAATGAGGCTCTTTGGGTGACTACCGCCGATAATCAGGTTTATTTCCATTTTCTTTATATATTTCTCTATTTTATAGCTTTATTATCATCACATAGATGTTTCAACAGCTTTAAAAAGTAGAAATTTTCTATATTTCCATGAGCGATCATATCGACATATTGGACAAGGCTGGAGTACGCCGGCTGTCTCGCCCAGTGATCATGTCTGTCCTTTTTTCTATTCCGTTTTTTATTCCTAACAATTACAGGTATTTCTTATAAAAAATGGAAAAGTATATAATAGAGATGGTATAAGTTTAGAAGAAAAAACGGGAAAATCTTTCATTCCGCTGGTTGACAGAACCGGTGAAGAGAAGAAATGGATCTCAATAGCTACGGGTGGCTTTGATCAAGATAAATTGCCATCACATTGGATAAATGACAACTTTTTCTTCAATAATAATGTGGATTTTTCATATCAACAAACAAAATGGAGAAAGCAGGTAAGGAAAGGGGAAAATAGCAATGCGCTAGGCTTATTTGATTTCCTTTTGGGAAATATCTCTCTTGTAGTATTTTCTAATAGTAAATAATAATTGTAGGCTATTTTTATAATTTTTCTTTTCAGATTTTGGATACATTGATTTCCCAAAATGAGCATAATTGGGATGTTTTTCAAACGCATTCGACTGATGCCTCCCTGGCTCCGCCAGATGGCGACGAAGGATATTCCAAGCACAGCAAAGTTCGGATTCAATTCTCTGGAAATAGGAATTATTACGAAGGGTCGATTACTCTCTTTTCCCAAAAACTAACAACCTCTACCGGTAGAAAAACGATCGAAGAGACACTGGACAAGGTGGGAAGACTGTCCCCCAAGCCAAAAATCCCGTTTTCAGCTTCTCCAATCAGAAAAATCTTGTGATATGTGCCCATTTAAATATTGCCTGGCTCTGATGTTCTGCAACAATGAGCAGAATGGAAATTTCCAGATTCGGGTGGCATTTCCATCAGAAAAGGAGCGAGACAGCTGGCATGAGCAGCTACAAACCGTGGGAATTATTGTACTATTTGAAGAGAAATATTCAGATTATTGTAAAGGAATATGTTCAATCTCCTCGAGATATTGTGGTCAGTGCCTGTTGGACTATAGGGATCGATGGAAATGTACGATTCCATCCGATGAATGAGCTCATTCTGGACGCCAAACAGAACGTAAGTCTAGAGGATACTGTAATGGAAGGAATTCCGTCCGGAGGAAGCTTGAAACGGTTTATAGGGAGAGGAAAGATCGTCCTCATTTTTAAGGCGTTCCTGTCTTTTTTATCCGGATTTCTGGGCAGGGAGGATACAGTAATCCAGCAGAGAAGGAGGGGCGCTTCCGGGCATGGTTTGGCACTTTGCGGCTATTTTGAAACAGAATTTTCAACGGTTTCCCATATAACAGACCAAAACTGCCTTGGAATACACTGACGATTAAAATTTTCATAAAAAAATACTGGTCTCAAAGCACAAAAAAACCGATTCGAACCATTTTACAGTAACCTGGGCGCGGGAGGGAAAGTTCATGATCTTCGCTGTCTCCTAGTCCAGAGAATGGTCATCATCCTGAAAATAAATTACCATGTTTAGCCCACCAAGCGTCCTTTCTCTGCCCTCCGGTCTATCGACATCCCCGGCCATTTTAAATCCATCTCCGCCGGGATAGACAGCGTCGTTTGGGTCCTGACCACCGTCGGCCATCCCTATGCCCTCTCTCCCGGCTGGAATCCAACAAAAGAGAGAAATCTTCTCCTCTTCGAACAGACGGATACTGTAACCAAGACCGTAAATTTCCAATTTATATTTTGAAAATTCTTAAAATTCCAGATTTATGAATACCAAAGGAGACAGTTCTTCCGCGGCTGGGCGGCGTTGTCCAGTGAAGTTCAGGGAATTGCTCCCTTTATGGGAGAACACGGTCCAGTTACCAGCAGCTACAGTAAGCTACCTAGCCAAGAGTGGTCCTGGGTGGAGGAGTCGTGGAAAGTTGAGAATTCCGAAGAAGACGAAGGGTGGACCTACGCGACGGATATCAAGGGCAGCTACAAGTCGGACAGTACCCACGTAGGCGGAATAAGTTAGAAAAAGAAAAGGAGATGGATTTAGGGACCATTTCGAAGAAGAAAATTAACGAGGAAGGCAAAATTTACGGCAATGACACCGTGGATTACGGTAGAGGGGCCGGCATTAATAGATGTCACGGTACAGAAGGATTCAGGCGATCGGGTAAGGAAATAAAGGAGGCTGTAGAATAGGGAACGGTGTTTAGATTCTTGTTTTTGGTCTCACACAGAATGGAGAAGTCCTCCTGAGGCAGGGAGTCGAGAGGAACAGGCCGCAAGGATATGTCTGGAAACAGGTACCGTAATCCGGGGCGAGAGTACTGGTACTTACCGTATTCTCGCTAGTATCTTTGGAAGATAGAGAGGACCCAGTATACCACCAAACAAAATAAGTACCATGGGGCCTTCTCGTCCCTCGGGGAGGCCTCCCCTTTTGAAGAAGCCGACAGCCTACCTTTAGTGGGCATTCCACGGCTAAGGGTGAATTCGTCCCTTCGTTATGGGACCCTCTGGGAGAAAATGACTGTAGACTGTATTGTAGATCACTATCTTCAATTCCGAAACAAAAAAAATTAAAGTAAGAGTCGTAAAACAGCTATAGGAAGTCAGGCGCCGGGCCTCACCCCGGGGGGGGGGGGGCATCCCGGCAGATTAGGGGCAAACCGTGGGGTGGTACTGTGCCAAAGAGAAACGCTAAATAGCCTCTCCTTTCCAGATAATAACCGACTCCCCCATCAGTTGTCTTGCCCTCCGGTCTCCTACCGAGCTCTGGGCCGTCACAGCCGCCGGAAAGCTTTGGAAAAGGAAATGTGAAGATCAAACGGACATGGAATGTTGTGGTAAGAGTCACCCTCCTCTTTCCCTTTATAATGCTTCCCGTTTGAAGATTGGATCGAAGAGCCATGTCGAATCCAAGGTACCGTAACCTCAATGATCGTCCAGACTCGCTGCTGGCTCATCGTCAACGACACACTGGTCATGTTGGAGGTTCAAAAGATCGAGGAGGACGGTTGGGCACTTCTGAGTTCTGGATTGACTACTGGGAGCTATGACAGCCACGAGTTGTGTCCTCTAGAATCTCCCAATGGTCTTTGCCTGATGCCTTGTGGCTTTTTAGCCGTATTGGAAGGAGGGCAGGTCAATCATCACCCCGCCTGGCAGAAGAAGACGACAAAGGCCGGGAGGAAGGCCGTGAAGACGTACGAATGCCAACGGGTCACCCTCTCCACGGGCTATGCTAAAAGTTGTTCGTTCAATTGAGAAAAAAAGAGAAAAAATAAATTATTTGTGATTTAATATAGTAAAATTGGGCAGGGGATGACTATGGCGAAATTCATTTAAAAAACAGCGTGGAGAGATAGCGAATAAAGAAGAGAAGGACGAAAAGGAGGACGAGAAGAAGAACGAGAGTGATAACGAAGAGGACGAGGAGGGCAAGCAGGGGACAAGCCAGGAGGTGGACGAGGGCAAGTACGAGATGGCGGATGAGGAGGACAGGAGGGAGGATGAGGAAGGCAGGGACGAAGAAGATGAGGAGGACAAGCAGGGGCCAATCCAGGAGATGGACGGGGCGGAATACGAAAATTGAACAATAAACCTTCAAATGGGAGAGGAACCAGTGCCGGCCACTATTCAAGAAGCAGAAGAAGGAAAACACGAAATAAGAGCAACAAATGTTAATGAAATAGATTACAATAAAGATAAACAGTAAAATAAAATAGATAAAATGGCGGGAAGACGTTCTTTCGACGGTTCTTCACAGCGAGAGGAGGATGGAGGAACGAGGAGTCACTGGGGAGTCGGCTTCTGAAAAGAATTGAAGATTAAAAGATGAAAGAGAAGAGGAAAACTCACACTGATGATCGAGGACAGCGTATCTCCTACTTTTAATGCAGATTTCAGCATTTGGTCCTTGTCCCGGACGAGTTCTTCCAGAGAGCGGACCTTGTCCTCCAGAGAGCGGTTCTTCAACTCCAGGGGGCAGTTTTTCTCTTCCAAAGAGCGGACCATATCCTCCAGAACTTGCTTGGCCCGTTCCTGGTTGGCTGCCTCTGCCTGGGCCATGTTCAGCTCGTAGCGCAGATGGTTGAGCTCGTCCTCCAGTCTAGCCACGTCGAATTCCCTCTGCTCGGCCGTCCTCTTTATCGTCTCCTTCTCCTCCTCCAATTCCTGGACCTCTTCGTCCTTTGCATTCATCCTCCTGGCCAGATCTTCGTTGGTCTTCTTCTGGGTGGCCATCCTCTTCTCCAGATCGCTGATCTTCTCCCTCAGCTGTTGACTGCTGGCCGTGTCGACGTCCTTCTGGGTGTCGTCCATCGAGGCGTCCAAAAGAGACGACCACGAACTGACAGCGGATGTATCGTCGTCTAAAACACAAACTTGAATACAGAAAAAGGAGAATTCATACCATGGACGGAGATTTTTGCGGCAATCTTCGGCTGGCTGGCTGGCTTCTTCTTGACGGGAGTCCAAACCGGCGGTGCCGCCATCCATTTCTTCTCGTAGTCGGCCACCACGTCAAAGAACATCTTCTCCAGTTCAGGATTGCCCCTCATGGAAAACGCTAGAATACTTTTCTAAACGGAAAAGAATAAATCCAGAAGTAAACCTACAAACCTTAATTGACTTCCTATTGAAATTATATATTGCACTGGTAACGCGAGTGCGTTCCTCTCCTTGGAGGTCAAGATCATGGTAGTAACGGCAGTTGAATTCCTTCAGCAGCTTTGCCGTCGCGGGGTAGCCATCCTTGCGGAGGCGGCGGAGATACTGCTCTCTGTAGAAATCCAATTTCGGCACGGTGTAGGGCATCCTTCCACAAAGAAAAGCGAACAAGTGAGGAGAAAGAACGCAATCTTTCGTCAGTTTTTGTAAAGTCGACCAGTTAGTTGACTCGATTTCGACGAGGCCGCCTTTCAGACTCGTCGACTGCTGTCAAGCCCGCCAATCTGGTCAGACAGTTGCCCCGAGTGATAGTAGTCTTCGAGTAAAGGAGGGGGCTCTTTCTAAAGGTGTCTCACCTACCGTATTTACAAGAACAGGGCAGGACGTTCTGAGAAAACAGATCCGGTAAAAGCTTGCCACCCCGTTTCAAAAAAGTTCATTTAGTTTCAGCCGCCCCGTCGGCACCACAAAACTAAAGAAATGCGGTTTTTCTTCGCACCACAAGTGAGAAGAAATGCAGTGAGCCACTGAAACTAAGTGTAAAGAATTGAACTGCCGAGACTTTATGGGTGCGGTGGGCGGGGACTCCCGGAGGTTGCCCATCTTCCCTGTTCCTCTGCTCTGCCCGTCGGTATATTTTCCCTCATTAGACTTACCATCTTCCCCGAACCCTTCCAGAGGATGACGTGTTTTTCTAGCCATGTGCCAATGGCCATTACTGTATATTTTTATTAAATTTCAAGAGAAAACGACAGCGGCTTCAGGGAAAAGTCGCTCTTCTGATCAATTTTGGAGTAGGCGGCCTATGAAGCGAATAAAAACTGAAAATTTAGGGTCTGGACCGGGTTTCTAGACCTCTACTCACCAATAAAGGGTTCCATTATCCAAAAATAGCGTCTTCTTCCCATCGTAGCGGTAAAAATGCCTCTCCTCTAAGAATTTCTGCAATAATTTGGTACAATTCTCCCTAAAACGGCTATCATTACTCCTAGAAATAAGAGGAAATATACCTAGTTATTTGTCTGTCTAAATCGAGAAGTTTAGGAATTTCTAGAATCATAAAATCGACAGCTTCCCTTCCTGTGAAGGAATAATCGACGAGGGAAAGAAACTGGCGATGTGTCCTCCTTGGACAGCTAGAGACGAAGAGGTGGACGAGTTTACTCCACTGGAAATCGGGAGATTAGGGAAAGCAAGGACAATATGCTCTATCTTCTACAGGAGAAGCTCTGGATAAATAGAAAATCGCAGAATGAAAGTCCTGGGATTAGGAATTGAGGATAGTCCGTAGTTTGCCAAATCCCCCCTCCCCCAGTCTTGCGGCACCCTGGCTGGAACTATTCCCTCTTTTGTGCTCAACCCCCAAAAAAGAGTTCGCTTACCATTTGAGTAGCTACAAAATCCGGCTTACGAATTGTCATCTCCTTTTTTATATGGGAACAAAGCTATCTGTCGGTGAAGAGTCCCGTAGTAGAGCCTAGAAAGGCGACAACTGTCAAATGCCAAATTTGACCCCATCCTCCCGATACTGTTGCCATATTTCCAGGTGTTTCATTGTCCTCGGCTCTATTATCCGTTGTCACATTGTTGTTGTCTCAAAAAGCCCAGTTACACTTTGTTCTGCGGCTCTGGATCTAACAAAAAGGGTTGAAAATGACCGCTGGGATGGAAACATCAGTTCCTGGCGCGATAGCGACTTGGTAACTTCGGCTGGATAATTACTCTCCATTTTGATGGTCCTGCCATCTAAATGGGGATAGAAAATGAGCCCTGCCAGCCTGCAAAATTCTGAAAATACTCAAAAACCACCCTGCCGCCTGTCCTCCTCCTCCTCCTCCTCCTCTGTCCCCCGCCCCCGGCAGGGAGGATGGTCCAATTCCAGTTGCTAGTTACTATAATTGGTCTCAAACAAAAAAAAAGATTAAACCAGGCATTTCTGACAAGCTGATTAATTTGGTTAAGACGATTGCCCCTATAAAAGAGCCCGTAATCGCCATTTTTCCACAGTTCTACTCGATACCATGAAGAGGGCTACCAAATTGCCGGCCAGTCTTTACTTTTCCGATAAAATCCAGTTTTTAGGGTGTTTTAAAGCGCTACCGTCTTCAAAAAGAGGCATATGTCATGTTGGAGAAGCTCTGGCTCGGATACGCGAGGCAGACGAAAATTCCAAAGAAGGCCGAAGAGAAGAAGCCTGCCCTGACGTCGGTTCCCCAATTCAGCAATGTTACCATGAGGAAGAAGAAGGAAACAGGACAGAAAGAGACGGAAAAAGAAGAAATGGAGCTGAAAAATGTAACGATGAGACGAAGAAAGCCGGGCAGAGTGGCCACCCATCGGGAGGAGATGGCCCGCGAGTCGGGATGGATGGAGCGGGCCGAGGAGACGATCCTCTACATCAAGAGGAAGGGAAAGGACAACCGCTACCAGATGGATCTCCTCTGGAAGGACATCAACTTCCTCGAGACGCAGAGGACCCGCCGCAGGGCTGTTGACCCGGCCGCGTTGAAGAATGTCCGAGTGGCCCTGATGATCCAGGAGCTGAATGACAAGCTGAAGATGAAGACGCCGGCAGATAAGGAAGAAGACTGACAAATAAAGAAATACAAATAAAATTACGTTCGCTACTTTTTTCGTCTACATGAGATTCTTCTTGTGGTGGATGGGAGCAATGGCCAATGTCGGCTCCAAGCGGCGCCTCCTCAAGACTCTTGAGTCAAGAGGGCTGGTAGTCAAAAATTAGGGCTCACGAGGGAAAAGAACTTTTTATCTTACAAAAATAAACACAAAAAATCACAACCCTGAAAAATCAAAGCGATGAGCGAAAGAGAGAGATCACAGTGACTAGAACGACGCCGTCTATCCGGGGATACAAGTGCTACAGTACTCTTTTACCTTAGGCTGAATACCCGTCGAAGGAAGCCGCGATTCCCATCGGCTTTCTGCATCTCCTCCAGAGGGAATCGCTTGGAATATATGTCCGGATGGGCAGCTTTGAACTGCTTCAATTTCCGACCTTTGTCGGCCGGCTTCATGTTTTCGTTGTTGATGATACTGTCCAGCAGGGGGAGGAGATGCTCGTCGGTGTGGCTCGTCTGCTCTTGGTAGGAGTTTGTCTGTAAAAAGAGACAGTTTTACTCATTTTTGTGGAAATTAGGTTCTAAAATTAGTAGAGGTCGACTTGAACGTGTAGGGATCCGGGCCGGGTTAGGCGGCCGTGAATTTAGTGCTGGAAGGCCCGATCCCTCGGTCAATAGCCCTCCAAACCAGAAAGTACTCAAAGTTTCTTTACTAAATGCTACTTGAGACTATTGGCAACCAAGCAAAGGCCAATATGAAAGCTAGAAAGGGACTGTTGAATAAACTTGACGTCTGCCACCAGCTAGCCGGTTCTACTGGCCAGGGGATGGTTACAGTACTCCAGGGACCATTCTAAGCTCCTTTGTCCTTTGTGTGAGACCTAATTTCTAATTTTTAGCTGTCAAAAATGAAGGTATCTTGGACGTCAAGATGGAAAAATTGGCAGAAAACGATGATTTGGCGCGCATAGGTGTAAGGGTATGGACACCCAAACACCCCGATTGTTAGTTCTTAAAGAAAGTTCGGAACCTCGTTTAGAGAGTATCTCTTGTCCAGAGAATCATAGCGAAGGCTAACCGATACAAGTTAGGCGCGCTCTCCCTGGGGATCGTCGATAATCCGTTCCTGGTTCTGAAGTTGGGAAATTCAGCCTTTTTTTGACTTCTGAATACCGTCTTCCACCTTTTGAAAATATAGTCCCCATTCAAGATTCCGTTTCGACAAATAAAAATAGAATTTTCGTCCATCCAGGTCCCCTCTTCCCCGTCGGCCCGCTTTCCGACCTACCGTAGTCAGTTCACAGTATTGTACCACATTATTCTCCGGTGTCGGAGCATTATTCAGCTCTTCCAATTCAGTTGAAGCCATCTAAAACGACTGTATTTCCTCTAACCAGTCCTCTTCCCTACTCGTTGTTTGACAATATCCAGAGACATTTCCTTGACCGCCTTGAGGAGTTCCTTATCCACTTGGAAGAACTTCTCGATTCCGTAGATCACGTCCCCACAGAGGAGGACCTTCACGATGTCTATTGCCTGCTGGCTGGTGATGGATTTATCGGTGGGGATAATAGCCTTGGACAGCTTTTCCAGGACCTAAAATTCCCCGTTCAAGTCATAAAGAGACAACTCTTACCATGTCTTTATTGCTCCTCTCGGGATCGAGTTTCAAATTATCATCGGTGGAAATCCTCTTCATTAGTCGGAGAAGAGTGTGAAGTTTCCACCGGCGGGCAGTTGGAAGGGTCAGAAAGATCAGGGAGATGGTTGTCAGCAGGGAGCCGTATTGGATTGGACCCATATCTGGAAGAACCTGATTGCTACTGGGGATGTTTCGGGGTTAAAGGCCTTGCTCTTTTTTAAAATACTGGCTGACTATCTAATGCTTTCTAGGCAATTAAATATTAACCACTTACGTTGTCTAAAAGGGCTGAAATGGGTCATCGCCGTGGCGTAGGAGAGCCCGCTCCCTACTCGGCTGCCCAGCGGTCGTGGACGGCTTTCAGAGCCTCAAATGTGGATTTCTATACACAAAAAATAGGAGACAGTACCAGATTTTGGGGAATGATAGTATGTTTTAATCTGATTGTCCATTTCAGGAGTCAGAATCAATCCGGGGAGGGAGCGAACCTCTTGGATGCTCATAGCCGACATGGAGTCGGTCATGGCGCGGGGTCGAGTGATCGGCGTCACAAATTCACTGGGAGAGGCGTCGAAAGAACTGGAATTTATTGAAATTAATAATAGAAATAAGGAGGGAAACTCACTCGCTCTTATTTAAAGCAAACCCGATTCGGGCCTCGACGCCGTTGGTTCGAATAGCCGCCGGCAGTTCGGAATAGGTGGAGGACGGTGTCGATCCTTTCTCTTTATAGAAGGAAACGGGGACAGGAACCGGCTGGAATAGCATTTTATATTCATTTTTTAGGATACAGTAACCCACCGTCTTGTGAAGATTCGACCGAGATCTGGTCATCGGCGGGCTGTATTCTCGATCAGGTGTTATTTCTAGAAGGAAGGGCAGGATAGAAAGATCAGAGAAGGAAAAATACCTCGGGATAACTCGTCAAAATAATTCATGGCGTGGAGAATCGCCACTGCTTCCTCCTCGCTCAAAAGAGCCGACCCCTTCTCCAGGTTGGAACACAACACAGTGAAGACTTTTGTCTAAAATGGGATATTTCTAAATTTTGGATAGAATAGACCACCTCTTGGAATTCTTCATACTTGACAGCGTTGACGTTCTCATTCGGGAAGGGGAACATCATCAGGTAGTTGATTAGACGCATTATGTAGTCAGAATAGGAGTCTGGAAGTAGGAAAATCGGATGAGAACGGAGATCCGGGTGAGGAAAGGGGAGGGTACTGGAAGTCCTTGGGTAGAAGCCAATTTCAATGGGAAAAACTGTAGTTCAGCTCAAGTGACCAAAAGAGGGTAATTGTGATCGAGGTATAATTTTCTAGTGGATATGGCCATTTTGGACAAAAAAGGAGCTTTCATGTGGGGCAAGTATCAATTTTTATCCAAAAATGTGGCTCTAGTCCAGAATCACCGGTCCCAAACTGCCTAGAAAGCCCAATGATCCTGGAGATCCAGGCCAGCCTGGCGACAGGCAATCCCTCCTCGGCTATTTCGCCCCTTCCACTCAATGTCTTACGGTATCCAAGAAGGAAACCTACCAGATTTGGACCTAGGCATGACAATCCCGGCCTTGTCGATCCTCTCACAATTCCATTTGATATGGTAGCCTTTCATGCTCCACGAGAGGAAGGAGTCGTTGATCCCCATCAGATATTTCAGCCGGTTCAGGAGACACGTCTTGTAGACACTCCACATGTCGATCTCATTCAATCCCGGGGTTACGGTAGTCACCACCTGGGACAATTTCTTTTGGAGAAGAAGGAGAACAGTACCTTAGGAGGGGGCAGAGCACAGGGGGTGGTTATCATGGCCTTGGAGATGAGTTTCGGCTCGGCGGGGGCGATGGGCACGGGCGAGGGACTGCCCTTCCGGCGGCGGATCTTCTCGATTATGTTCGTCTTCAGCGATTCGTAGATGCCCTCCTTGTCGTCTCGGCCATCCCGGGTCCGGTCACAAGTCGGCGTCGTGTCGATGACTCGAACGGGTTCGCGACTTCTCTAAAAGAGGGAGGATTAGAGGGGGAGAGAAAGGAGAGAAACCCTCTCGTAGTGGATCCTAGCCGGTTCAAGGTTTGTCAGTTCCAGGAGATTGTTACAGGACATTGAACGCCGTCGGTGGAAACCATTGTCCTGAGGAGGGGAATTCGGTATTTGACCGTTGAAATCCGGACTGAAAAATGGGAAAATTTGAAGGAAATGTCCTAGAAATTACAGCTTATTCATTGAAACTGAATTCCGCGCCCCTGCACCCGTAAAATCTCGGCAGCAGTCGGCATAAGAAGATTGGAAACCAATACGCGCTGCTGCCGAGATTTTACGGGTGCGCGTGCCAGAGTTTCTCGGATTTTTTGTAATATCTGTGCCTTTTTTTAAATATTTTTCCTATTTCTTACCTTCTATTTGGTGTCAACGACTGTAATTTCTTCTGAATTGAAGCCGAAAAGCTACTCCTTCTAATCAGCTTGGGTGTCTGCGGTTTGGCTGTAGCCGGCGTGACAAAGAAGCAATACAACCAGTTGTTATCCTTGAAGACGCGTTCCTTTCCCTCATGGGATCCGTATCGATAAAAATGACCTTCTTCCATAAATTTCTGCAGTAATTTTGTACAAGAATCTCTAAAGGTGGGCGATATTTTATATTAATAGAGACAATTTTCACTATACCTGGTGACTTCTCGGCCGTTGAGTAATGTCTTCGGAATGGCTTCCATCATAAAATCGACGGCTTCTTTTCCCGTGAATGAATCGTCAACATAGGTGAATTGCCGTCGATGACGGCTGCGTGGGCAGTCTTTTAAAAATGTATTCACAATATTGTTCCATTTTTCTGTATAGGGAAACTTTGGCTTCAGCTGAGGTGCAACTCTTGAATCCACTGAGCCTGATCGTAGATTTCTTCTCGGGGTTTCATGCATCGGCTGAAAAGAAAGCAAAGAATGAAGAGAACGAAGAGGAAAATTAGAGACAAGCTATTTTGAGATTATCTGGTCTTACTTTTTCCTGCTTTTTTTGCTGGGGGAAGAAATTGAGACCCTCTTTCTTTTTCTTCAACGACGCTTTGAAAAATTACGCAGTTGGTCCCCGCCACGAACGTTTTACGGAACGTTTTTCAGCCGCGCTTCTTTTTTCATGTCAACTTCGAGTTTTTGCCTATTTTCACATTTTTTCACTTATTTTCCTCCGTTATTGTTGCTTGTATCACTGCTGTAATTGTGTGTTTGAGACAGGAGTGGGAGATATGCTCAACATTTCTCGAAATGAGCTCCGCATTCCTATCAAATCAACGTAATTTTTCAAAAAGCTCTAGGTCTTTTGGCAATATTGGCGACATTGATATTTTTCACCATTTAATAGTTCGACATTGCTTTGATATGAACGTCGAGCTCATGTCAAGAAATATTGAGCATGTAGTACAGCGCTAGTTGAGAGGAAGAAATTTATGGGAGGCCGAGAAATGGAGAGGGTGTTTATGGTTAGGAAGTCGTCTTGATGACTAAAAGCCAAAATATTTGTAACTTCAAGGCTGCCAAGAGAATTGAAATGATCTGAGAGAATAGATGTAGGCGGTTCCTATGGGTTTTCGCAGCTTTTGTTATTCTAATAGCCGTTAAAACATGATGGGTAATATTTGTACTTCTTTGTCGGGCCTCTTGTTCAGAGCTTGGCAAACAAGTTGTATTTTTACAAAACACTTGCAGTGGTCTTTGAGCGTACGCTCCGAAATAACCACATCGGAGCTGTGAAAAGGTACACGTCATGGTCAAGTGGGGGGTTTTCCGGGAAGCGAGAAAGATAATATTGAAACAAGAAAAGATTGCGCAAATTTAGAGAATGTAGATAAATAATCATTTCGAGTAGCATTATAGTAGTATTCTTTGAACATGATGAGTAAAACATGCCCATTGTAAGTTGCTATGAATATGACGCAGTAACGCAGAGACCACCCAGCTAGCTATATCAGCGTCTTTTTATGATTTCCTTCGCTTTTGTTGTTATTAATTTCATGCTCGCTATCTAACATTCTGCTTCAATATTTGATGGCATTGTATTGATTTTCCTCCTGGTTTGATGTTTTTTTCTATCCTTTCAGGAGAAGAACACCTTCATGAATTTAACAAATAAGTCCATAGGCACTCTTGGGCATTTTGCTGCATAACAGCAATTTCTGTTGTTCGTGCAGAAGCATACAAAGCATTTACATTTTGGCTGGAATACAATGACCCATTTGAAAGAGAAAAAATAAGTTCAAAATATTTGTGTTCCCGCGAATCGTTGGCAAACTACTAGGTACAGCACTTATTCGCAGTCTCTTCGGCACGAGACCGCGCCCTCTGGCCTGATGACTTTGATTCGTAGCTTTCACAACAACTACAATTTATTACAGCCTATCTTACATATCTTTGTATTTACTCCATATCTAACACAGGAAACTAATATAACCTATTTTATTATGCGGTATTCGGTAATCAATACGCATCGGTAACTTTGTATAGTATGATGCTAATCTCTCAATAATTATTGTCTTTCTCATAACGCTTCTGGTTATTGATGTTTTATTTTTCAGGCAAAAATGCCCACGGTAACGTTCAAGACGATAACCCAGGTCACCTTCACTTTAGAAATAGAACCGACAATTACGGTATCATTTTTTTTTCTAGAGATCTGCATACAAGAGTTTAGATCGCAGAAGTAAAGAGAAAAATCGCCGAAGAAAGAGGCGAAGATTTTGCTGTGGAGTTGCAGAAACTCATCTATAACGGAAAAATTCTGGATGATAACACTACGGTTGGAGATGCCAATATCGAAGAGAGCAAATTCGTCGTCGTGATGCTTGCCAGAGTAAGTATTTGAACATTCACTGACCATTCTTTTATAGAAAAAACCAGTTGAAGCTCCTGCCGCTCCTACACCAGCTGCTCCTGCTGCCGAAGCACCGTCGAAACCCGCTCCAGCTGCGACTCCCGCTCCGACTCCTGCTCCCGCTAGAACCGATCTCACAGCCGAGCAGATCGAGAAGCTTGAAAATGTTATGGGGATGGGGTACAGTAGAGAACAGGTATTTTATTTGTGTAGGATTTAATTAAACTTATTTTCAGGCGATGAGAGCTCTTACTATAAGCGACTGGGAAGCTAATGGAGCCGTCAACTTGCTGCTTAGTGGGAGCGACGACTTTGACTCTCTACCCGTCGCTGCCGAAGTCGAAGGTGAAGAAGATGAACCTCTTGGAGCTGGAGGCCTGGAGGACATCGCCCACCTGCCCCAAATTGACGAGCTTCGTAATCTCATCCGTTCCAACCCAGCTGCTCTTCCCGAATTAATGAGAGTATGTCTTTTCAATGCATTTTTACTATTCAGTATTTTTAGGATATTGCTCAACATAACCCTCAATTGATGACCGCAATCAACCAAAACCAGCAGGCCTTTCTACAAATGATGTCTCAAGGAGGCGGAGGGCAAAGCGGATCTGAAGGCGCTGCTGCTGGTGGTGAAGCAGGAATTCCTCCCGGAGCTCATGTCATCCGTCTGACACCAGAAGAACACGCTGCCGTTCAGCGTATCAAATCCATGGGATTGAATGTTCCCGATCAGCTCATTATCGAGGTATGTTTTATACGATTCATTTATAAATTCATTATGTCTAGGCATACCTTGCTTGTGACAAGAATGAAGAATTAGCCGTTTCTTACATTATGGATGCTATGGATAACTTCGGCCAAGAATAATATTGTCCTCTCTGCTTGAAATCAACTGTCCGGGTTATTATGTTACCATTGCGTCTGTTTAATTTGATTGTTTTTGTAATGACAATGAAACTGTTTTATATGTAATTTTGGTGCTATCTGTTGTGCTGGTTTCTCCATTAGCTCCTTTTCTTCTTGACCATCGTGAGAATTTTATAGAGAATGGCAGATAACGAAGAAGCCGAACGGGCTCAAAAGGAAAGGCAAGAATATGTTAAAAATATTGGAATAGAATACCGGTTTGGCTGTTATGAAGTGAGAAAGACTTGCGCAGTATTTCATTTTTTGCAGGAAAAACGTGGAGATTCTTGCCATTTACTTGGTGAATATATGGAAGCTATTGAACAGAATTTCAAGACGGCCCTCACACTTTTTAAGCAAAATTGTGAAGAAAGAAAATATCCTAAAAGCTGCTTTAAATATGGAATGTATATTCTAGCAGGGAAAGGTTTACAAAACTCTTTATGTGTGATTGTTTGATTTTAGAAACTCAACCAGAATTACGAAAGCTTCTTGAGCCGATGAAAATAGCATGTGACGCAAAATTAGCTCAAGGATGCAGGTGTTTTTCATTGTTTTGGTGCTTATATTATTGTTTCTTCAGATATCTATCATTAGTTTATTGGAATGGAGAGAAAGATAGGCCTGCCGATTCAAAACAAGCAGAAACATACATGAAAAAGTAATCATTTCAATATAAATTTCTTTTATGTATTGCTATGTCGTTACTATGGTTTTAGAGCTTGTGAATTAGAAGACGGCGAAGCTTGTTGGTTACTGAGCACTTGGTTCATGGGAAGGAATGAAAAATTTGTTACAAACACTCACGGAGAAGCAAAAGTAATATAATTCCGAGTTGTCTTTGTAACACATCATGTTTCAGGAAATGGATCGGACAAGCTTGGGCTCTCTGGACAGAGATATGTGCCAATCATTAACGTACGCTATAAAAGCATGTGAATTAAATATCCCACAAAGCTGTGCTAATGTTTCTAGGTTAGATTTTGCCTATAATGTTCTACTTCGTAGTTTAGAATGTATAAACTAGGTGACGGCGTAGAGAAGAATCTTGATGAAGCTAAAAAATACGCGGATAAAGCAAAGGAAATTATGGATATGATGAAGAGTAGAGACAATACCGCGGGATTTACCGGATAGTCTCATTGTTTTCACTTTTTTGTTATTCATATCATAGTTTTCAGCAGCTAGCTGTTATTTTTTAGGATGACTATGAAGTTATTAGGATTTTCTTTTGTTAGACTTTTTGTTGGAATCCGTCATAATGGCAGATCAGTTTCATCACTGACCAGGTCACGATCTCTCGTTCTCAGCTAGAACACCTATAAACAGCGAATTACGAGTCAGTCCGCTATTCTCGGCGCAAAACTATGTTAATAAAAAGTTAACGACGCTGCGGACTCGTTCAACTTTTGGTATTTATCGCTAAGATCAGGCGTTGAAAAAGCAACAGTAAATGAAGTTACGCTTTGAACTTTGTGAGACGACCACACGCAAACGGTGTCATACTGTATAGCACAAAAGTGATGTACGAAACACAGCGACGTCATTGGTTCCTAAAAATTAATATCGCATCATTGAATTTCTCTGGATTCATCTCTTCGGGCTCTTTATAACAAATGACTCCCTTCTTGAACTGTTGCTTCTGCGTCCGTTTCAACGTTAGCTTTTTTATAGACACGTTTTCTTTTAGTCGTGCTCCACTCGAGTATTAAATCACACCAGCTGTCAATTCAACCTACAACACACTCGTGCTTAAGGAAGATGGATGGTGTCGTTTATTATTTAGACGGAAGTGCGTTCCCAAAGAAGCTAGAAAAGAAACACAGAAATCCATCACATGGAGACAAACACGAGGACCTAAAAATAGCTATTCTAGTCTCTTTGGAACCGCTATTCTTCTCTTCTCTCTCGTAGATCATGTATGAACTGTGTTTTCAAAGACATCCGTCCCCAGTACAATTTTTAAAATTCTCTCTCGCAACCGTCTGAAGAGAACGGGTACTGGTGACCGCGTGACGTCGAAATTAGCCGCTTTCTTTGCCTATCATTCTATTTTTGTCTTCCCGTCTTCCATCGGTCGCCGGAAGCTCATCCGTCAAAAATTTTCATCTCAGTCGCCAGCCAGAGAGAGAGAGTCGAGACCATCGTCGTATTGCCTTCCTGTCGACGCCAGTTCCGTCTTCAACTTTGATCCCAAAGTCGAAAGACAAACGATCCTATTATTTTTACGACTTCTCGGAACGTGATACTTATACAGTTACCGTCTCCCTGACCCCTTGGGAATTTCCCCTGGCTCGTTTTCTTTACAATTTATCAGAAGAGACTCCCATTCTTCTTCATTTTCGCCCAACCATAACCGGAAGCCTGTTTTTCTTTTCTTTTGTCTTTGTTTCTGCTGCTGATGCTGATGCTTATTTTTCTCTGCGATAATGATGTTTGAAAAATAATAGTTAGCAGCGGGAACTTGTTCTATTTGATAAATTTTAGGTGTGAAGTGTGCTTATTTTTCGGTGAAGACAAGCAGCAACGAATTCTTTATATTACAAGTGCTGCAGCTGTTTGTATTTATACTAAAGCCATTAATCTTGCAATTGGAATTGTTTGCTATTATTTTTCTTCTAAAAATGCCGAATTACATTGTGCTGCATATCATACAGGAGTTTTTAAAAATTATTTCTACTTTGTCTACTACCTTTTCGTTCACTTTTCATTGAATTTTATCATTTCAGACGGCGAAATCGACTAAAATTAGGATGGCTGTAATTTTCGGCTTGATCATCAATTTTCTCTCTATTTTACTAATTCTTTTTGTTCTATTCAGGCCCAACAGTGTTTTAGAACCTTTGTTCTTTAGAAAATACACAATTGGAAGAACAAACACCCATTTCTGATGGTATTTTCTTCCCGGAATTGCCGAATTCCTTTCCGCGACTACCATATACCGAACAGCGAATTGTTTGTCATTTCCTTCCACTTGTTCACTTTATTTTTAAACTCTACTTTGTTTATTAGCTAGTTTTCAGTATATTTTAGCTTTTTGTGATAGAAAAATAACCAAAAATAGAGCTAGCTCATATTCTCAAATTCTAAGCGCAGCCATTCATTTTCGCGTCTCTCTTTCATTATCTCAAAGAGCCCACCAGCTTCGTTTCAACCTTTTCCATTTTTCCTAATTTAAAAAAATTTCCTTTATCATTTTCTCAAGGATCACAGTTCACCTACAGTAATCGTCGCGTGTTCGACTTTTAAGAATGAACGTAGCCACCGAGACAGGCTTCCAGACCGTTTTTTTTTCATTGAAATAATTCATTCGCTCACTTTTAAAGCTGATAAGAGGCGTGGTGGCGGCTGATGGAGGTCAAAACAACCGAGAAGGGAAAGAAGAGAAGCCCGCGCCGGAAGAGGAAGCATATTTCACATTCCGATGATTTTTAACCGCCATTTTTATAGACTGAAATTGGGTATTTATAGCTCTCCACTGGCGAGAAATACCGTATGCCCGTTTATTGTCATCCTCTGCATTTTTCCTATAAAAAGGTCATTGTTCTTACGCAATTCTCCGAAAATTTATAAAAACGTCTCTAAAAATATACCCGTTCCTTGTTTTCTTCTGCCGCTACACCCGTAAAATCTCGGCAGCAGAATGCATTTGAGGAAAGCTTCAGTTCTGCGTGTTGCCGAGATTTTACGGGTGTCGGGGCAGAAGGCGGCCGACTTTCCATTCCCTGTCGCCGCCAGGCTTCTTTTCTCCTTTATCAGCTACGGAATTTCATAAACGGCTTAACGTCGGCATTATTCATCGTCCAGCCACTCTCTGCACACTTCTTTGTACTCTTCCCTTGCTCTTCGTCTTGCGATAACACAGGATGGGGTGGTCTAATCTTCGTTCCACTTCCACCCGAGATACACTCATCACCCGCATGGTTTGCATCACCAATGCTGTTGCTCCTGCACTTCTTCCATCCCCCCACGCGTGTTTTCTCATTAAATATTTACTATTTTTGACGTCAAAAAATGCAAAAGGAACCACGTTTCTGGTTATTGGTATTTCCAGAGCCGGTGCACCCACACCCGTAAAAACTCGGCAGTACAATGCCTTGAGATAAAGGTGCGCTCATTTCCTATTCCGCCTACTGCCGAGATTTTACGGGTGCGGGCGCGTCAACTTCAGTTGACCTAGAGTGTCCTCTATTTATTTCTAGCCACAGTAATCCAGTATTTTTATGGATTTTAAAGATTTTTCCTATTATTTTGCATTGTTTCTGCCATCAGCTACCCGTTGTCACGCTTCCTTTCCCTTCTTCTTCCCCATCAGCTGTTCACAAAACCGCCTCTCTCCAAACTTGCTAATAGCCAGCTGGCTGTGTCTTTTCTGTACTCTGTAACCTTGAAAAACAGCCACAGACCGCCGGATTATTCTTCTTCTTCGCCTTGAGACCAACGATATCAAGAACCTATTTATATTGTCCCCCTTTCTTCCTGCAAAAATCATCACATGGCCTAGACGGCTGCCTCCCTGCTGCTGATGATGCCAGCTGTTTACCAGCCTCAAAAGACCGGGGGAGAAAGACGTCGTCTGAGTTTTGAACTAGGCGGTCTCTTCCCCGGGAAAAAGGGTTACCTTATGATTTCTAAAGGGGAATTTTGTCGATTTTCCATAGAAGACACTAGGGAGCGCGGTACACCTCCCTCCTGGCCAAATACCGATCCCGGTGTGGATTAGTCACCCCCGTTTTATTGTTTACTTACACCCGTTTTTGTGTTTTGGGTCTCCTTGGGAAAGGCACGAGTCATCACACTTCCGATTGTGGTCTGAGGCTGACGAGAAGGCGTCTATAAAGACGACGCGGAGGACGATGACTAGTCGAACTTTCAACCCTAGAGCTTCTCCTTACCTGGGGGAATTTTCCCTCTTTTGCGTGACCGAATCACCCCAGGGGCCAACTTCCCTTCTCCCATCCATCCATAATCAATAGAACTGGTAGAGACGCACCCCTCATATCGTTATCCGCTACTTCAGAGGCCCTGGCTACTGTGAGCCTCCAGGAAAGTGACCGAGAGCCAACGCAACCCGGGAAATCAAGGCTTGCGGTCGACCAAACCCCTGTGAGAGGTGCCCAGGGTTTCTATTATTAAATTCTGCGTCCAGCACAGGGGGATAAACTTGCAATCTGTTACAGGGGCGATGCCACGTTTCTTCTAGAGGAAAGCGGGCGTTTTGAAGGGGAGCCAGAGCTTGTATCTCGCCGTTGGTGCGCCTTCCTTTTCTCCAGTTTTATGGATCTCCCCTCCATTTTTGCTACAGTAGCGTCAACAATAACGTTCTCAAACGGTTCGGCTATTGGCTGTTTTATAAAACCTGGTTTTCTGTATTAAAATGACATTTGAGCCCTTCCCCGAGCTCCCATACCTTGAGATAAGGCGGTCATCCTTTCTGTCCTCCCATATCCCATGGAACGGTTCTTTTCCCTTCTTCTCCCCATTTTCTGTCTCTTTTTGTTCCGTCTTCCTCTTCCCCACAGTCAAAAGATCCTTCTTCCTATCTCCCTTCTTCCCCCCTTCTTATTGTTTTACGACGGGCTGTATTATGAAAACATGCTTGCCGGTCTCAGACCCCTCCGGCCATAAACACTTGCCTTCCCCCTTTTCCCCCGTTCTTTGAGTAAAACCGGTGACATCATGACTTTCCCAAGGTCTGGATTTCATTCCACCTTCCTTCTTCCCACTAGAAATCAGTGACGTCACCAGTTCGTTTCCTGATCAGACGGCGACTCCGCCCTCTTCTCACACCTTTCCCCCCGGGGCCTCTCTCTCCTGCCAGCGGGCATTTCCATCCTGTCCAAAAGTTCACTTTTTCAGAAAAATCATAATTCCCACTCGATTAAAATGAGAGTAATCACCGTGCTGACGACGTGTATCGTCGTGATCACGTCCTTTGCAATTCGCCGGCACTCAAACTCGGTGGACGACGATCCGCTGGGTACTGTAATGGATGAGCTGGAGAAGCAGCTCCAGCAGCTGGAACACCGGATGGATACCAATCTGACGGGGGACATCGCGCTGAGGATCAATCCCAACGGGATGAAATACCTCGTCCAAGTGAGTTATTTTCCTTCCAGCCACCATCAAAGGGTTCAACGAAATTGACGTAAAACAGACAATCCAATTCCCACGGCATTTGGTTATTTTCTCATTTCTTTTTCTATATTTTTCTACTTGATCCAAAGTTCAAATTAGAAGGAAAAACCGGGGGTTCATTAGAAATTGAATTAACTAGCCAAAAAAGCCGGGTACTAATCAGCTCAAAGGGATCTCTTTAGGGTACGGTATAACTAGGGAATAGTCAGTAAGGGGAGGGGAGAATGAGCTTCTTGTGCGATATTTTAGTATAGAAAAGATGGGGAGATCAACAGGACGGTTTTAGAAAGGCCGGGGGACCCAGAAAAGAAACTGGGAGTACGGTATCCCCCTAGAGGCTAGCGAGAGCTTCCAAGCGAGCTGGAACATACTTGAGCTAGCTCCAAGTTTCGACCTTTTTTTTTTTAAAGGGCTCTGATAAAGTTCCAGACCGAGTAGATCTCTTTGTAATACGGTAATTGAAGAATAAAGGGAAAAATGATAGTTATAGCCTGCTCATTAGACTGAAATGGGGCGAGCCAGCGCGCTATCGAATGGTTCGACGGAGAGTCTAGCATAGGGGGGTTCGGATCTTTACGGCTTTTTGGAACGCTTTGCAAAGGCATTCTGAAGGAGAATAATAACCTCAAAGGGGCATCAAATAGTCCCAACCGTTCATTGGAGACCCCGGGAGGAAAGACTACAAATATTCAAATCCGTCCAAAACCATTTTTCTCCACTCATTTGTAGTACAGAGTAATCCATCGACAAATTTCTTTGAATATATCCTCCTCTTCCAGCACCTGATTTCCTCCATCCGCCACGATGCCACCCGCCATGCACCGACGACTATCGCCACTGTCTATCTGGGAATGGAGCTGCTGATAGAGTCGATACAGATCACCACCTTTAATGCTCCTACCATCCACCTTGAGGTACTGTACCCATTTAAACCTTTAAAAGTACAGTAATTTTAGAATGAAGGCTCCATATTGAAAGTCATTCTGAAGGGAGGAAAAGCCAACCTCCTCGGGCAGTACACCGCCAAGTATCGGACCAACCGGGAAGGGCAGATGGATGTCAACATGGAGGACATCGAAGCCGAGATCGCGGTGGATCTCAGCGAGAAAAAGATTACTGTAAGTCTCTTCACAATAATATTTTTTATCTCTGGTTTGCAAAATTATCTCTCTCCCCCGGGGTGAAGAATGTTTGATACAGTAATCCCCGACGAAGGGATTAAACCACGCTTCAGGCGATTTTTTTCAGCTGACTACACGAATTCCTCGCATTTTTTACTCGCTTCGTAATCAGTTTTCTTTGTTTACAGATCGACGACGTCAAATGTAGCCATAGCATTGGGGTCGCCGAGGTCAAATTGACTCCAGTCTTGCCGAGCCAGATCGGACAAAGACTCAAGTGAGTTTGGGGCTTTCTTTAAACAGGCAGCCTATAATGGGTATTAAATCTTGTAGAGATTACTGCAACTCCTTTTTTAACTTTTTGCTCCAAAAAAATGGAAATACGAGAAGGGAAAAGAAGTCAATGGGTCCCCAAACGAATACAGTCCAATTTCAATGGTTTTTCCTGAACATTTCGGGATTTTTGCTCACAGACTTTTAAACTTTCCTCTTGTTAATCCAACGTTACTCTTCTTCATTCAATTTTGTCCAATGGGTCCCGTATCGAAGTCTCGAATCAGGTTTTACTGCGGGGAAAGCGCTAAAAGCGCTCCAGAGAAGTAATCGCGCTCTTTTTAAATCTCCCACCCACTTGGGAGCCAAGTTATTTAAAGGTCTAATTAATGTTTATAAGAAGGGAATATTAGTCCTATAGTATCCTTTTCCAGAGATGAAATAGTCGAGAAAGTCGCCTCCAAAGTCTGTCCCTGCCTGCGAGCCTATCTCCTGAAAGCTGTTCGCAGCGCCAAGAAGGCTGCCCGAATAGAAGAACCGCTCCAAGTTGACGGCGACACCGTCAACCTCGTCCCTCACAATATCCTCAAGGCTTCGGTCACCGACAAGGGGGCGGAAATCATCTTCGAGAGAAGATCCGGCACCCCACACAACATCATCTCACCCAGAGAGGTATCCCTCCTATTTTCTCGAAATATAAAGAATTTAGAGCTTCGCCATGGGGTCGGTTACCGTCAGTGCTGGCTACGTGAACGACTTTTTGTTTGATCTGGCGGATAAGGGAGACATCATCTTCCACATGGACAGAATCCCCGATATCCAGGAGCAGTTGAGGTTGAAGTGCCCGGATGAGGAGCTGTGCCTCGGTACGGTAGCTAAATTACCGGCGGCGACCGACGGAACCGGTGAGTAGAAGCTACAGTACTCCAAAAACTACTTACCACGTTTGAAATCTATCTAATCGTTCCCTTTTCAGCCCATCTCGAGGCCAAAGCTATCGTTGCCCCGAAATTGGAAATCCATGACGGCGTGGCCCTTCTGAAATGGAAGCTCCTGACCACCTTGACCTATTTCAACACGCTGGTTGGAAGGCGAATCAAATATCTGCAATTCAACCTGGATATTTTACTCAATGTGGAGGATTTGAAATTTGAAGCCGCGGAAGAAGAGGGAAGGTACAATTGGCTGGCCTCTTACAAGATCAAGAACCTGGAGGTTGGTTCCGTCTCTATTTAATTACCCCCTGGTTATCCTAGCCCTAAATTCTTTCCCCAGAGGGGCTCCTGTAGAGAATATCAAACTTGAAAATGTTACCAGCCGCTCTTTCCGCAGTCTAGAACGATTTCCAGTCGGCCTTCGGGATCTCGTGGCAGGCACCTCGATTTCAAGGCGGCGTCCTTTAGTCTAACCGGTAGTATATCTCACGGATTGGTCCCTTTTTATGTTAAACGAGCTATAAAAATCAATTAAAAGATCCCAAATCTTTAAACGGCTGTTTTACTGGTCCTACAGCGAATGCCCGAGACCTCGAACGTCCTAGAAAGGTCGCCTTTGAGAATTGTTCTGGCCAACCTTTACCAATGCCGCTCACTCTTCAAGATTACTGTAGAAATTTAATTTTGCTCTGCAGGTCCCAAAGCGAAGAGATCAATCAATCTTCAACCATGGGTGATCCGTCTGAAAGGGTCTATATTCGCTTCGGTACCAATACACCAAAACGTGTGCCATCCTCTGTCGGTCCTCTTTGAACTGTGCCGAGTTCAAAAGTCCTCCCTGCTCGCCAGCAAAAGGCAACACCGCAAAATTCCTTCCCCAGGCTATAATGACCGTCTTAAAAAGTGTCCGTGACAAGTTTACAGCCGGCCGAGGTGTGAGGCAGGCCCCAGCCGTTATCAGCCCGAAAAGCGCATTAGTTCACACTTGTCCGTTGTTTGTCTTGGGTCCCGTCCTCTCTATCACGAGATTATATCAAATTCTCCACATTCCAGGTATCAAAAGTGACTACGTATTTTGAAGAGGTCCATCATGTGGCGGGGATCGTCCCACAGATTATGGACAAGCACCAGGAGGAGATCGAGCTGATGATCAACGACCACCTGACCTCGAATATTCCCATTCAACTGAACAGCCACATCCATCTGAGCCACGAGGCCACCCAGTACCAGGAGGGACAGATGACCTTCGAGTTTAACTTCAACACCGACCGGAAACTCTTTCCCAGTTTTGACTTTTCATAGTCGGAGAGGGGCGGGGAGAAGGAGAGGAGACACCGCATTAAACATATCCAAAAAATGAAAATCATATTTATGATCTCGAACAAATGGAAACGATTGATCTCACAGTAAATAAATCTTTATTATTCTTATACCAAAAATTATTGGATTGGCGCGAGGGGGAATTCTGGCAGTGACTCAACTTCGACGGGAGTATTCGCCCAAATTTCAATGGCTAGCAGCCGGGATTCTTTTTCAAAGCTGAAGAGAGAGGAGAGAATACAAACTAAAAGATGTAGCCGATCCAATTTCATGGAATCTTCTTTGTGACAACGAAATTTACATAAACTTCGCAAGGAGCAGAGCCGGGAAAACCTCTAAAAGGAGCGGCGAAATTCTTCCGCTCCATTGACTTATTTCATACCCCTAAACCCGTAAAGCCTGGGCAGGAGAAAAAATATAAAAGGATGGCTGCATTGTTTGATAAACGAGGATGTTTTCCCAATATTGGGTGGGTTTCGGGGCGCGGAACCTGGTCGGACCTCTGTTCCTCAATGAGCAGGCAAGAAAGGGCCCTCACACCTCATTGCTACCGGTATTTATACCTGGTAGAACATCAGGATAGGGAGAGAACTCGTAGAAACTCTATTTGAGTCTGCGTTTCCCTTGGAAATCTCCCAGTGGTGAAGGTAGAGCCGACCTCTCAAACAGCTCCCTGGATACATCGAGCTGACAGAATTACCAGCCAATTAGCGGTTGCCATTGCCAAGGATACAGCACTCTCTAATACAAGCCAAAATAATATGAAAAAACAATAAAAATAGGGGGTAAGTAGAGGACTTTGGCACTGGCCTCCATCCGTGCAGGCAGCCATAATTCCATAATTAAATCCCTCAAGAGGTCCTCCTCTATCACAAGTGCTTTCCGGGAGTCTTCCCCCGTTGCAAATATTAGACCACCACGTTTCTGCTTTTTTTGTCTTTTCTCGTTCACTTTGGTCAGATAACCTGCCAAGGAGATTAATCAGAAGCTGGTCAATTCACTTTGATCAAGCCATGGGTCACAAGCAGTCGATTCCCATCTGTGGAAGGGCCAGCCGGGTGCAAGAGTTTACCGAACCAGGTACGCGTCTCTGTCTCTCTTTTCTGGAAAACACGTTTCAGTTCAAGTAGAAGCCGCCGGAGAGGAGGAGGCGCCCTCCTCGCTGGCCTCGTCGCTGTCCTACACGGAAGACAGCTCCTCGTCCACGGGATCCCTGACCAGCAGCCGTTCGACTTCCCATTCGTCGGTCTACTCCTCGAGCAATTCTGTCGAATGGAATGAGAGCTACTTGGATCCGTGTCAACGTAAACAGCAGCAGGGACTGACGGTGGTCAAGACGGGCCACCAGCCGGTGACCATTGTGACGACCGTCAACGAGAGCGAAGCCTAGACGTCTCGCCGTTTTGTTATGTATCAGACGGATAAAGCTTTTATTTATACTTTTTTTTATTAATTACAGTAATTTAGGGGGCCCCAGGAGGGTGAATTGCACTCAGTGCTTCCTACAGTACCCAGCCAAATTCTTCCTCTAACAGCAAATTTGAAGCAGATGTGTGAACTGTGGCGTCGAAAAGAAGTTTCAACTTCTCTTTTCCGCCTCTTCGACGGGGGGAATTTGCTATTTTTGGAAGATCATCGATCTTTTGCCGCCTAGACCCGTGCACCACGGAATGATTTAGGTACAACTTTGGGGACTAAAAATAGAGATTTTTTTGAACTACTGGTTAAGAAGAAGCAAATGGAAGCAATAAAAAGGGGAACAGGCAAGATTGGACAAGGGTTATGTTGTATAAATAGCGCAAAAAAAACAAAAAGCTTACGACACCCGGGATTCCCAAGCCGTCTCCGATCCAAGTACTAACCGGGCCCAACGTTGCTTGACTTGCCAGATCGGACGGGATGGCGTACTTTCAACGTGGTATGGCCGTAAGCGATCCAAACAACTTGGAATTCCAGGACATGCCACGGCCACCTCTAAAGTCTTTCCTAGACCGTTTTTCATATCACAACTTACAGAACAATAGAACAACAGAAACCAAAGTGTTCTTTAGCTTCCTGTTAATCTAGCCAGTCTAGCCGGACAAACACGACAAGCACTCTGCCAATGTCAGCGTTTCTTCTTGGTAATCAATTGGCATCTTCTTGATAAAGCTTCGCTTCTACTCATAACAACGCTTCCAACTCGCAAATATCTTCGTTTTCCCGCCATTTTTCTTAATTTTTAGGTAAACATTCTTTGTTTTTTGAGTTTCTGGAAGGTCAAAAGACCGTAGTTCTGTTTGTTGCCCTCTCGAACCTTGTATTTTCCTCCCCCTTTTCAATTCGATCGTTTTAGATCATGTTACGGCATCTGGTCCTTTTGGGAGTCCTCGTCGGTGTCGTAGCCTTGGCCATCCAATTAATGTAAGCTCTTTTTTTTCCGAGACCTTATCATGCCCCTCTCCAGGATTCTACTGGACGTAAATGTCAATATTTACAACCATCGGCCCGGAAAATGTGTTCAAATACCGGAAATTTGTGAGTTTTCCCCATATTCCATCCAAAAACGAAACGGAATTTGTAGCCAAAGGATCGGAAGATATTACCCTGGTAGATGAACTCGGACTAGCCTTTGTCTCAAGTGGAGTCTACTATTTTGGGGGACGGTAAGGATGCTGTTATTTCTGGATAGGAGGGAAGAACTTTAGGTCGGATGCTACTGGAGAAATATTCCTTCTTGACATGAAGGAAGAGAATCCAAAGCCTGTACAGCTGAATTTGAATGGAATCACTGATAAGGTGGGGAGAAGGCTTATAGAACTGCCAGTACACCGAGGCCTAATATGAGTTACCAAGGGGAGTCTAACTCATTCTGCACCCTCTAACTTCGATAGAGCCAAAGTCATTTCGATGGT
This sequence comes from Oscheius dolichura, assembly GCA_932521035.1. NCBI lineage: Eukaryota > Metazoa > Nematoda > Chromadorea > Rhabditida > Rhabditidae > Oscheius > Oscheius dolichura. Next base: position 7,796,351 of record OW051493.1, read on the forward strand.
CCTTATCCGTATTCAATAGGGCCAACTAGCTTTCGTCCGGTAAAATAACAAGGGGGATCCGTTTATTCTCTACATCTTCACTTTGCGTGTTTATTTTTGTCTCAGAAGACGAAATTTCGTCCCCACGGACTGTCCCATTGGTATGAAAACGGCAAGCTGACCCTGTTCGTCATTGCCCACACGGCCCCCGAGATGTCCACCGTCGTTGTCCTGTTCTCCTTTGATGAGAAGAAGAAAGAATTAACTGTCATAAAAACCGTCAAAGATGAAAAGATCTTCAGGTAGTTGGAATCAATTTTACGAGGAACAGAATTATTCAGAGGAAATGATTTGGTTGCCGTGGGACCGGAGCAGTTTATTATTGGAAATGATGGCTCAGCAATTTCACAACATGGTCATTATTTTGAACTTTTATTTATCAAGAGGGCTGGAAGTATTGTTTACTACGATGGAAAGGTAAGGAGGGGGCTGACAGAAGAATATCCCTATTCAACGGGTGATGCCAAGCTTATTGGTCCATTTATAATATTGTTGGTTAATAAAATAGGAAATTCTCCTTGTCTTACGGTAGCTGAAAACGTTAAAATATTTAGAACGCTCACTACTTGGCGGAGAGTTCCATTTCCCCCAATGGAATGATTGTTGACAGGCAGAGGAAGCACTTGTTCGTCTCCCACGTGAATGCCAAGCAATTAGGCATTTACAAACTAGCCAAGGTGAGCTTATTTCCTATTTTAGAAATTAAAAACAAGATTTAGGACTTCAAATCCATTGAACTGAAGCAAACGGTCCAATTCTCATCCCACATTGATAATTTCTACATCGATAGAGAAGGAGCCCTCTGGACTGTAAGTTGAGCTACCGTAATCTTTGAAATAGAAGCCAAAATGTTCGAGTTTTTAGGATTACGGTATCTTTATCCAGAACGATTAAAATCCTTTCAGGGATCCCATCCAGTGACTTATAAAACGTTCCACCACCTATCACAACCAGAGAATAATGAAGTTTATTCTCCATCCCATGTAAGAACCATTTAGTCCTCTAAAATTTGTTATTCAGATCCTCCGAGTGAAATTCTCCGAGGATTACGGTAAGTGGGAGATTCGAGAAGTCTTCGCCGACGACGGGAGAGAACTCAGCGGCAGTTCGGTTGCCGTCATCTACGGGACGAAGCTCCTCATGGGAACTGTCTTCCGCCAAACAATGATCTGCCATATCCAAGATTCAAACATTTTAAACTAGAAAAACATAAATTATACAGTTTATTCGCTCAGCTCTGACAGGGAGAACACAGAACACGCATCAGGTATTTGATAAGGTCGCTGGTCTCACCTAGTTGGCTAGTCGACGGGGCCATCTGGATAATCTTGGCGGCTGAAGAGAGTGGAGCGGCGGCTTGGTCCGCTGCCGGTTGGATCTGGGCCTTCTTCTTGCAGACGTATTTCATCGGAGACCAACAGCCGGAATCGTTCCAGTCGGAAATACCGGCAGTGGGAGTGAGGTGGTAGTTATCCGAATAGACCTGAACACGCTGTAAGGAGGCCAATAGGAAGTGAGGATTACTTGAAGGCACTTCTCTTCGAGGGCGTTGGGCTGATTGGTCCACCACTTGGTGTAGTCAAACTGGAAAAAGAGGGAAATAAAGGGCCTGTTTGAGGATAACGAGACCCTTTCCCGTGGGAACTTACAGATGTGCCATCGGTCCATTCCCATTTTTTGATATCCTTCTCCGAGCGTCTTCCTCCCACCCAGGTCATAAATAAGGCGGTCTGTGTTTTACCAGTGGTTGCTCTCTTAACGATGAAGTCATTCTCCGCTTTGCTGTGGATTGAAGCCAAATGAGCTCCGTCCTTCATGCAGTTGGCTTCAGCCTGAGTCCAATTAGCCCCATTGCCGAAGAGATAACACGAATCGGAGAACGCTTCCCATCCAGAGGGACACCCCTCGGCTAAAAGACATCATATTGAGTACAATGAATCCTTTACAAGCAGTCAGGATGAAGTTATCCGTTTTTTGTGGAACCACGACAGGTGCCCCGGCGATGGGAGCAGCGCTAAGGGGTGCGGCCGTCGGCGGCTTCTTGCAGACGTATTTCAAGTCAAACCAGCAGGCTGAATAGTGCCACTTGTACATGGTGTTCTTGTTTCCCACGGGGACGTGGTAATGATCAGAATAGAGCTAAAAGAGTCAAGATCAGCCAGGGATGAGGGGTCTACCATAACACAGATGGAGTTATTGTCGATTGGATTGTAAGGCGTCCAATTTTCATAATCCAACTAAAAATCTATGTCGTTATATTCGAATGTCCTTACCTCTGTCCCATCAGTCCATGTGATCGTGTCATTTATATCTTCACGCTGTCCACCGATCCAGGTCATCTGCGTCCAATTTCTGTTTCCTCCCAAAGATAGATTACCATTCTCTAGATATTTTTTATTAAAATACCGACGACAATAAACATACGGACAATGAATTGGGCTTCTTCCAAGCTGTGGATGGATGCCAGATGGGCTCCCTCCTTGGCACAGTTGGCTTCAGCCTGGGTAGCGTTAGCATCCTTTCCGAATTTGTAACAATAATCAGAGAAGAAGCTCCACCCATCGGGGCACGGATTGGCTAAAACATTCTCTTCTATAGAGTTAAAAGAATCCATTACGGGCAGTCGGGTCAGACTTTATCTGTGGCGCCGGTTCATCCAGAGGAGCCACGATGAGGGGAGGAGCAGCTAGGGGTTTTATGAGCGCTTTCTTGCAGACATATTTCAACTCGAAACGACAAGCTGAATCGTGCCATTTGTACATGGTGTTCTTGTTTCCGACAGGGACGTGGTAGTGATCAGAATACAGCTAAAAGAGGCAATATTAGACGGAGAAATCGGGGTCTACCATGACACAGATGGAGTCATTGCCGATTGGATTGTAGGGGGTCCAGTTCTCGTAGTCGAGCTAAAAATCTTCTGTTCACTTCATCACTTCTCTCCCTAGTTTGCTTTCTAGGGTCTTCGACTGTCGGAAAAAAGGTGAAAAGAAAAAGCAAAAAGGTTTTTGCCGCGCTGAGGATCGAACTCTCGACCTCTCTGCTATCCTCGTCTACTTCGCATCGCGCTAAAAATCTCGACATGTCAAACATGGAAGGGCAGATGGATATCTTGCGTTTCTTTTCTAGCCTCTAATCGTCTTACGTCTGTCCCATCAGTCCATTTGATCGTCTGATTCACATTCTGACGCTGTCCACCAATCCACGTCATCTGTGTCCAATTTCTGTTTCCTCCCAAAGAGAGGGAAAATCTTTCTAGATAACATTTTTAAAAGACCCATTTCAAAGAACATACGGACGATGAATTGGGCTTCTTCCAAGCTGTGAATTGACACTAGATGAGCTCCCTTCGAGACGCAGTCCGCCTCCGCCTGGGTGGCGTTGGCATTCTGGCCAAGGAGATAACAATTATTGGAGTAGAAGGCCCATCCAGCGGGGCATTCATCAGCTAAAAGAGTTGATATCTTGAAGAGGGAGATCCATTACAGGCGGTTAGAGCATCCGTTCTCCAGAAATTGATGGCCAGGCCGAGGAGGAGAAGACGGACAGCGGTGGAGATGGCCATTCCATAGTGTGGGATAATGGTTTGCGGGGCTTTTATACTCTCCTGAACCTCAGGGCTATAGAAAATAGTACTAAAGTTTATGTGGGGGGCTAACGTCCACACAAAGGAATCAAGAACCAAGAAGGAGGGGGGGGGGGGGTACTGTAACCAAGCTCCAGAATGAGGAGCTCATGCAGCCCTTTAAAGGATTCTTACAGTAATCCATGGCTCAGAATGTGAGTGTTCAACTGCCACAAGGCCTACCAAATGAAGTAGCGGCCTACAGTAGCCTTCCAAGCCCTCTAAATTCCCTCCAAGACTCAGTGTTCTATAATATTTCTGGAATTTTCGTATCCAGACTGCGGCTCTTCCAAATCCCACTGTTTATGTTTCTCTGACGTCACAAACCGATAAAATGTGACAATCGGCCTCTCCACCTCTTCCCCACATAGTCAGATATAAAACCTAGTCTGTTCCGTCTTCTGGTATTCAATGCGGCTAAGCGCCCTTCTCCTCCTCCTCGGGTGTATAACATCCGCCTGGAGTTTGGGTTGTCCCAAGGGATGGACCTTCTTCTCCGATTATTGTTATCTCGTCGGTAATGGGGCCAATTGGGCCGGGGCTGAAGCCAATTGCGTGAAGGAGGGAGCCCATCTGGCTTCTGTTCATAGCAAGGCAGAGAATGACTTCCTTGTGAAGCAGACAACCACCGGGATAACGCAGAATGCCTTCAATATGACGTGGATTGGAGCCAAGCGATCGGCCAGGGACGTCAAGAAGTTTGAATGGACTGATGGAACGCCTGTAAGTTGCTCCTAACATTTTGTATTCCTTTCCAGTTTGACTACACCAATTGGTACGCCGGTCAGCCCAATGAGCTCAAGGAAGAGTGCCTTCAGGTACAGCTCCTGCCCTTCTATTTTCCACCTTCTTTAGCTCTTCTCTGACAACTATCATCTAACGCCGAAGGCGGGTATCTCCCAATGGAATGATGCCTCTTGCTCTGCCGCGATGAAATACATCTGCAAGAAGAGGCCAATAATGGAGGAGCCTCTTCCCGCAGCTCCTGTCCTGATCGTACCACCAGAAGATATTCCAGTGGCTCAGGTGTTCCCTCTAGTAAGAGCAGGTAACAGAGATCCGTGTCGTATTCTTTAAATGTTATGCGTTTGTCTCTTTTTAGCGGGAGAAGCAAATTTGTGACTGGTAGGAAAGAACTGACGAGATTTTCAGGTGAATTACCAAGTATACAGCGAGTCCAATGAGGCCGATAATAATTCACTCTGTCTCTTGGTACGTCGTTTCAGTTTCAGCTAATCAATAGTAATTCTTTAGCTGCTTTCCGATAACTACCACAAACCAGATGGAAACGCGGACTCCATGTACAAGTTTAAAGATTCACAGTGTAACTTTGAATTGAAGTACGTCTGCAAGAAGCCACAGACTCCGTAGATCAAATCTCTGGATAAGCAACCGATAAATTGTATTTGCAAGCTAATTAATGTCTTTTCTTTCCATTAGTGACGTCCACCTCATCCCATCCTTCTAGTCTCTAGTCTCGTTAGTTAGAAGTTTAGCCAGAATATTACATTTAATCCGAGTTTTCCTCTTCAGTAAACGTTTTTTTACAACTAACAGGAAATCTTTATTCGTCTCTACACGCCGTTATCCAAGGGAACATTCTTCCGATTCTTCTTCCCGAAGTAGACTTTTCCCTGGAGATACGGTCGATTGGGACTCTCTCTGCTCTCCTTCTCCATCGCTGCCAAATGACGGACCAGATAGATCTAAACTGTTCCCTATTTGTTCCCAGGATCAATTCCAACCTTTGACAAGTAGCGGTTAATTTCCGAGGATTCGTATTCCGCGTCGGGGAAGGGCACAGCCGGGCGATCTTCCCGATTAAACAGTCCCAACTGTCTCTTCAGCTTCGTCTGGATCTGTTCCAACAGCTCGTAGTCATTGGCCTGACGGGTCGGATCGTTGCGGACCTCCTCGAACCAGGTCATAATTATCATCACGTAGACATTCAGGAGGATGATTGTCCCGGTCAGAAGGTAGCAGACAAAGAACACAGAGACTAAATTTTGATATAAGTAACGGTATCATTTGGTCAGGGCTTACCCAAGGTACTGATTCCATAGATGTCGGAAATGGTGAACTTTCCCAACATGGCGGCAATCGTTGTCTGGGTTGTAGCAATTGCTGTTCGATATCTGGAACAGAGCACGTTTACCAAAGATTTTTGTTTTTATCAGTAGGAGAGCTACGGTAACTCCTCCAAGAATAATATTAAAACTACCGTACCCTTCCAATTCATACCAGAGAAGACCAAACAGCGCCGCATTGAAGGCACAACAACTGATAAGGAACGCGATTCCAAAATTGGTGATGTCTGTTCCGGCGGCATCCAGGGTGTCAGCCAGGATTGCAATTCGTCGATTGAACCTGCAAATTAACGTGTTTGGCTGCTCTTTTCCCCTTAAACCTCAATATTTTGATCATTTTACAGGAGATGAAGAAGACGACCCCGGCATAGCAGATATTAAAAGCCATTTCGACGCTCCTCTGGGTACTGAGATTGATGTACGCGTTGCCGTTGTTAGCATTGAACAGGTCCAGAGCCTGGTTGACGTAGATATTTCTCAAGACGAAGGCCACAATTGTTCCGGCCGATAGGAAGCCAATCAAGACGTTGAGAAGGTCCCAAAATGTCAGTTCACTGTAATTTTTGAGCATTAAAATGGTTCGGAAAGGAGGGAACAACCTGAGGAGAATGTAGTACGGCCACATGAGAGGGTTCCTCGGGAACTTGTTCTTCTTGATCTGCTGCCATCGGGTGTAAATATAGAAGACGAATTCCTTGACGAACATTACCAAAGCGTAGCAGATGAACAGGATCTGAAGAATGCATTTATGGTCCCAAAGCTACCGTAGCCTCTTTAACACAATTCGACCCAAAAAGGGAGCGGGCTCGGCGATTAAAATGACAGAAAAGATAGACGCATTTCTTCGAGGGTCCCGCAACGATTTGGTGAGAAAACCCAGTGAGGAGCAACGATGGCCCAAGCGATGTTTGTGACCACAGTTTGAATGAAATTGACCGTACCTCAAAGATCATCGTAGCTGTTCCCGTGCTTCCTTCATACTTGATCAGTCGCAACGGTTCAATCCAAGCCGACGGGAGAAAGACTCCTAAATATGTGGTACTATAAGAAAACCTCTATATTCCCACGTCCTTTAGGAGTCTCCAGAAGCAGTTGAACCACGGCGAAGTAATTGATCTGGGCGTTGTAGACAGAAAACTCGATCACAACGGCTCTTGTAAACTGAAGAGAGGCTTATCAAGGGAAATTGGAGAGATCTACCTGGTCAAACCATCCTTCCTCTTTCATGTAAGTCAATTCTTGCTGGAATTGTTCAGTTGAGCCATCGAGGCCGACGACGTAGCCTCCACCACCGTAGGAGAAGAATTCTCCCTCTAGGGGTTGGTCTAAACGGGGGTTATTGGGTATACAGTCTTTTAATAGGGAATACTCATGAGTGTCGAGCCGGTCTGGTACGAGTATTCAGCCACGGAGGTGTTGACGCTGCTCCAGCCGACGCCATAGGAACTTTGATCCACTCCGCTGGAAATAGGTAACGTTTTCGACCTTCCCATAATTTCTAGGCTTTCGAGCTGGGGGGAGGCTCGGAATTAGCTCGTATTGGGGGAAAATAGGGCTCAAGGCGGTCCAGGGCGGGCAAGAGCGAATGATTGGACCGTTTCCCTTGATATTCCCATTAAACTAACCTCCTATCGATGTCATACAGACAAGCCTTCAAGTTCTGTCCAAAGTAGGCCGTACAGGGAAGATCGGGGCTTCGAATCTGCCGAATGACGCCGTTGCCCATTGCCCGGGAGACCTTGTCGTTCATAAATCCTCGCATGTCCCAAGCCGGCTGGCCGTCGTACCAACTGACTCGAATCCCATTAGCCAGGCTGTCGTTCGCCCAATTCCAGAAGTCCTCGCTGTTTTTAATCTCCAAAAATGAGAGGGTCCGATCGAAGGGAAGATCTTTCGAGGGCGGGTCCACGTTCAACATTGTTCGGAGCTGGGTCTGATAGTAGAAGCCGTCGGCATCTTTGGAACTATTGGAGAGCCCCATGAAGATGACCATCGCGGCCAGGAGGAGAAGGACTTCCTTCATCGTGTGGAAGAGACGATCTTCGCGGACTCGGGCAGAACGGGTGATTGCCAGCTGGCACAGGTCGGCGATTGTTGATCCTACGGTCTCGTCGCGAAGTTCAGGGGAGGTTCCTGAAGTTTTATTTTAGGAAAATCCTCCCTTGTTTCCACGATCTGCCAAAAGGATACGGTAGAATAAAGCTCTCACTTGGGAAAGCCTTTAGCGGAAGAACGGGAAGAAGAGCCTGCTCAACCGGGAAAATGATATTGTGATCCGGATTCCGACGAACAATCGACCAGGCCCATAGGAGTCCCTAAAACTGGTAGTCTACCGTATTCTTCAGCTCAAAACCTTCAGCGGTTCGAAGACCACAGCCCAAAGTATCAGTCCGAATCCCACTCTCCGCATATAAGCCTGAGCATTGTCTGAGGCCAGTGTCGTCGTGTGGTATCCCATATACGGAATGGAGAGCGCGGAGATGAGATTCGTTGTGGTTATACAGACGTGGTGGAGGAAAGAGATCTTATCCGGCCAGGGAATCTTGAAGTACTTGTCTGTCAGGCGGAAGAATTGGACCATACGGAGTTCAAAGTAGGAGATCGCGTCTCTGGAATGACACAATGGGTAAAGGAAGGCCGGGAAGGGGCTAACTTTGCCAGGTAGGGCATCAGGAAAAGGTATACTGTCAAGAGGAGAGCATTTCCCACAGCGAAGACTAGCTGAAACGCAAATTACAGAAATCTCTGGATCCCTGATCCCTATTATCCCGTCCAAAGAGAAAAATGGCTTGATACCCCCAAAAAAACTAACGTCCATGGGGTCGCATTCATATCCCAGTAGCTTCCGAGGCGCTTCCGTGTATTTCACATCCTTGATGATGTAGCCATTCAACAATAAAATGAGCATTAGTCCATGAGTAATTACGGTGACATCCTCATTCCTGGTCCATCTCATCCGCCGGATCCCTCCCCCTCCCGTAAAGCAACTGATGTAGCAGATAGTCTCACAGAGCAGTTGGCAACTCAGAATGGCCTTCAATCCCGTCTCCTGGAAAGAAGTTGTCTTTAAATAAAAGTACAATACCTTGGGAACTGCCTCAGCCAGTCGTTCGGATTTCCCGTCGCCGGCATTCGAACCGAGCCAATTCTTCACCGGGAAGTAGTATCGCTTATTCGTTTGGAGATCTTTTATCACGATACGGCTGCAGAACCAGGACTCGGAGCTGTCGATTCCCGGCTCGTGGATCCAGAGACGGAGGTAGGTCAGGTCTCCCAACGGCCATCTCGTGGTCATAATGAAGCGGGACACTTTCCCCCATTCGAAGGGCTTCTCAAAGTGGCTGTCTTCCTCACTGTCAAAGCTTCGGGCGATGGCATTCCCCTCGGTTCCCGACAGGTTGAACATTATCTGAATTTTTTTATTTATGTCGCTCCGGGACCCCTTTTCTTCATAAAATACAGTAATCCCTACCTTGGAGGAGGTAGTCGAGAACATGTGATGTCCTGTCTCCACGGCCACGATGTAGATGTATCTGTCGCTCCGTCGATTATCCGCCAGATGCCTCAAGCACCCGCCGCTCACATCGTGATCCTCATTGGCTTCTGTTATCATATTGACGCAGAACATTGTCACCAGGATGAAGAGAACGAGGAACATGGGAGCTATGATCAGCTGAAAATCTGCCATAACCTGAAAAAGAAAGGGAAGCCTACGGGCTTGATGTCCATGACATAGGTGTATTCGAAAGTGACGGGGATGTAGGGACTGAACATGCCGATGGAGAACGTCGTCAGGTGGTAGCTGTTGCAGCCGACGTAGGTGTCTCCCACAACGAAGGGAGTTGTGATGTTGCTGGAGTCGAAGCGGTCCAAGGGGGTGTTGAAAAAGTAGCATCCTTTGCTCAGGGCCCGGATTTGGTAGTCGAAGAAGATCGCTGAAACGTGGAGGTTACGATCTGACTACAGTAATTTCTATTTCAGATCCGCCCCAGAAAAGAGAAACAACTTCACTTACTTCTCGAAAATGGCCATTGCTCTCCATCGATGGTATAATTTACAGTTGTCGAGTCCTCCTGGGCGAGTCGTACTCCCAATCCCACGTAATACAACCCGGATGAATTCTTCAGCTTCTGTCCATCCACAAAGAGCTGATTAATTCCGGTTGTATAGTTCAACAGGAAGCGGAAATCATGATCTTTTGGCAGGGGGCCCGGTAAGCCTTGGAAGGAGATGAAGGAGTAGATCCGAGCCCCTTCGGGAAGGCTCCATCCATTGGGAGTTATCTGGAAATGGGAAGGATAACCTGGAAGAAGGGATAAAGGTCACCTCCACATTGATGGAATAGTTCCAGGCAGTCGTATGGAATGTTTTAGTGCTCAGGACCTGGAAATACAGTAATTCTATAGTCTTACCGTACTCCCGCTTACCTGAATATCAGCGAATTTGTCCACCGTAATATCTGAGCCGAAATCCACTGTCCCGGTGCTCAATCCCGTGATGGAAATCGGCTTGATGGCATTGGTAATCGGTATCAGGTCGTTGTTCTCTTTCTTCAGGCTCAGATCTAATGTTCCGGACGTGATCAAGGAGGCATAGTTGTTGGCATAGGCGTAGGGATTCTCGCTGAAGCAGAACATCGACACTCGGAAATTATCCTGCGGTCCGGGATCGAAGACATTCAAATCCGACAGATGGGGCGGGAAGCCGACTGTCCAGTTGTTACAGGTGTACGTCTGGGAGAAGAGGTCGGCCTCGTCGCCGCCGGCCTCGACTACAGTTCCTCCACCAGCAGAGATCGCCACATTGTAGGGGGCATCTGGAAAATTTAGCTTATTCTATCACCTCCACAGGGGCAATATCTTGGAGCGGTCAAGGAGGAGGAGCGCGGCCTCCGGAATGAAAATGAACTCCGCTTCAAGGACGGAAAACGTGGGAGAGTCGATAGAGATACTCGGATTAAGATGACAGGATATTTGAAAGGGGTAAAAGTTTTCGACAGGTAATTGGAAGTTGCATGATTTTTACAAGTCTTACCCCGGCAGGGAAGAGCCTTCCCTGCCGGCAAACTGCCCCAGGCTTTCTGGACCGCGGGCAGAGGACGCCCTCGTGGGGCAGGGCAAAAGGCCGCCCTTGCCCCGGAAGGGCAATCTGCCCCAGGGGTAGTTTCTTGTACACGGCCACGGGAAGCCTTCCTTACCGTATTTCGAAGCGATGGCGTCTCCCAAGGCATTCATGGTGTCCTTCAGCTGGTTAGCCATCTGCCGCGCGATATTCTGCTGGGCAATGAGCGTCGCCTGCTGTGCCCACTCCGCTTCCGTGTACTCTTCCACGTAGCGAATATCTCCCGGATCACTGGGTAATACATTGAAGATGCTGTTGTAGTTGTCCTGCTCGTATTGAAGGTTCTTCAAGAGATCGGAGCTCAGCGGATTTTTCAACGAATTGATCATGGTGTTGATGATCTGGCCAGACATTGCCAACAAACTTTGAGCCGTGTCATTGAGTTCAGCCTTGGACATGGAGGAGCCATTCGCTCGGAGATAACTAGCGGTGTCTTTCAGGATTCCAATAACGAGAGATTGAGAGGCCTGGTTCAGGAGAGACTGGGCATCCAGATCTGCAAAAATAGACCATTTTAGGGCGTTTCAATGAGAAAAAACGAACCAACAGCTCCAGCGGGCAGGATTCCGGTGTGGTTGATGGCGGCGTTCGTGATAACATAGCCGTGGGTCCCGTTCCGGATAATTGTTCCACCAGTCAGGTAAATTGTAGCGGAGGTGCTCACTTCCACTTGGGTTCTAAACATGAGAAAAGGTAAAAATTGAGCCACATCAAGAGGGAATGACACCGCCGTAACCCTACCCGATTCCAAATAACTTACACAAGATGTTTTTCGGTTGGATTCTGATATCTCGCGTTGGAAATGATCAAGGAGGCTTTGCCATCGACCGTGTCTACTGTATAGGTGGGAGAGAGCAGACTAGTTCGGAGTTTGCTCGGCCCATAGGTAAACATCAGGTAGCTGCCGGTGTATTGTACTGTATCCGGGGAGGCGAAGGTTATTGTCCCGGACAGTGTGACGAGCTAAATTTCTTATAGAGCTGGGAATATTTTTAACGAACCTCTCCAGTAATGAGAAGAGGCAGTCCTTGGGCCAGTTTCTGGTTCAACTGCTCGGCTGTTCCTGCTTCACCAAAAGGTAGAATCAAGTCATTGAAGACCGTGTAGATCGGCATTACGAGCGGGGCATAGGTTCCAGGGAAGGGGACGACCATTCCCATAGGGTGGGACAAGTTTCCAGGTTTCAGCGAGGCCGGAGCAACGTTGGTGGCGGCTGCTAGGGCGGAACAATCCAGATCTGATCAAATTACAGTATACCCACCAAGATCCTCTCTTACTTTCCAAGATTATGGGCAGCTGTAGCCCGTCCAAATCGGTTCCTCCGCCGTCTATAGTAATCACAGCATTGTCATACTGTAGGATGCATTCGTTCCCTCGGTTTTCCAAGATTTGAGCGGTTCCATTTCTGTAAGTTTTAGTGCTCAATTATCAATTTTTAACTGATTGAAAATTAAGCGCAGAACTTACCCCAAAGTGACCGTATAGGCGGATCCTCCGTACGAGATCACGAGGGTGAGCGAGGTCGCATTGGCAGTTCCCATGTTGGCTGTTCCTGCTCCATTCTGAAAAGCTACCGTAATCAATATTCTTCAAAGAAAGAGGAAGAGATACAGTAATCCTTGTACTCCTTGGAAACTCACCATTTGGATCTGCCCATCTTCCACCGTAACCCAGAAGGTGACGGCCGCCTCTTCTTGATCCTGTTCAGTTTGGCCCAAACTGTCGATGGTGACATTCCAAACAAGAGGGTTCAATCCCTCTGGGCTGTTGGAATTGGCAATAATGGCTGGATTGTCCAGCCGGCAGTAGACTCGCTCTCCATTGAGCATTCTTACCGTAGCCGGGCCCATATCATCACTTATTTGCAGGCCGCCAAATGTTCCTTTCACCCCGATAGTCTCTTCTCCAGCTACTTCCAACTGCAAATAAAATGGGTTCTTTAAAAAAATCTATTTTTACAGTAGTCGTGTCTGCTTGTATGTTTGCTGGGCGAAGATCTCCGGTGATGTGGGCATCCGATCCGACGATCCGTACCGTACTCCGGGAACTGATCAAGGCATAGTTGTCGGCCTCGATGGTTCCATACAGGACGACGAATGTTCCCTGGACAGTCTGGGAAGCTCCCCCTCCGGAGTTGGTCAACATCGATCCTGTACTTCCTCCCAGGGCGGCCATCAACGTTTGGAGGATGGCATTCAACCCGGCGGCGCTCTCGGCCGGCAGAGCAGAGATATTCGAGATGACGTCTTGCATCTGGGTGGCCAGCTCGTTGTTCACACAGGACATGGACTTTTCGATGGCGGAGAGGACATCCTGTCCGGTGGCATTGGCCGTCTCAAGAGTACTGAAAGCTGACCCACTGGCTACTCTCTGTATTTCCGCATCCTGAAACTAACCATTCTAACTTTCAATTACGCGGCCTCACCGTGAGATTAGTGTACTGTGTGGCCAATTCCGACGTATTCTGGGCGCACAGGCCTTTGACAGCCTGGGGCTCAGTGATATCTTGAAGACTGCTCATAATTGCATCGATTTTCAGCTGAAGTTCTGGAGGAATCGTGGCCGGAACAAGGGTGGTTGTCGAAGCAGGAGTCGTGGAATCCGTAGATATTGAGGAGTCATCTCCTGCTCCGCTTCCTAGGGGGTCGAAAGTCGAGGCAGAAGAGTCTTGTCCACTCCCGGCCCCGTCTGTTCCGTTCGAAGATGTTGATCCAGTACTTTCCGACGAAACGGAAAAGTCTTGGGTTACGGTACTTCCAAAGCCTTGGCCCGTTTGATCTGTACTTCCGGTCGCGGTTCCATTCCCTGAGCCGTCTCCGTCTTCAAATTGGCCATCAGCTGTTGTTCCATCCGTTCCCCCAGTACTGGCTCCATGATCTCCGTGTCCCGATCCATCGAATGTTGTAGTGCCTCCCATTCCTGATCCAGTAGGAGTTTCTGTGGCGCCAGTGCTCGTTCCGTCTCCGTCTCCACTTCTGTCTGGGGCAAATGGATCATAATACGTTGTCGTTCCATCCAATCCACCTCCGAGACCAGAGAAGCTCGAGCTGCTGTCGGGGGAAGAAGTAGAGTCATTTGGAATTATGGGAGAGGCAGTATCAGTTGTTGAGCTTGAATCTCCATATCCTGGGCTTCCACTACCATCTCCACCGCCTCCAGGAAAAGAGGACGACCCAGTTGAATCCAGTCCGTTTCCTCCCGTCGTTGTGCCACCTCCTGTCGTCCCTCCAGAACCCAAACCATCTGGTCCAGGAGATCCAGTGTCTGTCGCCGATCCGCTGTCCGTTGTTCCAGCTCCTCCCTGGCCAGTTGTAGCTGCTGCTCCGCCTTCAGGGGTCGTTGATGTCCAGTCAGCAATGGTTACGCTAAAATTCCGGCAAGACCACTGCCCCGTCGCCGGGTCCGTGGCATTTGCAATGAGGATGTATGTCCCCAGCCCTGTCATAAACGTCTCAACTGGGTCCAGTTTGACCAGATTGGCGAAAACCATCATTTTTGTAACTGGTGTATAGCAGTCCGGTGTTCCATCTTTGGTACAGGTCCAGAGAAAGTCGACATCTGATGCGGGAGGAGTGAGGGGAGGGGACATCGTCAAGGAGTCGTTCAAGTGGACGGTAGTCGCGGCCTGCTCACATTGGTTGGTGAAGGAGACGTCCGCCAGGTACCGGATGTAGCCACAGCCAAGGGAGACGGTACCTATAATTTGAAATATGGGTTTTTTTTCCATAATTAATGCGTTACCAATAGAATGGCAGACTGTGTGGTCTCCTGGGGAGAGATCGAAGCTGACAGAAAGGGCTCCATCGAACGAGTCGCCATCAACGGTCCAAGTCAAACGGACACAGTCGCCAGTGCTCTAAAATGAAAGATTAGGATACTGTATCCCCTTTTTGGGTCTTTTCTGATACTCATCTTCAATTTCACTTTGATTATAAAGATTATGGTATCTCAATATGTACAGTACCTGTGGAGAGGCGGTGACTACATTCGTACTGGTTATCACCTCCGTCGGAGCGCCTTCAATATTAGAAATATTCAAGGAGGACAGGGTAATTACACAATTCTGAAAATATTATCCTTTTCATTGTTTATTTCCTATAAAACTGACCACATTTTCTCCCAGAGTTGTCGTCTCTCTCTCGCTCGTTGTAGTCGTCTGATCCGATCCTTGACCACCTTCTGGAGTAGTGCCGTCTCCTTTAGTCCATGTGCTCTCTCCGCCCTGTGGGTCCTGAGTGGAATCACTGGCTGTGGTGCTTTCAGTCGTAGTAACCGTCCAATCAACCAGACCAATCGAATACATCCTGCAGGACCAGCCACCAGTATATGGATCCGTGACATTTCCAATCATTTCGTAGTGTCCCAGCCCGTCGAGGAACGTTCCCACCGGGCTCAGCTCGACCGTTCCATACATGGACAGCATTTGCCCAAAGGGGGTGAAGCAATCAGCCGAATCCGAGCGAGTACAAGTCCATTGATATTCGACAGTATCCGATGGAGGAAGGGGTGTCGTCATTGTCAGGGAATCATTGAGATGGAGGGTGATGTTGACCAGGTCGCAGGTATTACTCCAAGCCACGTTGCTGATTACCTCCACATAACCACAGCCAAGGGCTCGTTCTCCTAAAACCCTCAGTTTCCTTTAAATTTACAGGAAAAATTACCAATAGCATAGCAAATAGTGTGATCTCCATCGGCCAGTGTCTCCCGTTTGATCCGACCTCCTTCAGAACTGATTCCGTCGACTGTCCAGGTCAAAACGCCACATTGTCCGGTATTCTAAGATTACCGTAATCCGAGCCTAGAAATTGAAGTTACCTCTAGTGTCGCCGCAACGATGGCATCTCCAGTAATCTGGCTAGGAGCAGCTTGAATGTTAGAAATGTTCAGGGAGGACGAGCTCACGAAGCAATCCTAAAGAATCAGACCTTTAAATTTTGAAGTTAATACTTACAATATTCATTCCCAGTGTTGTGGAGACTTCCTCGTCATCGACAGAACCCGTTGTAGATCCCACGAGGCCATCAGAATCCGTCGTGGAGCCGGTAAAATCAACAGAATCCGACGGGGAGCCAGACACATCAGTCGTCAAGTCATCGGGGGAAACATCGGTCGAAGAAGAGATGTCTTCCGTAGTAGTGGACGCAGTCTCAGTCGTTGTTTCAGTTGTTTCAGTTGACGGAGTACTGCTCGTACTGGTCGATTCTTCCGTGCTGCTGCCCGTAGTGGTTTCCGTAACGGACGAGGAAGGCGAAGAAGTAGACACTTCTTCAGTCGACGTGGAATCCGACGAATCCGAGCCTGAGGAAGAGGAAGACTCTGTGTTGGTGGTATCAGAAGAACTCGTGTCCGTGGACGGCGTTGTCTCTCCTGTAGAAGAAACCGAAGACGAATCCGTTGCCATTTCCGTCGATGAGCTAGTCCCGTCGGTTTCAGTCGAAGTTCCCATAGAAGAGGTTTCTATACTCGAACTAGCGTCTGTACTTGAAGATTCTGAAGAAGTCGAAGGATCCGTAGACGTGCCCGTGACGGTGGAGCTTGGATCCGTTGACGAAGAAGACGTTTCCGTGCTCGAAGTAGTCGAACTGCTTCCTAGCGTTGTCGTTGTACTGGGCGGGACAGAACTGGTCGTTTCCGAGGTTACTGTAGAAGTAGAGGTCGTTGTGGGAGTCGTCGTAGTAGTCGTCGTCGGAGTCGTCGTTGTCGTACTCGTAGATGTCGTCGACGGGGTTGGTCTCGTCGTCGTGGTACTTGTCGACGTGGTCGTAGTGGTGGTAGTAGGCTTCGGCGTCGTAGTACTCGTCGTTGTCGGAAAGGGGTAAATAATCGTCGTACAAGTAGAAGTCCCACTACCGCACTGTGCCGGAGTTGTTGTTGTAGTTGTCGTCGGGGTTGTGGTGGTAGTTGTCGTCGGGGTTGTGGTGGTAGTTGTCGTCGGCGTCGTTGTCGTTGTTGGAGTCGTAGTGGTCTTGGTTGTAGGCGTGGTTGTAGTCGTTGTAGTCGTTGTAGTCGTTGTAGTCGGCGTAGTCGTAGTTGTTGTGGTCGGTGTTGTCGTGGTCGTCGTACTCGTGGTTGGTGTCGTTGCCGTTGTGCTGGTCGTAGGAGTGGTGGTAGTCGTCGACGTCGTAGTAGTAGTGGTAGGCGTTGTCGTTGCTAAATCCTCCAAATAATTATCCAATCCGGGTTAAACCCACTCGTTGTTGGTGTTGTCGTAGTTGTCGTAGACGTCGTCGGAGTGGTAGTTGTTGTTGTACTAGTTTCCGGCGTTGTACTGGTCGAAGCCTCCGTAGTAGACGTACTAGTCATCGTAGTTGACGTACTAGTCATCGTAGTTGTTGTTGTCGTCTCCGGATAAATAATTGTAGTACTAGAAGTCGTCGTGTAGCTGCACTGTGTCCATTCAGCTGGAAAAGGTCCCTTATTTCCCAATTAATTCAGATAACTTACGAGCCGAAGTGGTAGTAGTGGTCGTCTCGGGGGTAGTTGATGTCGCCGTAGTTGTTGTGGTCGGCGTGGTGGTAGTGGTAGAGGTCGTCTCAGGAGTAGTTGTAGTCGACGTCTCCGTACTCGTTGTTGGTATCGTTGTCGTAGTGCTGGTAGTGGTAGTGGTAGAAGTCGTACTGGTCGTGGTCGGAGGGTAGAGACTCTCGCAATTGCTCCATCCGGCTAAAATCAGATTTCCAACTGTTGCACGGCTTTTTGAGAGGCGTTTTGCTCGCTAATTCAAGGTTACTGTAGAAATATTACGTATTTCAGCAACGGACCCCGTAACGAAAGAACAAATTAACTTTTAATAGTGGAATTTCCATTTGAAATGAATTATAGAGCAACCTACCAGGCGTTGTCATGGGGGTCGACGTCGATGTTGTCATTTCGGTGGTGGTAGTTAAATCACTGCACATTTGAAACGTGGGTTCCTAAATTCGCCGGTTCCTTAGAAACCAAAGCTCAGAAAAGTTGCCTCTCGTTTGACTCTCTTCGTCTTCTCTCGTTTCGCTCGTTTCGGTTCCATTTCCCACATACTCAACACCTTTTCTCCCTTCCGTCCAGTACCATTCGCCGGCTTGAATGTATACCTCCCCGAATGGGTCTAAAACCATCTTTTGTTGATTAAAATCGAATCAGAACTAGCCTTTGAATAGGTAAATGTCAAATTTTCGTCCAACTCCACTTCCAGTCCACTTTCCTTGTCGATCAGGGTCCACAGAGGCATGCTAACTAAACAGACCTCATTGTACAGTAACCTGGGACTATTTCCTACCTGGCCGGACGCAAATAACTCCGTTCAGTTTCGGATAAAACCGGATCAAATCAGCCGGGAAGAGAGCAGCCATGGTGGTAACCTCTTCACATTCCTGACCAGCAGATGGACGGAATTCTTTGCCTTTTAATTGGTACCAAGACAAATTTTTGTTACAGTAATCTTTAAGGTTTTTCTGTTATTTTCTTCTTCTCTTTAAGTGTACCTCCCCCATTAGGGCATGGATTGTAGCGGGCGTAGACAGACAATCCAACCCGCGCTCCATCTTTCAGCTTTTTTCCGGTGAAATGGATAAACGAGCCATTTTGGCCCGTTGTCCAGACAGGGGCAGCAGCATAGGAGCGGAGGGGGCACAGTGAGCGGATCTAAATGGAAGTCGAACTTTGGGAAGGATAATAGAGCCATTTTGACAAGGAAAGCGCTTCCTGGGGATCTCTAACGGGGATACCGTAATCCGGGTGGACGAAAGGGGGGAATCTACGACAGAAATGGGGAATCTACGGCAGAAATGGGGAATCTACGACAGAAATGGGGATTCCACCTACCTGAAGCTGTGCAGCCGGGCTGTCGTCGTTCATACGAATTGAAAATGGATTGATTCCACATCCCAAAGCAAAAGACAAGTTTCCAGGCCCATTGTTATCGTCAATAGCCGTCGATGAATCTGAATAGAGTCGCTATTATTACGCTTTTTGTTTGCTCTACCATTCAACGAGAAATCAATCTTATCGGTCGTAATCCCAGTGATTGAAAAGCCACCTCCCCAACAGAGACCTATCCTCTGAAAACGTGTTCTATTATTTGTTTAAAAAAAGTTAAACCAGGAGTAGGAGGAGAGGTATCCGCGCCATGGGGCGCATGAAGGTGGAATCGCTCTGGTTGGGAAGAATACATCCAGAGTTACCTAGTTACTAGGAATTCGGGTAACCTGGAGACAAGGCAGGAATTCCAAAATTCCAAAAAACACGAACTAACATAGAGGACAACGCTGAAATGACAAAAAAACGGAATACTGGAATGGTGGCCTTTAGAATTTCTTTGGACTTGCTCTAATGAGGAGATAAATGCGTTCTGTTGCTGTAGGCGGTTGACGGAAAAGCCGTTTTTTTGCGATATTTGCCTTTATGGCTACCTCATGGCTACGTCCGTTTTAGTAACCAAAACAGAAACTTTTCAGTATATGAAGCTTCTTATATAAAAAGCAGGTATTCCCTACGTTATATTTTGTAAATCTGAAGTGAAAAGAAGTTGAAATTCCCTAACAATGGCGTTGAAATCCACTCGAATCGATGGGCCTCTTCGATCTAACGAGTTTTCCCACGAGGAGGACAATTTCCTTTATCTAGCCGGTCTTATCAGTTGGTAGGGACAAGTGTTAGCGGCGCAACCATTATGTTCCTCTATTTGTACAATTCTTTCCTATCGATTCCGGGCCATCTCCTAACCCTTTGCAGGTGAGCAAACATGTCACGAGGCCGTCAAACGAATTGTACCCTTTCCTCCCTTCTTCTCTCTTTTCCCTCTCGATAAACTTTAAAATACTTCATTTTTTCAGGAATTCATACATAGTTCCTCGTTCTACTGCCATTAGAAGGAAGAGATACTGATGTTCTTCACTCTGTGAGCCTCCAAAGAAGAGACGAACCACTGGTTACTGCTATTTCCTGGGACAAGACATAATCAAAATCGTCAAATAACCCAGGTATTATGCCCTCGGACCCTCTGAAGCGGCTTTCCATGTATGCCCAAGGTAATATTTAATTAATTATCTTATACCGGCTGGCCGGTGCATGAACGGTATATACTTCTGTAACCCATCAAGCCTGCATCCCACTAGTGGGTTGAACTAGTTAACCGAGATCGATAATATATTTAAGCCAGGCAAGTGCATAAATGCCCTTTGCTTTGCAAAGGGGCGTAGCAAACAAAGATTTTGTGACCTTACGAAAGTAGGCGTGCTCCTACTAGCTCATATTATCTTTACTGGATATATAAGTCCTGAGCGACTGGCAGAAGACATCCAGCCATCTTCCTAGTCAGCCCACAGGCTTCTTCTCCTTTGCTTTCGGTCTACTTTCATTTCCAGAAAACAAACAAAAAAGATGAACTTCTTTTACGTCGCCATCCTGGTAACCCTCGGAGCCGCTGTCCTCGTCAATGCCGAACTCCCCCAGCCAAATAGCGGAAGACTGTCACCACGCTCGGAGTTGGCCTGTTCGGACACTTATTGTTCCCTCATAACATGTGTTATATGTGTAAGCTACTGTATATAAATTGATAGCAGTATTTCAGGACGGGGGCTTTTGTACCCCGGCGGGGGTTTGTGTTTGCAATACTAGGGGCTCCCCACCCGACTGTCCTTGAAGGTACCTTTCTAGCTTTCTTTTACATTTTCCCCTAATCCAAATCTCATCAACATTTTCAGGACTTGTTCGGCAGTCCACAAGCCCCTCGTTCACCCTCCGCCACCGCCACGTCAAGTCCTCCGCCACGATCCCAGCCACATTCACCGACTCCCCGCCACGTCCGTCTCTGCCATGTTCCCAGTGCCCCGCCCTTCGTTTCTTCGCCTTCTCGCCCCTCTCGCCTGTCTTCCAAGCAGTGTAAAATGTATCCTTCTCCGGTTGCTTCCACGAGTTCACCGATTTCCCCTCCCAACGGTCCGCTCGCCATATATTCAAACAAACATCTTTATAAACTTTTTATTTTCAAACATTTCTCTCAATAAATTAAAGCTTGCCTCTATCTTATTCTCTGTGACTGGGGGAGGAAGGGAAGACCATCTACGAACCGTGAACAATTTCAAACGAGGAGAGACGACTGTTTCCCCCATATTAACCGGAAAAGGGAAAAAAGAATAAGATTTTGAGGCAAAGACAATCAGAAAGTCCTTTGGAACCCAGAAAAACAGGAACAGTAGAGACATGACAAAAGGGAAAAATGGCCATTGTAAGGCTAAACGAGTGACTAGAATTTGGGAGGGAGAGGGGAGGGGAAATCGACGGTCGCCAGTCAGTTTTTCTCATTTTTGCTGTCTAATCCACGGTGAATTTATGTTTTTGGCTTAAAAAGGGTTCTACAAAGATAGATAGACTGTAATCTTGAATCTGCCATAGAGAAATCATTCCCTTTGTATCGCCCGAAAAAATCAATTCGTCCTGCTCAACGCGTGCTCCCGGAGGAATCCCGTCAAATTTCCCCTTTCTAGAAGTGGCAGATCAGTTCACCGCTCGGCTACCACGTGTGCAGTACAGTGCGTATCCCATATATTACTTTGTGACCCAATGCACACTGCAATGCGTACCCTATTTAAGGGGTTCATGTGTGCCGGGAGTATGCATATGTAACCCGTACAAAATAAAGAGTTTTGTAATTCTTGACGGTTTTGGTAATAAGAAACAAAAAGGAGAGGGAAAATAAACAGCTCACTGCTTTGTTGCGGGCATTTGTTTTCATAGTAAAGGACACATTCTGACTGTTCCTTTACTCTCTATGTGTATTTAGACATCTTATCGATATTATGGTGATATTGTTTGCTAGGAGTATCGAACGGGGTCTATCACTCCACCTATGCTCACCAGCGAAGAGAAACACGATCTGTTCGATTGCTTTCCGGAGTAGTCGGTCATCTGCAGTGTATGTCTAGGCAAAAATGGATAAATTCCCATTTTCCAGGTAAAGATGGCCCAAAGTCCGCTGCAAAGCAATTGGCAAAGTTGGGAAGAAAGCTTGGCTCATTGCCGTCGCGGTTATTTACTGGAATTCAAAAGGAAGGGCTATTCGGTAAGTTTCTTCCCCATTTACTTCGGTAGACTTTTTCAAGTATTTAGATAATACAAAATGCCCTTTTATTATAGCATTGGGCCATCTATGAAGGCTTGACTGACAACGTCCCTACAGTAATCCACTTCTCTACTCCAGACGGAGACTTCGAGGCAGAGGTCCAACCATCGAGAATGTTTTCCTCTTCTGGGAGATGTTCTGGACTGGTCAGTGGGGCTAACAAGGCTACCGTCAGGCGAGACACATTGAAGAAAGTGGCTGGGAACAGCAAAGTGAGATTCAACAATTCACTGGATCGAAGCCACCCCCATTTTGAGGAAGATGTCATAATCAACAAGGCCATAGAAATGGTTAGCCTTCCGAACCTCCAAATTAACACTTGTTTTCAGTTAGGAGTCGGTAATTACAGTATCATCTACAACAATTGCGAACATTTTGCGACTTCTTGCCGATATGGAAAGAAATGCAGCACTCAGGTAGTCCTTCTCCATTATCATACCCTAATAGACCAGAAATATGTTTAGGTGGATAATCTGATGAGTGTAGTAGCGACAGCCATGCTGGGAGTTATTCCTGTTGGGCTTCTCTTTAGGGCCTATGAATTCGGACATCGCTCTTATGAGCGCATATGGCTTTTGCAAGAGGAATATCCACCCCGAAACGCCGTCACTTCTGAAACATCATTACTTCCGCAATGTGTAACTGTGATATCTTCGCTCGTGTATTTCTTTGAGCCTTTATAAGATCACCGATGCTATGACAAAGTATCCGTCACTCCTTCTTTAATCAGACCTCTATGTTTATTTGCTTGAATGGCCCCGAAAAGGATGAGGGGGAATGAAATGTGTCAACGTCCACCAGAGCGAGGTTTTTGTATTTTTGTTGACGTTTCAAAGGCAATTGTAAAAACTTTGCGCAGCATACCATTTGTTTGTTACTCTTCTTTGGATGGCCATCCGAAATTATCCTATTCGACTTCTTGTTGAACAACTGTGAGTGGAAGTAATCCCATTTAGTCGATGCTTGCTCGAATTCTCCCGTTTTATGACTAGTCTATAGTTCGTGTCAGTGTTTTCCCTTTCACCTTTTTCAAATTGTAAAAATCTTCGCCATATTCATGACATTCGTTCATCCATAAAGTGTGTCTTCATTCGAACAATAAAGGAGTAGACGCGCACCTCTCTACTCCGTTTCAGCTCCAATATTCTTGAGTCGAATGGGCCTTATTCGATTTCAATAATACTGCATTCTTGAAGAGAGCGGCCAATTTCTAATGACTACTGGTATTCCATAAGATAGGATCGCCCTTACTGTATAACTCTTCCAGCGAAGTTCTATAAATTGGATGAACACTTCCACCTCGTGTTATGTTGACAAGGACACACAGCAAGGATATCTGATACTACAACATATCATACTCGGGGTAAGATCAGTTTAAGACGACGGCTTACCAAATGCAATCTTTTGACCCGCCATAATTATGATAGCTGCTAAATAAATTAGCCCTATTCCAGGTCAGTGTTCCTGTCAACCTCTTGGGCCTTTTTTTCATCTATTCCGATAGGATTACCCGAATAAAATGGATCCTCTTCAACTGCCAGTTGTGGTTTTTCCTCTTCGACGTGGTTATTTCCTCCCTAGTGACGCCATTGATGCTTCTCCCCGTCCCTGGCTATTATTCTCTGGGCCTTCTAACCAATCTACAAGTCCCAATGATTGATCAAATGTTACTGGCTGTATTCAGCGTCGGAAGTAAGACTGCTCCCATCAAATTAAAATCTGTTCAGTTATGATCGCCTCTACGGTACATTTGTTCTTCCACCGACATCAAACTTTGTTATCCAGTGGTCATTCAAGAAAATTGGGAACATATTCAAGTTTTGGGAGTATTGTATCTCTTCTTCTCTACGGCGTTTATTCCTGAATATTTGATAGTTTGCCCGGATAGACAGAAATGCCTTAAAGAATATGTACAGGTAAGAGTTCTCCATAAGTTCACGCTTCCTTAGAAATATTCCTGTCTTCCGCTGGAGACCTTTGACGAGAAGACGCTCCTTATCAATACGGACTATTTGATACTCATCACCATTTATGCTATCGTTTACACCAGCCAATAATTATCGTGGAAATTTAGAGTGGTCTCACCAATTTGGTTCTATTATGAATAAAATTGAAGGAGAAAAATTCCATGTAGACTTGGATAAGTTTCTGGTATTGGTTGCTGGAGCAAAGGGCTTTCGTCTTATGAAAATGCCAAAGATGATATTCAGTTCTCTTGCTTTTATCGAATACCACATCTTTGATATTTTATATTGATAGAATAACACCTGTTGGTATACCTTTCTGTTGAGAGGGCATCTCGATAATTTCAAGTGCCCAATTGTCGAATCCTGGAGCATCAAGAGAAAACGACAGAATATTCTTGATTGCCGTCTCTCTTCATATCCTTGGCATTTTCTTCCTTCATTGTGGGTGTCGTCTCTTTAATTGGATTCTTGAGGAGATGATTGAACTTGGAGGAGAGATGGCGCACGGCTATCCGATCTTTGCATGGCAAGAAGTTCAAGACCGCGTTGACAACAGCGACAGGAAGATGGTCCATTTAGAAAGGCTAAGATGGGTGACTATCCTACTAGGACACTCCGCGAACAATCAATAATCGACGCAAGTTTTTAGACGTGAAATATCTGGGTCACATATGGGTTTGTTGTTTTTATACTCCCCGGGAGCAGACATGAACACATTCATGGTAATATAGAGGGTGCCGCATTTTCGCCGCGGAAGAGAAAAAGAGAAAATTACACCCATAAAATCTCGGCAGATGAGGGATTTTCCGCTTCGTGTCAATGCCGCAAGCTGCCGAGTTTGTACGGGCGCGGCAACCATTGCGATCTGATCAAAGTCCATTGGAAACGGAATAAGTTACGGTAATAAATATCTTCAAAACGTATTTTTTGAAAGAAAGCTCATTGAAACAGTTGTCTGCGTGTCTACAGACATTCCCACGCGGGGTGTTCTGCAATCGTCGTCCAATTTCGTTATAAATCCCCCAAACACCGCTCTCCGTCGTTCTCGTCGAGATGTCTCGTCGAATCGTCCTCACCCTCTTCCTGGTCTCCACGACCATGGCTATGAATCAGCCTTCGGTCGATACCTATCTCAACAACCGGATGATCAAGCTGTACAATGCTAAAGACTTCTCCACGTTGGCTAAGGAGGTGAGGGGGCATTAGGTCAAAATGGGAATTCTTCAGCTCTACCATGAGAATGCCATCGTTATGATTGCTAAGCACGCAGTCACTGCCAGTGGCCATGACCAGATCGAAGCGCTCCTCAGGAATACGGCCTTCGGAAGAATTGAGAGTGTCTGTTCCTCTCCTCATTATTCTATTAATCCGTTCAGATTGAAATTATCCGAAGCGATGAGGATCCAGCAAACAACGCCTTCAACGTGGTCGCCATTATGGACTATCGCATGGCAGACGGTCGCCAAGTCTTCTACAAGCTCCAGGAGAGAATAATCAATGGAAAGTTCAACAGCCTCATTCAATCCCACATCGAGAAGAAGATTTGAATAAATACATTCATCTTGAGATATTGATTTGTTGCTTGAAGGGGAGGGGGACTGCCTCATTATGAATTCATTTTTTCCTCTACAAAACCACAAACAGCCCCGTCGACCACTTTCTTTGATATGTCTCGCCTAATCGTTCTTCTCGCCCTTTTCTTGGTTTCCTATGCCGCGGCTATATCTCAACCCCCGGACATCGACCACCAGCTCAACTCGCGAATGATTGAACTCTACAATGCTAAAGACTTCTCCACCTTGGTTAAGGAAGTAAAAACAGAGATTAATCCAAACCGGAATGAATTCTTTAGCTCTACAATGTAGATGCCACCATCTATTTCACAAAGTACAGCATCTATGCCGAAGGACGCAAGAAGATTGAAAACCTCCTCAAGAATATGGCCGTTGGAAGGATAAAAAGCGTTGGTATCACTTCCTTCCTTGGAAAGATCCTTTTAGATCAAATTTGTTCGTAGTGAAGTTGATCCAGTCACCAGCGCATTAGACGTGGTTGCCATTATGGACTACCGTATGAAAGATGGCCGTCAAATGTTCTACAAGCTCGATGAGCACATTGTCAATGGAAAGTTCAGCAGCATGGTTCAGTCCCACTTGGAATAGCTCGAAATAAAGGCGTCTATAAAATTATTCAACGAGGAAAAGTCTCCTTTTACTCCTGGATGGGATTGATTACGAAAGCTAATTAAATGGAAGTTTCGTCCCATAATCGGCGGCGTTTGCCCTTCTTATTTTCAAGCTCATCGAAACGTGTCCATATAATTCTATTTTTCTCTATAAAACTCCATACCGTCCCAATCCTGTTTGAGATGTCTCGCCCGATCCTTCTTGTCCTCTTTCTGGTCTCCTCTATCATGGCTATGCACAAATCTTCGGATATCGCTGCCAGGCTCAATAACGAAGCAACTGAACTCTACAATACGGGACAACTCCCTCAGTTGGCTCAAAATGTAGTGTGGAATTTAAACTGAAAAGAGTAAAATTGTTCAGTTATTTAACGAAGATGTCATAGTAGTGGTGAAGGAGGTTAATATCGTTGCTAAAGGACGCGAGCAGGTTGAAGCACTAATCAAAAAGACAGCCGGAAATATCGTAAACGTTAGTCTGTTCCCTCCCCGTTGCAGAAAACTTTTCAGATCGAAGTACAAGAAACCTATCGCAATGCAATCGGCAACACCATTGTGGTGGTTGCAAATCTCAACTTCCAAAAGAGAGGCGTTCTGTACCGCTTCGCTCTCGATGAGAAGATCATTAACGGAAAGTTCAGCAGCATTATTCTCACCAGTATTTATTAGCCTCAAATATATACATTCATAATAGAGCTATTGATTTGTTTGAAGGAATAAAACGGTAACAGGGCTGTCTACAGACTCATTATGAATTCTCTTTCCCCTATAAAACGGCTCAGACGGTGAATTCGATCGTTCTCTTTGAAATGTCTCGCCTGATAATTCTCTCCCTCTTCTTAGCTTTAATCTCCCTGGTCATGTCTCACCCTCGGATGTTGTTTATAAACTAAATTTGCGAATGAGGGAGCTCTACAATGCCAAGGACTTCTCCCGGCTGGTTAAAGAGGTACGTAGGGGAATTAGGGTAGAATACGGGCTTCAGTTGTATACGGAAGATGCCATTGTCGAGGTGAAGAAGTACGGTATCCGTGTCAAAAGACACCAGCAGATTGAATCCCTCCTCAGCAATACGGCCTTCGGGAAAATCGACCGGGTTGGTTACCTGGAGAAATTATCACTGGAGAAATTCCTTCAGATCTCATATTTTACAATCGATTATAATCCAATCAGTAAAGCTCATAATATGCACGGTGAGATGTCCTTCATATGTTTGATGGCCGCGAAGTCATCTACGAAATCCACGAGAACATTGTCAATGAAAAGTTCAGATACTTTGTTCAATCTCATACAGGACTAGATTCGAATAAATAAACATTTGTGATGAGATTGATTTGGTGGCTAAAATAGGTAGAGCTCTAAAATTTGGGTTTCGCTTGCTCGAAGAACATGGTGAGTTCTTTACCCGTCACTGATTTTTCGGAAGACTGCATCTAGGAGTTTACACGGCAATTTACCGTTTTAGACAGGATTAAACAATGTGTAAAAGCGAAATAAAGGCGTCAATAGTTCATTCTGTTCTCTCGCTGTTCAGATGGCCAACGCTACTCCCGCCCCTGCTGGCGGAGTCGGGGCTTCATCCAACAGTGGAACCCCTTCGCCCAATGTCGTTCCCCGTTTAAACATTAACCTCAATGCGGAGGTACGTTTTTTTCGTGAGGAATATGGTAGTTTATGCGATATTTTAGGTGGATGAATACCTGCGGACGAAAGTAAAGAAGCTCTTGGCGAAGATTATCGAGCACGTCAAAGTGATCGAGAAGTGCCGCAAGGAGGATCGCGAAAAGTGGCAGGAGTTCAACAAGAAGATTGAAGAACTCGAAGCACTCCGAGCGGAACGGATGAAGATCAAAAAATATAAGAGAAAGGAAAGAAAAGAAACGGAGAAGAAGGCCGAACCGGAGCAGAAGAGCGAAAACTCGAAGAGCGGCCAGCCGGCGGCGAAGCAGAGTGTCAAGAAGACGGAGAAGAAGAGCCAGAAGCAGGTGAGTGTCCAGAAGACGCAGGTCAGCATGATGGACCAGCCCGGGGCCAAGAGCAGCGTCGCCTCTGGCAAGGGAGCCTCTGCCCTCAACCCGAAGAGCATCGTAGAGACGCAGAAGTCCGTGACTAAAACTCTTCAAGACATCTAAACTGTCGACCAATAAAAATTGTTACAAATTGAAATATTTCCCGAATTATTGGCTCTGTTAACGAATTTCTCGGGCAGATTATACAGGACTCCGAGGAAAGGACGGCGCCCTCCAAAAATAACGACCACTGGTCCAAAATGATAACGTCCCTTGTTTTTAAAAGCGGCCGGTACGTCGTGGAAACGGAAACTGGTAAAAAACTGGTTAAAAAATGGTGTGATTCCCGTATTTTTCCTGAAATTTCTCTAATCTTACTTGTTCATCGCGTTCCCTTCCCTTTTCTGCCATTCTCCCCGCCGTCGTCTTCTCCGAGCGGCATGGATGGTATCTTCTACTTCTTCTGCTTCTGTTCAGTTTTTTTGAGCCGGGGTTCAAAAGGGATCATTTTTAGTCCATTTTCAAAGCAAACGCGCTTCAAGACTTTTTGCTGGAAAATGGCCGTTACACAGCGCCCTGTCCACTCCGCCTCAAAACCTCAATTTTTAGGCTTCGGATTTACGCGAAAGATCAAATTTATGATCCAAAAGAAGCAGGGAAACATTGAGAAGACGGAAATGACGAACGAATTCACAACAGAACGTCAAAATTACATCGTCTACAAGGACACTCTGCTGGAGTTGACGAATGCGTTGGAGACGATCATCCAGCCCCAGGAAACAGCCAGCAAAGAAGAGGAAAGTATCAGCGAAAGCGACAACAATGAGGAACCGCTCGGGCCGATCAAGGAACTGGCCGGCGGAATCTATGCCATCGACGAGGATATGAAGGATTTCGAAACGGAAAAAGCACAAGAAGCCCTGGAGAAATTGAAAGAGGTCGAACAGGCGCTGTCGTCGTTGGAAGGATTGGGAACCGGCGCGTTGAAGAAGTTGGAAGAAGTGCGAAAGGAGGTGGCGAATTGGGAAAAGGGGACAAAAGTCGAGATGGAGTTGGAAAGAGCGGGACACACGGTATACAATGGACTGGAAGTGGTCATGGAACACCAGGAGGCGATGATCACGGCCATTCAACCGCTGAAAGACTTCAGAACCAGTTAAAAAAGGAATTCGAGAAGAAGATGCAAGATTTTGACACGTGAGCGGGGAGAACAACTATCAACGGGGTTTAGGGCTAAGAATAGCATGGATCTGGCCAAATTCGAGCTGCAGAAGTCGAAAACGACAGCAGAAATTGAGGAGGCAGCCGTCGGGTACAAGAAGACGGTGGAGATTTTTGACGGTTGCTGCTCCAGGGCCATCAATGAGCTGGTCAACCTGCCCCGGCTACAGGAACTACACGGCGAGGCCCTAATAACCATCCTGACAATTCACAGAGAATTTCATCATCTCATGACCACGTCTCTTCAAAAATTCAAATGATAGCTACAAATGAGAGATAATAATAAGGCTCGAAATAAAAGTTATACTATAGCCACTGTATCCTTTTTTGCCACAATTAGAGTCATTCTGGGCAGAGTTTATTAATAAAGTTTATTCACATCTTCCAAAGCTTCGTTTTCAACATTAAAGTATTTGCTGCCGCCCTCATAGTAGTCTTATATCGTCTTTTTCCATCTCACTTTCCCAGGAAGGCCGCGGTTCTCCGTCCAATCTTTGCTTCGGAGTTCTCCATTTAATTACTGCTTCAGGTGCATAGTACATCCTCTTGTTAGATTTCATTGATACAAGGATTGAAGATGGCTCCATGTTGAAGGAGCGGATGACAGTACTGCCAGATAAGTTCGTCGTGTGGCCAATTATCACCAACATGGTTTTTGATGGAATATACTTCGACACGCCTCTGCTTGCTGTTAGTGTCGAACATATCCTGGAAATATCGCTAAAGAGAAACAGGGAAAAATTACCGATCACACTTTGCTTTCTGGGGGATTGTTAGCCGCGAGATCTGATCCACAATATTCCCTCCTCCGAGAACCGTGAAAAGCAATATTTTCCATGATATCCATTTTTCATTTTCAGGTATACAAATTTGAGAGGATGTATGCCTCTGAAAATAGGAGTCATAATTGGAAAGAAGAGAAAGAAAAGAAATGAGGGATTTTGTTTTTAGGTGAGAAAAACACGAGCGACCGCTCGAAAAATATAGGGGCAGTGGGCGCTCTTTTCCGCGCCCAAATGGTTCAGAGACGGAGAACTGTGCAGGAGCAGGGAGAGGGGTCAGCAGATGGCAGAGTTGCATAAGTAAACACACGAGTGATCCTGCCGTTTTGCGGTGACCTTACAATCTCCGAGAGGATACAGTGATTTTGAAAGTGAGACATTCAAAAACCTCCCTTGCAATGAGAAATTGGAGGTGTTTCACCACTTCTCGCAAGATATGCGGCCCGCATAACAGTGAGAAATTCAAAGTGGAAGTTGGCGGGAGAAACTTTGCCCTTCTCTTCAACGCAAGGGCGATGTTATGCCAGTTTGACCTTGATTGAAGTTAGAAATTGGAGATATAATGCCATCAATTCTTGAAGAATGACGCCAAAACGGTTAGAAATTTAAAAACCTGCATCGCTATATAAACGGCTCCACGGGAGCATCACCCACAGAATCGACTTCAGTCGCTGTTTTGTTCCCTAATTTATCCAATTGAACCATTTCTGTCCCTCATTTTCTGACCAAAAGTGTTACAGTATCCCTCGCAAACAAGCAGAAAATGGTCATTGGAGTAGCCATCTCTCCTCTTGTTATCTTAGCTCCGGCCGCTGGAGCCACTCTTGGAGTGGTTGGAGGAGCCGGGATAACTTCAGCTGTTAGCGCAGCCATAGCTTCCGGCCCAATTGGATGGATCAGTCTCGGCAATGGTAGGTCTTGACAGGTGTACTGTATACTTTCCCTCTTTGGAGTTATTTCCCCGGTTAAAAAAAGCAAATTCAGATGGGAAGTCGTGGGACTGTTGGCGTGTTGTTCTTCATGACTTTGAGAGCTACTCCCCACGTGGCCGTCTTCTAAAAGATGTTGCTGCTGATCCCAGAGTGAAGGAGATCCGCACCGAAACAAAAGAAGGTCACTGGCCACAGTACTGGCTAAAGAATGAGTGGAATGAGGAGTTCCGCATCGACTACGTTCAGCTCTCCGACGGGGAGATTGCTGCCCATGCTGTTCGCATCGAACCATGAAACAGAGAACCCCCATAACTACATTCAACTATGTATTCATTTTAAAAATAAAAGAATAAGTTTCCAGTTTTCAAGCAAACCGTAAAAATGTCTGGCAAATCCCAGACAAATGCCCTATTCTTCACTTTAGCCGACCTTCTTTTGATATCCTCCTTATCAATTCTGATTTTATAACAGCGCAGAACTTTATAACGTACAATTTATTCAAAATTAGAACGTGGCAGAATCAAACAAAGAAAGAGATCACACAAAATTTGCTGTACATTGGAGTGATTACTAAAAGAAGATTGCCGTATGGGAAGGGGGCATGTAAGGGGTGGGGTCGTAAAGTGAGAAGAAAATGAGGGGAAAGGAACTACGGGAAACCACCCATACTCATGATCTTTGAGGAAATTTTGCCAAAAGTCCTTCGAGTAAACATCTGATGACGTCAATGTGATCTTGACTGAATCTTGATCGACTGGCTCCATTAGGAAATTGTTAACTGTTTTGTACAAATTTGTAGAGCTCCTCCAGGGATTTTTCTGACATTCTTCGTCTAGTTCTTCTGCTTTAACGTTTTTGCTACCGTCCTCATTACTTAGCTGCACAATTGGTATCCAGTCAACAATACGGCATACAGCGTGGCGTCTAAAAATAGCCCTTCAAAGTGATTATAAAAAATATACCTGTGGGTGGGAATTTCATAGGTGTACGCGATAAAAGTGATATCTTTCTCGGTGTCCAGTTATAATTTTTAGGCAGATAAATTTGAGAAAATGTATGCTTCTGAAAACAGAAGTCATTTTTAATAAGAAGGGAAAGAAAGAGAGAAGGATAAACGTTTTTAGGTGAGGAAGACAGTGACAGCTCGAAACGTGTAGGGGAGGGCACAGAGAAACGAAGGGCAGGGCCTAAGCGGCTGCTCTCTTTCGCGCCCATATGGGAATGTCCAGAGACGGAGAACTGTGCAGGAGGAGGGCGTGGGGACAGCAGAGGGCAGTTGCATAAGTAAACACACGAGTGATCCTGCCATTTGGCCGTGCCCCTTTCGCGCTGACCTCGCAATCTCCGAGAGGATAGGCTGAGATATCATAGAGAGCCGATAAACGCTTCTAGATGGTGCACTTATTAATCGAATGATTTCATATGATGACAAAACGAACACAAGAGACAAGGACTCGAGGAAGAGTTGCTTCCGAGACGAATAAGATGGATAAATCTTTATTTAGAACACATTTTTACATAGGGAAAGCACAGCCTTGTTACGCATCATAATGCCCTGAATTATTATGAGGAAAATAGACATAGCCAGTCTGGATGGGATTGCGGTACTCCCTGCTGAAGACACTGATACCCGTGACCTTTAAAATGACCCCCATCTCATTCAAAAGAGGCTGGATATCCCGGGCCCCTCGGCTGTCACTCAAAATATGGAATAATATTTTGGCTTCGTCGTCCCTTTCAGCAGCTAATTCGACTAATCCTTTCGTCACAGTTAGGGCATCTTCCAGTGAATCGGCATAGACTGGGGCTATCTGAAGTTTGAGGAGACTGCAAGGAAAGGAAAGGGCAGACTTTGAAGAGGTGACTGTCTTTGAGGGAGGTCGGTGTCAACCCGGCCATTGCGACCACTTCATTAGCCTCGTTGAGAAGAAGATGACCGGCTGTGAAGGGCAGGTCGAAGAAAAATCTGAAAATGGGTTCAATATATCGTAGAAAATCTTTTGCCAACAAATAGAGCCAAAAAAGGATTAACAGAACTTTCGGAAGAAATATTGAATGCTGTAGCAGCAGCAAGCTCACCTCTTCAGAAAGTCGGAACGATCTTTTCCCGTTACTTTCTTATCAAAATCATAGAACTTCTTCTTTTCCTCATCATTGAGATCTCTAATTGGCCGGATGGTTCTATTCTGAACGTCAAAATTGGCTAATTCCGTTCAGCCCTCCGTTGTACAGGAAAGAAACCGGGAGATTCGGTAACTTTTAGTACCGACAAGTTTTAAAAGTGTGCAAAAATAATGGCAGAGCCATAATGCTAACAATCTTGAGCCACAAAAGAGCCTTTCTCCGGCAAATGAAGCCCTTCGTCCCAGCCCCTTGGGTGCCCGGCAGGAAATCTACCCATCCAACTAACCTCCATGTTCTCTCTCCTCAAACAAAAATCAGACATCTGCTTCCAGGAAAGGATAGCTTGGCTGACACTTGGTCCGATATGAGGAAACCCTCTGATTTTATATTTGGGCAGCATATCAGGCACTAAAACATTGTAATAGGGTGTTTTTCATAGAAAAAACCTTACCAGCTCTCAAACCGACGGTATAATCCTTGGGTATTCTATCAATAGCCCGTTTCCAAAGAATTGAGCCAATTCCTTGTGACCTCAAGTCCTCGCGAACGTAGTAGAAGCCAATGAAGGCAATATTATCATACTCATTCCAGACAACTGATCCCAGATAGAGACCGTCTATTATTTTCCAATTTTAGATAAAGAGAGGTAGAAGATACCCTCATCCTTAGCCACTACGGAATGTGTTGAGTGGAGGAACGGGGTCAAGACGAGGACGGAGTGGTCGTCCGATTTCCAGAGCTCTTCTTCTATGTTTTGGCGCCATTGGAGCCAGGTCAAATCGTGGCAATCAACATCATCAAAAATTTGATAGTCTGTAGACATTCTGAACGAGAAAATGAAGAAAGGGAAATGGTGGATTGTGAAAAGAGAGGCAATAATGGTCGACAACGGCTATTTTTCTTTAAAAGATCGTTTTACATAGCTATGAAAGTTACTATTAGTGAAAAGACTCCCAGCAAAGATAAGGAAATTAATTTATGGCAGAATTGCTTCTCTAAACCATGAATGGATCCTAAAATTCTTTAAAAATCCTTAATTATATCAAGAAGACCACAAAAATCGCTCAGAATTGGTTATTTTTTGAATTTCCCCATAGGCGTCAACAAGAAATGCTCAAAACTTTGAACTCGCAATTATTGCTCGGGCACAGGTGAGCCAAGTATTGAAATTACTAAACTACAGGGGCTATTAGTGTAAAATTACAAAAATAGGTATACTTATAGCTAAAAATAGGAGAAAATAGGTGCAAAATAGACAAATTAGATGCAAGAGACGACACCACAAAGGACACAAACACGTGTGTTTTGGCAATTGCCGTCGGGCGCTGGGTCGCTCTCGCTCTCTTTTATTGATCTTGGCCCGATCATTTGACCAGTAACAGACGTGTAAACAACATCCGGAGAGGGAAAAATAAGGCAACATGTTGGTCTCCCTGATTTTGGAGAGGAGATAAATTGCCACCCATAAAGAATCCCTACAAATTGAAATAAAGCACATGTTCCCTAAATAAAATATATATTCCCTGGCTATCCAAAAGAACAAATATGCCCATTTTAGTCCCTTAAATGGATGAGTAAATAACAATAAAAGAGAGCGAGAAAGATCAGTTACGCGCAGTTTTTGATGTCTTCAAGAATGGAGAACAGTTCAACTGGAAGGGAGTTGTCGTGTGATGTTTGCCTTTTTGTAGTCCCCTGGGGGCAGCCTCTTATCTTTATTGAAAGCCGAGGTCACAGATGAACTACACAATCTGTGAAGTGGATCACCGACTGAGACAGGGATATCTTATCTTTCAATATGCCATTTTGGCGGTAAGTTTCCGTTTCTGTGGCCACCTCCAGAAGCTCTCTTCCCAGCAACGTTTGGCCATGGAGCCTCTCTACTTTTGGCTACAGTAATCCGTTAAAGACCTCCAATTTTTAGATCAGTATCCCCGTCAATATAACCGGCCTCAACCTCATCTATTGCGACAGATCAACCCGTGTTAAATGGCTCATTTTCAACAACCAGCTCTGGTTTTTCATCTTCAATATCTTCATTTCTGGCCTGACCACACCGATTTGGGGATTCCCTGTTCCTACCTATGCTTCAGTTGGATTGCTCAATAAATTCTCTATTCATCCGCTGATACAATTGGAAGTTACTGTAGCCTGCATCTCCTGTATTGCTGGATCGACGATACATCTCTTCTTCTACCGTCACCAGACACTCCTGCCAGATTCTCATCCAAGAGCATTCGGGAGAGGGGTAACTGTGGCATTCCTGGGGATATTCTACCTCTATAGTTTTTCTATTATTGGAGCTGTTTATTATGTTCTATGTGGGGATCGAGACGCTTGTATTATCGCCTATTCAAGGGTAAGCGCTTCGATTTAAAAAGAGGTTGTGAAACAGCGCTGCCACATTCTAAAAAGCGGTCCAAGTTTTGAAGGAAACAGTCGATCCTGGTTTATTTGCCCCGATCCCGTGGCTCTACAGTAATTTTGGATATGTCGATCCATTTCAGGACTACCTCTGTCTACCTCCAGAAGTCTTTCTTCATGATACTGTCCTGATATCCTTGGATAATCTGACCTTTCTCCTAATCTACGCCTATATTTTCTGTCTCAGTTGGATAACTCTAGTCATTCTCTTGGTAGGTTCCATTTTTTGAGAAAGAGCCTAGATGTCCAGCAGCTTGCCATACAATCCCGAAATTTAGGTTATTGACTCATTCAGAGCCATAAAATATGGAGAGGAGAGGATGTCTCAACAGACCAAGGACCAGTTGAGGAAATCCTTGAGGAAAATAGTCTTTCAGGTATGGAAACCCTTTCCGTTTTCGAAAATGCTTCAGATCGGTGTCTATTTTCTCTGTATAGTGATTCCCACGACGTCGATTGCCGCTGTTGTTGTTGCGAAAGTCAACAGCGAAGGTACAAATTCGCACAAATCTTTATCCCGGTCTAATTGCAGCCACAATCCATTTTTCAATGTCCCTAATCTCTTGTAATTCCACCATTGGCTCTCTCTATGCAATTTGCTCCAATCAGAAGTACAGAAATTACTTGTTAGGCCTCCTCTTGAGGAAGAAGGACCTTTCCGGTAGTAATACTCACAGATCTCTCGTTAACACTGTCTATTTCAGTTGGCACAAGGCTCTTTACCCGAGTCTCGACCTTCTCCAGATAGCCAGCATCGATCATCAGAGTTCTGTTCCATCTGCATCCACAGGTTCAGAATCCTGTTCGTGGATGTCGCCTCTTTTGATATGATAGATGGCGGGCGTTCCGGACAGGATCAATAAATTATTGACGGGGTGTACGGAAGCACAAAAAGACAGGCTTTAAAAAAACGGCGTGAATCAAAAATTTGGGCTTCGAGCGCTTCAAAAAACTACAGTAACCCTATTAAGGCAGTTACAGACAACTTTTAACGATTCCTTACGTTCCCACTCATTTTACTTCGAAAACAGGAATTTGGCAACTTGTAAGAAACATTTGCATCTTGTTCCAAGGCTACAGTAGCCGTTTAGAGCACAAAAGTCCCAGAGGGCCTCTGTTCCAGTTAATTCTCGCTGTTCCGGAGTTTCCAGGGGGTTTAACAACTCCAAACCCCATTGTTTTACCGGGAAAACTCAAGGTCTGCTAAAAAATGCGCAAAGATTACAACAGCACCTAAATTTGTCTTTTTCTCGAAAAAAAACGGAGAATTGGAGCAGAAACCCGTGAAACAGCGCACTGATTCCACCTACCAATCTTCTTCCCTTCGAGACCTTCCTTGCCCGTTCAACCACTCGAATTCTTAAAATTAAAGTTAAAAAATGACACCACAGTTGTCTTAAACGAGCCCGAAATCGACCCTCTTACACGGATGCATCGACAGCGTTCATCGCATCTTAAATTTGTGCGCTCCCGCCAATGACCTCGTGATTTGTGGACTTCCAGTTTGTCCTTAGGGGCAGGAGAAAGAGAGACGGTTCTCGCATGCGGAGATTTTTCTTTATTATTGTTTTGCTTATTTATTCTGCTAAAAGTTACAAGAAATCCAAACACACCGGCATCGTTGGCGAACGGGATCTTCGATGTGCTCGACGCTGGGCCAGAGGTTGGTTTTCCCTTCTCTCCCGTCTCCTTCCTCATTCTTTCCCTCGATAACAGTCACTTCTCATCTTTTTCTGCCCCTTGTCAGTCTTCTCTTTCCATTAAATATCTCCCCGATATTTTTCCATTTACTTTTCTTTTTCTCTCCTAATTTTCGACAGATCCTGGCTATCTTTTCTCAACCAGGCGTCGCCGCGCCGGATATCAGTTCCTCCTGTTGTGCATTGTCTAAAAGAAGCCAAACAGCATGAATTCAGGTTTCCCTACGCTTTTTTAGCCAAGAAGAGTTATGAGACCTTTTTCCTTTCACGAAAACCATAATTTCGTCTCTTTTCCTGTGTAATTCCATTGGCGAAAGGTCAAAAGGCCACCGAGTTGGTTAAATCCGTAGAAAA
Source organism: Oscheius dolichura (assembly GCA_932521035.1). NCBI lineage: Eukaryota > Metazoa > Nematoda > Chromadorea > Rhabditida > Rhabditidae > Oscheius > Oscheius dolichura. The sequence continues at coordinate 7,834,022 of OW051493.1, forward strand.
TCGTCGCTATTTTGAGAAACGATACTTTTGTACTTTCGGATAGACTAGGAGAAACCTGACTGTCTTTTTCTGCCCAGCTGTATTTTTGTCTTGTTGGAAAAGCCTCTCCGCCGCCTTGTATTGAAGGTTATCGGTCATCATCTCCGTACTTTTCGCATTAGGCAATTCCCCTTTTTTGTGTACCGACAAGAACACAAAATGGAACAGATCTTCGTCACAACTTTTCCTTTGTTTCTAATCCTGAAAAGCAGTTTTGAAGGCCGCAACTTTCTCCGATTTTATAGGTCACGTTCACGGCTTCTGTACGGAAGGAATTCTTGAACTTTAGTCTCGGTTTTTTGACATCTTTTAAAGTCTCGGTGTACGCAGTGAAAAGTCAATATTCGCTTTTCATATGGCCCGATTCAATCCATCACAATAAAGTCGCTGTAGATAACGACGGCGTCCCGGGGAGATTTCACTTTTAAGATTAAGCATGTGGGTGGCAGTGATATCGGTGGACTTTCTGGAATATTTATCACGTTTTATTGCCTTCGGGCATCGAAAACCACGGATCAGTGTTTCATTTCGCCTGAAAGAATGAAGAACAGGAGGACTCGAAAGCTCCCGAATCTCAATTGGCAACATAAACTTTACAATTAGTCGAATATTTTATTCCAACCCCCTTTATTTAGTTTGCTTGCTGCTTCAAGTGTACTGCAGTAAGATTGACTTTTATTCAGTGGGTCCCATAACGAAGAGCCGAGCTAATCTTTACCCCTGTACCAGTAGAAGTACTGTAGATCTGCGCATGACCAGAAGATACAATTCTTCCTGGGTATCAAAAATCCACTTTTCTCCCATTTTTTCCTACTGTAATTCTTCTTTTTAGCAAATGTCTCGACTCCCATCTACGGTGAAATATGTTGTGATGTTGAGATGGACTACATTTTGGCCCATGTGAAAGAGAGCACTAACCATACACTGGGAGACACTGCTCGGGTACCTAGCCATCCTGACATTGTAGCTTTTTATGCCATTTTAGAGGCTGCAACGAAAGTTTCAAAAGCTCTTCGACACCTCTTTTGAAGTGCTAATTAGTGACGACGACTTTGCTATAAAGAGTTACTACAATGGACAGAGGATGTGCAAGCTGAAGACGGATAGTGGACTATATGTGGCGGCTTACCGTACTCCTGTAAAGGTAGGGCTCTTAATTTTTCTCTTCGAGGCCTGAAATACTCATACAGTATGACGTCCACAACAAGACTGCGGAGTGGTTCTTCAGCACCTTGGACTCGGAAGAAGAATTGGGGACGACTCATTCCATCGAGGGGCTGCGCGAACCGTGGAGGGATATTCGACTGGATCCGTTGGCTGACTTGGGCTCGGGGACACATTGTAACCGGACGAGGAGGGATGGTAACAAATGCTGTAGCAGGGAGATCTACCTGGTTATTAACATCACAATTGACGAAATGACAACGAGTCCCATATTCCCGAGCAGTAATCTGACGCCGGGAGTTGCAGCCAATGTAAGTAAGGGATTCCTTCTTTTCTGTCTGATCATATCCATCGGAAATCCTTTTTTATGGAAAGATTCGAGAGGTCTTCCCAGTTCGAAAGCCCTCTGACAGCCATTTTTACTGTAAAAACTGCTGAAGGGAAGGTGTCACCCCAGTTTCCAGTGGATGCGGTCGCTTTTTTCTCATTTTTTGATCGGATAAGGGTGGTCAACTCTTTTCCCCCTTTCAGGTGGTCCAAAAACGTGTGCAGCAGCGTTTCGCCCGTATTTTTGAAGTCATCGTCTCGAGGGACAACTTCGAAATGGCGACATATTCCATCGGCGACTTCTATTGCAAAGTTCGGATGCAGGATGTCTACATTTTGGCCTATGAAACGGCCCATCAGAGTGGTGTAAGAGCTTTTCTCCCTAAATTTTTACGGATTAAATTTGAGTATCATCCGTATGATAAAATGGAAGTACTGCATTTTGGAGGATTGACTGATCCCGATCCCCTGGGGACGCCGTTATTCGCGTTACCGGGGCAGCTGGAAGCGAGGAAAGGAATCGAGCTGGAATCAGAGGGATATCGGCTAGGGTACCCGAAAGATTCTCATTGTGACCATAACAAGAAGACAGGTGGGTCATTTTTGCATCTTATTCCTGTTTTTACCCTCTTTCCGTATTTTCAAATGTTCCAAATGATCTGTTTGATCTCCCTGTTGACACTTTTTGTTAGAAATTCAGGTACAAATCACAAAGAGACGAGTCCAGTTTGATCACCTGAAACGGGCTTTTTTTTTACTGTACACCAGACGATTTGTTCCAAGACACGTTTCTTTTTTCCCCGTGAGACCATGTTCGTATAAGCTAGCGTGTGCCGTTCTCGCTTCCTCCCCCTCCCGCCGGATCTCCCCTTCTTTTGCCCCTGTTCTTATCAAATTGACGTGGAATGCCCGAAAGCAAAAACGGCTTTTCCCCCTCTCGAATGGCTCGACCTGTATATTTGTATCAGAGGCGGAGATCTCGTACCGAAAATTTTCGGCGAAGGAAAAGATCAAATGTGACCGGGGAAGGTGATGGATTAGGAGCGGGGTATCCGCTGGCAGGGAGAGACCATCCAACACCGCGGCACAAAACTGCACAATTGGGGAGAAAACCACGTGGCGTTCCTCTGCTTTCGCTTACGGCCATACCACGTTGAAAGTACGCCATCCCGTCCGATCTGGCAAGTCAAGCAACGTTGGGCCCGGTTAGTACTTGGATCGGAGACGGCTTGGGAATCCCGGGTGTCGTAAGCCTTTTGTCATCCCTTCCCCCTTCTTTTTTTGCCGTCGCTGATCGAATCTAACCTCTCAACTTGATCCCAATGAGCCCTTACCGGGCGGGGCTATCGAATTTTTCTCCCCTCTCCACCCATAAAATCCCGTCTCACCCGGGCCGTTTAATCGAATGACGCATTCTTTCTTGGGTTTGGGGAAGAGGGCGAGAGATGATATCCGTTTTATTACGAATCCTTCAGAATTCAGGAATGAAATGTTGCCATATGGATCTCTTCCAATCGATGCACGGTACGGTAATGGATATGAAAGGCGAGGACACATTCGATGCCATTGACCGACGGCAGATCGCTGCTGTAAATGACTGAAACCCCATAAATAAAGACAACTTCTTCCAGATGATGAGAAAGAAAGCTGAAGAGGCCATAAACGAGCCGCTGGAGCTGATTATTTCGGAGAAACCATTTCATGTCTCGTCAAACCATGAAGGAGACTGTACTTGTAAATTCAAAGCCGACCAATACCATATTATGGCTTGGAGAACTCCGGGAAATTACAATATTGGTGTGGATATGTACGCAGACAATGGGCACACGTCATTCTTGGGATGTGGCAGCAATAACACTGTACTCACTAAAGACGAAGGTAAGAAGGACCTGAAGATACAGTCTGCTCCTCTAAAACACGAATTTATCCTTTCGGGACCTCCTGTAGTCACGACTGTTGGGGTTTCCTTCCTTAAAGACTGAGCGCCCAGGGAGAACAGAAATCCGAGTTCACAACGAACGGCTTCCTCGTTTCCAAGTTCACTCGCAGCTTCCCTCCCGAGAGAGAAAACTGGAATGAGTAAAAATCGGCCAGCATTCCTTTTTGGTTTTTTTTGCATGTACGCTGTGGCTATCCACCCGAATAATTGAATTACCTGTCGGGATTTCCTCCTTCCGACGAGGATGTTGCGGTCGAAGAGGGGGCTTTTAAAAGACGAAAACTTCCTCGGGAGAGGGAGAAGAATGAAAAGATCAAAACATAGACACTTTTAGGCGCCACGTGTTGTAACCGGACGCTACGGTACTCCATTTCCAAGACTCTTCACGAGCATTCGAATCTTGACTTTACCCAGATGGACACAGAGAAAGTTACCAAGGTAAGGGAGAGACTGAATAAAAAAAACGAAACGTTACTAGGCTCTTTCCATGATGGGAATGAAGCAATTCGGGAGATCTGTGGAGAGTGTCATAGCCAGGGGGGATTTCCATTGGAAGTCGCCTGGCAGTAGAACGGGAGGAAAGACCTGTAAAGTGGATTTGTTCCAATTCCACGCATTGATCTTCGAAACGGCTGTAGACTACGGGTATCTACCAGTCATTTCTTTTCCTTTCAGGACCCATTGAACCCAGATTGGTCAGAGCATGAGACAATGGAACTGCTAGACGTTATCCGACCTCCTGACTTCAAATCCGGTGGAGGCGGTGGCGGTGGAGGAAGTGGAAGCGGGGGAGGCAATGGCGGAGGAGACGGAAATGGAAATGGCCAAGGAAACGGAAATAATAATGGAAACGGCGATGGAAATGGAAACGGACAGGGAGATGGAAACGGGAATGGGAATGGCAACGCCAACGCAAACGCAAACGCAAATGCAAATGCAAATGCTAACGCCAATGCAAACGCAAATGCGAATGCGAACGTCGCCAACGCCATTACCCAGTCAGGAAATATTGCACAGAGGATCCCGAGTCAGGCGGCAATTGATCAAATTCAAAATATCATCAACTCGAATCCATTCAACCCGAACAATCCAGCCAACCCGGTCAACCCGGCTAATCCGGCGAATCCAGCCAATCCTGCGGTTACGGATCCTTGGCAACAATTCTTGGCTGCTGTCGGAGCGGGAGGAGCTTGTTTCTCGGAAGATATGACAGTAACGACACCGAGGGGACGGAAAACTATGGGGGAACTACAAATTGGAGATTATGTACTGACAGCCCAGGAGAAAGAGGTGAGCTCTTCTTTAATAAGTAGTGTAGGAAGAGCTAGCCCCCTATTTCAAGGCGTTTGACTACTTTTATGTTTGTTTTCAGCCCTTCTTCGAGCAAATAGCCCTGTGGCTCCATCGTGAAACAGAATTTGAGAGCATTTTCGTCGATTTGACAACAGCTGGTGGTAGAAATCTGCTCCTCACACCGAAACACTTGATCTACAGAGAGAAATATTCAAGTTTGTGCACCTGTTCACTCTAAATAACCGCTACAAGTTTTAGATAATAGGACAAAGGTAATTGAAACGCTGCCAGAGAGCGGGGAAGTGTTTGCTCAAGATTTGGAAGTCGGAGACTATTTCTACGTCCTACATGAGGTAAGGTGGTGGCTTTCAAAGGCGTTCAGTTCCATAAGAGGGCGTAGTACTGTCTAAAGAGTCTGCTGGGGTTTCTTACCATAATCCAGTCTTGAGCGGGGGTCTACCAACTTTTCCTAGCTCAGTAACCTATCAACTTGTGGAAGTTTCTTCTAAACTTATGAAAATTGGCTGGGAGAGTACCGGGTGACCCGTGCCGTTAAAATAACAGTCAGGAACCTCGGTTTGAGCGCAGTGGTCCTGTGGCGGCTCACTGACGTCTCCCAGCTAGGTCTCTGAAATAACCCTTTTCCCCATTTGTACAGCTCCTAAAAACTTGTCCTTTTTTCTCCCTGCCTTATCTGTTTTGGTACTCCTGTCCTCACCCTTGCTCCTTGCGAAAGTACACAAAAACAAGGAGATCGAGGAGAAATTCGACCTGATTACCGCCCGATTGCAGGGCACGTGGAGATTAGAAGGGATTGTGAAACTGTCCGTAGTGAAGAGGAAAGGCATCTACGCCCCGCTTACCCCAAGCGGGAGGATAATTGTCAACGACATCCTAGCCTCCTGCTACAGTGAATTTGATGACGTCAATATACAGAACACATACTTTGCGGTAATGTTCCCGGGCTCTTTGAAGATCTGGTTGAAATTTCCAGACAATATCGGAAGTTCAACGCTATTTTCCATGGCTTTCCAATTTTAGCAATACTGAAGTCAGTGTTATCGTTTATTATTTCATAAACACGCCATTTCCAGGTACTGGTCCCTTATTTATTGCACCTTTATCAAGATTTAATCAAATTGGTCGTTCCACTACGTACAAAAACCATCTGGTAACCAAATAAGTCTCCAAAATAGACTTTAAACAACTATTTAATAATTGTTATTAATAAATGTTATTTATTATTTGTGATGGAATTGGTTCGAGTCTGGGGGAACGGAGAGATCCTCGGAAAACTGTACAACTCCTTCTCTTTGCCTTTTGTGGCCGTGGGAGCAGACAAGACAAGCCGTTTCGTAAAAGCCCATACCGGGGGAGGAACTGCCGTTGTCTTGTATGGTCGCCCTTGCCTCGGGAAGACCCCAGAGGCGGATCGGGTACAAGGCTATGGAGATGGAAATTAGGAACCCTCGGGATCCTTTATACATTTATACAGAACACCGTCTATACAACTAGCTTAGAATAGCTCCAGGTAAGTTTTGGCATGAAGTCTACGAATAAATGACAAAGCGAAATTATGTACACTGGGTTTAAAAGTTAGCTATTGACTCCATAAAGTCTCCTCTCCTGTAGAGCACGCCGTGCACGATGGCGTATCTCCCAGACAGCAGCGGTTCCGAGACCCGCAGCTGCACCAACAGCAAGGGCGCCGAGAGCTGGGAGACCGGCAAGGCCGACAGGAATGGCTACGGTAGCCGTTGCAACTGAGACGACTGCCCGTTTACTGGTATTTACCTCAAGTTTTACTATTTAAATTTAGGTGGGGTAAACAAAAACCTGGTCACTGATTTTGTTCCCATAGCGGCAAAACTTGGCAAAATGTTCGCAATTATTCACCGTCAGACTGTAACTACCCGATCCCAGCTGTAAATGCCAATTGACAGGGAATGATTCGTGGATGACGGCGTACCTTGTCTTGAGCCGTGCGGATGATATGATTCGACTCATAGCGTTTGTGGTATCGATCCATCGAGTTGTTGATCCTCAGTTTGTCCTGACCAGCAACATGTTCCAAGGCATCACATCGTACAGTAGCCTTGTCTGTCCCGGAAATCAAACCAGACGCTCCTGCGACCGATCCAGCCGCCTGAGTCACGTCCACACCGCCGAAGTCCCCTTCCGGGGTGGAGTAATGAATAACCCTCGGATTACCTTCCATGGGTCCGATGTACACAGCCCAATGCTAAAAAGAAAACGAAATTATACAGTGCTGAATGTCATTTTCAGTGTAACCGAGCAAAAAAAAGTGAACTAACCGTATAAATATTAAAAATTAAAAGAGTCCTTCTGAATTCCAGCAGATCTCCAGGTGTCAAGCGTTCCAAGATTTCTTCCCAAGTTCCCCAAGCACTTTGAAACGAATCATCCGACGACATCTCCAAATTTAACTGAAAATAAAAAATGTAGTTGATGGTGCGAAATTCAAAGGGGGAAGGCGTTCAATCGAGAAGCGTCTGCACGATAAGAAGCCCGTTCGAAAAAGATTAAGACATAAAAAAGGAAGTCGCAAGGTTCCTGCTCGGAAAAGAACAAATTTTTACGTTTTGGAGTAGCAGGATAGTTGCGTTACGGGTGTGAGAACTATCACTGGATCTTGAGAGGATGAGCAGGCAGTAAAATTGCGGTCAGGTCATAACAGTTAAAGTTTATGAGATACAGTACAAGACGATGTCTGATAAATTAGAGAGGTAGGCAGTGCTCGAACCTCTACGGCCCCATTCACATGATACCAATCCCAGCTGTCGAGCCAGCAGCTTCCCCTTATCAACGAACAGATAGCCTGCGCTGCCAAAAACTATTGTTTACTTTCCTGATGAAATAGCCAAGTACAAGGACATGTTTATTATGCGTTACCCGTTAACGTTCTAACATTGGATATAATACCCGCCACGAGGAAGAAGAGACCAATTACACAGAGAATTGTATTTTCAGCCACGAGGAGACCAGCTCGGAGATATTTCTTTTCTTCAAGGTGGACTGGAAGAAAGGTTGTCGTATCCACAACGGCGGGGATTGCGAGGGCCAGCAGCATACCACAGGTTACTCCAACTAGGGGAATAATATCCTCGAGATTGGGAATGGCGGCTGCTAAGGCCACTGAAAAAGGAGTACTGTAGCTGTTCTGTAATACGATGATTACTAGGACAGGTGGGTATTTAGGGGATTACGGTAGACCCTGAGCTCTAGAGTCTGGTTGGTATCTAGGGTCTAGGGCTCCGGGGCAGGCACTGGGCCCACAAAAACTCTCTTGTGTAGAAACTTACCACCAACTGCCAAAATCCCTGTCCTCAGTCCAATATGAGCCAGATTTCTGACGATCTTCTTCTTTTTCTCCAGTCTTGCTGACAAAGGAGGCCAGAGGGACTCAACTGCTGGGTAGAGGATCAAAGGGAAGCCGGTGTAGACCGCCAGCATGAGGAGAATCTTCACACAGAGATTTGTCCTAAAAATATGATAACGAAAAAGGGGAAGGGCTTTACGTATTATCAGGAAGATTCAGGGTGATACTTCCTTTAACTTGATTTCCATAGGAAATATAGCCATAGAAACCGGCGGAGACGTAAACTATAGTTATCTGAAAAGGGGGAAATTATAAATGAAGAGAGAGAAGAAAACTGACCAGAGACATTCCCGTGGAGAGGACCCCAGTGTATCCTCTCATCTCTGATCCGTGTTTCATCCGATTCTCCAACGGTAAAACCATTGCCTGCCCCTCGAAGGAGTAGATAACTGCCCCGGCTGCCAGGACTACCCCATTGAAGTCTGTAATCCATGGCAGATTCTTCCACTCGTGTTTGTGCATGATCAATTGCTGAATTTGTCTTTGAATAAGTGAAACATGGAAAGTTCTACCGCGTAGATCAAAATAATCGAGGCTATCATGAAGAAATTACCGGCTAGACTGATGTAGGACATGATTTTTACGTTTCTAAAGGCGGAAAGTACTGATAAATGGAGGAAAATATACCTGGTAATTAAAGCGATGAATAAAAAAGGCAGAATCATTATTAGCATGTAGTAATATTTGGACCAAACCCATTCTGGTTGAAGATATTCGACGAGCTGAAAAAAGGATGAATGATTCAGTTATTTTACGCCCATCTCCGAACTTTCAGGGTTTTTTTCTTCGGAAAATTGATTCCCCCGGGGAACCCCCATCACATGGGTCTTCTGATAGCAGATAAAGAGAATGGATTGCCCGAGTCGGAGCAAAAAAGACAGTTTGAGCAGACACTCGGGAGGGGGTACCCCTAATCTTCGCGGGAACGTGCCTGGGCGAACTTTGGAGCCATTTTACAGGATTGTTTGAAGAGAAAGGGGCGAATGATGGACTTTGAAAGGTAAATAAAGTCTTGCGGCATACGGTATGCAGAGATTACAGTTACCAAAGGGCAATTCCAAAATTTTCGAGAGAACAGTGTTCAGAAATGTCTCCAAAACTCTCCAAACCCCTTCAATTTCCCTTTAAAAGTCTTAAAGTTAAAGGGGAAGCACAAGGATCCAACTAGCCAGTATTGAGATCCCGGTGTCGAGACGAGCGAACTTTGAAACCGACCACCTCCGCTAAAAACAATAATCCCTCCTACCTCTTTTGCATGATCACAGACGAAAATAAAATAGATGGAAATGACACCGATCTGTAGGGAGACTATACAAGCATTCACGAATATCCTGGAAGAGATTTTAACATCCTAGGGGATTCTAAACTAACCTAGCTACTGTAGAAAACCTATGCAGTAGTTTCGGACCACTTTTGAAGGATTCTGCCGCCATTTGAGCGTAATCTAGAGTAGCAATGGCTGGATTTCTGAAAGTTTTCGCTTTCTTCTGATTCTGCTGGCTTCCGACTTACCTCTTGGCCAAGAATTGACTACATTTGACCAATTTCATCATACAAATGGCGCATAATATTCCAATGATGAAGACCAACGAGAACCCTGTCCACAGACCAGCCTGTTTAAAAGCCAATGGAAGGGAAAAACAACCCGGTCCGATCATTCCTTTTAAAAAGTTGATCAATGCCAGATGGGCTCTTAATTGTTGGTTTAAATTAAACAGAGAAAACCCTTACGATATTCCATTTTCTCGTTTTGATTTGACGCTTCCTTCTTCTATTTGAAAAGAATCTTTGGAGGGCGCGACTTTGATAGGATCTAATTGGGGTTTGGAGATCTTGGTAGGAGAACCTTTTGAATCATTTTCCATTTTCTGAAAAGATCAGTACATTTAAAGTTGTAATGCCTGTTAAAGTAGGGCGATTTGGCGCCATTTTGAACAGCCAAGGAAAGAGGAAAAGCAGGAAATTGTTCTTGATACTATCGCTTTGTTTAGGCGCCAAAAAGACTTTTAATAGAAAATTCGAGAAGATTTAGCTTGAAAGGAGAACTGTTTTTAGTAGGAAAAGGCTCCCGGAGGGCATATTTTCCATTTGGGCCGGGAGGAAATGACCACCCTTGGAAATAACCATCTGCTGCAAATAAGGCTGCAAAAGGGATAATAAAGGAGAAGGGAAGGAGAAGATTACTACAAAAGGCAGGAAGTACAGTCGATCAGTCCGTTTTGACTTTAAAAATAACGTCTATCAAAAATCGAGCGGGGTGGAACAGGTTTCTTTGGGTGAACAGTATGACCCCGTTCGGCTATTCTATAAAGAAACTGTGATTCACTTCCTCGGGGATCTGTGATTAACACTAGGAGAAATAAGAGCAGAGAGAAGAAGTTTGCCCAGCTGCCAATCGGGAATTCCCGTGAAATGATCTTTAAAGATCGCCATTTGTTTGTGGTCTGCCTACGGATGGCGGGAACCCCCCTGGCGCCACTATCACTAACAAAACTCTCGCTTGTGTCAATATAAGCTCCTCGATCTGCACGGCAATCCCGTATCGTCATCCTCGTGACCTTTCCCCCTGGTCGGCTTGATGGTGTTTTGTAAGAATAACATGGTATTATACAGACGAAAGATGGAAGAGCGGGGAAACATGTTTTCATCCTCAGAAACCAATATGTATTGTATCGGGTGTCTCGATCTTGTGAGAAGCGAAGGGGGAGAGACAGACTGATGGTATCTCTCTATTGTTGGGGTTGCCCGGGCATCTGGTAAAGTCTGGTGGACGGCAGACAGAAGCTGAGGAGGTCCAGTGAAGAAAGAAACAGAAGCGAGTTGAAATATGGGTGGTGGTCCCCACTAGATAGCTGAAGAACACAGAGCATCGTCCAGACAGCAGCGGCCGGGGACCCCCTGAACGTTGCAGCCGCTACCAATGCGGGCGAATCGTTGAAACGTCATAGATAAAGGGGCCCCTATCTAACCCCGTCACAGGGCATTGCCTAGGATTCCAGACAGGGGCTGCAGCGGGGCGGTGATCTTTTGGACCGGCCGTCACAAATTACAACAGCAGGAAATAATAGCCATAAATGGGCTTGACGGTGAAATGGAGTTCTAAAACCTAACGCAGCCTACAGTAACCGTCCCGATGGCCCCTCTCTTGGCTTCTTACCGCCTTCCCTCTTTCAAAAGTGGAAAAATTGTTCTATGGAAGCGAAGTTTTCAATATCGTTCAAGAAGGAAGTCTCCTGCTCAAAACATAATAAAGATGATGTTCTCCTCTGTTTTTCATTAACCCCTTCTTCGTTCTCCCCGTCGTCACGTCCCCCTCCCGAACTCTCCCTCTCCCTCTTCCCCTCCGGTCACCTTCATAGCCTAAAGGCAATAACAATGTGGGAATTTTGATTAACGCCGTTTGCGATTTGCATAAGATGGGTCGTAAATATTGCCCGGATCAAGGAGGCACAAGAAAGAGGAACGAGAAGAGAGAAGAGACACATGGGCGCCGCCGCCGCTTCGGGCTATTTAGAATCTCTTTGGAGATGTGACTAGCGATGGATTAATGGCTTTTGATTGGAGGAAATTGGCAAGATCTCATCATGATTTTATCGCAGATTTGAGGAGGAAAAGGGGCTAGCGGGAATTAAGACCCATTAGTTCGGCTCATCTTGAGGGCAGATTGCCCAGGATCGGCGTAAATAGAAGCTCATCCGCTGTAGTGGCGGAATTTTTGAGTTTTCATGAAATTTTACGTTGAAATTGTAGAAACGTCATCAAAAGGAAGAATAAATGTTTTTGTGGTTCTTGGAACGCGTTTTTGAATTTCAAAAAGTTCCGACCCTCCTAATGACCGCAAAAGGCTCTGTTGCTCTCTCTCGTCTTCTGTATCGACCGAAATGTTTCCATTTTTGAATTTTGCCATAGGGTTATCTATTGTTTTCTATGAAAATCTCTCTGGTGTGAGCTGCGCATCAAAATTGCAATTGAGGCATAGAAAACTGTTCGGAATACTGTAATTTTTGCCTCAAATGGCCGGATTCACATTGTTTCCTTTTCCTCTCTGATTAATTCACCCGTCTCCACTTTTTTCCTTCGTTATTCCGATACCAGCTGTCAGCTATTCTATGACATCCATTAAGCATTCATCCAATCATCTGCTTCGCGCGCGATTACTCACCCATAAACGTCCCCTCGTGCACTAATTAACATACAGCCCGCCGTCCCCCCTTCTTCTTTCTCCTGGCCATTTTTTTGTTTTATTTTTCCAGGTTTTAATGATATCACATGGTGTTTATGCGCATCAGGAGGGAGGGAGAGAGTCCTAGGCGCAGTTTGAGATGTTTGTCATGTTCAGTGAGAAGGGATTAATGAGGGTTAGCCGCTGTTGTAATGAAGCGGCGCTACGTATTTGCATGCCGGTAGAGGAGGCCAATCAAAAATGAGATTCGAGTTCTTGGAAGAACTTTAGAATGTCACGCTGAAGCAATTATTACAACGAAAAACAATAGCCTCATTCCTGGAAAAATATCAAAGCCGAGAAATATGAAGGGGCTGTCTAACTGTGGCTGCGATAGCAGGTAACAGCTAAAACTATGGAAAGACGAGGTTCTCTCATCCGTTTTTCGATATTTTCTGCAGTTAGCGAATAAGTTCTACAGTATCCACAGCTAGGAATCACAAATAATGCCGTGCGCTTCTTCTAGATTTGCCCGATAGAGGCGGCCCCCTGGAAACGGTTGCCTCTTTCCAAATCCCCTTCCCTTCCACCTAGGCCCTGTTTGCCCCCCTTCCTTTCTGATTAGCCTCATTCATCGCCCTTTCGGAAAAGTGCCCTTTCCGTCCGTCCCCCGTCTATCGTCACGGTGTCCTGGATATCGGCAAACATCCAGCAGTGGGGAGGGAAATAGAGGAATAGGAAAAGATATTCGATATGTTGGCATGACCACTCCGATTTCTTTCGTTTTTCATTAAAATTGTTTATTATGATCCTCTGTTTCGTTGCGGGACCCTTCTGGTTCATTCTAGACTCGTCTGCCCCTCTAACTTCTTACAATTAGTTCCGAAGCGAAAATTGTTTCCGATCCTCCTCTTCTTGAATCTCACAGCCACCTTCTAAAGCCTTTTGTCTCCCTTTCAACAATTTCTCCCACCGAGAAAAACTCCCTCTTCCCGAGGAGCTAGAGGCATCAATAAGGGCGTAATGAAATCCCAGGGAAATCGCTCATGCACCCTATAATCGCCTTTAGGAATGGATAACAAGCTCAGTGGCGTTCGACGTAGACTTTTTATGAGTCGGGGAGATCATCCTCGGGAAGGAAGAGAAAATAGCGAGAAACGTAGAGCCGAGAGCGGATAGGAATGTCAGGCGTAGTATCAGTTAAGCGTGTGACGTTTTTCGGGGGATTTGAAGGCGACCAAAGGAAGAATATGGATATTTTTAACCTTCTATCCCTCATTACGGTAGTTGTCTGTCTGAACCCGCACAAGAAACGCCACATGGGAAGAGAGTCGGACCCCTAGAAGACAAGTCGGGGGGCTTGTCGGATTTTGTCTCGAACCGAATTGACTCTTGGAAAAGACTTGTTCGGCGAGCTCTAGATCTTTAAACTAACAAATCTCTTCAATCTTTCTGCGAAAAGGAGCCAGACATAACTTCCGCTCCTGCAAATCTTCTCCAGCCCTCATATTCCCCGGTCATTGATCTCGTACAACTCTCTAACCAGGCCAGGAACTAATTTAATGAGCTCTATAGCTATTAATTGGAGTCCTTGACCCGGGTTTTCGGTCATCTTACTTTCACACAATTTTGATTCCGCTCCCAATCGCTGTGAAAGCCTATGAGAAGGTTTCAAGGCTTCTCGACCAATGAGCCTTTTTTTCTTTCTTTTTAATTTTTCCCATTATATAAATTATATGCCCCGGTCCCTACATTTTTCCAATCAAAAATCGCTTGACGTTTCGTCCGGCGGGGACTTGTGCTGTTCCCATAGTAACGTGGCCCTCTTTTCCTGTCGATTGGCAGCTCCTCCTCCAACTCGCAGCCTACACGTCTCGTCTCCTCTTCCTCCGGCTCGGAATGTCTCAATTCGGCTAGATTCACACAAAAGATTAAATCATCTCGGTGAGACTGGGCTTTTAATATGATTTCAGTAGCCCCGGGAGGAGGTGTCCTCTGCCCTTTTAGTTCCCCCTTTTTTCTACCAGAGTCACAAAAATTCAATTAGACTACGGGGCTTTGATTGCGTCAAGTACTTTTCGCTATTTCCTTTCTCGTCTCCTCATGAGATTGACTCCAGTCTGGACCGGCTGCTCTGTTTTCAAATTAACACAAACAGTTAATCACATCTCGTTCCAACGATGAATAGTGTGTGTTTGTTCCCGGTTCCCGCTGTTATAGAGTTGGCATTACGAAAGTGTGGCTGGCTCGCTTTGGGGCCTGCTGAGTTTTGGAACAAGAAGGAGAGCCTTTCTCTCTGTTCCGTGTAGTCATCACTTAGTGACGGTGGTTAGGGAGCAAAATCGGAGAACATGTTCGCCTGCTTTAGAACTCATGGACCACTCTCCTGTGCCTGAAAATCCACAAGCCCCTATCCTGTTGGAAACACGAGTCAACGTCTCTTGACGCCATTTTTTATTCATTGAGAGCCTGTACTATCCATGTTGACGTAGCACATATAATAGAAACTTCCTGGTCAGAAAAGCGTAGAAGAAGGTTCCCCATTGTTCTGGAAGGGGATTTTGAGCACGGGGTTGTTTTCTCCCCAAAAAGTATGGTAGTTCGAGTTTTTCAAGCTGGTTTTTGCCCTCAAAAAGGGTAGCAGCTGTAGTTTTCAGTACTATAACGTTTATTCTACTTCCGTTCTCATAAACTAATAACCTCGAGGGAACGTTTTCTGTAGTCTGCCCCTGCCCCCTCCCCCACTCCTTCCTAGGTGCAAGATCTCGCCCTTTCTTTCATCCCTAACCTTGCGCCCCTTTTGCCCTTTAAAAATTTCAAGTACTTCAAGTACAAAGCGATGAAAGGGATACCGTAACCCGAGTAGCCACCTCCTCCTCTCCTCGCCTTATACTTTCAAATATCGAGGCGATAATCCTAATCCGCCCAGAAATCGAGAGAAGGATTCTGTTAGTGCCGAGAGAGGGAGCAGTTCCCGTCCTACGCAAATTTCCTGAAAATGGGGGAAATATGACAAATCGTTCCCTAATTTTTGGTCATCTTCCATTCTCCCCCGTCCACCCTCCCGCTGCCGCATATAACATTCATTTGCGTCTTCATTGGAGTCTCTCGCTCTGCTTGCTGACGCCATCAGCTGCTTGGCTCGCTCTCGCCGGCGACCTAATGAAGGAATTGATGTCACCTGGCCGGGCACAATCTCAATGATCTGAAAAGTATCAGAAAGGTCAACAGCTGGAAATTTCAGTCCCGGGTCCCCCGTTTCCGACACGGGAGAGAATGTTTTCGTGACTTCTTGAAGCTTTTAGAAGCCAATCAGGCGTGAAGCAAAACGCCATTTGATATGTGCTCGGCTCCGGTTTACATAGTTCTCACTTGAGACACACATTAGTAACGAGGGAAGGGAAGGAAAGCAGGGCAGGGTATAAATAGATACGGGGAAATTTACCCAGGAAACTGGAAAGTACGGTAAGTCGGTTCCTTGACAAAGAAGCCCAATCACTAAAAACGGGAGTAAGTGCGCTCTGCAGCCAATCTTTCGCTTCACAAGCTCAATTGTTTCTTAAATTAAAACCCCATACGGTATCCTATCCTGCCAAGGAGAATAAGGAATCTCCCGCGTCGGGTATACGATATGACGAATTTAGCGAACCCCGTTGTTCTTCTGCTCTGCGGCTAATCCATTACAGTACCCAACCTTTAATGAGTAATCCTCCTCTTCTTGCTCCGTCTCCTCTCCAGTTGTTATGTCCAGTCTCGCTTGACACCTTCCCCCGTCTCGCCCTCTCCTTCTTCCTGCCCTCCTATGGCAATTACCAGCCATTGAAATGGCTCACGGCTTCGACAAAAGACAGCTTGTTAGGGGTCCCTCGCTCCCGCTTTCTCACCTCGTCGAGGTGTATTGGGGTAGTCAAGACAACACACTTTTTCACGGGATGACGTGCCGTGCTCGCTCTAATCTTTTCGTTAATTTTCCACCTGTTTCCTGTCTCTGATCTCGTTTTTATGTCAAAATCCGTTGTTGTGCAGCGACTAAAAACCTCAAACCTCAAAAAATATCCACAGTGGAAGATTTTGATTATCTTCACATGGATGTGGGAAGATCTGCGAGTGTATGCCCGAGATGAATAAGCGGAGTCACAAGGTTTCACGCTCTACCGTAATCCGCATTATTTCTGCTCAGATTGACTTGAACTTTATTATCAGAGCCCCCTTCGTCATTATCCATCTCATAACTTTCTCCTTCTTCACCTCATTCCATTTATTGCCCCTTCTGGGCGGATTACGGTAGCCATTATCGCATTTCTATTTCAGGTCTGGATTCAGTGATTCGTACCGGATGAAGGAAACCAGGTTCAACGCCCGTCAACTGGAGGAAAATTTGTCATCTTACAGTCCTTCAAGGGAGCCTTCAAAGGTTCATGGTCCCGACGCGAATGCAAGATTATCGAATCAATCGTTAGACACACATTCGCTTTAACCATAGATCCACCAGGATACTGGCGGGTTTTTCAACTTTCCAGGAAACGGATCTGCAGATCGTCATCGGTCATTTCCGCGATTCAATTGGCGCAACAGCTGGTAGTAACTAATTTTGAGTACCCACATGAGTTATGAGTAGCGGGAATTTATCAAGATTGACACAGGTTCTATGAAAGCCGAGTTTGGAGGGCTCAATGATTGACCCGTTGTGGTGTCCGTGGGGTGCCATTATTTTTGGTTTTCTTGACCACAGGATAGACAGGGGATGGAAGATCACTTCATCAATCACCTTCATCACTTATCTTCCCTCTTTTAGTATAGGTTTAAGGAGGGTTACTTCGCGATCCTGAAACATAGATGGCTCTCTAACTGTCAGCTTCCGTTTCGGGACTACTATTTTATTCTGTAAGGACCTGACGGCCCCTTAAATGCTCCAAGCTGCAGCCTGCTCTAAACTTCCTCTTCCTCCCTCCCCCTTTCGCAGAACCTTAGGTGACTAGCCTAATCATCAGCGACGGCTCCGCTCACCATTCCCCATTCCCTTCCCTCCCCTTATTTTTCCTGCTCCCAACCGCAACGAAGCCAATCTCCCTCCTCCCTGACTCATGAAAGTGAGAGCAGTGGGGGTAGAGAGGGTGACAAGTGTAGCGAGAGCAGGAGCCGGCGCTCGCTCTCTCCCCTTTCCCCCGTCGCCGTCGTCAACCCGGGGGCTCTGCGCTGCTGCCTGCCTGCCGGCGATTCGATTTGCCATCGAACGCCCACCACAACTCTTGACGCGCACTCGGGAAGGCCTAGTAGGGGGAGAAGGCGTGCCCTCTCCCCCTTTCATTCTCCCTCAACCTCTTAATAATCCATCTCATATTTCGATTTTTGTCTATATTCCGTTCCCTCTATTAGGTGTTCTTTTCTTCTTATTTTTTCGGGATGAAAAAATCCACGGTTTCCATGCGAAACGGGCGGAATTATTCATCCATAGAGAGAGGAAACTGAACTCGCCACTTGACACCTTCTTTAACTCCCCCATTTCTTCGTCTCGGGACCCAAATGTTTTCAGAGGCAACCTCAGACAAATAGCCTGCTTGGGAGTGACATCTCGCTCGCTTGTAAACAGCGAAAACATCAACTTGCTTCGGGGGGTTTCGAAATGTCATTGGGGGGCTTCTATAGATTTTTGAGGGGTTTCTTCGCTCCTTTAGGGCTTCGAGTGCTTATTTCACGTTAAAAACAAACTTCTCACATTATTTAAGCCAGTTTTTAATGCATTAAAATTGAAGCAAACCCCGCCCTTTTGCCGTTAAAGGGCGAGATTTCATCTTGAATGATATGGTATTTGGCTTGTAAATCCCGTCCTGGTCGTTTTTTGTGAATGAATCGAATTAATCTCTATGTCTCCCTTTAACCTGCCCTACTAACACTCCCTAACACCGCTTCTTGTGTCCCTTAACTAACCTGTCAACCGCACAAGCGCACTCGCCTTCACCTGCCACTCGCACTGATCCCCTTTCTCCCATTTTGTTTATATCAGTTGAACTTATTTTCTTCCTGTTCTTTTTTTCAAATTCCAGCACTCGCACACGCACACAAAAATCAAAAGTTCTCGAGTCTAAAATGAGGAATGTTAATTAAGTTTCGGCTCTTTTTCTGCTGAATAATATTAGATTATAGACGAAGTTCCTGGTTAGGGAGGTAAGCGGGGAAGGGGCAGACTCGCCCCCTAAAAAGGGGGAGAGAGCGGTTGATTCGAATTGTTAATCAAAAATGTTTTCGTCATAGGGCTAGGCAGCTAGACAGGCGAAGGGGAGATGGAAATGAGTTCAGGGTTTCTCGGGGACTTCCTACAGTACTCTGGGATTAATGGCTCCACGACGAAAGTTACCCCTTCCCGATTACTGTATTTCCATGTCTCGTTATCTGAAAACGGTTAACCTTAATTTTAGTTCCCTTTCCCGCCAATAAGCCCTCTTTTTGTTCTTTCTCCCGTCCGTGCTAACCTTCTGACAATAATCAACTATTCCAGTAGAGGGGCTGTTATTCGATCCTTACCTCTGTTTACTGGATAAGTTCGAGCCGGCATGTACAAACCGAGAACGGATCAGCTCCTGCCCTTTAAAAATAAACTGGGTTCTGATCTCTATTTACCCCGCCAGAGAAAACGCCATCAGCCATGTGATTTCCTGATCAGCTCCACGAGATCTTATCCCTTATCCTCTCCTCGTCTTCCCTGTAATCAGTGGAACCTATCCCTCTCCCCCCTTTTTTTATCTTCCTCTTTTGCCTCTTTCCTCCCCTTTTCCCCACTTTTCATCTATTCATGAAATTCAATGCTATGTCAAATTTTTTGAAGGGGAACGAGAGGAAGGCAGGCAGGGGCAGGACCACTTTGCAGAGCGAGAGAGAGTGAGAGAGGAAAAAGCGGGGACTTGTGCTTACTGCTCCCAATTGTCGTCACGCAATTTTGGGCTTGTGTCCTTCTCCCTCGATGGGGTCTCCCTCCCGGAAATCGAAAAGCCAAAACGTTAACAAGAAAGGCCATTCGTCGGGGGTCTTTTCGCCAACGTTCAATGGAGCCAGGTGTCCGTCGGGCGTCGTCTTATGGACTGTGAACCAGCGGGGCCTAAAGCCGGATTTGTGGCTGTCTCCAGGCTTTGTAGCTTCTTCTCCCTGACATATTCTCCTGTAAAATCTTGTTAGACCTTTAATTAAACACACGGTGAGGTTAAAATTAACCTCTGCTCATTTGGGCCTCCGCCCACGGTTCAGCTCCCCACTTTGGCATGGATGGAAAGGGAATCCACCCGAGACCCTATAAAAACTTTCTCCAAATTCCCTGGAACTATTTTAAGAGACACGAATGATTTTAAAAAGTTCCTGAGACCCGCGTTGGCTACCATGAGCCCGAACCAACTACAGTAATTCCTTCTACTCGTCCTCACTAATCCTTTAAAGCAAAGAAAGCTGTGTTTTTGCTGTTTGACACTGCTTATTCACCCCTCTCTTACCTTCTTTTTTTGTTTTGAATAATAATGACAAAGAGGTAATTTAATCCTCATCCTCATAATGACCTAATATTTACCTCTGCTGCCATCCTGATGGAATAACTAGCATGAACTAGGGGTCACACGGGAGGCATCCCACGAACTTTCATCCTTTCCACTTGGCTGATTTCCAATGCTGCTTGCATTTCCCTCGGTCCCATGTCCAATTTTCACTGGCCGGGCCCCCTCCACCACGACCAGGCTTGATTCATCCCGGAGAGAGAGAGAAAATTCAATTTCCCACCCTCCTCTTGACTCATCGGGAATGTATCCCTCGAAATCTCCTCCCGGTCTTCTTCTTCCTTCCTCCCGTACTCTAACTTACTTAGGCAAATGAGCTGAGCTTGCCCCGCGCGGACAGATGACTAAATCGGTCGCCGGGGCAAATCGAGACGGCCCATTAGGGGGTCTTGCTCTCGTCCCCCCTTTCCCATCACAACATAAACCATCTGTAGTCCTGAAACAGGATGGAGGCATTGTTGTGGAAAATTTTATTAGCCTCCCAGTTAAAGGACTGTCACTAATTTTTCTGGTCTAGTGGACGCCGGGTGGTCCGCATCCGCTCCATTTTCTCATCCATTATCTCATTCCCACAGGAATTTCGCTATTTTCCTTGAGAATCACACTCCCAGTGGTTATTTTCGGGTTCCTAAAGTTACCTTATTTGTTCCAACTGATGGTAATCCAAAATTTCGAAAGATTTCGCCGTTTCAAACCGTTACACAGTGTGCTGAAAAGGAGAGCAGATCTTCTTTGTTTATCACCATTTTCTGGTCAAAGTATCAACAAATCTTCTCTATTCATCTAATCCGCCCATCCATATGAGAGAATCAATTCTCTTTTTTTCCTCAAATGGCTACCTATCCCCACCCCAATCAGGTGCCTTCTTCTCCTCCCCCCTTTCCTCCCCCAGTATTCTTGTCATTTTTTTTTTGTTTTTCCTAGCTGCTCAGAGATTAGGCTGGCTACTCTGATTTCATAGAGGCAGAGAGCAACGGAAGCCCAGAGAATAACAACATCTTGGCCGGGGATCTGACGAAGCCATGATGGATCTCTTCAAGTTTTCTTGAGAGCTCTAATAACCTCATCTCCCCCTCTCTAGGCTTGATTTTGAGATTATTTGGAAGATACACACTTGAAGGGCATTTTTTCCCGGGTTTCTTAACTCCAGCGGCTTTATCCACAAGAAAATGGTGTTACTATCGGGCGTTAACCCTTTGAGAGCATCTCTTGGTCTCAAATTGGCTCGAGAAACATTTAAAAGAAGTAGACAACCTTAGAATATGCTCCTGAACGCTTCTTAAAGAGAACTCGTGCTTTATCTTGCTGGTTTTAGGTTGTAGAAGTAAGGCGTCAAAATTAGGGTTTGAAATTGGATTTTCCCACAATGGAGTACAAATTCCCAGAATCCCCTTCCCAACCGAGTACACCCAACCTCGACTAGATGTGAATAAGGTGTGCGATCCCTGTTGTGTTTCTATTTTCCACGAGAATCTGTCAACCCGTGAAAATCCGAAGTTCTCCCTAATCCATTCCCAGTACAGCTTGTCTCCCCTCTGTTTTGACACTTCTCTCCTAACCTGCCGGTGTCACGGCTCCTCTCTCCCCCTCCGGCCCCTTTAATTAGTGTCATCAACAGGCTCTCTCCTCACGGGGCTGGGCTCTTCCCGTCTCTTCTCCTCGGCTCATTTCCCTCCCATCCTTCCTCTCCTCTCTCTCTCTTTCCCCACATGTCCTCCTCACACATTTCATACGGTAGGAAGCGCTACGATTTCTTGGAAGGCAATTATCACTCCCCTCTCTCAATTGCTCACATAGGATTTGACGTGGCCCCCAGTTTAATTAGAGAGAGCTCATAAGGTCCAGTCCCAGCTCCTCCTTCTTTCTCCTCTCCATCTTCTTTTTCTCTCCCAGTTCAGTTTTACATAAAATAAAAAAGATTCCAGGGTACTTCCGATGCGGATAGCCCTACTTGTTACAGTATTCTTTGTGGTGCAAGGAAAGCACCTCCGCCACAGGGGTGAGTCCGAAAAAACGGGGAAGTTTACCGCCTTCCTGTCGTTTCAGGACCCGTGATTGACCTCCGCGGTGCTGAACAGCTAACCGCTACCATCAGGGAGGATGAACTGGTACTGAATACCGTACCCGACCTGTCAATCGTCTCCGAGACTGGTGAGTTCCTGGCTCTTTTCGACTTTTGATCCCGACTTCCCTATTTTCTAGCCTCTGCGCCCATTTCTTTTCCAATTTGTTCGTTATGTTGTTGTCAGCTCGGGGAATTTGTCTCCAAGTTGAGCTAATTACTGCGCTCGTAAAGCCGCGTAGAGAAATGAAAATAGGGAAGCCAACCCCACGTGAGCGGGTCACCTCCAGTTTTTTCCCCGGGGAGACTCGATCAATGGACTTTCTCGTGTGTGAGAGACTTCGCGGGATCCATGTCAAAGTTTAGAGGCTTCCTAACTTGAAAACAACCCTCCCGTCAGCCCATCAAGGGGTCAACAACGCCTTTCGTGGAGGGGACCAACCAATTGCTTGTCGTTTCAGGACCCGTCTGTAAATACATTCTGACGAATCCCGACGGCAGCCATGTCCCCTTCATGGCTGAGGTCGTCGACCGTTACAGTGGAGCCGCCGTGATCCGTGTCCAGCAGGTCAACACCCTCGACTGTAAACAGCCCAGCTACACCATCAATATTCAAGCTGTACGATGTGACGACGAGAACAACGTTAGCGAGCCGTACGTTTCCTTTCTTTTTAATATTAAAAATGTTATCGGGTCTCGCTTGCAAATGCTAGTTAGTGACGCGAACTGATGAGATTACGGTAGGCAATTATGAGAGGGCAGAAGAGGGCAAGCCAGGGCAGGGTGTGATGGATGAGTAGGAGACTAACTAATTAGAGTTGGGGAGTTGGTAAGTTTGGATAGGAGGCAATTAGAAGGGTTGGAGACTTGCGGAGGGAGCCTGATTAGAATTTCCTGAAACATTGGCGTCTTAAAGTTCCTGGTACATTTTAATTGGCTTGGGTCGCTCTTCCTATTACAGTCGCGGTAAATAGCTACCGTAACCCGTAAACCCTAAAATAAATTCATTTGCTTCCTAAAATTCGTCGATCTTTCAGTGTTCCTCTCAAAGTGACGGTCAAGGATACCAATAACCACACCCCGGAATTCGACTCTCCCTGGTACACTTTCCACATCGATGAAGGCCGAATCCACAACGAGATTGCCCGTCTGAAGGCTACTGATGCTGACTGTGGTGATCCCTTCGGAGAGATCTGTGAATACCGTATCACCAACGGCCTCAACGACCTCCCCTTCACCATCTCCAACCAAGGAGTTTTGAAAAACACCTCTCCGCTGAACTACACCGCTACGAAGAGCTACATCTTGACGGTGGTTGCCATCGACTGCGGAATGAGGGAAAGCAAGAGCGCCCTGGTCACAATCCACGTCAACGAGGCTTGTGTCCCCGGACTGCAGAAGATCAACGACCGGGTGGAATTCAACCCCGGACAGGGGGAGAAGTCTCTCTTGCCTGAAGTTGAAACTCGTCTCTGTGCGAAGGAGAGCAAATGTGAGGTGGAATCAGTGGAAGCTACTGTGGAGCTGAAGACCTCCCACGTCAGCGGTTGTGCTCGGGATACGCTCTTCGACCAGGAGACCGTTAAACAGTGTGGCTTGAACCCGAATTCCGTACCTCTGCTGCCGAAGAATGAGAAGGAGGCCAGCTTTGACGGAGCCACCAACGCCATCGTTGTGGATCAGAAGACCGTCATTCCGGATCATTTCTCGTTGAGTTTCTCAATGAAACACCCGAGGGGAAGCAAGGATGACGAGAACCACAAACAACACATTCTCTGCGAATCGGACGAGAGCACCATGAACAGACATCACTTCTCCGTCTACGTCAGACACTGTAAACTGGAACTGGTCCTGCGACGAGAAGCCGGAGCCGCCGCCGAATTCAAGGCAGCCGAATGGAGATGGGGCACGCCGGAAGTCTGTGACAACGAGTGGCACTCCTACTCGATCCTGTTCAACGGAGTCGACGACGTCAAGCTGGTGATCGATGGACAGTCCTTCGGAGCTGATGAGAAGAATCCCGAGATATTGGACGACTGGCCGCTGCACAAGACCCTGGACGTGAAGACCAAGCTCGTCTTGGGAGCCTGCTGGCACGGACGGCAGCAGCAATTTGCACAGTACTTCAATGGCTACCTCTCTGCTGTGAATCTCCTGACCGGAGTGACGGAATCCGCTGAATCTATCAAATGCGCCCACCAGTGCAAGGAGAAACTCGTCGTGGATGAGAAGAAGATTAAGAAGGAGGATACAGTAATCCCGTCGACTGACCGCCAAACCCTGACGATCAAGACCGCCTCCGCTGAACGGCTCCAGGAACTGTTGAAAGCTGTCACATATTCCAATTCCAATGAGAAGACTCCCTTCGGTCACAGGTCTTTCTCCGTCAATGCCCAGGCCAACTGTAAGGGAGGAAAGAAGGTACAGTAACCCTTTCATACTGTGCAGTAACCTTTTCCTTTTCAGCTGGAGATCCCCACCGTCAAGGGCTACGTCTTCGTCCAGAAGGAGATCCTCCCCGCCTTGTCCATTTCCGGTTCCGCTCTCATCAGTGCCGATCAACACCAGGTCAAGCTGGGTACTCCAATGATCCCGGACCTCAAGATTGTTGTCAGCAAGGATAACGGAGGTTTGTCTCTATTCCAATCGAGATCCAATCTGAATTTTAGATGGAGAAGTCCAAGACATCACTGCCGGGGCCAAGTTGGATTACTGTAAAGTCCACCTGAAGCCGAGCCGTGATATGGACCTGGAATATTTCTCCAGCCCTGCTTCCCTCATCGCTTCCACCAATATGGACTTCGAGCATGACAAAGACGTAAGAATTCCTACTATTCCCGGAGATGGTACAAATATTTTGAGGGGTTATGGTCAGACGAATGGGAAAAATAGATAACAATTGTATCTAATTTCAAGGAAGGGACAGCAATTCCGGGATACTTTTCCCTTTGATATTTACTCGCGAACTTTGATGAGGCACTTGATCGCCGAAGGGTGGAGGATATTTTTGACTGCTTAACACAATTTTTCCGTCGACAACAAGCCGCCCAAACTACTCCTAGTAGTCCCAGTAGTCAGCGTCCGCACCCTTGCAGCTTCAGCAGTTGGATTTCTCCAATTCCAAGCGAAACTCCCTTATATTCCTACGCGGCCAAGGAAGTACGGGTGCAGCTTGACGGCTCCTTTCCTGCCTGTTGACCTCCAGTCTGGCTAGTTCCTTATGTGGCCGTTAAAAGTGCCGAAAAGCGTATCAATTGCTCCCACGAACTTTTCAACTTCGCCGGCTGGCAACAGCCTACGCCCCCTGGGGGGCCTGTTATTTGGCGAGACAAGCTGCCAGTTTGGGGAAGTCTCAGGCTGCTCATAAAAAGATGAACGTTCAACTCGGCGGCTGCCACTTAACCAGGAAGTAATACTCTATCTTTTGCAGGGAATTCTTCTCCGAGGCGAGGAATTGGTAAAAGGATATCACCAGGTTCTGAGCAAGGTTCACTACTTCAACACGCGACCGGACACCTATAGCAAGAGGATCTATTCCGTTCAGTGCGCCATGGCCAAGGGAAAAGTCCTTAGCAACGAGTTCGTCGTCACCGTAAGTTTATTTTTAGCTTGTAAATTGGAAATGACTACAGTAGTCCACAAATTTCCACCTCTTTTACTTCCTCTTTTATCGGGCTCCCTAGACAGGTTGGTCAATTAACCTGGTGGGCATCGGACAGTCCAAAGTCCAGCTAGCCTCTTTTCCCACCTTGTGCCCGTCGAGTCCCCGGGTTGATTACTTCCCCCGCTGTGCCCCTGAGCCATGTTGTCTCATGTGGTTCGAGTGCATATATTGGCGCGTTGAGTGTGGTGCATAATTGCCGGGGAGGGAGAGAAGAGACGGACGGACGGGGGGTGGGAAGGGGGATCGATGTCCCACCCACCCACAAATTGTCCTGAGATTCTTCGATGGTACTAGGAGTTTTAAAGTTTAAAATCTCCCCGCTCTGGGCAGTTCGCCGCCTCCGGGCCCTCCGTTTGACCTGAATCCTTTAATTTTCCCACACACGCCCCCGAACATTGCGGCTTAACTCTTGCTTCCTTTGCCTCGGGGTATTTTCCTTTTTCGTCCCTCCCGAACAGATTTTTCTTCTTCATTAAGTCTGTCCTCGGGTTGCCAGGCGCAATCACTCGGCTCTCTCTTTCCCTTTCCCCGCCGTCCCGCTATCGGCCTTCTCTCTTTTTCATTAGCTCTCATTTCTCGGGAGGAGGGCGACCTCTTTTCTTTCGCACGAACACCTTCATTTTAGCCAGTTCTTTTTCCACTCGAATGGGAAAAAACTTGACATTTTCTGGCTTATTTTCCACCTAACAATTGTTGTACCTGCTCACCTAATCCCCCTCCTGATTCCTGCCATTTCAGTGAGTTTTTCTAGAATGTTTTCCGCATAAAACACAGCAGTATTCCTTTTAAAAATCAAAAATTAATTGTCCAGTATCAAACACCTGCTAAAGTATATAAAGAAGTTACCCCGCACCGAGACCATTTGGCCTTTCAGTGGCGCGTTCAAAAACGGGATAATGCCCTGCGGGGGGCGCTCTTCAATTAGACAAATATTTTTGTTTTCTTTTTACCCGCCCGTTTTCCGTCTCGCGTGATGCATAAATAGGAGCAATAAGTTGTTGTCTCCCCTTCTCCTTCGAATAAGGGTCGATTACTCAAGTAATCCCCTCCCTTTAGGGGTCTCAAATAGCGGCCAGGGGCCCCTGTGCCCGTGTCCCATTACGTGTGTCTCCTTTCCTCGCTCTCCCTCAAGAATGCGACACAGCATTCAGTATAGAGACTGGCCAATTGGATGTCGGTTAAGCAGATATGCCATACGAGACTCTCTCTCCTCCCAAACGACCCTCGACAACCTTTTTTTGGTCTGGGTGCGAGAGAGACGCCAGAGGAAGGGGAGACGAGGGGAACATGCCCCCAATGTCACACCCAGCTAACGCTATAATGCATTCCTTTTAGGATATAGTGGGTTTAGTCCTTCCTCCTCTAATGGAGTCTAATTAAAGCCGACGATTTTTTAAGAGAACGGTCTAACGATAGCTGAACCAATACTAAAAGAGCCATCAAAGGTTCCCCACTTTAACGTAGTTTCCTGTTAATCGCCTTCGTTCCGGGACCAATGCTCAAATCTGTAGGATCTCGACTGTTCCTTTAAAGAGAATAACAAAGGCATAATTATATTTTTATCTTATTAGCCCCGCGGGTAAATATATTCTACTGGCGGCGAAAGTAGCCTCGTTTAAAATATATTGCAGCCCGAACCGCAGCCTGACATTTAACTTTCCTCATCTATGCGTCCTCTCCAAGCCGAGAGGAGAAACTTAAGGATTCTAATTAAACCCAATGATCGTTTTCCCTCATTACACGCCCCCCTAACGAGGAACCAACCCGGCCAGAGCGGGATACCTTGCTCTCTCCCGCTCTCTCTTCTCTTCCCCTTTTCCCAAATTCAATGGCTTTCGAACACCATACGAAAATTAAATCTTCGTCCGTCCATTTTTTGCCGACCACAGGAGACATTCTTTTCTTTTCAGATGACCATCACCCCCTCGCCCGAGGAGACCCCCCTGCCGTCTATCTCTGCCGAGGATACCCTGGACATGATGGAGCGTCACTTTGAACCGGCATTTGATCAGCTCGGAAACTCCCGTCTGCAGAATATCCTGGAAATGGACCTGCCCCGACCGAAAGCCCTCATGAGTCACCATGGATACGATGTCGGACAGGGCGCCATTGCCGGTGAGTGATGTCAGGGGGCAAAGAGGCAAAGGGGGAAAGATTAACGTGAGACACGCAAGGCAGGGGGAAAGAGAAAAAGGAAAACGTTGGCTGGTTCCACTTGGGACCAAAAGAACCACATTTACTCTTTTTTGAGCCAGAAAATCGCAGTTCTCTGCCTGGAAAGGGGCTATAGTTGATTCCTGAACCGCCTCCAGGAATCGTGTTTATTTGGGCTTTCGCTGTGGGACCTACAGGGTAAAATCCTCTTTTTACAATAACCTTTTTTACCCATTGATAAATTTGGACCGTAAATGACTTGATGAATGCCAACATACGATTATAAATTGTCAGTTTTACCTGCTATCTTCAAATTACAGGCCTAGATGGGGAAAGCGGGGAATACTGCAACTTCTTTCCACACTTTCCCCATTTAAAATTATTAGAGAGGGAAAGGGTTACTGTATTTTCTGCTCACATCACTTTTCTATTTAAAGAAGCCTGCAAGAGAGAGCTTAGCGTGATTTGGAATCCCTTGAGGTATCACGCTAATCTAGGTCATAGGTCTCGGGTTCTCTGCTCCTTCTTTTCTCCTGCTCTAATCTCTGATTCTCCCGGGGCTAGATTCCTGGAAAGCGGTCCTCGCCTTCCTTCCCCTTGGCTAGGCGAGAGATACATTTCTCTCGGGCGAGAGCAATCAACACGCCATTCGAGGCGGCTGCGAGAAGGGATTATTTTTCTACTTCCAATTAGCCCCAAGCAGTGAAGAGAGACTAGACAAGCTTGATAATATAAAGGATACATTTCAGGAGGAGCCGTAGCCGTGATTGTTATCATCTGTGTCGGATTCCTGTTGGTTCTTTTGGTTGTCGGTGTGCTGAAGATGCGCGATGTACCAAGCCCGAAGAGACGGAAGAGCAGACGACAGGACGACGGACTCCATTGGGACGACAGCGGAATGAACATCACCGTTAATCCGTTGGATGATGTGGAGAAAAATGGAGGAGAGAACGCGTTCTCCGATGATGAGGAAGAGGACAGCTCGGATAATGACTCTGAATGTTCGTTCCGGGATGAGGACGTCTCTGACGATGAGGAGGCCCCTGAGGTTCGTTCTTGAGTCTAATATGGCCATAATTTTGTCGTTATTTCAATATATTGAAAAGGAATAGGCGGAAAACGCTAATTTTGAACTATAGCGTTGAAAAGTAGCCGAAAAATCCTTGTGGTTCAATTTGGCTCCATTTTTAAGTTTCCCCCAGGTCTTTGGATCCCCTAAAATTGACCAAATACTGTAATTGTTCTAATTTTATGGTTTTCAGATCCTCCCGCATCTTGAAGGGCCCCGTACCGGTCTGGAATGGGACGATGAAGCCGCTTTAACACCAAACACGCGTTCCTACCGGGTCTGAACCAGAAAACCTCTCCTCTTCTCCCTCTCCTTCCCTGTGACATGTATTTATACCCACATGCATTCCCTCCCCCCTCTCTCTTTACCATACCCCCAAAATGATTGTGAATACCCCTTGGTCCTGGTTGTGTAATTACACAAAAAAAGAACAGAAGATATCTATTTGTTATGTGTCCACCCCCGACTTTCTTCTCATTTTCTTGAGAAAGTTTATATTTTATTCTCCCTTGATTATTATATTCCCCCATGACTCTCTCCCTTTTCTCTATGTGACACTTTCCTCTTGTTAGATTACTCTCTCTCCTTTTTTGTACTGTTTTCTTTCTTGAATAAATCTCCCCCAGTTAAATGAAATTCTCGTTTGATGGGTATCGTTGTTCCAGAACTGTTGGGTCCATAAACTGGTTACCGGGTCTGAGCCTGACGTTTCCGTATTGACCTCCTCCTTGAATAAAAATTCTCAACAATACTAAAAAAGGGAAGTGAAAATGTTTCTAGTGCGGCTGGCAGATAGGGGCCAGGCCGACCATAGTCAAATAATAAAACTATAACTATACTCGTCAACGCATTTATTGTATCTTGTCGTTTATTGCTAACAAGGGAAGTGCAGGAACTCGGGGTGGCCGATTTTGCGGAATTTTTGCCAGCGATATGATTTTTTGCCACCACGATATTAGTACAGATAAATATTCCACGCTTCGACGAACTTCTCGGTTTAAGAAGAAAGATAGATACGGCAGGGGGTGAAGCCTGTTGCTTTTATTTCATGTCCTTTTTCTTCTCTCTTTCGCTGAACTTGGCGCTATGAATCTTCAAAGCCCTGGTCCTCCTTAGCTCAGACTAGCTCCTCCCGACTCCCTAATGAGCACTCCCCCATTACTGGACAAATTCAAGTGTTAAAAACAAACAAGACATCAAAATTACGGTCTGAACTTATTTGTTTTCAACGTCAGAAATATTCCCTTCGAGAATCTCTACACAAAGATCCATATCTCCCGTCTCTGTTCAACGGTAGCGTCTTCATCTCTTCCCCTCCTCGGGCCGGCGTCTGCCACCTCCTGGATCATGGGTGCCGTCCTCGGCCATGCTGCCGGCGGCATCGGCAGCCAGTCCAGGATCTCTTCCTCCTTGAAACCCAGATTTTCAGAGAAAAAAACGTGGATGGCAGAGAGGACGACCCGGCCGGCACTCCACTCCTCCAGTCGACCTCTACGGTCGGCGCCTGGAAGGGCCACAAACCCAAGAGGAGCCAGATGAAGCTTCTGTAATTCCTCATCAGTTACCGTAACCCTGTATGTCTCCTAGACAACAAATATAACTGGCATATACGATGTGTTATTCGGTAAAAGATTGTTCGGATGGTTTTTTCTCTTGGGTGGCCTTCTTGCTCTTGTGACTCCGCTGGCTGGCCTGGTTCTTGGCTCCCTTGGGGTGAATATTCAATTTGTTGAGCTGGATCAGGGAGTAGATGATAATTCCCAGGGCCACGGCCGTCCCGAGTCCACTGGCACCGACACAGGCCAGAAAGAGAACGTCATTCCCGGCGTCTATCTTCTGGTTGACGACCGATGACTGGGTTATGGGCTGCGCGGCGGAGCCGGCCGGCGTCCGGGTGGCCGAGCCTTTCCCGGTGGTGGCGGCGGCAGACAAGCCACTCACAAATATAGACAGGAGGAGGACTGGAAAGTGGACGATTAGGAGGAGGAGAGGAAGAGGGGGGAGACCTGCTAGAGCAGAAGAGACGATGGAGGACATCTCGGAGAAGAAGGACCGTCTCTTGGAATAGCGGCAGGTGGAATGGCCTGTTCAAGGATTTGTGGCGGTAAAATTGTTTTTACAAGTCATTTTTAATCGGGCTAGCTGCTTTGCTCATCTGCAAAACAAAGGCGTCGTAGCCGTGAGCAGCGAGACAAGGCGGCTACCGTTCAAAGGGGATGGCCGGGGCAGACGGAGGAGATCGCCCATGATGGTGAAAATATACGGCCACATTTTTCATTTCCCAACAAGCGTACGGTAACAATAGTTCTCTTTACTTTAAATCACTGCAAAATGAGTTGTCATAGCTTCGGGCCCTCTTCAAGACGCAGACATAGTCGGCTCGGCACTTGTCATCCGTGTAGCATTCCTTATCGTGTTGGTCTCCTCGATAGTAATTCCTAAATTGTTACTCTCCTCCTTTTCTTTGTCCCCTCACTGGATGAACTTCCTAAACAGTTGTTTGTCACTCCACAGCCTGTCAGAGAGGTCACTAAAGGACTGAGGAGAGAGATCCGTCATATTGTAGAATTCCTAGGCTTTCATTAGAGAAGAGGGGACAACGTACAGTAAACTTGTATTCCAGATGAAATTCTGGGGTTGCGTTCTTTTGATTAGCCACTTTTAGATCAGTAGTATAGGTCTCGGCCTCCTTTACGGTCTAAAGAACATTATTTTTTGGAGGCTATCTTTGTTTTTTAACAACGGCCGGTTGCGTGGCGCTCTATTGGAAAGAACCAGCGGGCCTTCGGCAGCCTACGGCTGTCGTCTTGTTAGAATTATCCGTCTCGACCTGTGGCGACCTTTCCGCTCTTCTGCCGACGACCGCCTGCGGCGGCCCCCGGGATTAAGAAATTTTTTATCCCTTTACCGTCGGACACTTTCCCATCGGACAGACAAACAAACAAACAAACAAACAGACAGACAGACAGACGGACAGCAGACAGACAGACAAACAAATACCATAGCGCTTTAATAAAGAGTAGATGGTGTGTTTGTATTGTGAAACCATTTTATTCATGTAGATCTTGTTGCGGGAATCATTTTGAGCTACTAATCCACCAAGCAGCTCTTTATTTTTGGTTCATAGGGCGATAGCTAGACGAATACGGATACCGTAACCCCAGAGAGCCTAGCACTTGGTTTCCGACTGACAAATACCCAAATTTGGATCGTTTCTGCCTATTTAAACTCTGGTTTTGGTTCTAAATGCTATATACTGCAGATAACATCAAGAAAAAATGGTATAAAAACGTGTGGGCGTGGAGCCAAGACCACATCGGATGGCTCCTTGTCCTCCTGCGGCTGGAGTAGACTTTATATGCTCCGGTTCACTTTAAAATATCGCTGTTCTCTTCACGAAAAGAAATCTACTTGATGCTATACGAGCCAAAGCAAAATAAAATGAAGGTCAGATCAAAAACTATGACCCACCACTGCGCCAATTCCCCCTGATGGCTCGGCCCCCAGTACAACTCTAGGTCCCGCAGCGAAACTAACCTCTCACCTCCGTCGAAAATACATTCAACTCACATAGCTGGCTCCCTCATATCCTCCGTCGACTGTAAATATCCTGTATGCCGGATTGGCCCAGTTGGAAGTGGTCACGGAAGGGGAGATCCAGTTGAAGTGGAATGGCCGGGTGTTGGGATTGGCTGTCTCGTAATAAACCTATCCATTTTTTGTGTTGTTTTTCCCTTTTCAACTGTACCTGCCAGTGGTCAGCATGTGTATGTCCCATAAAATTATTGGCAATTGTATTTTCGTATCTTTTGATGATTTGGAAGAAATTCCACGACCATCCTTTGAGACAGTAGTCCGCCCCGGGCGGGATGTGAGAGATGAGGTGGACCCGCTCGCCTTTACTCTCCGAGTCGGCCAACTGTTCAATTAGCCACTCCAGCGTGGAATCTGGATCCGTCTGGTCGATGTAGAGATAGCTAAAATGGAAGAGGAGATTAGAAGGGAGACGGGAGGAGACTCACAAGTTCAGCATGGAGCAGTACACGGTATTCAGAGAGATGAGCTTGAGACCGGGCTTGATATTGGTGGCATAGGAGGCACGGCTGGAAGAAAAGGGAAAATAACAGAGAACAACGAGGGGAAGACTCTGACCCCCTTTTGTGGCCGGCAGGTTACTGCCCAAGGCCCGGATCTCGCCTGCCTCCAGTGCCCACTTGCACAAAACTGCCCTTGGGGCATTTTACTATGAAAATTAATCCTATAGCGGCGACTGCACCTCCCCTGCCCGAGCCATCCGCCCAGATGATCTATTTCGACGGGAATGAACAGGTCGTGGGCTGTAAATCCATGCCAAAGCCTAATCCCGTTGTTCGGTTCACTTGCAGCCTTGTGCAGAATGGAGGACAACCACTCGAAGCAGCAGCCGGACGACGATACGACCACGGCCAAAGCGCCGGTCTTCAAAAACAAAGAAGAGCATAAGCGCGAAGTGAATCGTCTTCGTTCGATAAAAAACGAGCGCAAGATGAAAATGACCGACCGAATGGACGATGTCCTGCCGTCGCCGGGAAAGAACAGCCTCAACATTGAGACCTATTATCAGGAAGACACCTACTCGGAGCCGGACACGACGGACTACCTGAACACGCTGCTGGGCAATCGGGACGAGGAGGAGGACGCGGCCGTCTCCCAGCAGCAGATGAGGGACTCCTCCTCCTCCCAGCAGGAGGATCTGCCCCCGCCAATCGTAGTCAGCAATTGTGGCACCGTGCTGGTTGGAATTGCTGTTGCTGCCGTCATTGCCTTCTTTTTCCGGTTCTGAGTAGGGGAGCCGGTAACGAAAGTCGACTTGAATAAAGCATTTTTAACGGTCTAGTTCGCCTCTCTTCCTCTGCCAGCTACCGTACTCCCCCCAGCCCGAGAAGTCCAGATATCTGCTCCTCTTCAAATGGCCGGCCACTGGCGAGGGACTCGGGGGCTCTTGGTGGCCACGGAGGGTGAACGAGAAATCGAGCTCGTCTCGTTTTTTCAGACGGAACTTCTCCGCCGTCTCGAGCTGGTCTCGAATATTGTAATCAACTTCCGTCTCGTCTCGGCTCTGAAAATCTCCTGTGTCGCCTCGCCCCACTGGGGACCTGGATAATCCGAGCGTGAAACCGTTTCTTGCCATACAAAAGCCAATCGCCCGATACTACCGGGTGGCCCCAATTGTCCCAGGCTCATGGCTCGAAGGGAAGCCCGGCTCGGCTTAAAATGGCTAGCCATACTTCGCTTCCTATTTTGTATTTTATAAAAAGGAATGTACGGTACTTTTTTGATTCAAATGGTTAAAACTCACTATTGAACATCTGGCAGTGCATTGTTGGGTATCCAGTTGGCCCAGCTCGTCTTCAGGGTACTGTAGAGCCATTGCGGCCCCCTGGTTTCATATTCCTGCATTGTATGAGGTGCCATCGAATCACACGGTACTCCTTCATGATTTCCAACGGATAAATAGATTGGTGTGCTTGGGAAATATTTCAAAAGGGTATTCGTAATATTCTGGTAATTTGTCACAGTCAAATCTTCTGTATAATCCCAAACATCGTGTGCTTCAAAATCACCAGTAATTATTATGTAGTCTAACTGTAAAACAGGATGTATTATAATTTTTTAAAAGGAAAAAATCACGATTTCTGAAGGGAGTGGTCAAAAAAGTTAAAATCAGAACCGTGACCGCACTCGGAAGCAGAGTACCACAGAAAGTTTGATTTATCGCGTGGAAATGACTAAATTTACCAAATTTATATATCATTTTGAAGCTCTTGATCTTATGAAGCTAATGATATACAGAAAAAAAGGAATATCATATAAACAACAGAAGTTATTGGCCATTTTCTTCTTGCTATGGATTTTTAACAAAATTCGACTAAAGAGATGAAATACACAGCAGCATTTCATTTCTCCTTCTGACAACAAAATTTGGGAGATCAAGAGCTTTCGATTGATATGTAAATTACAACAATTTACTCATTTTTACTCAAGAAATTTGATCTTACTGGCTCGGACTCTATTCTGATTGAGATGAGACCACAATTCTTGATTTTCACTTTTTCCAGCCTCTCCTCTACGATAAAATCGAAGAAAACCATGGGTAAAACTTACATCAGTGTGTGTTTTTGATACATGATCCAAGAGAACCTCAAATGTTTCAAACGGCAGATCACAGGCATAATTCATACCCCATCGTTGGGCTGGCACATAAATTGGCTCTGTAATTATTTCCTTTTTTTAGTTTTTGTTCAAATTCAACCAATACAATAAAATTTTAAAATAACTAACTTCCTTTCTGCTCATCGGGATAATTCCTACAGCACAAAAAATCAAATCCAAAGACATCATCCATCTCACAATATGCCTCTGATCCGATGGTATACTGCCTATCGATGTGAATATCTGTCAAGTGGAGGAACCGATAGGTCGGCTTATTGTCCTAAAAGACTTATCTTCTTTTCTCAGAAGTTTTTGAATTTTACAGGGATAGTTGGCCACGGTTTGACTGATGGCTTATTTCCTGGAATTGTTATATTCCAGAGATCGTTGAGCGGATTCTCAGAATGCCCACAATCAGGAACAAAAGCTCCGCAGATTTCATCGGGGGTGAAGAGAGTCCGTTCTAGGACAAAAATGGCTTCACTCTAGAAATTATCCACAATTATTAACACAGAAATTAATTAAAACCATAAAAGAATCGGCTAAATGTTCGCATATGTAAGGAGAAGCGAAAAGTCGCAAGAAGTCACAAGTCTCGATGAAAAATTCAGCAATTTCTTGATCGGTTTTATTCTCTTTGATGAGAGATTGCATTCCATCGACGATGAGAGTACAACCCAAGCACGATGCCTTTCTATTCTCGGGCCGAAAGCTAATTCCTTTGACTTGCTTCATTAGCTGAATGGGGAGGCCTTTTTCTCATTTTGTCCCGAGTTACCTGGTATTTATTCAAACGCTTTCCATTTTGCTCGGTAAAATTTCTCCGTGGAATAACAGCCGAAGACGCGAGCGATATAAAAAGTAAGGCGAAATAGACCTTCGCCATAGTGGCTCCAAGAAACCTCAGTAGGTGTAAGCTCCACCGTGTAACAGGCAGGAGAGCGTGATAAGAAACCGTCATAAAAATATTTCCAGCTTCTAACGCCATGCTGCCTTTTCAAGGAAAAGCAAAACTAGAAAATACGTTCTAGTTGCCTGCTGTTTGGTCGTCCCTTCCTTTATCGCAATAAAGATAGGCTCGCCCTTCGCCCTGATGGCCCGGCCCCCCGTACAACTCTAGGTCCCGCATCTGGCAGTGCATTGTTCGGTATCCAGTTGGCCCAGCTCGTTTTCAGGGTACTGTAGAGCCATTGCGGCCCCCTGGTTTCATATTCCTGCATTGTATGAGGTGCCATAATTTGTTACGGTCAAATCTTCTGTATAATCCCAAACATCGTGTGCTTCAAAATCACCAGTAATTATTATATAGTCTAACTGTAAAACAGGGCGTATTATAACTTTTTAAAGGGAAAAAAGCACGATCTCCGAA
Organism: Oscheius dolichura; assembly: GCA_932521035.1. NCBI lineage: Eukaryota > Metazoa > Nematoda > Chromadorea > Rhabditida > Rhabditidae > Oscheius > Oscheius dolichura. The sequence goes on from OW051493.1 coordinate 7,870,391, forward strand.
GCGGAGTGGCCAAAACGTGAAAAGCAGAAAACGAGTACCACAGAAAGCTCGATTTATCGCGCGAAAATTAGTAAATTAACCAAATTTATATAACATTTTGAAGCTCTTGATCTCATCACCATGACCCATCTTCATCGAACTGTAAGATGGTGCTGATATTGTGCCATTCATTCCGGGTGGTCCAGCAACTGAAAGCCGTGTTGTAGAAATTAAAGCCAAATGTAACGTTACCTTGAGAACGTGAAGATGGTTGTCCAATGACCCCAACACTTGAAGTGCTACTCCTTGGTTGACCTATCACTCCAGCTGGAGGTGTTACGATAGTTGGAGGAGGAATTATTGATGTGGACGGCCGAACTACTTGAACAGGTGGAAGTCGTATTGTTTTGGGAAGTGTAGGAAGAGTTGGTTGCTACAATACGATAGATATTGCAAATTAAAACCGTCTTACAGAAAGTTCCAAATGAGATAACAGTACTTGGCCCTTTTTAACAACATCTGCTGCATTATCATATTCAATTTTTGTTTCCTTCATTATTTTGTCAAGCTCTTCAGAAACGGCCTTCCATTCAGCAAGATTTTTCTTCATGATATCCAGATCAGCTTGAGTATTATGAGCTCTGAACAAGCATAATAGGAGAAATAAAGCTAGATGTACCTTTTGAAACTTTTCTCAGCTTCGCTCATTCCAACATGAATTTCCTCCTGTACCTTTTCGAAGCGATGCTGACATAATTCGTACATCAAAGCAATTTGAGACGATTCAGCAGCTCTAGCTCTCTCAAGAACAACGTTCGTATTTCCAACAGCCTGTTTTCGTTCCCGTTCAGCTTTGTTTTCCTTCGTTCGTGCTTCCCGAAGTTTCTCTTCAAAGAGACCTTTTTCTCTCTCTCTATCAGCATCCTTTTCGGCATTCTCCGTTTCAAGACGACGAATAGTCTCCATATCGCGGTCTTTTTGCTTCTTCGCATTATTGCGATCTTCTGTGCTCTTCTTTTTTAGCTGATCTGCTTCTTTTCTTGCAGCTTTCAGTTTATCCTCCAGATCGAGTTTATCAGCAAGCAGCGAAGCGTTTTTAGTCCTATAAGAAAAAACATATATACCACACTAAAAAAATTACTCTTCTTGCTTCGCTTTTTTCTCAGCTTTCTTCGTCAAATTTCGAGCTTCTTTTAACTGCTGGGTAAGTTGTTCCAATTGCTGTTGGCATTGTTTTAGTTTGTTCTGTTCTTCCACCAACTGAGCATCTAACTGAAAAAAATGGTTGGTTAGATTTTAAGGTAAACTTACTTTCTTATTTTTCTCAACCTCCTGCTGATATGTGTGTCCAATCTTCTTAACAAGAGTTTCAGATTCAATTATTCGTTTTTCGCTGTCTTGTACTTGTTTTGTCTTGAAGCCCAGGCCACCGCTTTTGGTTTTCATTTGGAAAAGTGTACAGGCAACATCCAAACTCTTCCGAAGCTCATATTTTTGTTCAGCCAAAGTGCGGAAATAGTTGAACAATTGTGTGAGGAGGGTAACTAGGCCGATATTGCAGTCTTTCAGCTTCAGCACATTAGGAATTTTCTCTATAGCACCTATCTAAATAGAAAATGAGTAAAATAAAATCGTAACATACGCATATTTGAGCTTGTTCAGTGCGTAGAAGAGCTTCCAGTTTTTCGGCGAACATCTGAATAATAGAATGCGTAAACAAAATACCTCTAATGACGTGGAGACAGTTAATGAAGAACGTTATTAAAGCGGTACGAAAAAAAACATGTGTAAAGAAGATTTTATAGACTTCATCGATCAATTAAAACAATATTTAGAATCAACCAATGAGAATTTAAAATTATTAACACTAAATAACCACATTAACGGAAAGCGTAGCTTCGATACTTTCCTATCCGATGATCGAAAGAAGGAAAGCTATTGGTAGTAGGGAGGCAATCCGGATCTTCCATATTGAGACTGTTGGGTGATATTTGCACTTGATGGGCGCTGCCATCCAGGAGCATTTGCCCAATTCACGGACTGACTTTGTTGATTGTGACTGTTATACATCGTTCGATTAAGCGCCTAAAGATAGTTTTAAAACAGCAACAGTAAAGGAATACCTGAGCTGTAAAATCATCGGGATGATGTGTCCAGCTGTCCATTCCTAAAGAAGACTGCTGCGGTCTAGTGTGCTCCATACTACTAGAACGGAACACAGAAGCAGTGACGTTTTCCAGAGGGGAACTCCAATTCCAAAGAGACGAGGCAGGATTGATTGCGGCTGCTTGAGGTTGAACATGACTTTGTCCTGGCCCTGAATCACCATGACCCATCTTCATCGAACTGTAAGATGGTGCTGATATTGTGCCATTCATTCCGGGTGGTCCAGCAACTGAAAGCCGTGTTGTAGAAATTAAAGCCAAATGTAACGTTACCTTGAGAACGTGAAGACGGTTGTCCAATGACCCCCACACTTGAAGTGCTGCTCCTTGGTTGACCTATCACTCCAGCTGGAGGTGTCACGATAGTTGGAGGAGGAATTATTGATGTGGACGGCTGAACTACTTGAACAGGTGGAAGACGTATTGTTTTGGGAAGTGTAGGAAGAGTTGGTTGCTACAATACGATAGATATTGCAAATTAAAACCGTCTTACAGAAAGTTCCAAATGAGATAACAGTACTTGGCCCTTTTTAACAACATCTGCTGCATTATCATATTCAATTTTTGTTTCCTTCATTATTTTGTCAAGCTCTTCAGAAACGGCCTTCCATTCAGCAAGATTTTTCTTCATGATATCCTGATCAGCTTGAGTATTATGAGCTCTGAACAAGCATAATAGGAGAAATAAAGCTAGATGTACCTTTTGAAACTTTTCTCAGCTTCGCTCATTCCAACATGAATTTCCTCCTGTACCTTTTCGAAGCGATGCTGACATAATTCGTACATCAAAGCAATTTGAGACGATTCAGCAGCTCTAGCTCTCTCAAGAACAACGTTCGTATTTCCAACAGCCTGTTTTCGTTCCCGTTCAGCTTTGTTCTCCTTCGTTCGTGCTTCCCGAAGTTTCTCTTCAAAGAGACCTTTTTCTCTCTCTCTATCAGCATCCTTTTCGGCATTCTCCGTTTCAAGACGACGAATAGTCTCCAAATCGCGGTCTTTTTGCTTCTTCGCATTATTGCGATCTTCTGTGCTCTTCTTTTTTAGCTGATCTGCTTCTTTTTTTGCAGCTTTCAGTTTATCCTCCAGATCGAGTTTATCAGCAAGCAGCGAAGCGTTTTTAGTCCTATAAGAAAAAACATATATACCACACTAAAAAAATTACTCTTCTTGCTTCGCTTTTTTCTCAGCTTTCTTCGTCAAATTTCGAGCTTCTTTTAACTGCTGCGTAAGTTGGTCCAATTGCTGTTGGCATTGCTTCAGTTTGTTCTGTTCTTCCATCAACTGAGCATCTAACTGAAAAAAAAAATGTTTGGTTAGATTTTAAGGTAAACGTAACTTACTTTCTTATTTTTCTCAACCTCCTGCTGATATGTGTGTCCAATCTTCTTAACAAGAGTTTCGGATTCAATTATTCGTTTTTCGCTGTCTTGTACTTGTTTTGTCTTGAAGCCCAGACCACCGTTTTTGGTTTTCATTTGGAAAAGTGTACGGGCAACATCCAAGCTCTTCTGGAGCTCATATTTTTGTTCAGTCAAAGTGCGGAAATAGTTGAACAATTGTGTGAGGAGGGTAACTAAGCCGGTATTGTAGTCTTTCAGTTTCAACATATTTTGCAACTTTTCGGCTATCTATAAAAAGCAGGTGAAAATTGAAAAGAGTAAGCACTTACACAAATGTCAAACTTAGCTTGTCCCATATCTTTTACTAATTGTTCGACGCTCTTTTCACACTCCGACATCGGATACAAAACATTGTCGTAATCATCGGATCCCATGATTTGTTCAACGAAAGCAGCACAGTCTTGCTCAGGTTGCAAATTCTCCTTGCAAAGTTTTTTGGGATTTTTGTGGCCCTGAAAATAAAACATCAGATAAGCATACGAAAATAAAAAAGTTTGTTAGGCAACATGGCATGCAAGACCCACACTGGCGGCATCGTCAGCTAAATCCAGCTGAAAGTCTCCCGGAGGGATATCATGCTTTTGCATAACCTCGCTGATTCCGGCTTGAACAGCCCGAATACGGGCGATTTGCCGTTCGTTTTCCACAAGAAGTTTAGCAGCCAATTTATACTAGAACCCCAATAATAGTTTGGTGGGCTGCGATATTTACCTCATCTTTGAATGTATCAGAAATCAATTTCCTAAATTCCCTGCCAGCTTCAGCACATCTCCGGGAAGTTACGGCACAGAGACCGATTGTCAATCCACAAGCACTCAAATCCTGAAAAGAAAAAATTACGATTGACAACTTAGCTTAGTATCAAATTTTCGTAGCCACTTTCGAAAACCCTTTTTCTTGCAATATAGAGGAGCGGCACACAATGTTTATTAATTAATTAGACCACCTACTTTAGGAACATCTCCGAAATGCTCAATGCACCATTGATCGATCTTTTCATGGTCTTCAGGAGTAACCGAATGGCCAGCAGCAAGCTTTTTGAATAAGTCGGAGTTTTCATCAGCTATTTCTTCAGCAAAACGAGAAGCAACTTCATCTGGAGCGGATCCTGGTGAACCGGCGGGATGCTGAAAACAGATTATATAGTTAAACATCAAAGAAGAAATGAATATTTGGTCGCAAGAGTCTCAAATGTACTACATAATACACTATTCCAAATAACTGCATAAAAATCATCGCCTAGCGCACTTGTTTTAAGCATATTAACCACCTGATATTCTGGTGTACTTGCGCACTCGCTGACCAAATCGTCATCGTCAGTATTATGACTTGTGAAAATCAAATGCATCTGAAAATTACCTTCTTCTTGCTAACAAAGGTATTTTGTATCCGAATAAGAATTTTTAAACGAATAAAAAAACATACTCTTTCTCTACGAGGATTTGGCTGAGGTTGTGATTGTTGCTGAGATTGAGGCTGTGACGTCTGCTCTTCTCCAGTAAAGAGAGTTTGGCAGCCAATTTCTACCTTGTAATTAAGGGTTTCATCTAACGAGGAAGTTGAACCACGAAGAGATTCTTCTTGATCACTTACTGAACGAAACGATGAAGATTTAACTCCAACTCTAACATACGTTGATTTTCAATGGCTTCCTCATCCTCGTTGTAGTAGTCGGAATCGTCTTCGTCGTCACCGTCAACATCTTCATCAGTACTCAATTCCACTGCCCCATGCCTGCAATTTTAAATATGAGACAAGTTTAAAATAACAGAAACAAACACAAAATAAAAATTTTCTCCGTTGAAATTTAGACTTCTTTTCACAAAAATATTTTTAAACTTACGCAGGACAACATGTATCATAAGACTTGGAATTAAAAGCATCACTGCTTGTGTGTAAACTAAAATCAGTTTGATATTCAGATTGGTGCGAGTCTTCAGCATCTGTATCCGACATTGTGGAATATCGAGGTGAGGACGGCCAATATGCTGGAGAGATGTCCGACCTTTCACCTTCGCTTTCATTCTTCTTTTGGGTATCCCTATGATTTTTTACAATCAAATAAAGCAAACAATGTCAAAACATCAACGGAGAAAATCACATACAACAAGTGGTTTAATAAAAATAAAACCTACTGTTTAACGGCGTTTTCTTGCTTTTTCTTTTTTATCTGCTGCAAAGTTGTCTTGCGATCACGCTTGTTTGCTACAGCTTTTCCATTTTTCGATACGATTGTTTTTTGTGCACCAGTAAGAGCTTGTCTCAGAGATGTTGGCTTCAATGGTTCAGATGTCTTAGGCTGTCCACCATCTGAAACATGCTCTTACGGAGTCTATAAAGTTCGTACGATTTTCAATACGGCTGATACTATCAAGAACTTTCTTCTTGACCAGGCGTTGCTTTTGCTCTTCCAGTTTTGCTTTCATCTCTTCATCCTTATCTTTGCAAAACTTCAGTCCTTGGGCGTTAGCTTCAAGAGACAAGTCAATCATGCCGCGTGTCATCTGCATTTCGGCCAAGTTGTACCATTGATCAATAGCTTTCATAAATTCATCGCGACTCCTAAAAGTCAAGTTAACATGCGAATAGTGATCTATACGAAGTGTAAACATAAAAAGTAATATATACGTAATATATACGTGATATATACGAAGTGTAAACATAAAAAGTAGAAGCAAAACGGTGCTCGTTTTAAAAATAAACTTACATCAAATTTTTAGGCGGCTCCGCTTTTACCGTTATTTCTAAAGTTATTTTATCGTCCTTAATGTAGCCTTGATTTTCATCCAGAACATCCTAAAATATGTGTACAGTGACAGCAGGATAATATTCTTACAGCCCAAGTCATAAAGCAGGAGTATCCCCAATCGTTTTCTTTTGAAGTGTACATGTGACTAGTCTTCCGAACAAAATTTGTAACTCCTGATTTTTTGGACATAAGTCTCATTTCCGCATCAGCTTTGCATGACCAGGCACTGTAACTAATAATTTTAAAAAGGTTAACAAAGACAAATTATATACAAATAACACATATATGAGTTACTACAAATGATGTAGTACCCACTCGGAATACACTTTTTCCGGGCAACATTGTAGGAAGAATCCCATGCACTTCTGCTGTTTTTTCTGCACGACATGTTGTTTTGGCATAACCATTATTCGCCTGAACATGAAATATACAACTTACAAATATGAGCATACCATGGAACACCCTGAACCCGTTTGGGACCTGAGCACATTGTATCCGATAAGGTTGAAAATTTTCCAATAGTCATGACAATAGTTCCTTCGCCTAAAGTAGTTTGTAAACTTCAACAGCTAATCTTGTATTACTCGTATTTTCGCTAGTCCCTGTCTGTTGTTTATCTTTTGTACTAGGGCTTATGCTGGATGTCCCCCTTTGATCCCCAGCGTTCGACGACGGATCCATTCCGTTCAAGTCTGGCATATCTGAAAATCAATATTGTTAATGCAAACATGATAATTGATGAAATAAAATAGCATTCTTTGAAAGATTATTTACAGCGTTCAGCTTCATACAAAATCATGTAAAAATGAAATTCAAAAACAAACATTACCTTGAGAAAGGCTTGGCTCGGCAGGAGAGCAATTTGTATTGTAGGCACTCTCAGTTTGACAGCCAACGCTTACCACATCAACTTTTTTAGCAGCACTAAAGTACGATCTTGAGAAATAACAGTAAATAAATCATTACCTTTTGGCAGCCAATGCACCTCTCATGGACGCCGGCGATTTATGCATACGCAATCTATACTAGTCGTTTTTTCACGCGAATGGTCGCTGCAAAAGAATTTTTAGAAAAATGAGGGTCTATGAGAAAAAAATCAAAAAGAACATTGGAGATGAATGCATAACGCGTGCATATTATATGCAAAATGATTGAAGTGTAACTGATTCAATTTTACAAAAGATAAAGCAATAACAAGCTTCTCGAAGATGAATAGGTGTGTATACAAAGCCACTTATACAACTCGATAAGAAAATTAATTTTTACAATGTTTTTGATCAATAAATTGAATTTATCTATTTGTAAAGTCTACGGGCCTCTGAGAAAGAGTAAAGCATGAACATTTTTGAAGTCTGAAAACGGTGAAAACCTTATCGTGTGCGCTGCAGAGAGACGGAGGGGCGGCGCTGGACATACACGACTAACCAAACTAAAGGACTGCGTGAGGACGTCGCGTTGCGTTGCGGGACTATTGGCGGGATAAAAGAGAGCCCCTTCTTCTCTTTCCCTTTTCTCTTTTCTCTTTTGGAAGGCCCTTTTCATTGGACAAAATGGCAAAGAAGCCAAGTATCCTCGACAAAAATATGAGCAAAGGAAAAACTGAGGTGGGTAAATATTCCATTCTTCCCTCTTTAATTACAGATATTCTAGATCAGCCTTTCAACATATGCGCTTTTGTTCTCTGAAGTTGTCAAATATGCCCAGAGCAGATCGGAAAATGTTACGGATATTCATGAAAAGTAAGTGTTCGCAAAGTAGGGTTAGCTTTTTTTACAGGCTATCAAAATATGGAAAGTCTGTAGGAGTTAGGTTACTTGATGTCATAACTCTTCGGGAAAAAGGATATAAACGCGAAACAAAACATTTAGGTTAGTTGATAACCTGCATTATAGGATAGTTTTAGGAATGCTTATGTTTATCAAGTCAACAATATGGAAGAATATTTTTAATAAAGAAGCTGATAAATTGGAGAGATCAAATGACGATCCGGCCACATGTAAACACTAACTATTATCCAGTTATTCTTCTTTAGATTTATTGATTGAGAAAAGTCCTCTAGTTAATACATACATATCATCTAAAGGCTCTTTGAATTGTGCAGCATTTGTAGCAGGAATAATAGAAGCAATGTTGGAGGTATGATCTAAATTTAGAGCAGATATTTAATAAATGTTTTCAGGCAAGTAATTTTCCATGTAAAGTAACAGCCCATTGGCACGATGGAACAGCCTACGTAATCCAGTTCGATGAATCTGTTTTAGCCCGAGAGAATGCTCTGACCGAGAGTGGACGATGATCATATCCTGGAAGTCATGCCGGTTGTATGTAAATATTTTAAATAAATCGTGGTATAATTAATATCTTTGCCTATTATGCATTAGTTACATTATATGCTTGTTAGTTTACAGATATGTCTTTATAGTTTAGAGTAGTTTTAATGAAATACTTACGAAAAATATCAGCAATTCAAAGACTTTATGTGCGCTTTTCTAGTTCAACTTCAGGCAGCGTAAGTTACTTTTTTCATAATGTTTACTGTTGGTATACTTTAGTTTCAACCAAAGGTAATTGAAACTATACCAGCTACGATACATACTCATTTGTTCGGATCAACTCCTCCTAAAACAGCATGCCTACAAGAAATTGTACTGCAGCTTCCACAATTAAAAGGAAAAAATATTGTAGAGCACTTTAGGTTTAATTAATAACGTAAAGTGATGTTCATATTCTGCTTTACAGAACGATTGCCAAAGAACAGGGTCGTCCGTATCTCGATTGGTTAGATCAAGCAGCTGGGCAGTTTAATTATGATTTTGTGAAAGATAATGACGGAAAGATTTCAAATTGGGTAGACCGGCTTGTCTCTAACAGCCATACTTCCGTAGTCAGTTATAATACCACTACCTTTATTAATTTCATCATATAATCTAGAAGTTTCGACCTCCTGACAAAGTTGAATGGCAATTACAACCTGGATGGACTCGTTACTCCCACGAAGACGGATCAGCTCGCCAGGTTCCGTATCCAGAAGAAGATGTTCTCTTTTTTGACGTTGAAGTATGTGTTCAAGATGGCCTTTTGCCAACAATGGCTGTTGCACTTTCCGATAAAGCATGGTGCTTTCTGTGAATTATTTATATTTACATTTCTTCTTTAGGTATGGTTGGTGTAGTAATCGGTTAGTTCAAGGCGGAGATTTGCCCATAGATGGCGCCAGTACAGAATATCTAATACCGTTAGGAGGTTGTAATTTCGTTTGGAGCTTGATAAACCACTCCTTATAGATCCGCGTCATCCTCGTCTAGCTATTGGTCACAATGTTGGATATGATCGTGTACGTGTTAAAGAATGTTATGATAGAGAGGTAAGTATTTTAATAATAATAATTGCGTGTTTCTCAGGGTCATCAGTTACGTTTTATGGATACAATGTCAATGAGCGTTTCTATGTTTGGAATGGCAGATCACCAGACAACTACATTTAGCGCAGACAGTTTCGACGAAACCATTGAAGATACACCAGATCCCAAATATAAATACGTAGGATTGGTGAAGTTTTGTTCATTTTAAATTTTAGAAAGAGAAACGCGGATGGGAGAAAGAGTGGAAAAAAAGAGTAACAAAAAACGGCCTTAAAGACGTCACAAATTTTCTATTTGGCATTGAAATGGAGAAAGAGACGAGAAACTACTTTACTAAAGATTCTATCGAAGTTATTCAAGAGCGCTTTCAAGCATGCTTTTATTTTATTTAGTTGCATTTATTTATAGGAGCTTATGTGTTATTGCGCAATGGATAATTTAGCTACGGCGCTTATCTACTCTAAAATGTGGCCAATGTTCAAATCTAGGTAGTAATACTGAATATTCTAACAAGTTTGTCTAGATTTCCTGAAGACATCACATCCTTCGGAATGCTTCAGATGGGAAATGTTTATCTTCCAATAAACCGTCACTGGCGCGAATTCTACAATGTAATATTTAATGAATAATGATCACCAATAATTTTAGAAAAACAATGAAGACAACGATAATTCAAAACAGCAAGACGCAGTTTGGAATTTATTAGAAGTTGCTCAGGCAGTTCTCAAATTACAGTATTATTCTAAATGTTCTAATGAATAACTTTTTAAAGAGAAGACGAAAGATTCCTCGCAGATGATCTTTGGATGTGGGAACATACTGACAAGAAATGGTTCCGTCAACTGTTTAAAAAGACAAAAACAATGGAATTTGTTCTCGAAAATGGCGTCAAATTTGCTTCCGCTGACGGTAATTCATTTTTAATTGTATCACCTCAATTCCATATAGATGTCGTTACTAAAAGTCAGCTGGTTCCAAGCCTTTTCGGTCTCATCTATAATAATCATCCCCTTTACCTCCTGTCAGGCCACGGCTGGGGTTATTTAGCTCCAATGGATAGAAACAAATCAGGTAATAATAATTGAGAATTTAACAAGTGTCTTTTTAGCAAAAGAAACCCTTGAAAGGGCAGTCAGTGAAAAGACAACCATCGATAAACCAGGTATTATTAAATTGAAATTGAAATTACGTTTTTTTAAGCAAAAGAAACTACTAGAAAGAAGAAACCCGTTGACAAACCAGGTAGTAATACTTCAACATTTAAACTATGTTTAGCAAAAGAAATCATTGAAAAGTTTGCTGGAATTAATATCAAAGCGTTGGAAAAGCAAATAAAAGAATTTATGGACGATTACGGAGCAACAACTCTTCCTGAAAAAGTAGATGTTAGAATGGAGGAATTGAATTGTGATTTTTACAAAATACCTCATCCAGTATGGTTTCGGTTGTATTTTTTACTTACTTTTATATTTGAAGGAAGGCACTAGTGCTAATGTGGGCAGTGTGATGTCCAAAGGTTTTTATAAAAAATTCGAAGAAGGAATTATTCGGCCAACCCGTTTTCAATCACAATTTCATGACCTGTTTGGTTCTTCTAAGAGGACGAAACATTGGACAAATTATAGGTTAGCAATTTGGTTGTATTGCATTATGTACAAGTTTTAGAAAACGTTTCGAAGAAGAAATAGATGTTTATTATGACAAGGAGAAAAATATTGGAGCGATAGCACCAGCCATAAGACCAGCAGGTACAATTTCTAGGCGAAGTGTCCACAAGCTTTGGGTCACATTGACCAATGATACGGTATTGTTTTCATGTCTCTGTCCATGGTTTAAATTTAGGGAGAAAAAGAAATTGGAAAAGGCATCAAAACAATGGTACAGGCTCATGATGGTATGCGAATTGTTGGAGCCGATGTGGATTCTCAAGAGCAATGGTTGGCAGCTGTTTATGGAGATGCGAGCGTGGCTCAAATTTATCGTAATCAGAAGGCCTTCATACCTGATTTTCTTTTAATTTTTAGCTGAAGAAGAACGTCTTCCCGGTATTACACCTTTCAGTAACATGATGTTAGCTGGCAGTAAAAGCGATGGTTCTGATCTTCATTCGGTTGTAGCTCGTGAGCTGAAAATTAGTCGAAATGAAGCCAAGACACTAAACTATGCTCGTCTTTATGGATCTGGTGAAAGACACGCAGTAAAGATGCTGATGAGATCGCTTAGTAGTGAAGCAGCAAAACAGGTTGCAGCAAACTTGTTTGCGCTTACTAAAGGACTTGTGTTAAAGTAAGAATTTATTACTTTCTGCTAATAAATATTCAGATGCCGACAACTTTCGGATGAAGCGGTCCCTATTTTTTGTGAGTACGAAGATGAAGTAGGAGAACAAGTAAAGACCGTTATTCAAGGGAATATATATCTTCCAGCATATGATACAGAATACGGGTATGCTGCTATTGTTTTGCTCTAAATTTCAGTTATCTATAGAAAACAAGTTTTTGATTTTGAAGATTGGGTTCTCAAGAAACTTCTACAGCAGAATTACAAAGTTTCTGAGAGTACTGTAACTCTCCTATATAAAGATATCACAAAGGTCGAAAAACATTATTTCAATGGATAGTCGGTGGATTTTTCAAACGGTTAATTACAATTATTACAGTGAAACGGCCACCTTTAACTTTTTGGAAGAAGAGGCTAAGAAGGATATTCTCCGCACTCCAGTATTAAATTGTCAGATGACAGACGCCTTATCTGCTTTACCTCCAGATACTCCGGATAGAGACGTGTATGCAAAAAAATTCAAAAGATCTGTTATGAACTGGGTTAGTTCTAAACAATTTTATCCGAAAAACAAGCCTTCTTTCAGATTGTACAGTCATCTGCTGTTGACTTTCTGCACCTTTTACTTCTTTCAATGGACTGGCTATGTAAGGAATATAAAATTCCCGCACGTTTTGTCATTTCTATTCACGATGAAGTCAGTTTTATTATATTTTTGCAGCAAAATTTCCTCCAGGTGCGGTATCAATGCAAGGAAGAAGATGCTCCTCGCGTAGCACTTGCACTAATGATAAGCCATCTATACGTTCGCTCATTTATCTCACAACGCGTAGGATTTCGACAACTACCTATGGTTTGTCGTATGATTTGGCTTCTCTAATCTTGAAACAATTTAGTCGGTAGCATTCTTCTCTCAAGTAGATTGTGACACGGTATTGAGGAAGGAAACTGATACACCGGTCAAAAATCCCGATGGAACGATGGTTGAAAATGGAGTAGCTTGGAATATTAACGATCTCATTAAAATCACCGGTGGATCTCTTGAATAGATTTCCTAGTATTTATACGTTGTCATTTTTATGCGGGTATTTGATATTTTCAGACAATTTTATTTATTTGTAGAATAATATTGTATTAGTAGCGTCGTAGTATTGTAAAGTATTTTTGTATCAAAATCACCAGTGTTTCAATCTTTTCCTGATATGGGACGCCACAGAAATTTTCACTACTTGGGTAAACTGATTAGAGGCTTTTTTGTTGTTTTCCTTTTGAAAGGGCCGCTAAAGAATGGCTTAGTTTTGCTTGTACTAGGAAGGCGGCTCAAACACAAAGAAGAAAAATACCATACAACATTCTACAGTAGGCCGTCTACTTGTGTAAGCGTACGACGGGACAAAAAGCTTTCCTTCTCATGAGCTAGAAAATGTGCATAATATCGCCTCAAAAAGGATTTTATGCTCTTTTCCTAACACAATGATCGGACAGCAGTGTAGTCGATAGACAGGAGCAGAAGATGACGTTGAAAAAGTACGAGATATAGACTGCCGGGACACAGTACAAGAGGGCGGTTTTATGCATAGGCTATCTTATCAGACAGCCACAGCGACCGAGGGGAACTCGAGTCAACAGGCAGCTCTTATCGGTGGGGCCGGTGCACTATTCAACATCCAAAAGAAACATTCGGGAGGACAAGGACGCTTATTATTTTATTTTTAGAGAAAGAATGAAGTACCAATTGCAAGCGAAGGAAGGAAAGACATCTGTATTGCAAAGAGGTCGTCAAAAAATAAACGGAGTCTGTTCGGTTGCGAGGATCTGTGGAATGAAGCCGGAACAACGGTGGCTATCAGCATCTGATGAAAAATCGGAATCAGCCATCTTCCACACAAGTGCAACAATGGAACTAATGAAATTGCTTATCAGCTCTTCTCTAAATGAGCTGTCTCCGTCGAATAATATTGATTTCATAGTGGCACGGTTTACAGTTTTAGAAAACGAAGCAAAAAATACAAATTTTATGGTGTCGGGCTTTCACGTTTCAAGGCTGTTGCTGCACTGAAGCTGGGACGAATGTGATTCATAAAACCAAACATTTCAACTTCCTCAATCGAGAAATGAAAATCTCTTCCATGAATGAAAATTTATACACCTATAAAACAGTTAAAAGAATACCCGAATATTATGTATCATGGCAAAATACTTATTATTTTCTAATTATACAGTTAATTATTATGATCATTCCGACGGTATGGATCCTTTATAATTAGATGTTTCTATGCGATCCACTAGACCAAAAGCGACGGCTTCTTTCGCACTCATAAAGCGATCCCGATCCAATGTGGCATTGATAGTCTAGAAGTGAAAAAATTTGTTAGCGAAAAATTGCACCGACCTCATACGATTGCCCAGTGTGATGAACGTATATTTCATTGGTGCGCTTTTTCAAGCGGGTAATTTCCTCTGCACGAATAATGATATCGGAGCAAGTACCCTAAATAGTTTAAATAAGAGATGAATACATCGTGTTTGCGCTATCTGTGCTCTATGACATTCGTACTAATTAATGCGCCTCGGCGTGCATACATGTCCTATGCCGTTGTGCGATCTGTTTGACCGGGCATTTACAGCCGCCGATAAGGAGCTGAGCAGTCGCGAAAAGGTTCAATGCTCTTGATATAAAAGGGAAAGCCACTCGGCAATGTTTTAGACCTTCTAATAAAAAATTACCTGTGCTCCTCCACTCGGTTGGTGTACCATAATTCGGGAATTTGGCAACGCTATACGGTTTCCCTTAGAGCCAGCTGTTAAAAGAAGTGATCCCATTGAAGAGGCTTGGCCAACGCACCAGGTGTGCACAGGAGCACCGATAATTTGCATAGTATCGTAAATAGCCAAACCAGCGGTTACACTTCCACCTGTAACGCAGCATTCGATTTCTCATTAATACTGAAATCTCAAATTCTAATAAAATCATACCCGGAGAGTTAATATAAAAATGAATGGGCTTCTTGCTACTGTCGCTTTGAAGAAATAGCAATTGAGCTATAATTGCAGATGCAATGTGATCATCAACCTCAAAATATATGTAATGAAAACGATAAGAAAGACTTACTGGTGTCATAAGACAAACTATCCTTTCTTTTAAAAGACGACTATAAATATCATATGATCGTTCTCCTCGTCCTTCATTTTCGATAACAAAAGGAATGATCATAGACGGTCTAGTGGTGGAAAAAGTTCTCTGAAGAGATCGCAGAGCTGTCAGAGAACGAAGCCACATGGTTTCACCTAAACAATCATTTCAAACATTCTAAAAAAAGAAAACATCCACTAAGAGCTTGTTCTGTAAAACGCGTAGATAAATGTAGAACAACAAACTGTTACACAGAAGAGAACAAAAATACTAGTTTCTTTTATTATATACTACATTAAACATATCACATAAGCCTGTCCAAAATAAAGTGATCTATTATGTTACATGTTTGGAATATAAAAAGTGGAATGATGTCGTAATCACGGCTAAGAACTTCTCCGCTGTTATGGAGAATGCACGAATGTAAAAGCACGGAGACGAGTTTATCGGAAGTCTTCGGGATTGAACATTCCACGAGCTCTATTTAGAATACTGTCCTGAAAGTGAATAATGATCAAATGTAATCTACAGCGATCAGAAAGAGCATCTGCAGCACGAGCAAATATAACGAACCTTTGATGGATCATATGGCGCTTCTTTGCTAGGAATTTCCAAAACAGCGGGAATTGATTGAGTGTGCTGGTCGACCTGCAATACTTATTTAGATCAAATTCTCAAATAACCAAGTCAAATAAGATACAATCGATAGTATTAAGATGCTTCAAGATAAAAACTTACGGCATATCTGATCATTTCAGCAATATGTTGGTTAATAAGTATAATAGCGATATCGTCTCTGGCGCACAAAGTCTTGAAAGCCTCCTCAATTTCTTGTACTCCTGTGGATTTGTCTACAATAAGGTAATTTGGCTTCCGGGCCTGAAACAAGCAATTTGAAAATGAATAAAAATAGAGAGCTTACTTTATTCAATTCACCTACTCCTCCAAGAAGAAAACCCACAACAGTATCCTCATCTCCAATAACGGCCAGGATCTTTCCTTTAGCAACTGATGCCATCTAAATCACAAATATAACAAATGAAGAGTTATTTTCTATAGTAAAACACATGGAAAAGAATATAAATCTTGTGACCAAAAATGTAAGTTGGAGTCGAAAACCAGCAGGCGCGCTGAGACCGAGGCCTGAAAAGCATGCAGCAAATGCAAATCTTCTGTGTTGTCCTGATCAAAGCTAGAATAATACACAATGAGCCACAAATTAGTAAAGTATCAAATGGAATGCATACAATTAGAAGAAATCAAGATGAGCAAAATGGAATAGCACTTCCAGTACTGCGAGCGCGATGAGTAACCGGTAAATTATGCGGAAGTGTACTTGAGAAAATGCTTTTTTTGCTTTGTACAATCGCACTTGTTATCCAAAAATAGCCTCGTTTCCTTTTTTACACACCAAAAGAGACGTGTTTCCTTCCGTGTTGAACTTCCTAAGCCCTCCACTCTACTATTATTCTATGATAACGTTATGCGTCAGTGTTTTCACCATTCTCAACTGTATAAAATACTAGTGATAGATTCTAATGACTGTCGTAAGCAATGTTTCGTTTCCTCCTCTTGATCTCCCTTCCTCTTCTTTCTCTTTCCGCTTCAGAGGTATGCGTAGCTTTAGCGTATCGAAGACAAACACTTCAGGAGAAAACAGAAGTTACTCTTTTGCAAGAGCAAATCGCCAACGATTTTCACATCCCCTTGCCACATCTTATCGACTCCTATGGAGTGTTCAGAAAATTCAAATGTGCTCTTTGTAAAGACATCATTCGCGACAAATGGACTTTCATTGCTGGAGAAATCGTAATTTTCCCCTCTAAAAATTCAGCATAAAATACAAATGACAGAATGTGAATGCTCCCTTCTTCACGGATTGGTGTTCCATCATTTTTAGAATCTTCCGAGTGGACTGGCTAGGGAAGGACATATGCAGCGGTGTTTGGCAGGTATGACAAGAAATGATTCTCCTGGAATTCCAATTACTCTTCTTTCTTTTTGAATAATATTCTCCGTTTGGTTTAGAAATCTGTCGACAAGCTGGTCCACCACATTTTGGAGACAAAAGAAAACAAGGCGCAGTCCTTCTGCTCCCACATCTTCTTATGTCCTCGACATCCGGCCAATTCCACGCTCTCCACTACCGTTCGCCCTTCTCAATAACTCCCCAAATAAAATTATCTTTATTTCCATTGTAGATTAGTAATAAGTGGAGCCATTTCAAGTCGCTGTGTCCGAAGAGATAAACCCGAAGGCAGATCCTGTGTAAGGATGGATTCAAGAGACGTTCCTTCCTAAAAACTCCACTTTTTTGTTACAATTAATGCCATTTGCAAGTTGTCCACTTTTTCTCATAATTTTGATAGGAAATTGATTTTGCATGAGGCAGTAACTTACCTTGAACGCTTTGACTGCTGGATTTTCTTGAAATGAAGCTCTATCGCTGTACTTCCTCAAAATAACATAAAGCCCATCAACATCTAAATTTATTTTTATCAGGATCGGGAATTATTCCTTACCAAAAATAAAAAATAACAAAAGAAGGAGAAGCGACTGTCCAATACGAAGAAAAATCATCAGAGAGCTCAAAAAAAATACGGCTATAAGATATAGACGACTACTATTTGTGAAGTAAGCAGCTGTATATAAATAGAAAACGGTGTTAATGAACGGGAGGCGAGGGCGAGGTAAGTGGCTTCGTTTTGTATTAGCGAAAGCGGAACCCTCTTTTGGTACAGAGATAACGTGTATGGAAGGATAGAGATACATTTCATAGATATATTTGTTTTTCAATTATATCAGACAATAAAAATCAAATTTATAAAGTTATATTTGATTGCCTAACAAAAAAAGAAGAGGCACGCCAGTCTAAAGAGAAGGAGCCGCCCCGACGAGTGGTGAATCTCAATAAGGCTGTCTATTTCTGTGATATTCAAATGAAATTCTTCAAATTCCACTTCACAAAATATCTCATAATTCCTATAATATAAAGAAAACGAGCTACTAGAGGGAGAGAACGGGAAGATGAAAGATGAAAATTGACCGGGCCCGTTATCTCATTAGCCCTGGACCCTACTCCCTCGCCTATAATAGTCCCCCAGAGAGGGATGTGTTGATTTCCAAGAATTATTTATAGAAATGGCTGGCTAAAATGAATGACTGAGTATTTCCCATAATTTTCGGTGGTGAACTTTAGGAATTGGTCATTTATCAGCTCATAGGAATAATTATTGGAAAGGGAGGACGGGTTGAACGGGTCAGGTGAACTTTACCACAAAGAGCAGAACAGCTGAACTTCCTGTTTACAAGGTGGCTTGGACTATTCTCTAGAATACAAATAGCGGCTACTCTTGTGGATTCATGTGGAGGAATACGAAACTACAAGAAAGAAGTGGTCACGCGTCCTAGCTAAATCTATTACCGGGTTTGACCTGGAACTTCCAAGCTGAAGTAAGAGGAACTTCATTAACATTTCTACAAATTCTAAAAGAGCATATTCAGCGGGATCTGAACTTGTAACTTGTTGAAAGAAATCTTGATTCCAAGCCTGGGAAAGTTTACGGCTTCCTGGACCTTTTTTTGAATTTTCGGCTAAGCTCCCGCGGAGCACCACAAAAATCGCGAATATCACGGAGCTCGCTGAACGGTTCGATCGCTTTACTCGAAAAAGAAAAGTTGTAAGTTTTACCGAGATCTATCGACTGGTATAAAAAATAGAGCGCTGTGGTAAAATCTAGTTTTCACTTTTTTTTTCTCCTACGGATACCCGATTACTCGAGCGCTGGAGCCCATAGAGCCTCTATAACATAAATATACAAAGATGTGTCAATTTTGTAGCTCTTTTGACTAAAGACGAACCTCCTGCCGAGGTTATACGGGTGCAGGGGATCGGACTATCGAGGGCTGAGCCACAGACTCCCGTTCCTAGTCGGATTCCCCGCTTATTCGGCCCTTTGGGGTTCAACTCCCCCATAATGGGTCTTGTATGGAAATTCTTCTGAATAAAAATTGCTCTCTGCCCTCTTCTGCCTGTCCCTAGATTGGATAACCCCCTCACCCCGGGAGGAGGCGATAATCTTCTTCTTTTTTTTCGCTGTTGTTAATTTGGAGCAAGCTTATCCCATCCAATCATAGTCTCTAATCTAATGACATTCCATTTTTACGTATTAAAAGAGGAAAAAAACGATGTAGGCGATGTAATAAAGGGAGAGAGCCAATAAAGTGACATTTGCATTTTTCATTCATCTGCTGATATAGATAGACACACAATATTTGACGGATAGAAAAGAATGAGAGAACCAGAAAAAAGAAGAGAAGAGATAAACGAAAACCCGTGTGGATTGCCCCGTTTTGGAGACCCGGAAAGGCTAGAAAAAAGAGAACAAAAGAAGAAGAAGAAGAAGAAGAGACCTAGAGGGGATATGGGGAGGAATCAGAAGGGATAGCGGGTATATCTCCACCGGTGGGTCAGGGGGAATTGTCTCTTTCTTGTATTCGGCGAGAAGGAGTCCGGCAGATCGGGAGACGGCACCACTTTCGGCTGCTGCTGGGCCAGGTCTAATATTGTCGAAGAGCCCTGGAAGTTTTGACGTTATTTTGGAAGAAATCGAGTTAAAATGCTGTATTCCTCTTTCATGTTTATCCAAATTCATGTTTTTCCGACTTTTGTTAGTACCCAAAAATGGTCTTTCCTAGCTTTTGAATCCAAGAGTTTCCTTGCGCCGCCACACCCGTAGAAACTCGGCAGCAGAAGGCATTGACTTATCGCAACGCGCAATACAAGACGATTTAGCTGCCGAGATTTTTACGGGTAGGGCGGCAGAGGGCCGCCGAGACCTGGCAGGCAGAGAGTAGGCAAAAAAAAAACTATTGTTAGCAAATCGGAGTGTATAAAAACATTTATGCGTTAATCAAAAGTGTTTAAAAATGAATTCTTCTTCGTTTCTTTATTCTTTTGAGTATGAATACTGTAAAATTAGTTCAGAGTGCCCATAATTACAGTAACCTCTCTAGGAGAGCGGATTTTCTCTATTTTTGCTAAAATTATGGTCATTTTCATTCTTTCTGGATATATATTAGGATACATTTCACCATATTCTCTGTTGAAATATCAGAAAACAGAATTTGTGGCTACAGTAAGACCCGGGAAAATAAAAATAACGGTTAGAACTCACCCTCCATCCTGATATCACTGGATTCTGTTGAAAATTATCATGATGAAAAAATAATGGCCTAACGAAGAACATAGAACACGTTACTGAAATATTCTCCCGATTAAATTGCCAACAAAATATAATGTCGAACCTTGGAGAATACAAATAGCCAGGAAGAGGAATAGCGTCCTTGGCAGCGAACTCAGCTGCATCAGGCGGATCTTTCCTTTTTCCACACGCTCTTCTGAAAATATTCTCTATTTTGGGAAGTATACAAGGCAATAAAAGAGAGAAGGAACTGTAGTATCCCATGAAAAGGGGGTGACGTGGGCCGGAAGAAGAGCACCCACGTTTACTTGGTCGTTGTATAGTTAAGAATGAATTAGTTAATCCAATAAACGAGGAGGAAGACGAGAAGAAGCCGATGAGTATATGAACAAAAGGGCAGAAAGTGTACGGAGATCAGAGGAATAAGAGAGCAAAAAAAACAGAAAACAAGGGTGGAGGGGAGAAAATGACTGGAGACGACGTCGTGGGGGGCAGAACAAGAGTTCTTCGACCTCAAGAGCAAATTTTACCCCACTCAAGCACTTGTCGGACTAATTCTAGCCTCAAATGGGGTAAAATTTGCCTCAGTTTGGTATAAAAGCTCTAAACCTTGGGGTAATTGGGGAACAACTCTCGAAAAATGGGTAAGGAGTGGCGAGAGCCGTCTCTTCCCTGTTAGAAAAAGGATTTGGTGGAAATCGCTGGTTTTCCCTAGTACTGTAACCTTTCTTCTGTCTAATCCTGCTAGAAATCGGTCATCGGAGATAAAAGAAAGGGGAAAATAAGGTAGGAAAGTCAGATCTTCCAAAGCAGCTGAATAAAATGGGCTAGGTCTCAAAATGTCTATAACTGTGCTACAAAATGACGGCCAGAGCCTCGCAGGACAACTTTTATGGTTTTGACCTCCATATTTGGGAAAAAAAATATGAAAAGCGATATGAAACAGATCAATTTGACCTTCTTTTCGATATAAAATTACCAAGAATGGGCTAAATCTCCCTCTAGAAGAGATCGAAAGTTTAGTCAGCCCGCCTTACAGGCTCCGTCCTCGATGTCCGATCCCTTGCACACGTAAAGTCTCGGCAAGAGAAAGATATAAAGGCTTCACAGTTTTGTAACAGCTGATCCTACTACCGAAACTTTACGGGTGCAAGGGATCAGACTATCCGAGGACCGAGTCATTTTCTAGGCTTTCCTATTGGAAGGGGGAGTCTCGTCAATTTCTATAACCTATTTAGAGAATAAAAGGTATATCTATGTCATATTAATTGTGATGTTTTTCTCGTATAGAAACCAAATTTAGAGTTTAAAAAGAACCTGATTACTCGCCGCGGGGGGTGGAATGACCGGGGTGACGTTGTGCGATTCTATGACCTGACGTAAAAAAGAGAAGTGCTGCGGACTTCTCCAGATGCTTCTTCTTCTTTAAATAGTAAAAACATTGGCTTTAATAGGGCTTGATTTGATTAGTGATTAATGCAGATGGGGTGAACCCCCGCAAACCAATAAGATTATGGGGCCTCCCCTCCTCTTGTATAGAAGGAAGGAGGAGGAGGAAGCTGGTAGGGAATTCCAATGAGAAGACCAGGGGGCAGATGACACAACCGGGGAGGGGCTAATTGTTATATTTTGGGAACTAAATATAGCCAGGGAAGGGGGGCCAGAGGTTTCCTGGAAAAATTAGAAGAAGACACCAGTCGGAAAGAAGAGGGGGTCTGTTTCCTTGATCCCCTCCCAGATGACCTCACAGTCTTCTTCCCGCCTTTTTTCTTCTTATTCTTTTTGCAAACTACGTCATAAGGGCAAAAAGAAAATTTAAGCCTATTCACCGTCAAAGCAACCTCATAGAGTGATTATGAGCACTCTGCACACATGGGCCGAGATGTTCCTGGTCAGGAGAGACAGACTGGGAAGAGAGCAGGCGGGGACAGGAATTATCGGACACTAATAGAACTATTTGTGACTGTTTTTGGGGTGTAAGCCGGAAACCCTTGTGAAATAGCTATATCATTACAAATCTGCAGGGTATTGTTCTTTTGGTATTGGGGGAGGCGGACCACTTCCGGTACCCGATAGTCCGACACTCCTGCACCCGTAAAATCTCGACAAGACAAAGGTATATAGAGGCGTCGCAGTTTTGTAATTATTTTGAGTAAAGATGAGCAGACTGCGAGATTTTACGGGTGCAGGGGATCGGACCGAGTCACAACTTCCAACGGTCGCGGGGTTTGGGACAAGAAAGAGAAAGATGACTGACGTTTTACCGGATACAGAATCCAATTGAACCTGCTAAACACTTGGGAAGATTTCGGAGGTAAAACTCTTAAAGTTTCCTCTGAAATGAGAAAATGACCAGCTCTTGGCTGTCTTCAAATCGGAGGAGGTTGGGAGCTCCAATTTACCATTGACGGAAAATGTTGGGGCAGGGAACCCAGAGGTTACAGTAACCCTGGAATAGTCTACGACATTTTTTGACTCCACAGGCCAAGATAATGAACTTGTGGCTTGTGGTCTAAAGCCTGTCCCAAGATCCGAAATAAGAAAAGAATTTGTACACTTTCTTTAGAGACAGCGCGACAGATCTAAAAATGGAATGACAAGAGCGATAGTCAGGAAAATCTCTGAAGTTTGATGCTGTCCCCCCAGATCCACCTGGATAAGCTGGCTATTTAGAGGGAAGAGCAGTGGCTGCCACCATGTGGGAGGTCTTATCCTTTGGAGGAGGATTTATAGAAATAAAGGGAGTATAAAACATTGAGATCAACTGGGCAATAAGGCGATAAAAGGAGGTTCAGTCAAATCCAACTGACCAGGAGAGAGGAGGCGGTGTTCCCGGCGGGGTCTTCCCCGTCCTTCTGATGATTAGATGACGGCATTTGCCAAGTCCAAAGTGATATAAAGGACTACAGGAAGAGATTGAAAAAACGAAAATAGAGGTTGTTTTCCATCTGAAGATCGCTTCCGTTCCTAGAGGAAGAGGAAGCGGCAACCAGGAGGACAACTGACCCGAGGATGGCATCAGTGACAAAAAAGAAGACACTACTCCTTCCGTCAGTCTCGCTGATCTCTATTTAAACTGGGGAGAAAAGAAGATCAGGCGGGATGGAGGTGATGTGAGAAGGGGCACTCCCTCTCTTCAGCTCTCTTCCGGCTCAAGCCTCGTACCCGAAAACACAGGAAGTAAGACTGCTCCAGATGGTCTCGCCGCGACGCTTTTCCTCTTTTTTCAGTGAACGAGCAAAGTCTATTTATATTCCTCTCGAGAGGAGATGAAGTGAGGGGAGGTCAGAGAATCGCCGCCCCTCTCTATTATCTATCTGCTTTTTATTCAGTACAGAGGTGAAGTCATGTGTATCTTTGAAAAAAGGAGATGTTTTCATTAGTCACGGTTTTAGAAAAGGGAGAAGATGAAGGGATGGAGGAAGAAAGGAAGACGAGAAGGAAGGGGGATCCGAGCTTATCACAGATGTTTTATAAACAAGAAATATTGGAAATTTGAGCCTGTATTGTCCTCTCTTTACTTGAAAAATTCTGAAGGTTAGAGCAATTTGAACGGGAGCCCTTACTGGGAGAAGACGGTTTACAGTAACCCGCCCCCAAAATTGGGGAAACAAATGTTGGAATGCCCTAAAAATAGAAGGAAAAGTTGATGTTCACAAGGTTCCACCCCCGGAAATACAATCAAAAATTCAAGTTGTTTTTACTCCATGGGGGAGATGATTAGTTAGCAGCTTACAGTAAACAAACGCTTCTCTGCAAATGTTGGCGAAGGTCAATTCCGGGAGAGATTCAACGCCTCCGCATCACATTTAACATTTAGTAAAGACACATGGGAAAAATAGAAAAAAAAGACCTTTGACTTGGCTCCGTCCCGCTAAAAATGGCTTGAAATATGAGCCGGAGACGACCGGGTTTTCCGGTGGTCTTAACGCGAAGAAGCTGACAGGACCTCAGGTAGGAAGACAAGGACGCCATGTCTCCAAACTATTGTCTCTAACAGAGCCGGAACATGGACAAAACGCCAATTTTTCTGGCGCGAAATGGCGTCAAATGGCGTAAAATGACGTAGCCCTCTGTATCTCGGTTGTTTCTGGGCCATTTTCGCTGATTCAGAAACCAGGATAGAGAGCACTTCCCGACGAATCTAACGCACTTTGTTTGAGCTCGATCGCCCCTACAGAAAATTCAGGAGCCTCACAATGGCGCGCCTGGCGTTCTGCCCATGTATGGGGGGCCTAAAATGGTTGAGGAAGTCTCGAAAAGAAATGGAACTCTTCAAAATTTTAATGAAATCCCTTCTAGGACACGAACCGATGGCTTTCTTACTGGGAGGCTTTCCTGACAGGTTCATAATCCGATCCCCCCGAGGGGTGATGAGAAAAGTTGGAACCACAAGACGGAGACGAGTGTCGCCAAGGAAGTAAGTGCTCTTCCTGGATCAGAAACAAAAGTAATACATGAGGAAATCCAGAGATAGGCGTGGTGTCTCCAGACAGAGAACTGCAACTGGAGAGGATTGCCTCGCCCACCCAAAAAAGTTATGTCTGGGCCGGGGGAGAGTTATCTAATTGGCAGAATTAGGTGACAAATTTCACAGTTCTCGTTATTTTTAACAAATGACGAGGGGCAGAGAGAGAGAGAGAGAGCTGGGGGAGCTATGTGAGAAGTCTGCGGGGGTCGGGGCTGCAACGGGTCGTCGCTTAATTTGGAGGCGACTCTTCTCTTTTGAAATAGAACTGATGACTAAAAATGGACACTATCTGATCTCATCGGTTCTTGAGGATTTCTTTAGGATGTAAAAATATTATTTAAATGGAGTTCTGTCTAAAAATAAGGGGTATTCCGAAAATCGTCCCTCTATTTCCTTACAGCCACGTTATCTTGATGGTTCTTTAGATTTACGTCATTTAAAAGAGGAACTCTGCTGCAAATTTAAATTAATCGAATCAAATTAAACTGGGGAAAAAATTCTACACAGGGAATTCTTTTAAAAAACGTTGTAGCCTTTAATTTCAGAGGAAAATAGCCTAGAAAGGGGCAGCGCGCCTTGCAGGAAGCCTTTTTCTTCAACGAAAATTACAAGGACGACGGCTGACGTCTTCAGGATGTCCAAATGGCTATAAAAGGACACTGGAAAGGGGTAAAAATAGCTATCTTAAAATAAACACGGAGACTATTTTGTAGTCGCCGTGTAACGCGCAAGTCCTAGGCTCTCTCTCTCTTTTGATTCAAGGCTACAATAGCAGCGCCCGTCGTTATTTCCAGTCCAGTTTTCTCTCATGATCTTTTAAAAACTGCGAATAAACCCTGGGAAATGGAGTTAAAACTTAACAGGATATCACACAGCGGACGGATTTCCTTTGAAGGGAAAAAATGGAGCTGTGGGAGATAAGGTAGGCGAGGGGGCGGCGGCAGCGGAACAAGAAAGAAGCGGAACGAACGCACGGAAAGAAGTAAATTGGATTCAAGTGATGGTGAGGGATTTTTTACATAGTTTGAAGTATGATTGGAAAGGTGAATGAATTAAAAGAGAGGAATTTGAGGGAAGGGGGCGGAAGCGGAGGAGTCTCCACCGGGAAGACTATACTATTGTTCCAGGATGTTCTAAATTCCAGACGGAGAAACCCACTGTACCTTTAGTATCAACTGTAACATGAGGATTTTAAAGGACTACTTTGGTGTACTGTAAAATTAAAAGACTACTTTGGTGTACTGTAAAAACCGGCTGACCCCGGGGGGCAGGCAGGGCAACATGGTGGATCAGGAAAAACTCGGGGTTATCCGTTTTTTTGTGCAGCACAGACAGACTACAGTACATCATGGGAGGAATATAGGGCAAAGTCGAGAAAAAGTGGAATGAATATTTGGGGGGATCCTCTCGGTCCGGGGCGCCCCGGAGGCCGTTCTCTAGACTCCTGTTGGAGACGGACTACCCCGCACTGAACCCTCTCTTCTCCTTTCGTCTCTTTTGCGTGTTATTCCCCTCTTTAATTGTATATTGTAACACGTGAGATAAAGACAAGAAGATGACAATTATCCTCTC
This sequence comes from Oscheius dolichura, assembly GCA_932521035.1. Classification (NCBI taxonomy): domain Eukaryota; kingdom Metazoa; phylum Nematoda; class Chromadorea; order Rhabditida; family Rhabditidae; genus Oscheius; species Oscheius dolichura. The sequence continues at coordinate 7,896,705 of OW051493.1, forward strand.
TCAAAGAACGAGACAAAGAAGGCGAAAAAGAACTGCCCCCACGGCCATAAATCATAAACCGCAAACGGTGTGTAAACTTAGCTCCTAGAGGAAATAAATCTCATCATTGTGATCCGATCAGAATCAGAGAGAGGAAAAGTCACAGGAAAGATGACCGGACGACTGGTGTATGCGGGTGGTTTCCGGCCCTCTCCTCCTCCCTCACAATCGGTAGTTTGTGATCAGGATCAAAGTGAAAATTTGATATTAATAGCTCTCAATGGGCCATAGCCTCTTTCTCGAATACATAAGGAAATCTCATTCGCTCCGGCGGAATATAATTGCCACAACAAGGTACGACAGCCGACGATCTGCGTAATATTCTCGTCACCAAGCGTGTACCCAGGTTATTATTATTATTTTATTAGGTGAACTATCACAGATGATTACTGGAGATGTAATTAGTGGAAACGGAGAAGAACAGGATCATAAACTTCAAATCACAGAGCGGTGACAAGAGGGACAAGAGGAGACCAGAGAGGATGGAACGGGGAATGTGCCCCACCCTTTCAGGGAATGGTGAAGAACAATAGTCAGACCCATGTTACCTGGACCACGTAAAGTGGTAGCCATGAAGTACAATAGTCAAAGAGAAGAACTAATTCTAACGAGAGACCCGGGAGCCTTCCTAAAAGACAGGCCTCCGGGCAAACGGGAGCCCAGATGGAAGGGTAAGGAACCTCTCCCAGAGTTTTCTGTTAGTCTTATACTCTGAAAACATTGGTGAGACTCCAAGAAATAAAGGGTCTTCAATGAGAACCACCATGATAATTCCGCTGTTGATTTTCCAGGGGGAGACGACCACGGCTACAGTGGACCATGAGTCCCCATGTGAATGTCTCCCAGTTTTTTGCGGACGTCTGTTCACTTATGAACGGGGTGACCATAGTCCCAATATTTGTCTCCGATCCCTGCGTTTCAAAGAATTGAGGATGTCGTAGAGGGGAGTGACCTCAATAGGGCAACAAAGCGAGAAACTACAATAATCAGAGTCTCATTATGAGAGTCACGGAATCTGGTCAATTTTGGAGATTTTCGTGTCTAGGGAACACCGAAGGAATTAGAAGAAAAGGAATAACAAGAGAAGAAGACCATAAAGGGTGACAGGCTGGTCATTGAAGCAGCCAAGCTCCAGTAACTGATGGATCAAATTAATAGACTCCAAAAAGAGGCGTATATTTATAACCAGCATGTTTTTGGTAATAATATTCGTCATCTGGGAGTGTCCCCCCTTATATAACCTACTCCCGCTCTCTTCTTTTTTTCTACTCTGAACGACCAATTGGCATTAGCTGAACGAATGAAATTAATTGAGCTGTTCAAGGAACTCCCGGAATCCTTCACGTTGACCGGGCCACTGAATAGCTGCCAAAGCGGGGGAGAGGCCCCCATAGAGATAACAGATCCATGAATTATTCGGGTAGAAAGCCATGTGAGAGGGAGAGGGAGAGCTTGACAGCGCCTGTCTGAATGCAAAAATGACGACAAGATGAAGGAGGCTATTCTTAGGCCGTTGTGTCCATTTTTAACTAGGGCAGGAGGAGAAGAAGGAGGAGAAATTGGAAAGGAGACGGCTCAAGTCATCCAGACCGGAGTTCCGCGCCCGTATTCTGGAATGAACGGTCGCTTCACGGCTAAAGGAACCACGTTCTGATTTTAATCAGGACTTGACTCAGAGTGTAGTGAAGCCAAAACTCCGTTTCAAACCAGGATAAAAAAAGGGCTCAACTGATGACGCTCAGAAGCCCGAACAACGTGAATCATAGATCCGTAGCAAAACCAGTTCAATTCAGAAATAAACTGGAATTATGATCCAGTTCAATCCCCTTCAAATTCAATATTAGACGTCCTGATTCAGAAGTTTATCTTTTCAACGGTAGCCAGCCCCATAGTCAGGGGAAGCAGCAGGGGATGGGGAACGACCCTAGTACAAAAGGGAGAAAAATATGGGGCAGTATGGGTCGGGAAGTCAATTTCAAAAAACCAGGATAATCTTGGAAATCAGGTAGACTATCTGGAAAGTTACCAGCTGTTGGTTAGCTTTCCAGAGAATGCCGTCAGAATGAATCTGGGAGCGGGAAGTTGGGGCCGAGAATACGATTCGGCCCGCCGAATGCTCTAACCGTCCACAGGGAAAACCTGGACGGCTAGAAAGTCCCCGAAACAGCTAAAAATCAGAAATGGAGAATGGGTTTACCAAACCAAAATAACCAGAAGGGGTCTGAGCAGAAATCCCGAAAAAATCCTGGCTGGGGAAGTCTGAGAGGCAAGTCAAGAGCTGGTACTCGGCGTGACTGGACCCTTTTGAGCTTCGGCTCGGGTTGAAAATGTTAAAAATTCAGGTCGATTTTGGGTCATTTCAGCCGGGTCCCACCTTCCAAAAAGGAAAGAGCATTGTGGAGCCGGATGTGAGGGAAGAGGCCGGGTCAAAAACTTGGGTCTGTGCTCAACGGCCCGAAACCCAAAGGGACGAAAAGTAATCACTTACAAAGACTGGAGTGAAAGGAGAGAGTAGAGCCGAATATTAAGAAATCATGACAAAACCTAACCATCAGACATGGTGACGGGCCGAACACAGACAACAATAGGTGAGAATCCTTGAATTGAATCTTAGAATAAGGGAGGTGACGCCAAGGCTCCTAGATTAGTCCTAAGGCAGGCTATTTTTAGTCTCCTCTGGGAAATTCCACTCCTCCTCGTCGCCACCTTTGCTGCTCCCTCCCTCTCTCTCTCTCTGTGCATACATACACACACAATTAATTTCCTTTCTCTTTCCTTTTTTGGAGAAGTATGTTTTTAGCCTTCTGCCGGCGGTCTCTCGGAAAGAGGAAACATGATGTGATGGCGCCGGAGATAGATCCCTATTGACTTCAACTAGAACTGGGAACAGTAATCCTTTGATTTTTTTAGGTTCTTTTCAGAATAATTTCATAATATTTAAGGGGAAATTACGAGGGTGTACGGTAGTTAATTATCCATTTTTTAAATTAAAATGTAGAGCAGAGGGCAAACGCTGTCCCTAGACTGGCGGACAAGAGAGTACAGCTACAGTATATAACATGACATCATTCATTTGTAAATCAGAGAGCAGATCTTCCTTCTCCAAGTTTTCTTTTTCTCTACAACAATAAATATATACAAGCCGAGTAAAAGAAGAAGCAGTAGAAGAAGGTCTTCAATCAGTAGGCGAAGCGGATACTTCGGCCCGGGTGCGGCGCAAACGGATAGAAGCGGAATTCCGATGAGCCACTCTGCATGATATCTGAAAATTGGTAATATATTACGTCCTCTACTTCCTTTTTTGGGGAATTTATCAATTTGCCCATTTTGCAGACGGGGTAAATCGTATAAATCGTATAAAAGGTTTCCCGAATGGAAAAGAGGGACTCGACCCAGATTTTGGCACCAGGTTCGGCTCTTTACATGGAGAGCTGTATTCCACGGTGGCAAATTTTTTAACAGCGAAAAACGGCAGAGACAGTCCATGGGAAGGGACCCTTCTCCCCGTTTTCTAGGATTTCCTTTTTGAACCCCTCCCTAAAATGAGAGAAGTCCTCTTTTCTGCCCGGTTATGTGGTCCATTTCTATGGTATAGCTGAACTAACCTCTGATTAGCAAGCGCATCTGGTCATCACTCAATGTGGGGAAAGAGTACACGACGGCAACAAGGACGAGCAGAACGAAGGCAACAAATTTCATACTGAAAAGAGAATATTTTCGAAGAATTCAAGGAAAAGAAGAAGAAGAGAAGATTGAGGGAAAAACAGCTGGTGTTTTTCTCTACGTCTTTATATTAGATCTGATTGTGGGTAAGGCTTCGGGATGACCTCCTCATGTGAGGAGGAGGTCACACTCTAACGGGATTTATGTTTGGCTTCAACTATGCAAATGAGGGAAGGATGGGGGGAATAAACAAAGAACAAAGTTCTGAAATAGAAGAAAAGGGAGGGGAGGGTGATCTTGGGATCACAGATTCTCGCGATTTGGAGGAGAAAGAGCGAGATCAGTGGGCGAAAAAGGCTGTCATTTGGTGAATTAGTTCATCGGGTACAGGACGAGTTCAGGACTACCGTAACCGTCTTTTAAGACGGCTCTGAGACTTTAAAGCATATTTTTGACCTAGCTACGTCAACTATGAGCTACTTTAAAAGAAGCGAGAAATAAAAATCTGGTTCAAAATACAATATGAGCCTTTGTTAGCCATGCGTAGAGTCTAGGTGATGGAAGGGAGCAAGGCAGAGTTTTTGAAGGAGCTCGGTTGGGTTCATTTGGTCCCATCCTTTTAAAGAGACAGCCAGGAAACCGTTTGAAAGCTAAACTACGCGGGAAAAGAAAACACCGAAAAAAGGAGAAAAATGGCTTCAATGAAGAGTAAATGTCGTCGTTCACCTACAAATTTAAACAGAACTTTTCCGTCTCTCTAGGTGGAAAACGAGGAGAAGAGGAGGACGGCATCGTCTATTTAAAAGACTGACGAGGAAATAAGGAAATCCCCTGCTAAGGAAAATATCAAATACAGAGGATATGAGGATTTCCTCTCGCCTACACTTTTTTACTTTACATTCCAGAGAGAAATCAAGAAAAGGGGCCATCTGTCCCGAGAATGAGGAGGAGGAAGGGGGAAAAGTGGTAATCACTTGATAGGAAAAGGAAATTACCGGAAGAACATGTACACGAGACTCAATTATTGGCTGTAGGGGGGATATTGTGGCCTGTGAGCACCAGGAACTGCGATAGACAAGAAGCAGCCCTTGGGCCAAGGGCTTTGGCATGCCCTACTGCCCCAGTTGTGTATGTTTCATCTGGTAGAAATCCATCTGGAGCAGACGGAGGAGGCCAGGGAAAGGGGCATCAAACGGGTTGCAAAACATTCCATGCGGGGCCCTTTGAGCAAAAATGATTGGGATTTTCAATTTCTCTCGTTTCTGCTTCGCTGTTTGGCCGAAAGGTCCCGAAGAGACAAATGTACGGTAACCTTAGATTAGTTGGTCCACGGATGAATAAAGCCGAGTGCCCCTTGGGAGGTCAAGGGATCGCGCCATTCTTGTAAGAAGAGGCCAGAGAGAGGAAAATGCCTAGAGTACTGATAAACATTCCGTGCTTTTATACCGCCGTCCTTTCCCTCCTAATGGATCCGATAATAGATGCACCCCCTCAGGCTAAAAGAAAATTACATAGCCATTTCACACGCGCCACTCCGTAACTTCCTGACTTTCGAATCAACGGATGTCTTTGATCTTAGGACATCATAGAATGAGCATCAATTAGGAGGAACTGGCTCACTTTTGGAAATAATCCATCCTCTCTCTTCCTGGCTGGGAGGAACAGACGTCAAAGGACAGGCTATTTGAGGAGAGGATTTGTAGAAAAGGGAGAACAGGGCTTCTGGAAAGGGACGACCAAGGGGGAAAGACGTAATTTAACGACCGGGGTGATAAGAGAACCCTGAGTTGTGATCTGGTTGAGCCAGACTACGGAAAGGGACATCCCCGGCCTATTTATGGAAGGCTATCTACGAAAGCGATAGGATCATCTCCTTTCTCTATTTCTGGGTCTGTTCACACACCCAACTAAACACCGTCATCTGACCAGAGATCTATTCGACTCAATTGTAGTCATCATCAAAAAGTGTGGCAGAACTTTGCATACTTCAGGTGCGTCTCGTGATCGGTTGGCGAGGTGTGTTGAGAAGGAGCTGGAAAGAACCAGATGTTGAGCTAAAAGGAGACGAATTGATAGATAGGTCTCTCTCGTACACAGGAAATGTCTGACAGAATAACATCCGCATCCATAAAACGGTGAAAGGGGTCGAGAGAGGAGAAGAAGTATAATGAGAGTTTTAACGTGTTTTCCAGGTTTCAAAACAAACAGGAAAAATTAAAACGGACGTATTTTTACTTTTCGTATGGGCAAGTGAAACTCTAGGCCTGGGGGGCTTTTTGGGGGAACGGCTCGGCCTTTGATAGTTCCTGCACCCGTAAAGTCTCGGTAAGATATAGATATAGAGGCGTCACAGCTTTTGTAACAGTTTTGGATAAAAATGATCCTCCTGCCGAGACTATACGGGGGCAGTGGATCGGACTATCAAGGACCGAGCGTTTTGGGACTACCAACCAATGTCTCGTATTCCATAAAGCGGGCATTTAGACCGTACAATTTGCTTTTTATCAGGTAGCAGAGGATCCAAAGCTTCTCTTGGATAGATAGACAAAGAAATACAGTAATGGTATGGAAGTAAAACAGGGCAAGCATAGCCCCGAAAATTGGTCCGTACACCCTTCGAAGGTCCTCTTTTATTACTGTAATAACGAATCCAGGCAGCTTACGAATTAGAAGTGTTTTGAGGACATTAGAAAGGTTCTGAGCCGGAGAAAACACTGACATTTCAACCCGGGCAATTCCTGAACTCCACAAGGCCATGGAAGATCTTCAGCGGTTCGAGGACTGTTGACGTGAACACTATTTGTCAAGCAGTCCTTGCCCTGTCTCTGGCTACACTGGAGAATAATTTACCCTCTTATAAACGTCTCCAGGGAGTCTAGGACAGGTCAAGGACAGATATACGGAAGCCGAGATGATCTCCCAGACAGAGCTGGGTGGAATGGAGATACGGCTTATATAGGGAGGCGACCACTTTGCAAGTAATGGAAAAAATGGAGAGAACAATACCTCCGTCAATCAAGGCCAATCAGACCAAACACATTTCTTTGAACAAATAGAAAACATTTCTATGTACTCCTGAGTCGGGAATCCCGACTACGGACAGATGTTCGAGAGATCTGCCCGTCTCGCACGTTTTGTTAGCAATCAAAACAGTCTTGTGTACATTTGTGAATTGGTAATTGAGCCAATTTTAGGAGGTGGACCAAAGTATCAAGGGGTCCGAAAAGGAGCACTACTACGTATATTTAAACTTTGAAAATGATGTGGGGCCATTTCCGGTGTATCGGCCAGAGGTTAGGCATCAAGGGGGCAGAGAGCAGGCGAGGGGTTACAGGGACTAGGCTAATTAGCTCGTCCTAACGCCAGGAATTTAAAATTACCAGGGAATTAGGGAGCCCCCTCTCTATTCCGGGAATGGGTGATTGACTGGACCAGAGCAGTACTAGGTACGCTATCGGGTCTATCTGCCTCCTCCGGTTGTTGCCCTCCCGATGACCAGCTGTCCTCACAACATTACTGCGATCCAATTTGGTGATTATTAGCCAGTACTAAATATAGAGCTAAATATGTGACTCTTACTCTTCGGCTAATAAGATAAGTTTAAACGGTCCGATATAGCCGGGATACTATAGAAATAGATAAAATATGATATGGAGCCACAGGGAGCAGAGTTTTAGGTGGCAATTGATCACTAACTCGCATGGAAAGGGGGCATTTATTCACAAAAGATTCTCAGCGCGCGTGCCAGTTTAGAGGCCAGTTTGGGGTGAATTTTCAAACTTTAAAAAGGACGGCAGAGAGCTGGGATACTGTAGGAATTTTTTCAAAAGTTGTTAAAAGGATTCTCAAAGGAAAATGTTTCATTCAACTCAAAGATAGGGGCCTGAATCGGTGAAGCTGAACCTCGGCTCCCTTTCAAGTTGGACTGTACTGACTTGCGGGTTCCCTGGGATCAATTTGATGGGTTTTCCAACTTTGGGCTACGGTAGAGCCCCTTTAGAAGGGAAGTTGTACCGCGGAGGTTCTCGGCAAAAACAATAAACCTCGTTAAACTACCCCTGATTAACTGAAACAGAGATCAAGAAGTGATTAGCCATTCCAACCCACGAGTTTACCCCGTCGTTCACCCCCTTATTTATAAACTATCAAGGGAATCAAACACCTCAACAGGTGCATTCCCTGATTTAAATGGCATTTAACTCATAACAATATCTGCGTCAATGAGTGTAATGTATTCAGCGATGAGCTGGTTTTTATCGTAAAAACGATTCCCTAGAAAATTCTGGGGATCGGGAATATAGTCTGTAGTTTGATTTAGCGAGTTCAATTAAGGAGACGTGCAAATTCGCTTAAATGAGGAGAAAAACTGATGCAGTTCAGCTGATAAAGCTTCCTCTAATTGCTCCGATGGGTGTATTTTCTTTCCAATTCCTTGAAATTCTCATTAACCAGTGGAGGAATGCAAATTTTGCAAATGTGCAGCTGGAAAAGGCCTTATCGCGAATACTATCTAGCATTCTATCAAATAACACTGATGTGATCCGTTTGTGATTTCCTATTACCATAACGGTGACAGCTGAAAATCCCTCTACATACTTGAAGAAGCCACGTACCAACGTACTATTTAGAAGTCACCAAGAAGAGACCAGCAGGTGTGCGGGGAGAAAAAGCACCACAGTATGTCGTACTGTAACGGCTATAGGGGATCGTCTGAGGGTCTCTCTTGGGTAGCCTGGATACCCGGAAATGATCCTGACACAAAAATCACTTCCCGGGACTCACGAGGGAAGTTAAGTTTCCGTGGAAGGCAGCTCCTTTGGATACTGTAACTGGGAAGTGGTCTAGTCTGTTTCTAACGAACAGGATTTTCAATTGGGGAGCCTGATTTTCCATTTCAAACTGAAATTCGGGCACTTTTATTCGCCTGCCTAGCCCCCAATGGAAAATCCTTCCGTTGGAAACGTACTATAAGAAAAAAGGAAGTAATCTTGCTCCCGGGGGTTTTTGGAAACACTTGAAGAACAAAGAAGCTTGATCAAAAAATGCGTATTGGTCCTGAAGCGGAAAACGCTTTGGTTCTAAATGGATTCTATCCACAGACTCGTAAAAAAGAATCTTGCCCCTAAAGATTAGAGAAATGGATCCAAAATTTGGTAAGGAAGTGGAAGTTCCGAGAGCAATAAGCCACGGGCTCTGTTAGGTAATAGGTCATAATGTAGCGGAGGAGTGAGTGTGTAACGGATATCCTTATTTCGAGCTGCTGCACCAATTGAATGATATCCCTTTTGCAGAGAGAGAGCGAGAGAGGATTAAAGCAAAGAACTACAGCTGCGGCTAGACAGAACTGACCTTTACCTCCTGCTGGAAGATGACGGGGAAATGCCAAATATTGGGTGAGCGTCGGATGACTCTTTCTCTTTTAATTATTGGAAGAAGAAGAGAAGAAGAGGATAATGGAAAGCAGAGAGAACGAGATAAAGACGCGAAAATAAACAAAAAGGTCTTTAATTAACCACAATGACGAGAGGTTCTTATCTATGGAGAATTTAGCATTGGACGTGGAAAATAAGAAGACCCGGATATACTGGACTACCAACGAAGATAAGGACTGGCCAGTTCTCGTTAGGGCTCTTTCACACATTTAAACTCATCTCTGCCAAGCTAATATATTTTTTGAGAATGTCTGGATCAAATTTTGACCCGGAGGGGGAAGAGGAAGAGGAAGTGTACATCTTATTTTGGACGAAAAATTGATCTGCCGTAACCCATACCAAGTCTTCAGAACTTCCAGTTGGGTAAATAGGGCGGCTCGGCACACGATAGTCCGATCCCCTACACCCGTAAAGTATCGGCTGGAGGATCATCTTTATCCAAAACAGTTACAAATGGAGCGAGCCAACAGGGCCTTGGCGCTGTGACACTCGAAGTTTGCAAACCGACCTGGTGGCATTGGTTTTTTTTATTAATTCAAATCGTTTTCGAAGGTTTTAGACCCATTTGCCACCACGGTTGGGGTGACCGGAGGTGGCCTTCCCCGGGAAAAGACGGGATTCTAGAGGTTCTGACCGATGATTGCTTATCCATACAAGATTATCCCTTGTAACGGTTGACGTACGCCAGAGATAATTGAGTTCTCCCATATAATTAAAGGTGTACACAGGTCTAAGTCCACGTTGCTGCAACTGGAGGCTGTTTAATGTCTTTCTCTGGTCGGGGACCAGCCACAAGCTGTTTTTCTTGGTCTGCCAGAGCATTTCTGGGGTCTGTTGGAAAATATCTGCCAAAAATCAAGGGGAGCGTGGGCTCAGCAGCTTCTTTGACGAGTTCATAACTTCTTGGACCTCAGTACGGATCTACAAGCACCTGATACCTCAGGCGACACATTGGAGGACATCTAGAACTAGTCCTGGAGTAGTTTCATGAACGGTATTTTCCATGATGTCATCCCTGACTCGTTCTGTCCTCAAATCCCCAAAGGTACTGCCTTATTCCATTTCTCCACTAATAACAGTACAATATTTATTGCTACGGATAGATGTATAGAAAAGGAGAGGATAGAAATTAGAATAAGTGGAGATAAAGAACACCAATTGATAGAGAACATGGTAATAAAGCCAATGGTATGAGAAGGGCCTCTTTTTGGGGGGATACATAAAGCATAATGAGTCGGGAAACGGGATAGAGATCAGGATGGACAGATATGTGGAAGAGATTCTAATATTAAAGGAGACAAAAAGGGGCATTTTATATAGTCAAAAAGGGGAGAGAGATCACCAAACACGGCACTTATTCACGGGATTCATGAAGGAGTTCGGCTTACAGGAGAAGGCCGTCGAGAAGGCCGGCGTGTTTCTCAAAGTGCCGAGAACTCTGAGCAAATTGGAATATTTTAATATTAAAAATAAAGATTAACCTCATTTTTTCGTTCAAATGAACATTTCGGTTGGTCTGATCCGGGAGGGCACACCAACCCTGGGCGTAGGCAACAAAGAAGCGCTGCTCTGGCGACAATGGGAGACCAGGAAGGTGCCACCACGTATCTTGGCCGTGGAGTTTCCAGCTCTGAAAAGAGAAAATGGTTAACCGGAATGGTAAAAAGGGGTAAAAAGGGGCATTTGAGACCGAAACACATTGTGGTGGTCAAACTCAGATTCCAACGGGCCGGCAGGAAACTTGCAAGCGCCTAGCCACTGTTTATCTAGTTTGTAACGTGACCTTTCCTACGAAGGACTTCTCCGTAAACTTTTGGGCACTCTAGATAAAAAAGATAAAAATCTAGTTTACCCTTGGAGTCAAGTGAGTGTGGTTGTAATTCGTTTCTGGGATAACTCTTGGTAACTCGAGGACATTACAGCGGTCATCTTTGTTGGTCAATTCTATTTTCCAACTGGTAGTTTATTCCGTTGCTCCTCTCATCATCACTACTTTTTAATCTATTTCGAGCCTCCCTTTATTAGAACTTGACTCCAATTTCTAGGAGCTCATTTTCCGGGCTGGTTCGTCTCGCTGATCTATTCACCGCGTCTAGTAGTACACAACTGGATGATGTCGTCGTCGACGGGGGGAAAATAATTAGGGACTTGCCCATTTTTTAAAACTTTCTAGAGTCGAAGAAATCTCACCTTGAAAGCCACATCCAGGCCGGCGACATCAGCCATATTCTCATATCGAGCAGTGACGGACTGAAATTGACGGATTAAAAAAAGAAAAGAGGGGGAAAATGACCTCCTGGGGGGTGATCATCTCGCTCATATTCAGATAGTGATTAATAAAGCATTGCTCGTTCTGGACGAAGCGCTCCTTGGCCGCCGCCGTCCACCAATTCCTTCGGCCGAGATTTCCTCTTGGTCCATGTTGTTTCCCTAAAGATTACGGTATTTTTAGTCCATTTTTAGCCCAGAAAATATGAAAATGACATCATCCTTCCCTCTTAATTATCGTCCGTCTGGCCTCATTTACCCCCGTTGTTAACCACTCTCCCAGAAGTCGAAAATACTCCGAAAAGTTCAGTCCTATTCTTGGAGATCCCCCTCAGTCCCCCCGGGGGAGCCAGTGACATCGTCCAGTGCCCTTCCAGTACACAGCAATTACCTCCGGGGGCCTCGCGACTACCACCATTCGAAGTGAGAGAAATTCGAAATTAATTGCCGCCACAACCGACGTCAGTACCACAGCTCTCCCCCTCCTTTTGGCTTCTCGCTCTCTCGGCTAATGAACAACAACACGTGGGCGTTTGTTTTCAATCAGGAGCAGAAGGAGAGGTGGGAGAGAGAGTGGGAGAGGACGAGAGAGGGGGACGACGCTTGAAAAGGAAAGGGACCAATTAATTAGACGACGCCTGCTATTGAAAGCTAGGAGCCCAAAGTAAAATTTAAATTGTGGTGGTGGTGTGGCGGAATGATGTCATTTTCGGAGAATGAGAGGCGGGGAAGAGATCATACCTTCGCCGTCAAACGCGTGAGTCATCTCGTGTCCGAGGATCGTGGCCAGAGTTCCGTAGTTCAATGAGCTGAAAAATAAAATATATTGGGAGGATATAACTGGAAGAGGACGACTAGTAGCGACCGTATATCCCGTTACCGTACCATCCCAGTATCCAAACTCTAACCTGGACCAAGGGCAGGACAATGGACCGCCAGACCCCCAGAACAGGGATGGGAGTTTCACTGATTTCAACCCCCACTATTCCCCATCTAGATATTTTCAAACTGGCAGTTTACAGCTACGAAACGTCATTTTGGCTATCATAGAGGAAAAAGGCTTCGGGAACAAATCTGGGCCATCCTCAAGAAATCCCTCAGTGGCCGGTAACCCTGTCTTTAGTATGTACAATAAACGGAGAAGATTTATCCCGGTGATGCTGGGAATCGGGTGTTATATGAGTTCCCATGGATCAGTTTTACTACGAGAAAAGAATTGAGCCCCTTCCCGGTAAAGCTCTGTAGAAACCTGAGGAACCAGAAGCCACCGTATGAGTTCGGACCAGGCTCGGTCTCTTGCCTGTTGCCAGCCCCGGTCCCAAGCAAACTTTATCCCTCAAAATCCCCTTCTTCAACCCCTCATCATCCCAATGATCCAAAATTTCAGAATACTCCTAATCCCCACACTTCTTTCTTTTCCCATTCGTCATCGAAAAGTGTGTCAAATTCTGTTCATGTAGAGGGGATGATGTGCTCGACTTAACTCTCTCCCTCAAAAGATACGTATTCGCCCTTTTAACCGCGAATGACCCAGGTTGATCTCCTTTGTTCCAAAGAAAGTTCAAAAGAGGAATGGATTTAAACTGACTCGACTTGTTCTGAATCGGCTATCGGAGCATAGAGGGCATCCAACGGGAAGAGGACAAGATTCCTCTCGTAGTTATGGACAGGAACAGAGGCCATCGCCGGTTTTGTATCCAGCCAATCTCTAGAAATTTAAAGGTCTGGGAGCCATTAGAAGAAAGCTAACCTCTGGTCAACTGGGCGTCTCAATCGCTCTATACTCCGCCTGTAGACAGCTACCGTTCCGATTACCATCGACTGGAAGAGACTGTTCCCTGCCTGGAAAAATGGGCAGGTTACAGTAACCAGAGAGGCCACTCACTCTGTCGGCTTCTCTCTCCATTTCTTGGACATCGTTCATTTTCTCGGAGTAGCTGATTTTCAGGTCCATTCTATCCAACTGAAATTAATCGTATACAGTTTAAAACTCATTCGTCTTAAGACCCACTGGGATTTTACAGTAATCTTGAATCAGGGAACAGTAAAGTCACAAGACTGAGCAAAGAGTGGAATTTCCATTGGGAATGGGTTATATATTTGGCTACCGTACCTTCTCAACGACATTTCCTCTCGTGTACTCGTCCAAGATGTCCGTCTCCTTTAAAACGTTACTGTATTGTGCCCGGACCTTTTCTGCCACATCTTCTGCATATTTCTTGGTCTTTAAAATCTTCTCATAACCGTCAGCCTTCCTTAGAAGGGATGGCAGCGAGAGAGGGAAGATTCCTGACAACCGCATTGTACAGAAAACTTTTCTCAAATGAGGAGGACCCAACAGGAGTTGAGAGAACATCTAAACGTCTTATTTTTCGAGGAAAAGGCGGACTACAGTACCCAGAGCTGTTTATGCCCGCATTCTTCTTTGGTATAGGTTATATAGAACATCAGAATCTTCCATTTGATGTAACTTCTCAAAACTAGTTGCTTCTCCATGGTTGCGGTGTACTCCTTCAGCACTACTGCCAATTTCTTCATCCACAATTGACCATCCCTCAAGGCGACAGGTTCCATTCGACTCAACGAGAGCCCGGTGACTTTGGAGAAGAAATACTGCCAGTCAAACTACAAAACTCCCGATTATTTTATCCAGGAAGGACCAGAACCTCAGGAGCGATTTGATGTATCCTCTCGATGGTGACCACCTCGTAGAGATCGTTCTCCAGCTCGGTCTCCTCTGGCCAACAATGGGTTATTTTCCATTCTAACACTATCATCTCGGCTATTCGACGCGGTATTTCGTCAGATTTCAAACCAAGAATATCTGCCAGCTCGTTACCAGTGTTGTAGAGGAGGTTCGCCAGTTTCTGAAGATATGATTTGGATATTTTTTGAACAAGATGGGGTGAGGTGCCATTTAGGACAGATATTGGTACCTGAGAGGCCATCAAATGGAGTTTTTCTGATTCAGGGATTGTAAAGGGAGGATGAGAGATACTGTAACCGCAAAAAGTTTGATTCCCAGGACTGAATTTTGGTCTAATATTGGGAAAAAAGTGGGTAACGTTCTTTATAAGCGTTCCCCATGAGTTAGGCTACAGTAACCACAAGAAACTCCCAGTTAATAATTTAAGCAGTAATTACCAAGCAGGGGAGATCATTGAGATTATAGGGACAGTGATTTTGGGTACTCACATTGGGTGTATTCGGATCCAAGACGTCCTCAACCGTGGGAACAGGGCTCCTATAAAAATTTCTTTCCAGAAGTAGTGGCATTTGTTGATACATCTGTAATTTAACAGTGTAGAGAGCAAAATACGGTATTCGTACAGTAATGATATGTTCAGATGAATTCAAATAATTGACTTGAACTCCCGCAAAGAATACAGGAAAAACGGATAGATTGAAAGCGTTGAGCACATCATCCTCCAGCGGTGTCTGCAGTAGTTCCCTTTTCATTCTCTCCGCGCCTTCTTCGGTTGGTTCTTCTACCAGGAGGACAGGATTCTGGGCTGAATCCAGCACGGCGACGACTTTTGGTTCGGAGGAGAAGAGGTCAGGCATCCAGCCGCCAAGACTCTAAAGAGAATTGAGTTGAATGACCCAAGAAGCAAAGGGTCAGACCTCAATGAGATCCAGAACGGGTCGGATTCCTATGGCTGGGAGGATTTCTGTATTGGTGCATTGTTGGAAGACCTGGAACAAGAAACCATCTATATATTGACGGCCACCAACAGACTCAATTTTTTAATTGTTATACGATTTTAGCCGCTTCTACCACAAAGCCAAGAGACCCATTCAACTCATGATTCACAAATATTCACCAGAGGACCCTTGTAGCGCTACTCTGGAGCCGTATTAGCCTAGTGGATTCTTTCACAGTCCGACACTAGCGTTTGGATTCGGCCCCAAACGATACCCTCGGGCTTTCCCTTTTTCAACAGCCTCGGCTCAAGCCAGGGGCAGCAAAATACCGTTTGATATACTCGGATCCTGGTCAACTGTTCATTTTTGAATAAAAAGACGGCAGACCAAGCTTTTCGAACCAGTTCTCCCATAAAATAGTCGCAGAAAGATTTGGTTCCCCAAATTTTGGAGGCCAGTCCACTTGGAGCCCTAGTTCTCGTCCCCTTTCTCCTCTTACGCGATTCTATTCCTGTCTCCGCCATTCTCCTGTACATCTCAATGATCTGTCTCAAGTTCTGCTAATTTCTCTCCTCCCTGCTGGTCTCTTTATCTCTAGACATAATCCTCCCCATAATCCTATTTCGTTATACTTTATGCGTACTGAAATAGCCTGCCCCCAGCCCAAATGATTAGCAATATGAAAGCCTAATCCTATTAGCTTTAAATAATTTCTCTCCAATTTCTAAAAATGTCCCCTCGAGACTCACCTTGACAGTGGCGGCTTCTCCTCGGTTCAATTCGAAAGGGAAGCGCCCGGCCGCCGCGTCCAACATGGCTTTGACCACCCGGTCCTGGGCGGCCTGTGTCGTTTTATAGAGCATATTCCATTGGTTATGGTTGAGACTGACGGACTGATTTATCCAATTACCACAAGAATATTGAAAGAAATCTGGAAATGATCAATTGGGGTACTGTAACAGGCGGGGAACGAACCTTCACATGGATCAATGCTGAGATCCATATTTGATGATAATCTGGCTGAACTCGTAGTGCATTTAAGAGAAGTACAATCTGCAACTTTTATATTATACCAGAATGCCTCCGGCGGCCTTTGGCCGCGTTTGGATTACAAATTTGACAGTCGAAAAAGAATTGGCCGTCGAAAAAGGTCAAACGGTCGAAACTTTCTGCTTCTCTCTCATTTGACCTGTCAATCCGTACAGACGACAGGTCTTGCAGACAGACAGAGATCTGCCTATTATTAGGGTAGGATTTTTCTCTTTTTAGGGTTAGAATTTGCGGAGGAGTTTTATTTGTCGCGTCCCCTTACTCTCCTACTCCCCTAAATTGGGAGGATATCCTCAATTAGTCGAGGATTCAATTATATCTGCCGCTCCTGTTTGAACTTGGCCATGCCCTCAAATAGAATTAGAGCCCCCTGGTCTCCCCCTAGTAGAGCTTCTTCCATAAGAGGAAATGAACGCGGACTAATCGGCTCCAAGCAGAGCAATTTTTGACGGGGAGAAGTGCAGTTGTTCTCTTGTTATCATGGAGCTTTGAGGAGGAAGAAGGCGAGAATTTTTGAATAGTAGGCTATTCAGAATTTCTACAGTTTGTACAGACCTAACAGTCTTCAAATTGCCGCTGTCAGAGGCCTGGAAGAGTTTATAACCCAGAATTTGAAGCTACGGCCAGTCAGGGCCTCCTCTACCCGGATATTTGAAAGACCCTGCTCCCAATTGCCATCTAACCCATCTCATCTATTCAGAAGACGGTTATCCAGGACATAGCCACCTCCAGCTTGGCCATAGGCCATTCCGATCCTTTGTTTTCTATCCCCCGAGGGAATATCACAAAAAACTGTCATCCCCGGGAGCCGGAACAAGCCAGAACGGAGCATCTCGTACGTGCATTACACTAGCTTTAAATTATAGCAATGGTGAGTCACGAAATGAGTCAGAGATTTGTTGAAGTAAACAAAAAAATCCTAGAGAGCCTTGGTCAACGTTTGGAAGCGAGGCTCGGTCAAGATTCCAGGATCTGACCGCTTCCGAAGCCTTATAAGGACCCAGGTTACTGTCAGGCGGGGTCTTTTCAGCCTCAGAGCTGCTAAATCCTACCTTTTCTAATGTTCATTAATTGACATCATTTCGTACTTTCGTATCCAACAAAAATATGGAGTATATCCCCAGACTTACGGCGCCCCCGTCCCCGGACCATTCCTTTCCCCCGCTATGATATCATCGGGGTACTCTAGTTTGCTGCTTTTCCCCCTCTCTCCGTCTTCAAAATCTATTAACAACGATAATTCGGTTATTGCCCAAGGCTGATGACTGTGACTTGTTTGTAACCGAAATGATCTTTCATCGTAAACGGCGAGGGCTCCCCAGACGCGTAACCTTTTGATAGAGAGAGTCCTCCTCACGCTTCTTATCCCCTGAATGGGAATGTTGCGAACTGGGTGACATCAGCGGAGATCTGTCTCTCTCCCTCTACACACCTTCGTGAACATAAATGTATCGTCTGTCCAATTATGATACGGGTGTGTGTCTGTGTGATATTTTCAAAGGATTACGTCTGATTTTGAAAGGAGCCACGGCTAGCACCTGTCGTCTAAGTACGTCAACCGCGGAGAAAGGGTTTAGAATTATGCAGGGGAGAGTGCAACCTCTTATATTAATAGAGACACACTTACTTGTCATATGTGAATATAATAAATAGAGACCAAGGAGAACTGAGAATATGAAGAGCACAGTAACTAGAAATACCCGTAGAATGAGGCAAAGTGAACACTGAAAATAGAGAGATTGGAAGATCGCTTCGGGACCTTTATAGACAGTCAATAAAAGGCCTATTTATCGCCTATGGCATACCGTATCCCAAGGTGTATAAAGTTTTCCCAAAATTCCAAAGAATCCCCCTAATTTCCTCCTCTCCGTTTTTCTCGTTTGGACCTAAAATGGGAACCCGACTGTGGTAAAATTGCTTCTGGATACAGTAAAATCCCCCACAAGACCATTGGCAGTCCCCTTTTCCTTGCTCCCTTGTCTTTTTCTCCCCGTCGTCACTGTCCTAACCCACTCTTTCTTCCCGAGCAGATTTGATAAAACGCACAATTGATCACTTATCATTTTTTTCTCTCTAGTAGTAGTATGTGAACAAGTTTCCGTTGAAAGGTGGTTCGCCAAATTGTGTTCATTATCTTTTTAACGCACACATCATTTTGATACCGGAACTCTGTTGAAGGCTAGAAGGGAGCAAGAGAATAAGGGGCCTTGGGCGAAAAAGTCGGGAAAGGAAGCCAGGGTCTGGTCCAAGAATGAAAACAGGAGACCCCTCCGCTGCGGGACCAGGTTTGAAGTTCCCTGATCCCATAGCGGAGATGCGAATTTTGAACTCGTGGCGTTTTCCGTCGGAAATGGCTTTGTGGACCCTACCAAAAGGGAAATAGGGCCTACAGGTCAGTATTCCCCCATTTTAAACACTAGGTTACGGTAATGAAATTAAAACTGAACCTACCCTTTTCCTTCTTACAGTACGCTTATCTTCTGTGGGGGAGCCGTGACCTGCTGTCAACCCGCTCGACTCCAAGCCATTCTGAAAATCGTCTACCATTAGAAGGTCTCTCTAACTGTCTAATTAGGGAATAATAGTCTAATTTTTTGGCATAAGTGATATCTAGTATTACCACTATCTCATCGTCAAGTATTGGCATGAGGTCCGTTTCGTCAGAATCGGCATCGGCGTCGGAAAAGTGGCGTCCATGTTTTCGGGAGACGCCCGCGCGACAAATTGGGTGCATTCCGCCCCCGCTCGTTTGTGTTCGACCTCTCTCTTCTTCTCACAATCACGCACACAACACTATACAGTTTATTCTTATTGTAGAAAGAGAAAGAGAAAGAAGAGAAAGTAGAGAAGAAAAGAGGTAGAAGACTATAAAGAATTAAAAATCACCGCTGATTTCCTGCGCTCGGCATTGTGGTTGAACATGCGGCGGACATCGGCAAAAAAGACGGTAGAATAGGGGGCGGAGCAAGGAAGCTGCTGCGCTATGGAAGGGATACGGAGCGAGCGGGATTAACAACTGGGCAGGGCTCGGCTGGACGTGGTTTTAAACTATTGCTCCCGGTAATTATGAACTATGAAAAGAATTCGAGAGGGGGAAAGTGACGAGGAACTGGAGGAGAATGATTGAGGAAGTCCGGAATACAATGGAACCAACAGAGACCAAAAAGAGCTTCTAGCTTGACCTTTATGACGTCATATTAGAAATTGGGGTAAACGGACGTTTGGAATACGGTAATAAGATGGCAACAAGAGGGAAAAAGATCTGGATTTCATAAGGGGAATGATTTATTCAAGGGAAGGTAGCGAACATTGACGCATAGTCTGGTTCCCAAAATGGTGCAAGATTTCGACAGTCTCGGGGAATTCCCGTTGCCACAACGGAGGGGGCTTATAGTCATCGTCAGCATCACCTGAGGTTTGCCTTCTTGATGGAAAAATTGGGAGTCAGTCACTCCAAGGGGGATCTTCAGCCTTCTAAGAAAGTTACTGTATCCATGAACAAGCGCACAGTTTGAGCAGGACAGGGAATTCGGGAATGGGAAATATAAAGGTAGTGGTAGTTTTCCATAACATTCGCCAATCTGTGATGATCCAAATTACTCGGAACTCTACAATAAGTCGCTATAAATGGAGCAGAGAGTTGTTAGCAATTGCAGGTATTCAGGAAATTAGAAAATATGAAAAATACGGAACCATAATAGGAATATAATATATATGGGGGCAGGGGCATAAATAGGGACCACGTAGTTACTTTATAGCAGCTACAGTAATCTTTTCCTGCGGTTAGAAGAAGAGCGCTACAGTGGAAGACGATAAAGAGCCTCCCAGTCCCAGTTTGAACCAGAACATGAATGGTCGAATGAGGATGGTGAAGTGGCCAAAATAAACACTTTGCCCAAATTTGAGCAAATGAGCTTAAATTTCCCAGCCCAAACGAAATGAATGACGACAAAATGACGCCAGTAGCCCACCCCGTATTTCCCCAAATGTTCCATGAGTTTTATGTTCCAGCTATAAACCATTGTGTCGACGTAGAGAGTTCCGTTTGGGGGCGGATAACAGGAAAAGAGATGGGTGGTCTGTTCTACGAAAAAGGTGGGAAAGTGTTAGAATGAGCGAAGAAGAAAAAGAAGGTAAGAAAGTGGTCAACTGTGCTGAACATCTCACAAAGCAAATGGAAAACAAATAACACGACGATCTTTGACATTTCCTTGGAGAAGTTGCAGGAGGGGTACAAGTGGGTTTGTGGAGAGCTTGGGGCCCAAAAAACTGGAGGATGGATTTTCAAAAAGTGTTGCACAGGCCGATCGTGACGGGATCATTCAGAGACCAACAGTGGGATCGAAAGAGTGTTACAATTCCAACCGTTATTCATCCACTGGCTAGATTTGAGCCAAAGGAGAGCCACGGGTGGAATTTAAGGCAAAATCTCGTATTTTAAAAGAACTCAAAAGGCCTGGTAATTAGCGGTAGGTTTAAAGAAAATTTTGAGCCAAGAACTCGGAGAGCGTACCTGGAAGGCGAGACGGTATAAGCCGTAACATCGCTCTCGACCCATCCAAAGATCAACAATAGG
The DNA here is from genome assembly GCA_932521035.1 of Oscheius dolichura. NCBI lineage: Eukaryota > Metazoa > Nematoda > Chromadorea > Rhabditida > Rhabditidae > Oscheius > Oscheius dolichura. The sequence goes on from OW051493.1 coordinate 7,917,378, forward strand.
GACCGACACCTTTTCGACATCCGGTTGATTGAACGGAAATGTGTGTTTTATATATGTGTCTGGTCAAATATAGCCAAAAAACAAAACACGATGAAATAGAGCGGAAGTAATGTGGATTCAACACGTGGGGCAGGCAGTGACGGTTTCGTTTGGTGGAGCAAAGGATTGCCTAATTGCCCCCTGAAGCCTTCGTCCAAGGGTCGACAGAAAGGACAAAAAATAGATGGTGGATACTCAATGCAAGATACTCTACTGAAGAAAAGAATAAGGAATCATTTAAGCAGTTTTCTCAAGTTACTGTAGAAGAAAACACGCGTCATTATCACTCAGGCCTCCCACCCCTTTATGCTACAAATTCGTCGGCCACCAGTTTTGACCCAGGCCTCTTGAACCGGGTCTGATTAACTTTAAATCTAACAGTGTCATGTAAAGGGCTGTTTCTTACCTCCCATCGTAGAGAGAATACGTTGTTTAGTGTAGCGAGAAGGGCATTGGATATGCAGCAGTTGGACCGGGAGACTACCGTATAAGAGGGCGCCCGGTGCATATAACGGAGGCCAGCGCGAGGTCTTCCCCTTTTATGCTCTTCTTTTCTCCTCCGTACGTACGCATACACGTATCACGGAAGTGTACTACTACTTCAAAACAAGGAAATGAAATAGTCGACGTGATGATGCATCCTATGAGGGGTTTCCTAATTATGGGAAGCCAGATCATGCGGGAAGAATATACGGCTCAAACTGGTGGGAGAAGGTGTTCGAACAAGTTACGACATCATTTTGGACTGAGGAGGAGGTAGATGACATAAGCGTACGTGTCTTTACGGATGGATCAAAACCTACAATCACTGCCATGCTCCGAAAACAGCTCGTCATTCTTGGGAGTAAACTTGGTCATAAGCGCCTTTTGTTCAAGTTTTTCCCTGGTTTTGGGCGTATTCAAACATCTTCAAAAGGTGTCCTCAATAAGAAAACTTGACATTGGTATATGAATGCGTTGATTAAATGGGCGAATGTGTACCGGACCCCTCTGGCCTGTGGCCTGCCCCCGGCTCTAAACCCTGTCCTTACTGGACCGTAACCTGTCCTCTCTCTCTCACTAGGAAAGATAGAAGCCAGGGGGCTGGAGGTTTAGGATCTAAAGGTCTGTGGCCGTTCGTCTGCTGGGCAGACTCCAAGGCAGACTGTCTCGTCTGCTATAGAGCCAGTTGCATCGTCGGGTATCCTCGAGGGTAATGATTATGCAACTGCCTCCTTTAGAGTTTTAATGGGCAAAATAATCCAATGGGCTGGCTGGGGCAGGCTAGGGGCAGTTCTATGAACCCTAGCCTTGTGGTCTGTAGGCTTGTGGGCGGATGCCTGGAGTGGTGGGAAGAGATGCCCTGTTCCAAACCCCCACCCGGTTATCTTTGGACCTAACTACGGTTCAAAATAACAAATAATAGAGAAGTAGACTGTCTGAAATGACGAAAGCATAATGACGTATTAGGCCCAAATTCAATGTTTGACGAACTGGGAAGAGAAACACGATGCCGGGGGAGTGAGAGAGATCTTGATCAGTCTATGGGCTGGCTTATGGTCTACCAAATTGGATTATTCTGTTCGAGAGAGAAGGTAATTTGTAATTACTACGAAACGGGAAATATTTGATCTTTGGTAGGGCAGAAAACGTGGATAAATCAAATTTCTACGTTGGATTGGAGGCGGCGGGGACAATGGAAGGTTCTTTTGCAATTACGAGTGGGATACGAGCCGGCCGTGACAGGTGGGCTACACACATCCGTTAAAAATTTAAGAAATGTGTGTAGGCCGCTGGCGGAACACTTTGCAAAGAAGCAATGAACAAAAAATGCAGATGTCTTGCAGAATGACATGTGCGTAATCTATCCCCCGTAAAATCTCGGCAGCTGATCTGGGAAGAGATAGGAAGTGAGATAGAAATGGCTTCTCAGTGTCCAGAAAATGGAACAATTGGAAAATTATGTGTCCTCCCATTGAACAGGGTCATTTCCGCAGCAATTCGGTCAATTTACAGGAGTCAACAAATAGGACCCAAAGAACCTGTTGATCTCCTCTCTCTGGTAGTTCTGGTGGTGTTGATGCCAGCCAGAGAGCGCAAAAGTGAGTGCAGGTCTTTCCGTCTCGGATCCTAGACCCGTGGATTCAGTCTGACCCGGACTTGCTTGAACGGGCGGGTCGAGAACCAGACATCGGCCCCGTAGCCCTAGGTTTTGGCGATGTTCAGGGCTGACAACTTAGACAAGTTTTGGATGGGTTCAAATAAAGGGTTTCTAAAGGTTCAGTCAAGTAGGCAGGGAATACTTCAGAGACTTCTTTTCGGATTTTCAGCCCCTGGAGGGGTGCCAGATGTTTATTTTCCCCTATTCCAGCAGCTTTCCGAGAGACAATTCTCCCATGGGAGGCTTTGCGGGATCCATTGGTTACAGGGAACCCCCAGGCCGTCGGCAGGATGGCTTCATACAGTCATGGCCCCATAAAGGATTCACCTTCGATCGTGGATTAGTTCTGGTCTTGGACAAGCAGGATTAAGCAAAAATTAGTACCGGGAACGAATTGAAAAAAGAGGAAGAGGGGACCCAGCTGGAAGTCTTCTACAATATGTGTGGGTCGAATAAACGTAGACAGAGGAATGAGAATGACGAGAGCCTGTCAGATGCACGGTTCTCCCCCCAGTCTCCTTGGGAGGTTAATGGGTTTCGAAACGATGTTGTCATCATCTTATGACAATTATGACAAAAGACGAAAAGGTGGCAGACAATAACAAACTGTACGAATTAGTCGAGAGACTTGTACCCCCTCAAAATAAACGAATTTACTCATCATTTTTAATCCAAGAACGGAAATTATTCGCTGTTATTTTTAGAGGAAATGATGACGCTACCGTAATCCCTAACATGACACATTCTCCCCAGTCATAAGAAAAAAACAAGAAACGTGACTGTAACGGGAGGGAATTAGCCGGATGAGGGACACAGACCATTTTTAGCTCCTATTTGAGGGAGAAAGTGACCTCTTTGCAAATTGAAAAACATCGTAAAACGGGGGTGAAAATTCCCTCAAGCGAGTGTGAAATTCAAAGATATGAGGGGGTTTTTGTTCATTGAAACAGGAAGGAGGGAAAATATCGGGTCGTGCCCCCTCACGAGGGCAGGCAGGTACCCAGAAATAGGAGGAGGAAAAAATAACCCGATACCATGGCATTTTAATGGCGGTTAGCCTGGACAAATCCTTTTTGGGTTACGGTATTTTCTAGAAGGACGACGTACAGCCAAAGAAGAAGTTAGAGGTGGTGGAGAAGGAGAAGGAGAAGGAGAAGGAGAGAGAGAGTGGGAGGGAGAAGAGGGAAGGTAGAGGACAGCCACGGGTTGAGAGCTGCTCTTGGCCTGCTAGCCAGGACCGCGGAGATGGTCTTGTTCTCGGGGCCCGGGGTGGAGATGGCACCTCATAAGCGCACTGGGGATGAGCTGCACCTATAGGTGCACAAGAGAGGACTCTCAAAAGGTTCCGGAAAGTTTTTGGCCTATTTTTGAAGGTCTCCAGAGCAGGGCAAGGGGGCGATCCCCCTGTACATGACTCCCGGATATAACTAACTGGCAATTTTTAATCAAGGAATCCATAAAGGAAAAGAGGAAAAACAAGACCATAATCCGGTCGTTGTTTTCCATTTTAATCCAGAAATTTAGCGGCTGTTTGTCCTTTGTCTCTCTTAGTTAAATGGCGCTCTCCCTATGAATAAGTGGTGCAGTAGTCAAAAAGCCGAGCGAGAGAGAGGGCACACCCTCACCCGTGAATATGCACTCGTCCGTAAATGGAATAGCTAAAGCTATAAATAGTCTACTGAAAGACGGGGAAGGACTCCAGGAGGTCAGTTTCTTTGCATGGCAAACCTTGTAGTTTGATCTTTCTCCCCTAGATTCTGGCGGCGGCTGGTAAAAGTGACCATCACGCCTTGTAAAAACCGGCTACCATGGCCCTCGAGTGTTGTGACGTCGTTGCCGACGTCGACACCAAATTGCTACTGTTTTCACTCTTTTTATGGACAGGACGCGAGATAAAATCAAACTCAAGGAGGACAACACAGAGGGTTCTCCCCTTAAAATAGGAAAACGAACTCACCATAATACGACGTGACGCATCAGAAACATTATATAGGTGAGGAAGTCATCCACAAAAAGCAGAACAGATGAGCAGAGAGCGGGATGTGATCTGAAAAGGACGAGAAGTGCATGGGGAGGAGGAAGCTATTTAAGTGGGAAAAGCGGGGGGAGAAAAGGGAAGATTAGTTGAACAGTTCGAGGTGAATAAGGAGCAGGTGAACGGGCGACATTAATTGGGGTTAAAAAGGTTAGAAAGGGATCGGAGACACAGTTGGGAGAGTTCTGGGGTGACAGGCGAAGAACAGGAAAAATTTCAACAAAAAAGGAACTGGGGAAAGGGAGGCTTTATAACGGACAGGATTGGGTTCGCACCCAATTTTTGAGCTTGAGAACCATTAGAATGGGATCTGATGCTCGAATTTTCCACCCTAACACTGGTCAAACCTCTGTGTATCCTTTGGCAACTGGGAGAGGTCGTCAAACTTGCCCAAAACCCAAAAGGTAGGGTATAATCGCTTCCATTCCTGATTTATTCTCATTTTTCCTTATTTTTGTGTTCTACAATGAAAATGCCCCCTTTCAAATAATTTGAGAACGTTAAAAATTCCGTAGACTTCCGTTCCGCCGTCGCTTTGCAAAAGTATGAAGTTCCATTCCGCACAGCCCCGTGTACCGCAACTTTAAACCAGCTGGGGACATTTTTAAAGGGAAGAAAGCGGAAATTATCCAAAGCAATAAGGAACCAGAACCACAAAGTTGAAAAACACGCCGGAGGGAAGAGATTTTAAGGATATTTGGGGGATAGAGGCCGGAGGAGGAGTGGATGAGTCCAGTCATTGGTCATCGTCATTTCATATAACCCGCCACGGTTTATTTACTTATCTTTAGTAATAACGAACATAATGAAGAAGAAGGGGGAAACCTCCCTTGATGACGACATTTTGGGGAGGTGGAACCTTCACCACCCTCGCAACAATTGGCATTTTAAAAGCATCCATCATTCACGAGGCGACAACAAGGGCAACATGCGTAATGAGAGGAGATTGGAGAGGAAGAGACGAACACAACTTGCACCAGCACACACTTCCTCGACTGGTTCCGAGAAACAGCAGCCAAAAGGGCAACGAGGGAGGCTTATCAACTATCCTCTAGGATCTTACGCCCCTAGAGGATAGTTGATAGGGATACGGTAGCGGAAGTCCCCATCTAGGGGTAGATGTCGTTTTGAGACATTTTTGTGGTCTGGTTATGGTAAGATTCCTTTAAACTTAGTTTTTGATCGGTCTTGGATGAAAGTTTGACCAATGAACTATGCAGGTCAGAGAGGAACCTAATGCACCCTGGTCACGCACCTTGGATTTCAAGAATCGGCCAAAGACTCGAGGACTACAGGAACGGGGACTAACTGGAAAGGGACTGGGCCATTTCACGGACCAAAATGGGATGAAATACCAAAATTTAACCTTCTTAAAAAGGAGGACTTACCGTAATCAGGGGGCTCCCCATTAAAATAGTCTAATTAATGGAGTAGTGGAGTAATCGAGAGGAAGATATGATACATGATGTTTCTAGGATGGTCACGGTTCATTTGAGTTGAAAATCCTTAAAAAACAGTGAAAATTCTCATGTTCGAGTACGTCTAATGTCCCCACGTTGAGCTATTGTTTTACATGGATAAACCCTCGCTTTTTGTCTATGCGACCTCTACAACATGATGCTATTGTGGGTGGAGGGGTTTAAAAAACTACTGCTAAGCTGCAGCAATCGCTTCAAGGGGGTAGTAAAACAAGAGGGAGGAGAGCTTATTTATTCATCATCACTCTGGCCGTTCTCTATTGTATACACGGTAAACTTGGACTCTCTCTCTCTCTCTCTGCAAAGGAGGGCTCTTGTAATCTCTGTGGCGTGAGAGAGGGGGTCAAGAGAGGAAAGAGAAGGGGTGAACCACGTGGCAGAGAGGTTTAGAGCTTATTAATCCATTAAAAATACCATAATTTTAATAAAATGAAGGCTTCGCCCTACATTAAACCGTTTATCCTTGTTCAGGACAGAATACGGACTTTCTGGATGGGTTTAGTTCCGTCAATGGAAGCCAAAGCTGCGCGGGAAGCAAAAACCGAGCCTGAACCCGGAAAGCTCCAAAATTCTGCCTTGTAGTGGGGTCGAAATCATAAAAAAATGATCTGCTGCAAAGGTATAAAGACTCATGTTTTCACAAAATTCCAAGATCGGAAGACCAGAAGTTTGAAGATTTGGCTTTTGACTCCCGAGATTCCAAAACCGGAGCCCAACCTCATTTTGTGTGTAGAGCAAAAGTAGCCTGCGCAGACAGTAAACTGCATTAAAAAATAGGGCGATCATATTAAAAAACGCGAGGAGATCAAAAAAGCGAAAGTCAGGTACAGACTCCTCCTCTCTTTCTTCACATAAATCAGCTGTTCTTTGAGTTCCTCGTGGTCTTGTGGAATTTGCAATCGTCAGTCGTGTTGTGACGTAATTTCGAGTTGCAATTAATCAATCACTAAACAGGCGACAAGAGCCGGGTCCTTCGGGAAGGGGGGTGGGGGAGGACGCCTGTCCCCCTGGGTCAGACTGACCCGGCGCCCTTCCTCTTTCAGCTGGTTAAAAGTCAAAAGGCGAGAGAATTAAATGAGATAATAAGGAAATGATATCATGGCGAACAGATCCACACATGACCAGGTCAGAATAGTGGAGAGATCGTGGGTAGAGGTAAGCAGATTACGCACCAGAGGGTGAGAGAATTAATTAGACTGGGAGGTGACGGTGGGAAACGGACGAAAATTTGATCCTTGAATGGATGGCAGCAAAAAGTTCGACTCCATTGAATTATTCACGAATGAGATCCAGATCTTGAACAACCGCTGAATTTTGCAGAGGAGCTTGAATATTTAGGAGAGAGCAGGCAAACAAAAATACAGAAAAAGCTGTAGAAGGACGTATTTATAGAGATCTTTGCTTATTTGCTTCACTGAAGAAAATAACGGAAGGCTTTAACTTAAATTCGCGATAAGAGGCAGAGATGAAATGCTAATCACCCGCATCATCTGCAGATTACAAGAGAAACGGACTTGTCACTCGCTATTTTTACCAGAGGACAGAAATATCATAGCCATGAGGAGCTGCAAAGAGCAGAAGAAGTCAGGAGCTGCTGGTCCTTTTCTCATGGTCAAAATAGTCCTTCAAAATCTGTATTCCCAACTATTGTCTGAGATGTTCCCAAAGAAATGGAACTTGGGCTCCAGAAGGGTCTCTAACTGGCGATATCGCTTTTGGTGGAGCCCGCCAGCTCAATAAAATGACTACTTCCAGTTACAGTATCCAAAGTATTGTTCCCTAATGGAAAACCCTCAAGGGGAACAGACCGTGGTAGCCCTCAACAGTCTCTTGGACTCCAAGGGCGACAAGCATTGACGATTTGACCGGGCTATTGAAAAATGTCTGTATTTTTGTTTGGGTCGGTGCGGAGGACCTAGAAACGGGACTACTTCTAGAGCGCCGCGATTGCTTTACTTTTATTGAGGAGATCGAGGGCAGAGTGAAAGCTCTGGCAACAAGGGGCAGCCTCAAGAATTCCCGGACCTGGATCAATCGTCGACAGTGGACAATTCAACACTTTGACCCAAAATTAATGAGATGGAGCGGTGTGAATCCCACTTGACGCCATGGACGAGGGACAGTCGATGGAGAGGAGGAACAAAATAATCCAAAAACAAGAAGAAGACCCACCCATTTTTTATCAGTAGTGAGAGAGGAGTGGGATGTCAACTACTGGCGAGCCAGCTGTACCTAGTCTGTCTCGGGTTACGGTCACATTATCCGCTTCATTATCTCTCCCTCCTCCCTCTAGACTACGCTGATTTCTGCTTCCCCGAACTTCAGGCCCATAGAATTGCAAAATGTGACCTGTCTCATCCATCGGCACACACACGTAAATGACACCACGAGGCCTGGGATTTACCTGCTGGATGACTTCATGCACTTTTATTCCATAGGCCAGTTAAAATCCCCCCGGTTGCAAGAAGCAACAAACGTCATGGGGATATTTAAAGAGTTGAAAGGAGTTATATTTTAATGAGGACGAAGATAGCCTTTAAAGTTTAACGTAGGGAGAAGGAGACGGAACACAAACAGGTGGAATGATGTCAGAAGATTTGCAATTGACAGCCGAGGTTAATGAACTATGGGGAAGGGGAGCACTCAGGGGGGAGACACGGACTTCTTCTCTTTTGCAAACTATTTTTATTTTAAGAGGGGGAAAAGATGGGGGTATACGGTAGTGACCAAGAAGTGAGCAGCCTGGGAAAAACGGGGGGTTGACGTCGACTTGTGCTGCTCGTTGGTCTCGGGAAATCCCAGCTAGTTGACGAGGAGGGAGGTGATTTTCTGGAAGGGAAAAAATTACAATTACAAATCAAATGAAATCATCTCCATTATTAAGACTTATTGAAAAGGAAAGGCCGTGTGGTCTGTGATGGTTGTCCCCATAAAATTGAACATTTTATGGCTTTTCTTACAATTTTACAAGATTTATGGGGAAAAGTTACAAGCAGACGGGGAGAAGAGAATGCAGACGCCTGATAATGAGGCAAAGCTACGGCATAAAACCGCTTTCTCGGGGAGCAGACCATTCAAGCCGCTTTCTTCAGTCTTTTAATCATTTTCTCCCTTCTCTAGATCTATAAAAATTTCTATTTTCTAGGTAAAATGGCCCGTGTCCTTATTCTTGTGGTGTTTATCTTTGCAACGTTCATCGCTGTGAGTGCCAGATCCAGTGGCTCAAGACCCAGCGGTTCGAGACCCAGCCGGGGCCCGGCGGGCGCAGCCCCCCGGAATGCTTTCTACGAGTTTTGTTTAGAGCTTTATACGCTTTAACTATAGTTCTATAGGGATATTACAAGATAAGAATAGGGGGAGGGGGGGCTGAACTCGTAGTAAGCATTCCGTGGGGCTGCCCCCAGGAAATAAGTTCTCGCACCCTTCAAAGTCTGCTGGTGGTCGAACAAGAGGTACTGTGAGAGGTGAACAAGTGAAAATTGTGGAGGAAACATGGATGAACACACAGAACCGTTCAACCTCACCGGATTGCGCGCCGCGGCTCGGAGAACTGCTATCTTAATAATTCTGCGTTTTATATAAAAAGCTATTGTGTTACGGAACTTTTCTGCCATTTTAAATAATGAAAACAAGTAAATAGGCATTAACTACGCCTAAGCCTGGGCGAACGTTCAAGCACACCGCACCCAAAAACTCACCCAATGCGCCCTGCGCTCGAATAATTCGACCTTTCTTAGTTTTTTTTGCTTCTATCTTGTTCAAAATTTTATGACGGACACGTTGATATAGGTTATATTCCATAAGAATAAGAAATTGTTGAGTTATCGATAGAAACACTATGTTCACCTCAAAAATTCAAAAAACTATTTTGGGTTATATTTCAGCAATTTCTTATTCTTATGGAATACAACCTATATCAGCTTGTCTGCCATAAAACTCTGAACAAGATAGACATTAAAAAAATAAGCAAGGTCGAACTATTCGAGCGCAGGGTGCATTGGGTAAGTTTTTGGGTGCGGTGTGCTTTAACGTTGGCCCTAAGCCTGCCTTCAGCAAAAAAGTTTCAAAAAGTGATGCCGAGCAAGTATCCTTCCCTTGTTAGTACTATTTGCAACCACTGGCAGAATCCTGGTTGTGATGAGTAAGGAATCTTTTAAAAATGGTATTTCTGTATCACTTCCAAATCAAAACGACGAGAAAAGCGACCAGAGCTTTGGAAAATCCGTCCAGGATTTGAGAAAACAGGATATTTTTATCCGTTTAGGACCTGTCTAAAAACAATTTTACCGCCACAAATCCTTGAACAGGCCATTCCACCTGCCGCTTTTCCAAGAGACGGTCCTTCTTCTCCGAGATGTCCTCCATCGTCTCTTCTGCTCTAGCAGGTCTCCCCCCTCTTCCCCTCCTCCCCCTAATCGTCCACTTTCCAGTCCTCCTCCTGTCTATATTTGTGAGTGGCTTGTCTGCCGCCGCCACCACCGGGAAAGGCTCGGCCACCCCGACGTCGGCCGGCTCCACCGCGCAGCCCATAACCCAGCCACCGGCCGTCAACCAGAAGACAGGCGCCGGGAATGACGTTCTCTTTCTGGCCTGTGTCGGTGCCAGTGGACTCGGGACGGCCGTGGCCCTGGGAATTATCATCTACTCCCTGATCCAGCTCAACAAATTGAATATTCGCCCCAAGGGAGCCAAGAACAAGGCCAGCCAGCGGAGTCACAAGAGCAAGAAGGCCACCCAAGAGAAAAAACCATCCGAACAATCTTTTACCGAATAACACATCGTATATGCCAGTTATTTTTGTTGTTTACTGTAACTGATGAGGAAATACAGAAGCTTCATCTGCCTCCTCTTGGGTTTGTGGCCCTTTCAGGCGCCGACCGTAGAGGTCGACTGGAGGAGTGGAGTGCCGGCCGGGTTGTCCTCTCTGCCATCCACGTTGGGTCCATGAGGCGGCCGACCCCGGTCCTGGACCCAATTGAAGTCAACCCCTCTCTTCTCCCACCCCTTCCTCTCCCTCCATTGCTGACGTCTCGTCTCCATATTATCTTTGAACTGCCATCTTATTTTACGTGAGTATTCCCAAATTGCTACTCCCTCCGTTCAAGGTTCGCACTGATAAGGCGGGTCAGACGCTACTGTTGAACCGAAGCGAGAGAGAGGGTTCTATGTGGAAATTCTCGAAGGGAATATTCGTCACGTTAAAAATATGTATCAGGCCCTGAATCCTGAAGTAATTCTGAGCATTTTGATTAATAATCAAAGGAGAAGCCCAAATACGATCCCGGGGAGCCTGGTGAATCCAGGACGGCGATTTTTTAATGTTAATCTTGGATTACTGCAAATTTTGAGCCATTTTTCCAAAGAGTAACCTACAGAACTTTCAGCATTTTTAAAGGTTCCGAACCTGAGCTCTGGCCCTTTTCTATCCCTGATAAATCCCCGTCCAGTGCTATTGTCTGCCGGACAGTTTCGCGCGGTTCATATTCCCGCCAGGTGTGTTAATCGCTCACATGATCTCTTTCCCTCGTCCCAATTGTGATCCTTGTGGTCACCACTCCATTTTCCCCGGTTGCCTTCGAACTTTCAGAGATAATACAGATAAGCACGTGCAGAAGTCGTCTAATGGACACCTCATAACGGGGAAGGGGAGCTATAAATGTCGCCCACCCAGTGGCGGGCCAGTCCTCCTCTTTCTGCTACTTTCCTTCCAGATTACAATTTTGTTAGTTCCCCAGAGATATTTAACTCCATTCCCACTCCTTTTCGCTGAGAGAAACAAGCCACGGTCAATATTTTGCTCTCCGCGACTGACCGCCACCTGACTATCTGACTGTCCTCCTCCCGGGCATAAAACCTAAACCGCCATCGATTTTTATTGTTATTCCTACCCCGGAGGACAGACTATTTGCCCAGATTGAAGTCCGTTCAATAGAGAGTACACTTTGAATTGACTGACCAACTGCTGGCTCAAGTGTTTCCAGTCCTGTCACCCTCATTTTTAGAGTTATTATTTTGACCAAATTGACCACAAACCAGGGATTTAATAATGCTCTTTTTCTAAAGACTACCTACCAAAAAAGCGGCTATAATTAGACGCGAGAATGATGACAGGAAGCGCGCCAGTCGGGGTGTCAGGGTCAGCAGCGCGTCCTATCGACAGCCCGCGCTCCCCGGGAAAGACAGGGAGAAAGAACAATTTGTCACCTTTTTCCTGCACCGGTATTCAGTCGTTGAACCCTATTTGTAAATAGCAAGCAGGAAAACGTCTATCCCGGGGAAAAACAATACTAGAAGGGTCATAATGGGCTGATTCAAAGCTGCCTTTGTTTCAAGTTTCTATTCTTTCATTTCCCCCTGGGTTTCATTATTTTTGGAGATGAATTTCTCTATTCCCCTTTTGAACAGAAACAGAGACGGTATCAGAAATCTTGACCTTTTTTTTCTCTTTTTCCACTGCTGACCACCCAAACTTGTTTCGTCGCTCCGTGTGACTTTTCCCCCCTGCCAGTAGAAGACTTTTCGCTAAATTCTTTGACTGATTATGGCCAAGGAAGACTCTAAATCCTTAGTTACTACATCCTCCTTCCAACCAGTTGGCCTCGAATTTTTGATGATTTATGGGCGAAAACAACAGACCGAGGTCAAAACCCCGCGTTGGGCCCTCTGCTAACTTTACTTCCGCCTCTAGTTGCAATCTCGATTATCGTTGCAGAAAAGGACAATTGAACTTTATGATTGTAGTCCCTCCCCCTTTTCCAAAAGGCCTCATTTCTGTTCCCATGCCCACAAGAAGACTCCCCCGCTGAGGAGGCCGCCCCGGGGAGTTCCAAGGGATTGCCCCCTGCTTGTCCATGTAAAAACGAAAACGTCAATGGCTTCCGAAAGCTTACCAGCTGGTGGCCCTTTTTGTAGATTGAAGCAAAATGTCGTAACCTCTCTAGAGTGGCCCGACGATACCGTACCCCTTCCTCAATTGAATCGGGCCCTTCAGCAGGGCACCAACTCTGGGGGGACGCTCAGCTATAGAGTTCCTTGCAGTAAAATTATAGAATTTGCCGTCTCTTTCCTCATTTTCCTTTCAATTCTTTTCCTTGCCATTGATGGTTGATGAAAAGACTTTGTTAAGTTTCAGAATAACCATGAAATGGCCACTAGTCTTCCTCCTCCTTGTAGGCTTCCTAGAAGCGGCGAGTCTAGCCGCCGTGCCGACACAGGCAGCCGCCGAAGAGATGTCTGCCGAAACGAAACACCGTCTCGTCAAAGCACACGGTAATTTCTAGTTCCTTATTAGATGAATACCTCCATTTTAGGTATTTTAATGGTCTTAGCTTGGCTATTCCTCGTCCCGTCGGCTATTCTCTTCGCCAGGATGTTGAGAGATGCTTTCAAGCATCACAAACCCTTCGGACTGTCTATGTGGTTCCATGTAAGAGACTCTTGAAACCTATAAAAACTCAGATTTAGGTACACAGAACCTTCAATATGATAGCCATTCTCCTGATGGCTATCTCCTTCCTCCTGATATTTATTTCCACCGGCTGGAAATGGAAGGGAATTGGATCCGGGTCTAAACAGGCGACGGAACTACACACTACCGCAGGAGTTGTGGCATTTGCCCTGGCCGTGGCTCAGCCATTCTTGGCCTTGTTGAGGTAAGCTTTCATATTATACTGTATTTCCGAGGGCATACTGTTCTAAAAATTAAATTAGTAGCATTCCCCTAAGCAATACCCTCTGGTTCCCCTGCCCATCCACTGCCCAGTGTAATTGCAACCCTCAAATCCACCTGCCCTTATCGAAATGGGGTAGCTCACTTAAATTTTTTTGGCTGACCCTTTCTCATCGTCCTCCAAAGACAACTGTTCCGTTCCTTGCTGGCTGCTGTGGCGGCCTCCGGTCAGGGGCCTCTCGTCTCCCTATCCCCTTATAAGACTTTGTGCCATCCTTGGGCGGGTACTATCCAATGATCCTTCCAAAAACCCTCCTTGAAACTCAAAATCCCTTGTGAGGGTTCCAGAAAAGTTATTGGATATGGCTACAACCCCTTTATGTTTCAGATGCGGAGTGACGGATCCAAACCGTCCAATTTTCAACTGGACCCACCGCGGTGTTGCCACTGTCTCCTACATCTGTGCCATGATCGCCTTCGTGGTAGCCGCCACCGAATTCAAGAAGCTCTGGACTGATGCTGCTCTCCAGACGATCCTGGTGGTCATTCCTCCCGTCCTTCTCCTTGTCCTCTGGCCTCTCACCCACATCTGGTTGCCTAAAAAGGATGACGAAGAGGACGAGAAAGAAACTGTAAGTTTCTATTAAATACAGTACCCCTTAAACATTCAGGAATCATTCCTAGGAACCTCTTCATCTAAATATCGAAAACGTTCGAAAAAGGTGAAAAAACGAACTAACTGTATTGCACGTAACGTTAGGGTCTTTTTGGTGAATGGCGTTTTTTCTGCACTCTATCCCTCCGAGTTGAGTTTATTACTTGGTAGTACTGTCGAATTCCATCCTTCCTTTTCTGAATACTTATGGGAATTCCTTTGCATGCACGGTCCGTCATCTATCCTTTTCGCAATCGACCCCTTTCTGGATTAATTGACCTAGAAGCGGTGGTATAATCTGCACAAAACTGCCTTTTCTCTATCCTTACAAGAGTAATATAGCAAAAGCCTGTTCTGGACAAGTCGAAGCAGTTTCATCACCAAATTTTTGGGGCTCGCAGCCTGTGTCCTCTTCTTCTTTCCTACTTTGAGACCTTTTCCATCTTTCCACCCAGAAAGCCCGTCTTTCTGCTTAAAGTTTGATAGGACGACCATATCTTGTCTTACCACTTCCAAAAGAAAACCCATCAGAGCTCCAATTTCGATAAACATTCAAAAGAGGTTTCCATTCTAAGGATTACGATAGATGAATTCAGTCAAATAATGATGTTTTTCCTCACGAAATATTGGACTTAATGGCGTCATGCTGCCTCCTATCCATAAAAAAATATCCATAGGAAATAATCCATCTTTGAATGCTCTGATAAGAAATGAAGGAGCTTGCCAGTATTTCCATCTTGCATGACTTCTTTATCCACTCTTCCCTTTTTCAATTAACCTGATATTCTTATTGTGGAGTATTTCTCCATTTTCAGGGCTATTCACTGCGCCTGTCTACTTGTTTCTGGGCCTGTGGAATGATGCTCGCGACGTCGATTGCCATCTCCCTTTTGATTGCTGCCGGTTACAAACCCAAATGATCTCTCTCCTATAATTTTTTAATTGTAGAATTTCCTTGAGCATATTATTCTTGTGCATATCATAATGATGAAGTTGTTTGTCGTAGTCTTGTTAATAAATTATTTCCATTTATTTGAGCCGTTTACAAAAGGCATAACAGAGAACAAGTGAAGGGGATGAAATACCCGAATTTCATGAATTAACGAGGGACAATTTTAAAAAAAGGAGGAGAGGAGGCAGACACGTATAAAAGCTGTACTTTCTAAGGCAACCGAAGACCTGTATTATATATAACAACAAATATAGAAAATATATCTGAAACACAAACTATAAGAACTCGTCATCAACAGTTTCTGGGAGGGGGGAGGAGAGGAGATTACTGTACCCGAATTGGATTATAAAGGAGTCTCTAGACCAGAGATTTAGGTCGATTTATTTTGAGCTGCTTGTTGGGCCATCAACTGGGCCAGGGCGTAGAACGTCTGCCATGTTTGTTGGGTCTTTTCTGCGTCACTCAGCTTAGCAACGCAGGTATCGATGATGCTGAAAAGTGCTAAAATTAGGCTGTCGACTTCAGTTCTCTTGAATTTTGTTACAAGAAAGAAAAAAACTAGATTTGAATTCCAAAAAGCGTGGTTGCGCAATTGTACAGCCCCTTTTCAACCTGAGGTTCGCCCTGTAACCGAACTCGCCCTCAGGTTGAAATTTTACAGCCATTTGGGGCACAATTACTGTGTTTTACAGTAAAATAGCAACGACTTAGGGGCTAAATATTTATACAAAAAAGCAGAAGATTACTTCGGAAGTCGGAAACAATGAAAAATGAAGGTGGGCAGAGCCCGCCAGCCCAGGTCTTCCGGTTCGGCTTTTACTGCCCGATATTAGATTCTCTCGAGAAAAAAAAGAACAACCACTGCTCGTACATAACCCCATGGTGATTTTTCATCTTGAAATTAGGCTATTCTAATGGGAAATCGGATTTCAGAGGGAGCAAAACTAGACCGGGACTTCACTGTTTTATCGGATGCTTTGGATCGTCGTTGCCAGCTGTTTAAACCGGTTGTTTTCGAGTTTTACCGCATTTTTATGATTTTTTAGCGTTTTCCCAAAAATCTAAGGTAATTTAAACGTGTGTGTTGCTTGTATAATAATGGTAAGACTCACTTGATAACGACACTCATAGCTGCCACCAGGGCCGGTGTCCCGAATCCATGAGTACACATGGAGAAATGCGTCAGGAGATCTTGCAATTTAGAGGGAAGGAGGGCTTCTTTCTTCTCCAGCATTATAGGGGATCTGTCCAACTGGAGCAGGGCTTTCAACTCTTTCAACATTAATCTGTAAAAGCTCTCGGTAACTATAACTTTTAGGAAGAGACTTACGAGGCGGATTCGAGATTCTTCTTCCTTTCTTTACTATCTCCTAGGGTGTGTTCGTTCATGTGTTCGGCGACGGCCTCAACGGGGAATTCTCCCTGGCAGAGGGTGTCAAAGTCCCTGGCCAGATGGAGGGCTTCTCCTTCGACCATCGGGGTGAAGAGGGTCATCGCGATGGCTTTTCTCTTTCCCATGGGGAGATCCAATCCCATTCCTTCCAGCAGCTCCCGCAGCTCTTTTCCTCCATTTTTAGCCTTGGCTCGACGAAGAATTCCACCCATCACGCTGGTATTCAGACGTTCGGGATTACCAAGCCGGCGTTTAATCTGAAAAATTGGATATAAAAACGGGAAAGGAGGACAGAAGTGGCACTTTCAAGACAACCACAGTTAGACAGCCAAAATAGCAAAAATGAGTTGTATGTTTTGTGGTTTGAATTCCCGGCTCCTCTCTTGTCTTTTTCTCCCCTTCTTTTCGGCAGTTGGCCCCTGGTCGATTTTCCAATCGTCTTGCTCAAAAATCACTGTCCTTTTTTCCTCTCGCGCCTCCGTGGACAGGGTGCCATTGTGTCCCCTCCAGCCTCGGCGGCGAGAGGCTTGCGCCATCCGACCAACACACATAGTCGGCTGTGCTGGTAGGGAGCGAGTATCCCCGGGCATTGTGTGCCGAGGTCGACGTCGAGGTCGGCGGCCGCCGCCACTGCTGGTGGGGTCGATTGCCGCCGGTACCTCGATGGTATTGATTGATCGCCCTCGGCAAACGAAGCGCGAAAAGTGATTTTTCAAGGAGAGATGGAGAGGAAAAGTATAAGAAAAGAAGAAAGGACAGACCTCTCCAACGGTGACGGGATACTTGGTATTAGCATTGAGGATGGCCAGACGGCCGGGTACTTGGCAGAAGACGTGCTCCTCGGCGGCCGCGGGGCTCGAGGCGCTGCTCAGGGCCAGGAGGGTGTTGATGGTGTCGTTGGAGCTGGCCGTGTCGTCCTCGTCCTCCGTCTTCACCTCCGTCTTCACACCGTTCAAAAGTGCTTGTATCTGAAAAATACTGTCTTGTATTCTCTGCCTCACGTCATCCCACTTTCGGGGGCAAAAGATGTTTGTTTCTCCCTTTCGTCCCCAAAACCACCACCACCAGCACCACATGACCATCAGAAAACGCCGCTTTGGGCAAGAAGTTGACCTTGACAAATTCACTTCCGCCCGGGGTCATTTTGATTGGGGGAGAACGAGCGACGGGAGAGAGCGAACGAGAGGATTGACTGTTCCCTCCGGTTACTGGTAAAAGTGGCCACGCTGACCTTGGCTTTGTATTAGAAGAGGCTTTTACTACAGTCACCCCTTTTACAACAGAGAGAAGGTAAATGGAATGTTGAAAAAAGAGGAAAAATGGCAAGAAAATACTCTCGTCATCGATTGGAATCCTTGTTTACGAACAGTGAATCGGAATTTTAGGGGAGACGGGTCAAAAACGCGGCGCGGTACACGATAGTCCGATCTCTTGCACCCGTAAACTCTCGGTAAGACGACGGAATAAAGTTTTGTAACAGTTTTGAATAATGATGATCCTCCTGCCGAGACTTTACGCGTGCAAGAGGGGCAGATCCTGATTCTAGCGCCAATGGAACTAGAGGCTTTTCCTTTTTGCCGGCTAGTTTTTATTGTTTTTTTCGTCTTCCCATAAAGCGTTTACCGTAAGCAGGTTACCTGCTTCTATTTAAAGCTGAAAATCGCATTTTTAAAGGTCTAAATGGTCAAAATTTGAATGATCCTATCCAGGGAGATGAGGTCTGCTCCCCCATAAAACAGTACTGTAAGCCTTTTTTTGGAACGGATGCCATCATTTTGCAAAGCAGCTCCCTCTCTAGGCCACCTGTTTTCTCCCCTCTCCCCTCTCTCGTTGTACATGTTTTCAAGAGCCCTGCAAAAGTTTCTTTCCCTCTTTTTCTCCCTCTCCCGCCTCTATTACTCACGTCTTTTTGGTAGAACCATAGTCTGACTGGCCAGTCTGACTCATTTCTTCCGATTCAAATCTATACGCTGCGGTCCTTTTTGCCCCCCAGGAAACGGTACCTCGAGAGAAAAGAGAGAAGAGAAGCCAGTAGTTACTAACTTTACACCCGGTGGCGAGTTAGGTAAGGGTGGAAAAAAAAGAGAACGGCCACCATCGCTCCCGCGCTCTCTCTCTCTCTCTACTCACAAACAATAGGCAGTCAGCAGCTGATTCTCTCGGTTTCTCTTCTCCTCTAGTTTTTTCCGTTCTCATCCATAAAATGGACATGTGACTGAAGAAGAGAGAGGTGAACCGTGCCCTTTCCTGTCCATTTTTATGATTATGATTGGTCATTCTAGGGGCCCGGTGACCGTCTGAGAAAACTGTCCTGCTCACAGAGAATAATGGCTACTTCACCGAGGGAAAGGTGACAATGTTATGGCCGGGGAGGGGTCCGATTAATGACCGACAAGATTTGAATTCTCGCAGGGGAGAAAGTCACAAAATGTCTCTCTCTGGTAAACACAATTGAAGCTTGAGAAGATATCGGACAAATATTTTGATCCTCACTGAAAATAGGCGAGAGCGCGCACCGCAGAATAGACAATAACAGTTTGCCCTACGGGCTTGCGCACACACGTCATTCTTGTAACTATTCGGCTATTTTAAGGTCTTAGAAGGAAGAGGACGGGATACTGTAGAATGTTAAGATCCTACCTCAGGAGACAGTTCCGTCGTCGGAGAGAGGCGAGCCTTCTTGGTCTGTGAGGCTTCAGGAGAAGCCGGTGACGAGCCCCTCTTTCCATTGGACAGTGGGGGAGATGCCGAGGAGGCCGACGACGGAGCCGATGAGGAAGGGGACAGTACGGGGACAACTTGCAACGGCTTCAGGGCATGTTGAAGCAATAAGGCAGCGGGATCCATTATCTCTGTTTTTTCTATTTGAATTTGCTGAAAATCAATGGATTAGAAATGCTCAGAGCAAGGAAAGAACAAAGGAAGAGGACTGCCGGGTAAAGCGAAGGCAGTGGTCGCGTTCGTTCTACGACCATAGCCAGGGGATATAAGAGCAGGGGGCCGATATCCCAGGGATGGAGAGGGGAACAAAGGGGGCCGTGGCCACCCGATGATATGACCTGGAGCAGCGCCAAGGAGGGAGGGGATATTTGAAAATGTCTCTGTTAGTGCAAGAGCACTTTCCCACCCCCTAGGCGGAGAATAATGGGGGGTGGGGCAGACTGTAAGCCAAGAGGAGGTCAATAAGACCAAAATGGGAAAAAGTACAAGTAGAGTCCCTTAATCTTTGGATCGGCGGGGACCCGCTTATCAAGAGAGCCGTTTTGAATTGAACCGCGCCCATGGGCATCCTTCCCGCGCATATGATCCCCTCAGTCGATAATTGGACACCCTCCTCCCGCTCTTTCCAGACTTTCAAAACCGACCCCGGGCAGTATATTTCAAAACCTGCGCATTTTCCCGGAGAGGCGGGAGTGAAAGGGCCTGACTGTGGCTGAGTGCGTGTGTGTCTCTGACCTTAGGCATACAGTAGCCCTCCGGTGTGAGAGGGGGTAAAAAGAACGCGTCTGCTACTGGTGGCCGGGAAGGGAGGAGAAGGGGCAAACATCTATTTGTTAGAAAGATAAAGACGTACAGAGGGAAAAGGTTCAAATAGTTTTGTTAAACAAGGGAGGGGGGGGGGGCATGGAGAGTGAAGAGAGCATAAACCGTAAGGGGGTATAACGGGAGAGAAAGACCATCCCTGCGGGGGATAGAGAGGTCAGGGCCTCCTCCTCCTGACAACTCGACGACCGTTACCTCTAGTCATGAGGTTTTTGGTAGGGGCTGCCGGGGGGTGGAGCCTGCCGCTGCGCTGCCCTCCGGGTTGCTGATGACGCCCGGCGGCCGACAGTTTTCGAGAGCGGCAGTCAGGGGACCGAGAGAGAGAGAGTGAGGGGGGACTCGGGGACGGGGGAGGGGGGCATTCTCTAGAATGGCTAGATTAAGATTACGGGGGCTGAAGGGGTGTGAGACTACTTATGGAAGGAACAGGTGAGCACATTGATTGATCCATCCGAACCCCACGGGCCAATGACCCGCCATGGAGGGGCGACAGAGACGAGAGTATGACGCGGAGGTAAATAACTGATCGAGGTGGCAGATAGAGCGAAAGGGAGAGAACTGAGAGCGCGCGGTACCTCGGGGCAGGAGGCGGGAAAAACTACTCCATTTTAAATCCAAGAGAAGGCCGTACCTCTAAAGTTATCTCTTGAACTGTGGCGGGGATCTAAAGTTATGTGAATTGTAGCTCAATTTAAACAGGACAAAAAGAGGAATAAGATGTTGTGATCCTCATTTGTCTAGGCGCAAAACAACCCCTCTAACGGACTGCGGGGGCCGAGGGAGCGGAGAGGGGGGAATGACCATCGGGCGAAAGCTGTCGGGTAATTGCGTAACAATACAGCCGACGAGGAGTGTATTTTCGGCACTTCTTTATGTGGAGCGGGAATAATAATAATGACCGGGCAGTGAAACCCCAAATAAGCTTTAGAAATCTGGGAAAAGTACCCCGGGAATGGAGACATCTGGACAGGGGATGGCGGCGGCCACAAAGGGAGGGCATTTTTGACTTTGACAGAGTTTAGAGACAAAATTACTGGAACGTAATGATTTTTCTAGAATATATCCTCGTCTTCTGATAGTCTTTCGGGTAAAAAGACAACGTACTTGAGGCCCGAGAGTACATTCAACTTATGTTAATCCCTGGCGCTCTCGGTAATCAATAGACCATATTCCAAATGGATATGGAACTCCCGGAAAGGGGAAACCGGTAGCCAGGACACTACTGTACGTTTTAGTTCCGCATTTAAAAGTATGTTGCTATTAAAAAGGGGAAGCCGTGGACATAAAGAGGAGAATCCCTGCTATACCAGGAAAAACTGACCCCAGCCGCCGTTCAATAGAAAGAAACTTGTTAGAAGCTCCGAATATTGGTCCTGGAGCGATTCTTAACTGATAAACTTCATTTTTAGGAGTTGCACTCGTTTCAGGACCATTGTTCAAGTCCTTGACAAGCGTAACAAACTAGTAAGAGTTATTTTAAATGGATGGTATCGATTTTTCCCTATGAAATGGGTTCGCTTGTTCAAATGAGCCCCGATGGCAAAGGAAAAGGGCGGAAAGCGTTTTAAATCCTTGTATAGGGGGAGTTTTAGCGTGGTTTAAAGTTCCCCGTCTAAAAATATTGAAAGATAAACATCGGTTCCCCTGTTAACAAGCTTGTAAGCCTCTCCCTGCTCTCCACGCCCAGCGGCTGCCGGGGGCCCGCTCCCGCGCGCAGTTGCCTCTATTTCCCGCCGTTCACGAATGCCCGAAAATTTATGAAAAACCGGTTTTCAGTTTGGTTGTGGCCACAACTGAGGGAGAAAAAAGGGGAGAGCGAGAGACGATGCGCAATTCGCAGTTCACGGCATTCTCGTGTTCACCTCCCTCTCTTGCCCCTGTGGACACTGTCGCAAAGAAAACAAGCAAAAATTCGGGGAAGGAAAGGACAGAGGGGGCTATCTAATCGAAGGAGTACTGAGGGAGACAGGGAGTGCGGGTAATTAGAGGACGGGGCAACGGTAGGAGGGGGCGAATGACCCAAGGGCGGGAAAATGGCTCGACTAGGTCATTGTGCGCCGCTAGTTTAGTGCTCTGGGATAGTGCTCGAGGGAAGGATTGATTAGAAAACAAAGGGGATGGCAGGGAACAATCGGGTAGTTCATTTGAATGCCGGGAATGCTTTCCAAGTTTCGAGGTAATTCATATGTAAATCCATTCAGAATCAACCACCCGGCTGTGGCCCTCTGTGTCAGAATCCGGTACCTCTTCTTTTATTCAGTGAACATTTTGGATATGACTACTTTGTTCATGATTCTCCAACCAAAAATCCGTACAAAGAAGGAATGGAGGAGCCCTGAGGGGTGACGCATATTCGGCGTGGCTGGTTTCTCTTTTTCCGCGCTTCTCTCCCCTTGGACCATATTAACCGTTCTCTTCCAATTATTTTAATCAGGCACTTTTTTAAACACATTTATTTTTTAATCACTCATCGGCCAGTCGGGGGAACTTGACCCGGCAGCCGGGGCCATCCAACAGGACGAGGATCTCCTGGAGGGGCATCCTCTCCGCCGGCTCTCCTCTCCAACATCTGAAACTCTTCGTTTTTATCTCTTTTTGAGATATTTACCTCTCGATCAGATAGTCGATCGGCTTCGAGGAGAGTGGTGGCCGTCTGCTGTCATCCTTGAGGGCGATGGCCGTTTCCAGGGCGGACATCCCCTTGAAGTCCCTCGCCTTGCATGGATGTCTGGAAAAGGTTCCTTGTAGACAAAATAGATAGACAACAACTAACCTCCCATAAAATGTATAGTAGATCGTGAGCCCATAGGAGTAGATGTCACTCCTGTGGTCGTAGCCGGAGGGAAGGAAGGCCTCGGGGGCGGTGTACATCAGATTGCCCAGCCTGAAATGGGGAATAAGGTATATTAGGGGGAACGGCACTCACCCCAACGTGTTCCTTCCTCCCTGGTCCCTCTTGGCGAGCCCAAAGTCTGCCAACTTCGGGTGGCGCTCAGGAGCACACTGAAATAAGATATTTACTTTCTTTCCATTTGGTTAGAGAACCTGGTTCGTGTTGGATGGGGAACCGACCAGGCAATATCCGCAAAAATAATCCCAGCAGCCATCCCCTCCCTGAGCCTAGCCTCCGCAAGGCGCCCCTTCCCCTATTCTAGCGATATCCTTATCAAAAACTTGAACTTACTTTGGGGGCTTGAAGTCCCTATGCATGATGCCCCTCAAACGGCGGGCTCCTGGAAGAAAATGGGCGAATAAAAAAAGGGATACAGGGGCAACTGACTCCTGATAGCAGCGTGGAGCCCAAGGACCAGACGCCTTCTACAAACGATACAGACTACGACCTGGATGACGGCGGCAGCTACGCAACTCCGATTAACGCTTTTAGCCACCTGAACAAAAGAAAATCTTAAAAATAACGAGTCACGAACCATTGAGGTCGAACTTATTCAGTTTTCAGCTCGCACTCCTTGAGAGAAGAAGCCAGGAGTTTCAGGTTTTCCAGGCTGCTCTCGGCCAACTTTGAAATATTGCATACGCACAAGTCTAAATCTCTTGCTTGATTTACTGGATCCTATCTCACCTGTGATGTTTGCTGTGATTTTTTCATGAAAAGGAGAAACTGTCAAACCATCTGCCACATTGATCACAAGCGTCGCTACAAATTTTACATAATACGTAGCAGAACAAACCCATACCTCCTTCGACTTTGATCAAACTCGGGAAAGAGAGGATATGATACCGTATCGGTGACTGACGATTCGCCTTTAAAATGGCTTTCTGCTCTTTTTTAAGTGGACCACAAACCTTACCATGACCATTTAGTTAAGCTTGTGAAATCAAACACCGAGGAGCCGTCCAAGACAAGGTTACAGTTGATGATTATCACATTTTTAACAAAATTGTCCGGGTCTTCAATGTTGGAAACAATTAGGTGATATCCTTTTGCGCAGGTGATATCTCTACATTCAAGCACCTTTCTGTTTGCAATGGTAGCTTCGTTGATGTTTTGACCTGAAAAGAAACACTGTAGTTTTCCTAACCTCACTGAGTTCAATTATCTGCCCCATTATTCAGGCCTCCTCCACGTTTCACTATGTAAGGGAGCTTATGCCAAAGGGCTGTTTCAGACATGACAAAATAAGGGATAATCCAATCCACCAAAGCCAATCAAATCAATACATTCTCGAAATAATTTTACTTTCCCTCATGCGGTTGCTTTTAATTTTCTTCCTACCTTTGCTACCCGCTACATCAGATCCATTCACAGTGTGTTAGCTGGCGAATCATTCCCTCTACTTTCAAAGTTTTAGGCCGTCCTCGCTCTTCCCATACAATAGCCGAGATTGTAGAACAATGCCGAAATACAGACCAATTATGGGCAATTACGTGGCATCCCGTAAAGTTGGAAAAATTGAGTCAGGCAGACTTTGACGCCATTTTTAAGCTTGTGGAAACTCTTTCGATAAACTTGGAAATTGTGACCAGTTTGGCAAAGCAGTTTATCTTCCCAAGAGCGATATATTTTTGGATTGATGGTAACTTATTTCGCTTTATTTTCCCGAAAGAAACATATATTCAAGCTTCATTTCCGTTATGAAAAAAGGGCCTTGACCGATTCGACAGACTCGACAAAAATAATCAATAAGCACGTTCCTATTTCCCCTGTTAATCATGCGGCTGGTTTTAATTATCTTCCTACCGTTGCTACAGGCTACAGAAGACCCTTTCATAGTTTGTTAGCTATCAAATGGATTCCTCTATTTTCGAAATACCATCTTAGGCCGTCCTCGTTCTTTCCATACAATTGCCGAGATTGTAAAAGAATGCAGAAATGCAAACCGAATATGGGCCATAACTACACATCTCATAAAATTAGAAAAATTGAGCCAGGCAGATTTTGACGCCATTTTTGAGCTTGTGGAAACTCTTTCGGTCAATTTAGAAATTGTGGTCAGCCCGGCAAAGCAGTTTATCTTCCCAAGAGTGGAACGTTTTTGGCTATATTTTCGTGGAGGGAAATCATATGACAATCGGCTTTTGCCCAAGGAGATCCTCTCCAGCAAGACTTTTCCCACCGCGAATAAATATCAATTCAGAACCGTCAGCATCCTTTCATCACAATCGAAATCTTGAAACAATTGGCTTTCCAAAACTAGATCACTTCTCTGTAGAAAATGGACACATGACCTTTAGTCACAATCCAAGGCTGGAAGAATTGTATTTTCCCGTGCTAAATCATCTGGACTTTTACAACAGTAAATTCGTTATTTTAAACACCAAGCAAAGATATTTTAAGGCAGCTTGATCATCAAGGAAAACACAGTATTGAAAGCGATAACTATGCCGTCTTTGAAAAGATTTTTTCTAATAGGTAGACCATTTTACTCCTTTTTCAATTAAATTAACTTTTTAGACATGATAATTACCGAGAACCCATTGCTAGAGACTATTGAAATTGGAGGCCCAAATTCGAAGAACAAGGGAAGCCCAGATTATGTGGAAGTAAGAGGAAACTGTAAGGAATATCGGCCGCAATTAACGGAGTTTATAGGGAGACTAGTGGAGAACGTGTCGCTGAAGAGGGTGAGCATATCACGTTGCGACAGCCGAACCAGTCGGTGATTGTGGAAAGTAAGGGATTTGAATGGATGGGAATTGAATTTTAGAGATGGAAATAGTGAGGAATGCGAGGCTGGAAAGTGTTTTTTTTTTAAGAACAGTACTAAAGATCCATTTAGGACCTGTCTAAAACAATTTTACCGCCACAAATCCTTGAACAGGCCATTCCACCTGCCGGTATTCCAAGAGACGGTCCTTCTTCTCCGAGATGTCCTCCATCGTCTCTTCTGCTCTAGCAGGTCTCCCCCCTCTTCCCCTCCTCCTCCTAATCCTCCACTTTCCAGTCCTCCTCCTGTCTATATTTGTGAGTGGCTTGTCTGCCGCCGCCACCACCGGGAAAGGCCCGGCCACCCCGACGCCGGCCGGCTCCGCCGCGCAGCCCATAACCCAGCCATCGGCCGTCAACCAGAAGACAGGCGCCGGGAATGACGTTCTCTTTCTGGCCTGTGTCGGTGCCAGTGGACTCGGGACGGCCGTGGCCCTGGGAATTATCATCTACTCCCTGATCCAGCTCAACAAATTGAATATTCGCCCCAAGGGAGCCAAGAACAAGGCCAGCCAGCGGAGTCACAAGAGCAAGAAGGCCACCCAAGAGGAAAAACCATCCGAACAATCTTTTACCGAATAACACATCGTATATGCCAGTTATTTTTGTTGTTTAGGAGACATACAGGGTTACGGTAACTGGTGATCAAAAAGGACAGGCTACAACAACTCCATCCTTGTTAGAGAATATTACGCTCTATAATTCTATTCTATCAATCTTTTTTCTGTTCTTGGGGATAAGAGAAGAACCCCCGTACTGCAGCCTAAAGTAGACTCGGTTCTGTATAATTAAAGGAGTTCAATAAAGGGATCAGTGAAGGTAAAACACGATTGAAAGTAACAAATAGATAGGAAAGGGGAGTCTTTATCTTTTACCATAAAATTTAAAGAGAAACATTTAACGTTTATTGTGAAATTGATCGAGGAATGTTTGATTAAATGGGAGATTCTGTTCTTTTCCAGTTCGGAAATTAACACCATATGAAGATCGTATAAGAACTGCTAGTTGTTCGCAGAGCTGTTTCCATGTTGTCAGAACTTTAGCTCGAAAGAGGGTGTCGGCTTTTATGAAGAAAAGGAATTTCTTCTGCTCCATTGGGAAGATTGCCAACATTTATTGCGAAATTCAATTAATAGGACAAAGTTCAGGAAACGATTGACGGAATGCATCGAGGAAGTTTTTCTTGAAGGGAAGATTCTGGCCTTTTCCAGTACGGAAATTAGGATCATAGAGAAACTTCATAAGCTCCGCCAGCTGCTCGCAGAACTCTTTCCACGTGGCCACAACTTTAGCCCGGAAGACGTTTTCGCTTTTCAGGAAGAAGAGATATTTCTTGTGCTCCATAGGGAAGACTGTCAGCGACACAAAGAAGGTGTCCACAATCCACGGAAAGTACTGATGCTCGACAGACTTCAGAGAGGTCTTAGCTAGAGGATCGGACACCCTGGTGGGATTTGCTTCCCTCTCAATTCTTTTAATGGGGCCATGTAATTCCAGTTCAAATTCACCGGCTATCATTCTCTGAAACATTACTATAGTAGAATAAAAAAGTGGAAGAAACCTGCAGGCAGAGATGTAAAGCAGACGACATGTGTCTTGGATTGCCACGGCGGGTGAGAGACATGATCCCTTTGTAGAATTTAGGAACTTTGAGGAGTAGATAATCAAAGTATCGACAAGACTCAGGACCGTAGAGATGTTTGGGAACGATCTCGATGAACGGCTAAGAATCGGAGAATAACCGCTTTGTGAATAGCACTTACCACATTTACGATATTCACTGGCAGCGGTTCACTAACATTTTTGATGATCGAACGCCTCGGTTTGAAGATTCGGATACATTCGGAAAAGAAGTCGTCCTGATCAACAGAGCTAGTATAGACAATTTCCAGCTGATTACATCGTATACCGTATTCTTCAAAGGAGTCTAATAGATCCTCATAGGAATAATTCGTATGATGCTGTAATTCGAATTGACTGAATCTAATGGAATGAAATTTACCTCAATAATCAGGTTGGAGAAGTGGAAATATTCAAAAGCCTTGTCTACAAAGAAGAAGTTCCAAAAGTAACTGCTGGGAATAGTAACTTGTGGAAGCACCCAAGGGCGACACATTCGACACGAATAGCCGAGCCTACGAGGAACATGAGGGCATTCACAATTTCCCTGAAGAGGAAGATCAAATGACAGATAAATGGAGGCATTACTTTGATCTCGCCAACGCATATATGAAGCTCTTGGTAATTGACTCTGATGTATTTTTTGTTGTCCTCGATGAATCGATTAGCATGTTTACAACATCGAAATAGTCGGCTAACTCCGCGAACATTCATCTGAATTCTCTTCAGTGACAAACTCCCACCATTTGCAACCTTTTTGACTATTTGAACTAACAATTCGGCAGGGATTTTCGAATCATCATCCATTGGTGTAAGCTGTAATAAAGGGAACTCTTCTATTCTATAGAATAACTCACGAGATAGGGGAAAGGGACGCTCTTCTTCATTTTGTAATCCTCGCTAAAGGCTGACGATCAATTAAATCTAGGAAGAATCGTTGAAAGGGAAAGAAAAAGAATAATAGAGCCTATCAAGAACAGAGAGAACGGTTCTTGAGAATAATTTATTGGGCTGGTGTTGGTTGTGGGGAAGTAGGGCTGCGAGTCCCAGTTGTGTGTGTCTGACGACGCCTTTATAGGGTGCGCTGACTGTGGGAATTCAGATAAAACACAATCGGAGAGCCACGTTGCCTACACCTACGGGAAAATTGATTGAATTCACGATACATTCGCGACAGATGCAATGGCTGGCCCAGTTGGCCAGCAGAGGCACGACCACGATGCATTTGAACAGACGGCAAGGTTTTTTGCCGGAAATCGTGCGGCAAACATGGAGCGAAACCTGTCGAGCCCTTACAGTACTCTTAATCTAATTAAGAGGGGTACAAGATTCTAACAGTTCCAGTAGGTAGACGAAGTTAAAAATGTATTCCGGAATTCAATTAATAGGACAAAATTCGGGGAACGATTGGCGAAAACCACTGAGAAACGATTCCTCGAACTGGAGATCCTCTTCTCTTATGGTCCAAAAATTGGGATAATATGAGAACATCATAAGAACTACTAGTTGTTCGCAGAACTCCTGCCACGACGTCAGAACTTTGGCCCAAAAGATGTCAGGGCCCTTGATAAAGAAGAGGAATCTCTTCTGCTCCATTGGAAAGACCGCCAATGAAATACAATAGTAGCTCTGTATAATCCTAACAAAGTATTTGTGTCTGGAGGATTCCAGAGGCGTACAGTTCCAGATTAAATTCTCCGGATATGATTTTCTGAACCGTTACTACTCAGTAAAGAAAGTTAAACGAAAGAACCTGTAGACATTGGTAAAACACAGGCATAATTTTCCGTGGCCGCGGAGCTTCCTTGATAGAAATGGCCCCTTTGTAGAATTTTGGAACTTCGAAAAGCAGATACTCAATATATGCAAGCGGAGTGTAATCCAACTGACCCCGAAATTCAATGAATGACTAGAAAATCGGAAGATTACCATTGGGAGGGGCACTTACCACACTACCAATACTAGCTGGGAGGGGATAAACTCGTTTATGGATGAGCAAGCGCTTCGGTTTGAGTATTCGGATACCCTCCGACAGATAGTCTGCATCACAGGCTTTTAAAAATCTCCCATGTGGAGTACTGTAGTACATATTAATTGAAGGTTTAAGACAAACTTTACCTGGAGAATAAGACAGGTGAAGTGGAAATACTCAAAGGCCTTTTTGTAAGTGAACGAGTCCCAAAAATAATAGGGTGCATCGAAGTCGGGAAAGTCCCAAGAGCGGCACAGGAACAGTATGGGCTACAAAACAAGTTGGTCTTATTTTGTAGAGAAAAATCCACTGATCATCGTGCACTAATTTGTTATTCATAAAAATATCAGAATAAGGAGAAAAACTGTCCAACGCAGGCGTCCATATGGATGGGGAGATGTGCAACTCGGATCAAAAACGGTGGGGAGATGTGCAACATGGATCAAAAACTTTCTTTCCTAGTTCATCTTGCAAGCAATTTGCAGACGGGTGAAACCATTAGGCCAAGTGCAATTTGGTCTAGTAGTTATTACTCGTTCGGCTAAAACGGTCTGTGGATGTGTCAAGATGCGGTGCGATGTGGTTGTAAGTCCGGCAGTTAGAAAATATGGTTCGGATTCGTCGACCTCGTTTTAATTTGGGAAGCGAGATGCGCGGATGTCGGAATGTCAGAGGTTGGTGCAGCTCTCGGATGGAGCAGGCTTGTCTGTTAGTGAAGAAACTATAAGTAATAGTCGGCTGTTTAGTCTTTTGTGAAGAAAATGAATGAGATGCGGAACTACGAGTTTATTCCAATGGAATTGGGACAGAACATACTACTTCTTCTTATCCGCCTTCTTGCCGGCTTGACGAGGGTTGCCCTTGACCGGTCCCATACCGTCCTCCCTGTTGGCCTCCTTCCGAAGAGAATCGCCGCCGCTGGTGCCTTCAGTATCTTTCATCTTCTGTTCGGCCAGCCTCGCAGCACCGCGAGTCATCATAGATCTGGCCGCCGTAGGAGGGAGTTTCTTCATTCCGTCGATGATCTTTCCCTTTCCATCTTCGTCACGAGCCTCTTCCTCAGCGTCCTGTCCAAATGCCGCCGTGGGAGCATTTGAGCGAATTCGCAACTACAAGTTGCATTCTCACTTGAGTTAAATTTTCCACAGCAATGGTCCCGGACTCAGCGTTTCCATTACGGACAACATCAATTGAGGAGGATGCCCTGACGATGGTAATAGTATGCACTGAACTCTTTCCGTGTTTACGAACAGTGAATGTAAGCCCGTTCTGAAAATGGCTTGCACGTGAAGAAAAGAAAAAAAATTTCTGACCGATAAGCACGTTTCGAGATGAATACCAACAGACAGAATGGCAGCTTCTCCTGGCTTCAATGTCTTGGCAATTTGGTTGCCAAATCGACCGAATTCGCTCCATATGAAGAGGTCGCCCTCGCCGATATTTTTGAAGTAAATGTAGGCAAAAAGAGTCCCGTCCGAAATGACGACGACTTTGTCATAATCTGGGCCATTAATAGCAGCCGACTAAAAATTATTTCCTCGAGAATGATAATAATAGCTTACGGGGAAACTAGCGCGTTTGAAAATAGTACTCGGCAGGGTGCGCACGGGAGGCACATACGAACTGTCATACGTTCGGATTATCACTGCTTTGGCAATATTAGCCTTAGCATCAGGAGCGAGGTCCTCCTCCTTGACTTGGGCCATGTTGTTGGAGGCGAGAGGACGGCCGGCAACGGCGATGGGCTCCTTGTGCTCGTCCTCCTTGTCGGGTCGTCCTCCTTCCTCTCATGAATTTCAGCGTCCACCGCCTCCAATGCCTTCAGACGCAGTTTATTGTAATCCACTGAAAAGAAGAGTTTGTAACGGCAACAAGTCTCCTTGAAATTTTTAGGAAAAAAACTTTAGAAAACCGATTACTATTTTGCAGTCCGGGTCAAATTTTTAGCTCAAATAACGGCTCGGCTGCTTTCGTTAGCATGGGGTTATATTCTGACAAAAAATCGGCCATGTCGGCCTCGCCCGGATGTCAGTTTTTACTTTCAATTTGGATTGCGCTCTGATCTTTGAAGCGCCAATAGTCTAAATTTTTAGATGCCGGCGCATTTGATTTTAAAAGAAAACTAGTGCAAGAGAGTAAAAAGTTAAAATTACAAAGTTAAAAACATACTGTTGAGAAGTTGACCGCTTTGAAGGAAGATCACAGCTTGAATGACTGAAGCTACTGGCGCAGATTTATGTCGACTTTGAGAAATTACCAGTTTGAACAAAGATTAAACGGGTTTACCTTCTGACAATCAGTTTTCTATATTTGACTGCAACCTTTGGCCATTCCCCACTCTCTAAAATTCGGCCGATCTAGCAATACCTGGACAGGACGGCAGTTTCTATCGCTGGATTGTCGGGGACGAGAGGATGGCCGGCAGCGGCGATGGGCGATTTACCGGTCGTTTCGTAGCCACTTCCACTGCTAGTCAAATTGACCTTTATTGTTCCCTTTGTACCATCCCCATAAAACACTATTCCTTGTGAAAAATCCAATATATTTGCAATGTCCTCTCATAATTTCGTCTAGTTTGTTTTGTTGTCTATAAAAATACAGTTGACCGCATCTGCCGTCCCTTTTCCGAAAAAATAGCGTACTTTTCTACAATTTTCATACTTTCAAACAATTTCTTTCAGATTTGCGGTCAAGTTTGAGCTATGAAAATAGAATTCAAAAAGAACATAGTTGAGGCTTCCTTTCTAATGGAAAATATGTGGAGAAGATCTGAAAACTTTCGCATATTCGGTTCGCACTTTGCTGAGCATCAAGTCAAAATTACCAAATCGAGGCTAGACACACCTTCAGTGGGCTGATGAATTCTGACTTGTGAACGAAATCAGCATCAGGACAGGCTTGATAAGGTTTCTTATGTATCTATTGTTACATAAAAAGGAGTAAAATGTGAGTTGGGCGCTTTTTTTTCAATAAAAAATCTATTATTTCAGCATATTTCCCAACATTCAATATTTGAAAATATCGTCAACGGATTCTTGCAGAAGCGCTAGTGGCAATAAGTTCCATTTCTTACCCAACGTGCATTTTGTTCACGAACTGCAGAACCGGTAAGAAATTTCCCTTTGTTTCAATATTTCTGCGGCTTTTACAGATCTGTAAGGGAGTATACGAAGCACGGCAAGCTGAGGAAAGAATTATTCGGGAACGGAGCGCTCGAAGGGAATAACAAAATTTTTGCACATCTCCCCACCGTTTTTGCACATAGGAACTTACTAAAAAAGAAAGAGTCAAATACGTCCATTAACAGAGAAGAAACGGAGGAGTCAGATTCCGAGGATCAACGTTTCCTACCATAGGATAAACCAATATTCTTCGCTTCCCTCCAATGCAAATATTTCAAGAGGATCGCTTTCATTACTTTCAAAATTTATTTAAACGTTATTGTGAAATTCAATTAATAGTAGGACAAAGGGCAGGGAATGATTGACGGAATTCATCGAGGAAAGATTGATTGAATGGCAGCTTACTTTCTTTTCCGGTCCATAAATCTGTATCATGGGGGAATTTCATAAGATCGGCCAGTTGTGCTTGGAACTCATCCCAGGTGGACACAATTTTAGCCCATACGGTATCGTATCGTTGAAACAAGACCAATAATCCCCTGTTTTCCATTGGGAAGACAATTGCGGAGACATCGTGGTCATCTAAAATCTTCCGAAAGCGTCTGTGTTCCAACCGACTCAGTGCACTGCCCACCAGGTCTCTTTTGATATTTTTAAAGACACATCGTAATTCCAGCTCAAATTCACCAGATATCATTTTCTGAAACGTTGGCATACAATGAAAAAACAAGGAGTAGAAAACCCGGATACAACGGCGAAAAGTAAACAGAGTTTCTGGTTGCGATGCGTTTGATACACTGTGAATGATAGAAAGTGTCCCTTTGTACACTTTAGGCACACCGAGAAGTAAATACTGCATGTATGACTTGGTATAGGAGAGGATGTTGAACTCCAAGTAGGGCTAGACATCAATGTTCTTTTTATTTATGAAGACACACTTACCACTTTCACAATATTAGCTGGGAGGGGGCGAAGCTCCTCATAGGTTACCACACGCCTTGGTTTCAGGAATTGGATACTGGGGGCTAAGTACTGGGCATCGTCAATGTCCAGTTCGTAACATCGTGTACCATAACTAACGCATGTGTTTAAAAATCCCATATAGGCAGTGCCCTGCGCTTTTAATTTGACGAAATAAGGATGAAATACCTGGAAAACGAGACGAGTGAAGTGGAAATACTCAAAAGCCTTGTCTACAAAGAAGGATTTCCAGCTGGGAGACGGTGGGATAAAAACTTGGGAAACCACACAAGAACGACACATTGGATTGTCACGGTGGTGTTCTTGAGGAGGATCCCGGGGGCACTCACTATTTCCCTGAAGAAGGGATGGTCGTAAAATGGGAAATTATAGTTCTTTTCCAAAAAATAGGGTTACCGTAACGGGTCGTAAAATCTTCCGTGCGAGACCTTTGAGCAAAAGTGATCGGGATTTCGTTCGAGTTTTCTTCGTCGTTTCCCAAAAGGTCCCGAGGTACGGTAACCCTATTTTTTTGGAAATAAACTATACCTTGATTTTATCCTTCAGAAAATGCAGCTCGCGGTAGCTCACTCTGAAATATTTCCTGTTCTTCTCAATGAATTGGTTAGCCGGTTTACAGCTCCGAAATAACCGACTGAATCCACGGGCTCCCATCTGAACTCTTCTTCACAGACAGGATGAAAACATTCCCCACCTTTTTGACTATTTGGAGTAATAACTCCGCTGGAATGTTCCGCTTCCCGTCATTGGGATGGAACTATAAGAAACTTGACCCTTTTATTCTAAAGAGTTACTCACGAAATAGGGAAAGACGGCCTTCTCCTTCTTCACCAGCAGGGTGTTCTTGTTCTTCTTCGATTTCTTTTTCTTCAGGTACGCTTTTTTGGTTTTGAGGGTCACTGTCTTCTTCTTTAGGGGCAGGTTTTTCTTCTTCAAAGTCTGTTGCTTTAGGTCCGGGGTATCCTTCTTCAGCTTCAATTTTTTCTTCTTCGGGTTCGAGTTCTTCTCATCCTTCTTCGACTTCTTCTGGAGACGCGTTGTGGCCATCGTCAACCAGTAATAAGAGAGAGAGAGAGCAACCCAAAGAAGGTAATGAGACGGGAGGCACTATGTCCATGGCCAATCGATTCCTGGTATACTCTAGGTTAATTACGTGTACCGGAAAGAGCCTATCATACTAAAAGGAGAGTTTCTGTGTCTCTCTCAAAAGAGATGATTTCCCGCCTCTATTGGACTAACTTTAAATGCAGTTCAAGATTTATTAATTTTTTGTCATTTGGACGGAACTGCAACAAATTGGACCGTTTTCTTCTATAAAATAACACACGAGGTAGGGGAAGGCGACTTCATACTCCTCACTGTTGCAGTATTTCTGGTCTTTCGAAATTGAAGGATGAACTTGGCCCATTGATAACCAATTAATAAAAACTAGAGTCGCGAGGTGAAGCCGCCATCGATGCGTGCCTTTTTTTCGCTTGCTGGTTCAAATTTACTCTAGAAACAATCAATAAATATTTTAATGTGGGCCATGTAGTCAAGCCCTGGATGATTACTGTAACCTTATCCTCGACGTTGATTTGAAAAAAGAACAAGTCAGAAACATTTTATTAAAGCTTTTCATAGAACAATTATCATTTAGCACCATCGTCGTCGACATTTCTTACAAGTTGGAACATTTAAAAATTTAGGAATAACGCAAAGCGCGGCAATTCCTCCTAATCCCCAGGGGAATAAATAAAAAATTGATAAAAATGCTATAAAAACTAGGAGAAGAATAACCACGTAGTTGTGCTTTTTCTTCGTAGTGTAGCGCTTTTTCTGAAAATGACCGATTCTCTCTGTGTTTTCGAGGTCAACTTACACAAGATTGGCAGAGGGTCACCGTCGTGATCAGAGGGTCCGATTCAGACTTTAGTCGTCCTTCTTGGATTATACTGTTGTCCTCGATTATTACTGAAAGTTTAGTGATAAGAAAATACCAGGAAGGAGCTGGGGAACCCCATGGGACCTATAATCATCAGAGCCATTCATTTGCCCTCTAGTTATCAGAATTATCGGGGTTTTATCGTAAGAAGGGAGAAAAATGAAACACGGAAGTTTTCCTATCATTTTATGGTCAAATTTTACGATTTTACGGACTAGTAGTCATCTAAAAATATATGTCACGAGGCTTGGGAGAGACTATAGGAAAAATAAAGAGTAGTGTAAGTTGCGAGAATTTGACTTTAACCTCCCCAATGTATGGTATGTGGTTTTATGCTGCCCTCATGGTTTCATTTTTTAGACTTTGTGTACCATTTGACTGAAAACTTGGAAAGCCAATTTGTAGTTCCAAAAGTTGCCCAGCTAGATATTAGCAAAGTTCTTGGGGAACGTATGGTTGGCCGTTATTAGCCATATTCTTCAAAATGCGCCAGTCTTCTTTTGTTCTAAATAGGTTGAATTGAAAACGACTGGAAGATATAATATACTGTAGCTAGACTTTCCTTTTTAACTTGCTCAGAGTACAATGGATTGCTTATTCTAACTGCTGGCTGCATTTTCGAGATTTCAGTCTCTAGGCACCCCACGTTCTTCCCCTTTCCCCTACTAAAATATCACCACCATATTATTACTGAAATTATCAATTTCTATTTCCGTCGCTCTTTATCAGACACAGGTTCAAAAACCCCTGTTGCTCACGGGGTAAACAAATTCCGTCCTATCAGCACCGGATGAACTGAAGCTGTGAACGTTTTAGGTTCTCCTGCACCTTTTCGACTAATTGAAAACAAAGATGAGGACAAATAAAGGAAGGGAGACGGACCCGACGAACCTTGGGTTTGCTCTTCCGAGGCTATGGTACTGATGGAACAGGATTCCTCGCGGAGAATTGACAACGAAGGGTAGATATTCCATTTTCCGCCGAGGATCACATTGTTCACACCGTAATCCGGGCGGATATATCTAAAATAAGAATAATTAATTAAGAAAATTAAGTACTCACAATTCTTCTTCATAAGGAGGAGCTGACGGTGCGCAGGCTTTCAACGGCGCCACATGCACCCGTTCGAATTCCCACGGTCCCGGGATTTCGAAAACTACCGAGGTATTCGACTCACAATCCGAGTCCGGCAAAACCATCCTATTTCTGAAAATGAGACGAGTGGGTTTCTTTATCAAGAGGAGAGCGAAATTTTAAAGGAGAAAGTACGCCGGACCGAATACACAGAAGCTGTATAGGGAGCCCCTCTCCCCCATCCGATAAGACGGTGAAGAGAGGCAACCGGAGAGGCAGAGACGATAAGGGGAGAAACGAGGAACTGATGATTCTGTTGGGCTGG
Source organism: Oscheius dolichura (assembly GCA_932521035.1). Lineage (NCBI taxonomy): Eukaryota > Metazoa > Nematoda > Chromadorea > Rhabditida > Rhabditidae > Oscheius > Oscheius dolichura. The sequence continues at coordinate 7,953,965 of OW051493.1, forward strand.
TTTGACCTAGATAGGTGGGAGGACAGGGAGCTGGAAAGTAAACGGAACGGAAAAAGTCTTGGAAGATAACGGTCTGTGGGCGCTCGATGCATTTTTATGATATCTTTAAAACCTTTTATGATATGAACCAAAAAGTAGACAACGGAAAATGTTCACAATTGATAAGAAAAATAGGCGAGAACGCGGGGTTTACGTGGAAAATGGCAAGATGCCTTGTGTTTCCGCTTTTACTTCGTCTTATGGTCCATTTTCAGATGGTTTGTTCATATTTGACCAGTGGTGAAGTCACTTTGGTTGTACGTAAGTTGTAAACAATTAAGAAATATTCGAAAATTGTGACTTATGCACCTTTTTACCCGTGGAGCACTGTCAACTGGAATCTTCCAAGTGAAAGATGTTCTCACGGGGTTTCCCAACTGTTATCGGATAATGGAAACACACTATCTTGGGCAATCGAAAACGAGACGAGAATAAGAAGTTGTACAAAGAACAGAACGGCGATAAAGAGGGAATTTTACGATTCTAGAAATGACCTTTACAAATGATGAAAAAAGTGGAAGTATAAAGGAGGAACGGCTCTTTTCCAGAGAAAACTCTTAAAATTTATATAGGAACCTTTTAAAGATCTACGACATTCCTCTATTTCCTATAGGCTTTTTTTAATTTTTGGAGTATGTGCCGAGGAAATGGACCATTGTGCGGGAAAGTGCTGCTTAAAAACCAGAAACAATCAGGTCATTCTCAAGAAGTGGACTCGCTTTTGAACGTACTGATAAGTCGGTACATAACACACCCTATCAGTACTGAGACAAATACTCTGGAATGAACTCTGCTGCTCTTTTCACTCACATAAGTGGCCTATGACTCTTCCGACCGTTTCTGGGAATCTCCCGAACCTCATTTGAACCTTTGCGTCATGTTTAACAGAAGTACAAGGTCTCCACACTAATTGGACACCGCTCTCGCTTATTTTAAACCAACAGGAACTGACGGCTGCTGCGAAGGCGGAAGTTGAGGGGAAGTATAGAATGTAACTCTGAAATCACTAATAAGAGCCCCATCCCCGCCAAGATTGGCCAAAAATAGGAACACTTGAGGACAACTGAACGTACAGGCTTTCGATCTCTTGTTAGTACCATCAGTGCTTATCGCTAATCGCAGCCCCCGATTGCTACTTTCTATAAACAAACACTACAGGACCCTATGTTGGCCAAAAACAGGAGAAAGTGGTCCAGGGAGCAACATAAAGCACAGAAGCAGTGGGTTCCATGAAACAGCGGTTTTCGAGCCGTACAGAAGATAAGAAGTTCGCTGAGTTGGTGATTATTGAAGAATAACAAGGACGGCGGGGCATAGAAGAGCACAGAAGAGCAGTCACATCAATAAAAGAAACAACAAAGATACACGGGAATTGCAAGAAGCTTATTCCAATGGATTTCTGCCCATAGCAGCTGGAAAAAGGGGTTCACGACCATCCCACGGGCTCCTTGTGGTCCACCATTGCCTTATGTCGACCGCCAAGGCAAAAATCACGGGGCTTCGGGGCCTTTGTTGGTAGACCTTTAAAGGAATTGTCAGGGACCTAAAACAACTTGGGCTTAAAAAATTCGCCTTTTTCTCCTGATCACGATGGTCTATTTATTTTTGCATATGGACAAGGACGCCTGTATCACGAGAAAAATACACATTTATGATCAAAATCTGGTCGAAAAAACAATAAGTGATCATTATCGTTGCAGGACCATTATGGGGTCCCGTAACGATCATGATCACAAAAATGGAACGCATTTATGACTTTGGGATAGAAATGCAATTTTCTCGTGATTTCTACGTCCATATGCAAAAATAAACAGATCACCGTGATCAGGAGAAAACAGCGAATTTTTAAAGTCTATACTGAGTTAGTTTCCTAGCTTTTTGAGAGAGAAAACGCGGAAAATGCTAAAAAAAAATTTAAAAAAATACGCACAAATGACCCCGAAACGAAAAGTTGGATAGAGAATAGGCACCATATGGATTCAGTTGCTTGGGACTCGATTGTTCAGGGTTAAATGGTCACTTCCACTTGATCCCTGACAGTTCCTTTAAGATGCGTAAAGACTCGAGGAATCCATTCCGCCGGTGGATCTCAGAATGACTTTTACCATATACTATCCGACTCAGTTTTTCACGCTGATCACGAACTGCTCGAATCTTACAAAGACCGCATCTTAAAAGTTTCGCCCACTGGCTCATTATCCACTGTATCACTGTGAAAATACTCTATTTACCCGTGGGTCCCGTGACGAACACCGGAATCAATTTTGTCGCGGAATCCCCTTAAAAAATGATTAGATTTCCTCTCTTCAATATTGAAATTCTCCCAAAAACAAGGATTGCTCGATTGGAAGGATCATAGCTCCCTCCTTGACACGATTTCGTGTCTTTATGAACGTCTAATCTAATGTTTTTCTGTGAGGTTGTTATAAAAACGTGGTGGCGGTCATACAGACGACTCTCCTCGTTCAAATGGTATCATTAGATGGCAATTTATTACGGCATCATCGTCCAAACGGCTCATAATAGCCGCCTGGTCTATTTCTACCTTTTTTCTCTTTTCTCTTTTCTCTTTTCTATTTTCTCTTTTCTATTTTCTCTTTTTGACAGGCCAGTTTGACTTCAATTAACCCCTTCAAAACACTCACTTCACGCTAAAATCACTTAACGCCTCGCTGTGATTGGTATTTCCTCGAAATAATTCAGTTCGAGAGAGTGAATGTGAGCGTGACGTAACCGCCTCGCGTACTCCCCTTCAGTCCAACCCCAGCCACCCATCATGGCGCTTCGCACGAACCAAACAGGAATTGTGGCAGGCCGTCTATAAAAGGTCAGAGGCCTGTCAACTTTGAACTGATCATGCGGCAGCCGCTGATCTTCCGGACAGGCCAATCAAATCAAACCAGCCTCTCCTGTTCCACTTTCTCCATGCTTCTCTATCTTTATCACGAATTCTTTCTATTCTCCCGTTCCCTGGTATCTTCCAACTATCTCCGACAGCGGAGTACCCTCAGAAGTGCAACAGCTACTTTTACTTTCAAATATCAAATTTCATCGCTCTTGGTCCACGTATCACGTGCAAAACACAAAGATCTCTTGACAGCCAGGTGGCGGGCCCTCCACGTAGTCTCACCCGAGGAACGCAGTTTTGTTTTCGGGACGACTATGGGGAGAATCAGGCAGTTGATGGAGGGTCGCTAGGTCAGGGAACCATCCGAGCCCCCGATCCCTTTACCACGGTATGGGTAGTTGGACAGGGTTAGCCGGTCGAGGCGGAATAAGTAATGTTGAAATCCTCGTTGCATCATTGAGAGGATTTTTCTGGAATTTTCTTGAGATTTCTGAAAAAAATGTGCAGAAGCAATATTCTCAAAGGAGCCGTCCAAACACGCAAAAAACGGTTCCAGGGCTGTGGGTACTGGAACCTTTACGGTCAGGGCCATATTCTTGGTATTTTGTCAAAATGAACGTGAAAATGTTGTCTCCATTCTGCCCGCGGTCTTGCGGACTCCCGAACTTCAGGCCCAGTTCATACGGCCGCCCAGTTGCACTGTGTGGAACCAGGAACTAGACTTTTGCACCATGCAATTTTTCCAATCTAGACGCTACGTACCGTTTCCTCCTTCGAAAGTGGAATGAGGGCAGTATCTCTTCGTGGAAACCTTTTTTTTTCTCTCTCTGAATATCCGGGAAAATCTGCGTTTGCATCGCGTGCCACCCCTTATATATAGTCGGTTTTGATGACTGGTGGCTTGTAACAAATTTGCCAGTCTACCTGGCAAAATACTCCATAATTACAACCATCTCAACTAATGGATAGCTCTCTCCGGCCTGAAGGTTGCCGAGAATTTCAGCCGTATTATCTCCAGTGGTCGTCGCTGTACTCGTGTCGTAGAGATTCTCATGAGCAGGTTGGTTACTTGATTTCTGGCCAGTATTGTTGAGAAGTGGTTCATCTTCTCGGCAATTACAGTTTTCCAAAAAGTTGCAGGTCGCCGCCCGCTAAATATCTCAGACAAGGTAGAGTAAAAACCGGTCCACTAAAACAACATCCGCAGCAGCCTCTTTTAGTCAGGGTGTAAAAAAGGAGCGACCATTTTAGACTGTGTAAAGTGAACTGAAAGTAAACAAATTATTGAGAAATACAGCAAGTGCCGTTTTCTGCAAAAAAATAACAGCTAAACATGGGTACTGTATGGTAGGCAGGGACGGCCTGGAAGGAATAGACAGACTCCCAGAGTATGGTCTTTTTGGTCTGGCTAAAGGGCGCATTCGTTTCGAGACTCATAGAGTTTCTCTGTTCGTCACGGGGCCAATACGTGAAAATCTAGATTCTTGGTCATCTCCAGAACTTTAGAAGAACTGCAGCCCCGTAGTACTGAAGAAAGTTCTGGAAGTCAGGGACTGGTCAACTTTCTGACACGGATTTGCGGATTGTATGGAGTTCAGAACGAATGTTTTCCACCGTTTTGACCATTTTCACGCCCATTTCAGTACCGGGTTATATAAACTGTACTTTTCCTTTTCAAAAAGTAAAGCCGCCCTAGGGTCTTGGTTTTGAGTATTCCTGGATAGATCCCAATAAAATTGGCGGCAATGTTCCACCTCCTCCTCCATAATGAGATCTGAATTGGAAGCTTGGAACACGCTTGTCGGAGACCAAACCTCCCTCTGTAGCTTGCCGCGATATTTTTACAATATCAAGAGCAAAACACGAAAGGCAAACTTCTGTCCTTTAGAGAGGATTTTCCATTTAAAATGGGTCCCAATTAGAGCTAATACGGTAGATAAATGCCGCCGTAAATCGAATGGCATCGACCTCCGACTGTCCTTCACTTCCTTGTTCCCATTAGAGACAATTATTTCCATTTTTGCTGCGCCTTTTTTGCCGCCGTAAACACTCTCTCCTGCACAGGGGTTGCCCCCTCGTACAAGGTTCCTTATTTATCTACACTCACCAGAAGATCAGACCATTATCACCCGGGGGTTTCGTGTGTGTTTGTAAACAAACACCGGACTCTCCAGTGGTTCTAGACACATGACCCCCGTGCAATTGTGCTGGAAATATCCCAGGAGCGAAGATCAGCCCACTGGCACACCCAGCGCTCGCCGCGGCGGCGATAAGTGACCTCGGCGAATGGCACGTATAAAGTGTTCCGGCTTGACCGTCCCGATTCATTTGCTTCTTCTCCCTTCCCTTCTTTTCTTAACCAGGATTACTGTAGCCGATTTTCTGCTATTTTCCCTCCGGGAATCAGTGCAGAGATCACTTAAAGGTCATCGCTTTGGTTGCCCATGGGAAAGCGGCTTGCGTCTAGTCTCCTCCCCTCCCACCGCTATCAGTGCCTGTCCCCCAGTCCCCCAACAAACAACAACCTGCAGAAAAGGGCCTCCACATATTTTTTTTTGGATTCCCCCTTAATTCCCGTCAATTTTCTCCCGGCAGCATCTTGCCCTGGTCAATAACTCATTAGACTGCGACTGATGCTTTCCGAGAATGCGTTAGCGTGCCAATATACACCTTGAGCCGGTGAATATTCGTGGTTTCTGATTAATTCGTCCTCCTCTTTCTCGCTAGAAGATATCATACCCTAAAAGTAGAGAACCTTTTCAGACGATGACTCTTTCCCGCTCCGAGGTTACTCAACACGTCCGCGATTCCATGCAACGCGCCAAAGTCGGCAAAGGACAAGACGAACTGCAGAATGGAAGGGACTTCTACAAATAGTGAGTACTTTTTTGGGTTACTGTATAGTATACACCTGGTAAACAATCCATTAACGGGCTAAAAAAAAAGGGGGCGATATTGCAAATTTGCCATGACATGCGGGGTTGGGCCATTTTAGGGAGGCAGTAAGGCGAGTTCGTTCGCCAGTTCAGCTGACCAGGCTTTTTATGGTTACATAACTGATCTAACAGTATTTACACCTTTTGGACCTTTAAACCGACTCTAGGCTCTTTTTAAAGATTCTCCAAATCCTACAGGTTTGAACGCCGGGCTTCCAAAGAATTTCTGGGATTTCTCCTCTGAAATCTGGGGAAAACAGTCAAATTTTTCAGTTTCTTCACCAACTTCCCCGATCTCCGCAAGTACTTCAAAGGAGCCGAGAATTTCACCGCCGAGGATGTCCAGAAGAGTGAGCGTTTCGAGAAGCAAGGAGCCCGTATCCTCCTGGCCATCTGGATCCTCACCGACACCTTCGAAGACGAGAAAGTGTTCCGTGCCTATGCCCGCGAAACCGTCAACCGTCACCGTCAATTCAAAATGGAGCCTGAACTCTGGAGTGTAAGGGATCTTTGATTAATCGAGACAAAAACAACATTTTCAGGCCTTCTTCACCGTCTTCAAGGGATATTTGGAGTCAAAGGGTGATAAGCTGACCGCTGATCAGAAATCGGCCTGGGATAAGCTGGGAGCTGAATTCAACGACGAGTGCCAGTCGCATTTGAAGGATCTCAACCTTCCCCACGTTCACTAAACACTTCTTTTCCCCATTTCTGTAATTCCTTTTTTTTCTATAAAGACGACGGCGATTTTCGGCTTATTTTGTAGTACAATGCTTGCATTTATGGTAATAAATTCTCTGCTATCCAACGCTTTTTCCTACAATGAACACGTTCTACTTTTGAAAGGAAAAGAATCCGAGGAAGGAGGCATCAAGGGGGCACTGGTGTTCGCGGTCTCTGACGTTCGAAGGAATTTCTGCAAAATCTGCTGAACTATGGAAATTTCGTCATTGAAAAGCTGTATTCTTACAAGTTTACACGTTTTATGTGGAAAAGTTACAAGAAAACAAGGAAAATCGGAATATAGGAGTCTAATAATGAGGCAATTTTCAGGTATAAAAACGGCGCCTTCAGGATACAGTCAAATTAACTCGGCTTTTGTCTCTACTCTTCCTATCCTTTTTCCTTGCCTTCCTGCAAACAGATCTGCTTTTTCTAGGTAAAATGGCCCGTTTCCTTCTTATCGCTCTCTGCGTCTTCGCTCTTCTCTTCATGGGAGAAGCCATGTAAGTTTCCAGTAAACTTTTTCCTTTTTATGAGAAGTTCTAGTCCATATTTTGTTCAGAAACAGCACAGCCCTTGCTTCCAGTTCCACGGGTAACTCAACCGCTCCCCCGCTACGAGGCCGCAGATCTGTTGGACTTGGCATAACATCCATCATGCATAGTCCTATACCATATCCGGAGCCACCAGTCACCATATGTATTAACGGAGTATGCAGGGTGGAATATCCTAAGAACTAAAGACGAGCGGAAAAATAAAGATATTAAAATAATTGTCTCTATTTGGTTCTAACAAGGGAGATCCAGGAACCCACCCTCGCCGTTTTGGCTGATTTTTGCCAAGATGTAGGTCTATGTTGGTGATGTATAAATCAAAAGAGAATACCTCCCCGATCGATGATTTCGAGGAGCTAGACCACTTTGAAGGCCCGAACAACGGTGTTTCGGTTGATTTTTCGACATCTTTGAGAAAATTTCAACCTGGCTGATATTAGTATCAATCGAGAGAAATGGATTGGTAGCAGTTTCAGCGTATTTCAATGCGAAATAACGGTTTTAGAACGTTTGAAGAACCAGCCCGGAGGCTATTTTGTTCATTTCATGGAATCGTGCTAAATTATTGGGGGCGGTTGAATCATTTCTATACTGTGCTTATAAAGCAGGTAATTCTGCCTATGCAGAAACAAACCGGGGCCGATTAGGTACTATGGATCAAACGTTATGATGCCAAGAAAATAGGCCAAAAATGGAGATTTTGAACCTTCAAAGTGGTCTAGCTCCTCGAAATCATCCATCGGGGAGGTATTCTCCTTTGATTTATACATCCAACAAAGATTTACATCCTGACGAAAAATCAGCCAAAACGGTGAGGGTGGGTTCCTGGGCCTCCCTTGTAAGGGAAAAATGTGTACAAGGTAAGCCTGTTCTCCTCATCCTCTTCTTCCCAGGCCGCTTCCACGTCATAAAATCTTAACTGGAGACTGTAACGTGAATGACGAGGTCTTGTAATGATGGCTCACCTAGACGATTCATCCATTTTCACTTGAGCCCTGAAACGGGCCCTGAAATACCATGCATAATGATTTTCATCTCTTTATGTGTGGTCTCCTCCTTCTCTCGCTGGATCTTCCAAACCTGGCTACACTTCAACTTGGCTCCTGGAGAAATAAGCGGCTTCCACCGTTAAACTTGTGCGCTTCCTTTGAATTAAGGCTAGGTTTACTGTAGTCATCATTTCAAAGTGGCTTTGTACCTGCAAAATCCGCCGAACGACACAAATTTCCATACAGAAAAACTGTCTTTTACGAGCTTATAAGATTCATGCAGAACATCAACAAGAAAACGAGAAGGGAGTGTGGAATACAATGATTTAATAATGAAGCAACGTTTAGTTATAAAAAAGAGATCTCCAACAGAAAACCCTGCCTGCTTTTTCCCTTTCAAAGCCTCATTCTTGCCTTCCCCTCTGCACATACAGATCTTATTCTTTTTCTAGGTAAAATGGCCCGTTTCCTCTTCAATGCTCTATGTATCTTCGCTCTTCTCTATACTGTAGCTGCCATCGGTGGAAAACCTGGCGGGAAACCTCCCAAGCAGCTCCAGTAAGTTTATGCGAGAATATTATTTGTTGATGTGATGTACTGTATATTCGTTTTCAGGCCTGCCCGTCATCCCACTCGTTCGACTACCGTTCGATTTACTACACGGCGCGGTCGCAGATCCGTTGACAACGGCCCTCCTGTCACTTCACCTCTCTTCTTTCCTACCTGGAAATAACCCCGTTACTCTGTAACAAATGGGAATTAAAACATTGAATAAACGAATATTCTATTGCTTCAAGGGCCTGTCAGCTTCCGCAAGGCATGGTCTCTGAAACTTCGAAGGGGCTTGCTTCCCCATATTCTCTTGAATTATGGAAATTTCCAGAGGAGATACAGAAAAGCTGTGTTTTTAAGAGTTTATAAGATTTATGGGGAAAAGTTACAAGAAAGTGGAAAATGGAATACCAGGCCATAATAATGAGGCAATGTTTAGATATCTAACCGCACCTTCAAGATACAGCCCACTCTTTTTGGTCGTTCTATGAGAATAAAAAAACCTCGTGTCACTTATTTGCAGTCCTAACCCATTGGATGACGAGGTCGCTAGGAGACGTCAGCGTGTCTCTCTAACTGACATTGTACTGCCGTTTTTCCCCGGAATACTCCGTCTTCCCAGTCCTGGCCCATTAGCTTGCCATTACTCTTCTCCCTTGCAGCCCGGCATATTGTTTCAAGCCCATTATCTCTGTCCGACATCTGTTTCTGTCTGCTTAAAAACAAAAGGAAAGGCTGGGAAGAGACCAAAGGCTCGCTTTTAGCCTTTTGACAGATTACAGCCATTCTTCTTCACGCCTGATCCGGGTCCATTTCTCCCGATCTCGTGCAGAATATTGCTCGCAATTTTCAGCTGGTAGGCTTCATTTTCGGCCTTTTTTGCCTCTCCCGGGAGGGATTAAGGGGATATTCGAGAAGATTTATGATTCTATGGCTTCCACACATCTCGGAGGGGAATATCCTCCACATTATAATATTCTGGGAGCCTTACCGCCTACAAAATATGTTGTTTTCATCCCTCACATTCCTGGTTTCTAAAGCCGAAGCTCGTTTTTCATTAGTCGACTATAAACAATAAAATATGCATGAAAGCGCATTGATCCGGTCGACTTTATATACAACATTCCGACGTTTTCATTTTCTCTCCCTTCATTTGGCCGCCAGACCTCATTTGACATCTTATCTTATTGGTTAACGGGAGAGGGGAGCTAGAATTTCAATTCTTGGCGCTTCTAAAGCTGGGGCGTCTTTCCATGGGTGCCATAATGAATTCGCCACATATTCCGTGTAATGACATCATGATACTGACATCATAGGTATTTGGGTCATTTTAAAACACGAACCAGCACAAATATCTCGTTCAGAATATAAATATTGTAGTCGATGGCTTCTATCGTAATACCACAGCCATGTGGATTGCTGTTGGGGTCACCATGTGGTTTTATTCGATAGTTTACCCATTTGTGCGATTGATTTCATCGAACTGGATAGTATAGACCTTTAAAATGATTGTTTCTTTGTTGAGCTAATTAAAACAATAATGAAAATCAATATAAACTTTGGAATTAGTGCTCCACGGCGATAAAAAGCTTTTAAAAGGAGCGAAACACCAAAAATCGCGAGCGCTTTCCACGTTTTTATGAGTCTTTCCATTTGTTTGCATAAACTAACCAAGCTATCCGATTTATTTGTCAGAAAATGTGGAAAGGTGGGTTTAAAAGATGAGAAATTGGGTGGTAGGCTCAGTTATCCCACCCATTGTCCACTCTCCCTCCCGCACTATCACGTAGTCCTCCGATTGACGGGCAATTACGTATTTGTCTTTTAATGCCCGCCGTCCACACAGCCGCCTTCTCGCCCGTGTGTGGCGGCATGTGGTTCCGGTTCGATATCTTTGCTGTCCCGTCGAGAGTCGCCCCCACTTTGTGATATTACACCTTTGGCAACTGCCAAACATGTACATCCCGTCCCATTTCGTTTCTATTTTCTTCTCCTTCCATTTTCTTCTCAGTATCTTCTATTAAAATGGTCAAAATATTAATATTTTCCCCATTTTTTCAGTCAAAAAGCGATGATACAAAGATGATGGAACAGTCGGGTCACATCTCCGTACCGGAGGTGTGCTTCAGTGAATTTAATAGTTCTCGTAATTCAAATCAGGTACTGTTTTCCGGGATATTTTCATATTTTTCCGATTTTTTAGGATATAATGGACATTCTCTACAACGTACCCGATAATCAGCATTGGATCTCGAATTCTATTCCTGAACTATCTCATTCAGGGTAAGTCCGACAGCTATTTTTCACTTCCAGTCTCCCGAATTTGCCGTTGGCAGCCGGCCCGAGGCAATATCCCCCCACTGATTGAAACGCTTTATGACATCCACTGGGGATTTCTACCCCGATTATAGAGCTTTTTTAGTGGCTGGAAGGGGAAATTGCTTTGAAGGAAGGGATATTTATTCTAAACGTTCTGTGATATTGCCTACAAACTGTCTTTTTCGGGGATGGTGGTCGCTAGGAGACGCCGATGTCCTTTCTTAAGTCCCGGGATAGCAATAGGAGCCATTTAGTTAGAGGAAAATTGCCTTCGGGTTGCTTGGGAGACCGTTTGTTTGCCAGGAAGTGGGTTAAATTCGGCAAAAATAGAAAATTGCTTTTAAAATGTCCAAAAGCCCGCGATCAGACGATTTTCACCTCGATTTTCTAATTTACTCCCCCAATTTTTGACCAAAAACTCCCTTATGAAAGTTCCTTTTCAGATCTCAATATATTGTTCCCCGTTTTGATGGTAACTGGTTTAAAGTTGACGGTTTTACATGGCAACGTCGGAAAAATGGACCCTTAGTCCGAGAAGATCACTCAAAATTGAAGGTATCTGTTATTTTCTCAAAGTTTATCCCTTTCTCTATTTTTCAGGTCCAAAAAGTCGAAAGATTGAACTGCCAATATGTGACATCCGCCCTGGTGAAGGGCTTCCAACGCCGGGTTTATAATCTCCTGGACGTGAGTTGACGTTTCCCATAATTTTCGAAGCAATTTCTTTCAGAATAATGAATTTGTACTGATTCACTATTTGTATTCGCCGGAGGGTAGACACAATAACGTGCAGCAAATCGTGACAGAGGTGGTGGAACAGATTCAAAAGAACAACCGGCAGAAGATCGAATTCAACAAGCTGCTCTCACAGTTACAAGCAATCTGTAAGCTTTAACTTGTTTTTCTTTACAGGAACTTGGCGGGAATAGGAAATTTTGAAAAATACTGTTTTACCCACTGGCTACCGGGATGTTTCGCTCGTGTCAGACCTTTTTAAGAATTGAAAATGGCATTCATATGGAACAATACCTCTCGTTTCAGTCGCTGGAACCTATGAAACCCAAACGATCCATTCCATCGCTGAAGAGGTCTCACAACGATTAGCCGCTCCTTCCGGAGCAATGGAACATGAGCAGGTATCCTATCTTTCCTTCCGTTTTTTCACCTCCGGTGGTTATTTCAGCGTCCCACCACCTCTTACGCCTCCGCTCAGGGAAAGAATCTGGAACGGAGAAATTCATGCTCCTCTGCGTTTCGTAAAGGCCTCTCTTCCATGGCTTTGAGGCGACAGCCTTCTACCTTCTCCGACTCTGTTGACTCCCATTTCTATGGTATTTTTTTGCAATTTTTCCTTTAGAATACGGCAAAATTCAGGCGGCATGGGTACCAACGAGAAGCCGACTGCTGTCTACCAGGTAGCTGATGATGTCCGCTCCTATTCGGGAGAAACACAGCGCAGCAGTAATCCGGACGAAGATTCGGTAGACCTTATCTCACTTTTATTATGGTCTAAATTCCAGTCAATAATGAATCCAGCCTCGTTGAGGTCACATTCGGCTGGGGCGGCTTCTCAAGCCTCTGCGCCGGTACATCAACCGGCAGACGCTCCAGAAATCCTCGATATTGCTCCCAGCACTTCAACAACGAAGGTTTGAATTACAATTAATAATTAAATAATGTTTTTAAAGGGAGGAGTAAAGATCCTGATCGTGGGAGATTGGTACATGAAGGGACACGAGTACAGTATCCAAATGGGAAATAAGAAAACCCCTGCAAGGTTGATCAGGCCAGGAGTACTGTCCTTCGTTGCTCCGCCAGGTAATTTCGTCTTTTATTCTCATTTTCCGACTTATTATAGCCATTTTCTGCTTTAAATCGGATAATTTTAGCCCCCTGCGCCGGCGCCGTAATGCTTCAAGTGCTATGCAACGAACAGGTAGCTTCTCAGCCTAGAAGATTCCTTTACGAAGATGTGGATCACGACGAGTTGCTGCAATTCCTAGCGGATAGGTTACATCTTATTGGAGCTGCTTTCGGGCTTCCGGATTCTTTACGGGTAAGATTACAGTATCCCAACTCTAAAAATACCGGGTTTTATAGAATTTGAACAGTTCCATGCTGGATCAGGAGGCGATCTCCGTCGTCCTTCGCTCCCTTGAAGGACTTCCACTGATGCATCCCACAATCCTAGGCGCCCCGGCCATTCTTCCCTCCAGGACAATACTCCACCTAGCGGCCCAGTTGGACTACGCTGCTGTTATTCAACAAGCCATCATATTACGGTATTTTTCCCAACAATTTTAACGAGAAATTCGTTTTTAGGAGGTCGTTACCCTATGTGAGGGAGTTAGACCCCATGGCGAGGGACGCGGAAGGTTGTACCCCATTGCACTATGCGGCAAGAGCGGGGAATTATAATGTTGCCAGGTAGGAGCTCTCCTTTAAATTACAGTAACCTGTTAGGATTCTTATCGAACTGTGTCCCAATGCTGTTGACGTCTTGGATGATAGAAACAGAACGCCGGCGGAATTGTCGTCTGGAGAAGTAATTGCCTTGATAAGTCGGAGCGGAGAGGTCCCACAGCGAATGTCACCAGCTATTGGACAAGGTCGGTCTTTAAAAGATTACTGTAACTCATTTTGTGATTAGTTTTAATGTTAAAAACGAAAAAATTTCCAGTAGAGGAGAGAAAGCGCCACGTGACGTCTACTGCCCTTTGGGTGATGACCAACGGCGAGACCGTGACGGACTCCCATCTCTTGAGGGATCGAAGACTTATTGACGAGGAGTCCACCTCAACTATGAGTGCCTTCCAAGATGAGTTCCTTCAAGGAAGCAGGTCCATTCCCTCCGATGCTCCCCACCTGGAGATATCAATGGATACCGACGTGGACCTACCAGACTCTCCAAAAATGGCGGATCTTTTCCAAGCGGCTACAAGGTAATTATCTAATTTTCTTGGTGAGGATACTATATTTTAGCCCTGCGGGTATGTTGAATGACAATAACCGTCAAAAAATGGCCAACCTTGCCCGTCAGATAATAGACGCTCTTCCAGCCCGAATAAAGGTGGGCAACTCCTATTTTCAGTCCATTTTATGGCGAATTTAGCATGATATCTCACTGCTCGATGATTTTGTGGATCCTAACCATCAGACTCTCCATATAAATCAGATGAACGGTAGCTATCAGCCAGTAACTTATCACCTGTCTCCAATGATCGGGACCGGGGATACGGGATATTGGCAACCAGCTAATGGAGCCGGTGGACACCATCATCAGCACTTCAGGTACTGTATTCCTTTTAAAATAGGATAGAAATCCATTTTAAGTCCAATGGAGCATGACACCTCGCCGGGAAGTTCAAACCGGCTCTCTACCATGTCTTCGTTTGATATTATCGACAGCGGCACGTCGTACCAGAGCTCCAAGGCGAATATCTTTGATAGTGATGAATTCGACAAGTAGGAGAACATATTTAAACAAAAAACGATAAATTTCAGAAATCTGGGAGAATTTTTCAACCTGAGCCTAGATGGAGACATCGACCCGGTACAACAGAGGCTCGGAAACTTAAAACTCAATGGTGAGTCCTTTACTCCTTTAAATTTTATCAATTTAAACGGGGGAAATGATAATTATTACGGTAAAAAACAAAGGAACACCCACTCATCTGACACTGAGCAAGGTAGATCATGTGACGATCAGCAGTTGTCTGATCAGAAATTGGAAAATATCTGATGATCTCGCTTTTTTCTCCTCTGTTCTTCCACATAGTGGATCATCTTACAGAGGGGGGAACATTTTACAAGTCGGGTTCGAGGGAATTCGAGCCGTGTCATTTGAGAGAGCGCGAAAAGTTATCCTTCGTAGGAGTTTTTCTGCCAAGGAAAGTCTCCTCTGGAGCTCTTTCGAGACCAAGGAAAGTGCAATAACAATACAACGCTAAATTATACTGGTCTGGGATTCCCACACCACACATTAAAAAGCTTTTTTGCTAGCCAAAAGGACTGATAAAGAACCTCTTCTTTGGGCACCAAGAACATTGGTGTAGGCCCATTGCCGTCCTTCAATAAACGATTTCTCAGGCGTACCACCTATTCAGTCTCTAAATTGCCAAGATTGTATGGGTGCAAATAGGCAAGAGCATACTGTAATTAGAAAGTAAAGCCAGCATCTATGAAGACGCAAACCCCTTGCCCATTTTTCCTGAAAGGACCTTTCTGGTCCAGAATTGTTCAACAGTCCTAGTCCATCCAATTTTCCATTCCTTTTTTTTCCATTTTTCCATTTTTTTTCCATTAGTGAAAGTTTCCTGTAATCCTCCCGGGACCGTCCATGGTACAGTAAGCTGTAATTGTTTGGCCTTTTCATCTGTTTGGTCAAGAAGAAAAACTTCCGTTTTCATAAGCTTTCTCCCGCTGGATTTCCATAATTTCTGAATAAGTCTCCTTTTCTGTACAACAGCAGAAGAGGGTTAGTCTAGATCAGCGCTCTTTGACCTTCTGTCCTCCTCCCTCATTTCCGAATTCCAGTAAAAGTTATCCTAATTTTCCATATGGGTCAACGGCAGGAAATTAGAATGTCTCTTGTCATCATTCCGCCAAGTTTAGAGCCACTTCTGCTCTTTTTCCACGACGGTTCTTTAAAAGTCCGTTAGCAGCATTCCTATCACCTCCAAAGTAACAAACCACGAACTACAGCTTTTTATAGTTCCTCATCAATTGTCTAGTCACAATCTCCCTTTGCTCTTCTCCCATTCCATTGCCATTACAATGCGTTCCTCCCCAAAAAGTGGCCAGTTGCTCCATTTGACGCAGTCTACACGACGCTATTGAGAGCTTTATCCTTTTTTCTCTTCTTTTCGCACACATTCTCCCCATTTTAAAGGACTAGTAGTTCTGTTTAAAGCGGACTGTAATGTTCACCTTTTAAAGATCACCGACAGTTTTTTATTCCAGTTTTTCTTGAAAAACGGAGTCTATGTCCGGAAACAGGAAGTTGTCTTTGCTCTCTGTCCCAAATACTCCAGAATCGGACCCTTTCTAAACGTTCCGCTAGATAATACCAATGAGACTCTTTTATCTCGAAGTGGTCAGAATTTGGGTCCAAGATGGGATTGACCGGCTCCGGAAGGGGTCCTCGATAGTCCGATCCCCTGCATCCGTATAGGCTCGGCAGCATCATCACCTTTACTCAAAACTGTTACAAAGCTATGACGCCTTTATACTTTTGTCTTGTTGAGACTTTACGGGTGCAGGGAATCGCACTATCGAGGATCGAACCCCCGGGGATAAGATCCTGTACATCTGCCCAAAAGTGACCCCTCCCTTTAACCGAAGATCCATTGCCCCGTTAGTAGCTTCCCCCTTCCACTTTTAGAGAGTCTCGATCCGCTTTATCAGCCCCATTGATAGCATTTGTTGACGTAGTTCAACCCAGAACACCGGGGGGAACATCTGTCGCCCCACGGGTGTTCATCCATTGTCATTTCCAACGCCTCCCTGGTGCCAATTTTAATCCGAAGGGTGACAACTGTTAATTGACTCGTGATCTATCAACATCCGGGAGGAGATTCCTCAAATTCTTCCCCACCCTCTCTCTGTCTGGGAGGGTGTAATCATCCCAAATCTTCGAAAAGGAAGGCTTTTGTTTATGCCCTCCGTGATCCCGTTTCTGCTGTGAATTGCCCGTAGTAACACAACGACCAGCCAGGGGAGAGAGAATACTCCCCTCTCGCAGAGGGTTTTATAACCATATGGCGGCCTACGTACTCTACTTTTCTCTCTCTATCTTTGCAGATTTGTTCAAGTCTGCACGTGGTGAGAGAGCAACAACTACTTTTTCTAATGTTCCACTTTCTACGGTTTACATTTTACAGTCACCCAAATAGAAAGTACTCCTTATTGAGTACATCCACGTTGCGTAATAATTTTTGTGCTCTAGAGACTTTTAAGAAAGTCTGGGTTATGTTATTCTGGAAAGCCAGAGCCACCCGTTGAATATAATAACATAGAGAAAATCTGAAAAAATGGAAGCAGACTCAGCACGCGCCTACGCCGGGCTCGGTCGGTGGCTCATCTTTTCCCGGATCAGGTATCCACGTGCCTCTGTTCCCAATGCAAAAGTCCAATTGTTTGAGGCATTTCTGAGCAGGCTATAATCTTTCCTAGCCTGTCAACATCCATGTCTTCATCTTCTCAGTGGAGGCGACAGGATTCTGGAGGTTCTTCGGGAAAGGGAGGAGAGTTTTGGCCGCGGTAGTTTAGCTACCGTAGTCACAAGATACCGGAAAGCTTCAAAAGCTCAGGTACCCCTTCCTCATGAGAGCTGTCTCCATATATTCCTTATTACGACTATTAATACACAGTACTGGGTCATTTGTAACGGGTCCGAACAATTCCCCCTATAAAAAATCGTAACTAACTCACCTCTGGTCGGGATAGAACAGCATCCCCACTTCTCCGATCTGCCCAGGTGGAGAAAATTACCCTCTTGACATAAAATCAAAAGTTATGAGCTCTAAAAATTGATATTTTCTCGAGGTGCAAACTGCCTAGATGTTTGACTTTGTGGGCCCTCTCGAGAGATCAGAACACACGGTTTCCTTACCCATTTTTTTGTCTACGCGTGGAAACAAATAACCTCGTGTGTAACTGTTATCAATGAGGCCACCTAGCTGCTTATTTCCCAATAGAGTCAAAACAGTATGTTTTGTTTATCTTTGTCCCAGTTTCGCGCCTCATAAAATCTCGATTTTAGAACAATTCACCCACATTTTCCGGTGTTTTTTCTATTATTTTGGGTCCTGCCAGGAGTTCCAAGGGTTAGTCACCAGCCGCCGTTGACGTGTCTATCCTATTTTCCCCAACATATGCTAATTTCTATTATTGTGACCGTGCCGGTTCCCGGCTCCCTCCTCCCCCGGTCGAAAGAGCAGTTTATTTCCGCCTCTTCTCCTCCCCACTCTTTCAAAACATAAACGTGCTCCTTCCGCCCGTGACGACAGCTGGAAATGACTGTGGGACTCTTTGCTCCTCCTTCCCCCTTTGAGACACATTACGCGACGACAGCCGTGCCACATTCCTCAGCTGCCAAGGAAGCCCCCGGCTATTAACGGATCTGATGACAATTAGACAGCCAAACAACGACAGTTACACAGCGGATGTTGCTCTTTCTATCCTTTTCTTGGCGGAAGGGGGGCTCCTCCTAGATTTATTGCTCAATGGCCCCCGACCGGTGTTTTCTCAAACAGCCACCTGATGACCTCCATGAGCTCCTTCGCCTTATATAGAACCGTAACGTGACTTTGTTTTTATGAACGATTGATAATATGAGGCCTGTGGCTGGTTGTGGCTGTCCCTGGGGCCCCCCGGAGAGTTTTATGGCTAGTGGTCGGAGCCAAGAACGGTCCAATAGTCACCAGCACTATAGAGATTGTCAGAAGAGAAGAGGTTCCCGGCAAGATTTTCTAGCTAAAAAGAGTTTGACCAATTTCTTCCCTAAATTACGGTAGAGCCTCTTTTTCTTTGTTTTCTGTATCATCATGTCTCCTTGGAGAGTCTAAAGAGTATCAATCAGGCGATTTGGCCCTCTCTATTTACCTCCGAGTGGCGGATCAAAACCGCCATTTTCTAGGGAGAAAAAAAGAGAGAAAGAAGCTACCCGGCGTGCGTCACTGACCTCTGCGAGTTCCTGTTCTTCTCTCTTTCTCCCTGCTCCCTTTATCTAAATCGTCTTATAATTTATCCAGAAGTTGCTACTCTTCCGTGAGATTAAATGCACCCCACCCTTCCTGCAATTTCGTACAGCAAAATATGAAACAATTATTGAGGGGGGAAGTCTTCCGGCCGGGCCGGGCTAATCCAGGGGGAGTCCTCATTGAACTTAAGTTGCCCTCTCTCTGCATATATTAAACTTGTGTGCTATGGTCAAAGACTTAGGAATTCGTCATGGGATTCCTCTTTTCCCGCGCTGGAGTTTTTTCCAACCCAATGAAGTCATTCTAGTCTCTGGATGAGCTCAAACTTTCCGGGAAATGGACGTGCACTGTCGCGGGCGCCACAGTTCACACCCACTTCCTGGAACACACAATTTGACAGTTCCCACAAGCTCAGCTTCTCTTCCGCCTCCCAATCACTTTTTCCCAGCTCACCTGCAAATATTTTTGACTGATATGTTGACTTAATACGTCGCCCGGCTGCATACCTCTCACTATGATCTATTCTCTACTCTCTAGTCTGATCACCCAGGAGAAAAAAGAACACCCCTTGTTATTTTAAGGGGCAAGATCTAAAGACTTTGTTTATCCGCGTGGGTGGCTTGTCCTCCTCCCCCTGCAATTTTGCACAGAAGAGTCCGGGAAGTTCTCCTCCCCGCGAAGTAGGCGAAGGTGGACACAATACCAGCGATGTGCGCACATCCCTTGTAGTTACAAGTGGCGGGCATCAAGGATCAGGGATATTTTAGGGAGGCAGGCAGGGCGTGTCTGTAGTACTGTAGTATCCTTCTTTATGACTCAAACTTATTTTTGGGACCATGAAATCCTGAATTTAGAAAACGATTGACCTTTGGAAGGTTGCAGTTGGTCTGCCCCCAGTTTCACGCTTCACCAAATTTACTATTCACCTTTTTGGACTTGCAATGCATCGCATTTCCTTCTTCTCCTTCTCTTTTTTTTGAAATGGTGGCTTTAAATCGCCTGCAGAATGGTTTCCACTGGGAAAAATAGTGCCTAGACTAGCGGGAGACCCTCCGCCACTACCGTAACCTTCTTACTCATCTTCTTGGACTTGAATTGCTCCCCGGACTTTTATTTTCCCGTTGTTTGCAAGAACGATGATATAGACACCCTTTGAGCTATCTGAAAGCCGTTTACTTTGGGAAAAGTCGCCCCCAGACTGATGGAAGACACGCTAGAGCAAATTTCGTGCGCTTGCCCTCTTATAGCCCGTATCCATAGCCAAAATATGCTCTACCCGGAACAAAGCTGATCCAGGAATCTGCTCATTAGCCGCTTTCTTTCCAGTAACCAAAAATGCCCTTGCCCTCCAAACAGGAGATGTGCCTGCCTATCAGCAGTCGTTTTTCTCTTGCTATGGAGATGTTTTGCATCAGCTGTAGGCACGTGTCACCATTTCCTTGATATCTCCCCTGTTCTTGCCTTTGTTTTTGCTCCTCTCCCCAAGCCACCCCTGAACTGAACACACAAGATAGTGGGGCTCTTTCTCCCGGCCGCTGGCAGCCTGCACCCGGTGCAAAATCAGCGCCAGTCTGTCCATCAGAGAGAGCCTTAGCAGCCGGAAAAGTAGCAGAAGCATCATCAGCAGCAGCAGTTGGCTTCGTTTTTCGTGGAATCCGTTGCCCCTGAAAACTCTCATCTCGGGGCGTTTTGTTCTCCCCCGGCTGGCTCTCTCCTTCTCTCTCCTCCTTTGACGTCATTGGGCTCTCCGCCCTCTATCCTTGGCACAGTCTCTGTCCGATTGCTGATCAGCGCGTAACTCTAGATCTCTCACAGTTCCACTTGAACGCAAGTCTTCCACAGAGAGGACAGCAGTTCTTCGTTCGTCTTCCACAGCTCGACTGCCCCCTACTCTACCTCCAGCCGTCTGTCTTTCCTGCCCCCTACACAGCCAGTCAGCCAGTTCCCATCCCCGATACTCCAAGATGGTCTTCTGGGGCGTTCGTGCCCGAAACTCGGCTCTTGATGCCTTCGACGGTCAAATTGAACGGGCTACTATTGGTATGTTACCGTAGTCCTCTGTTAACAAATTCTTTACTTTAAATTAAACCTCAAGGGCTCCAAATGAGTGGGTGTTCCAATTCCAGAGGGGTCAGCTACCGTAATCCAATGTTTTCAACCAAATTAGATGAACAAAAAAGAGATCTACCAATTTTTGATCTCGTTATCTTATCACTGAAACTTCTCGGGCTTCTGGAAAATTACATCCAATTATGGCAGCCGGAGGGAATTTTGATAAAGGTGCCTGCTTACCAGAAGGGATTTTTAGGTTAATTTCCAGCTTAAAAAAGGATTTTAACTTTAAAATTAGTCCAAAATGAGAGAGAACATATAGAATTTAACTATTTTTAAATTCCATTAAAGTGGTTGGAATTTCAGATAACGAGCAACGAGAGCTCTTCGAGGCTGCCATGGTCATCCAACGAGCATATCGCGAATATAGGGAAAGAAATAGTTACCGTCGGCAGGCGGAAGTCGAGTGCCGAGCGGCCGTGACCATTCAGAGTTGTTATAGGAGATATAAACAGGTACACTCTTCATTTTCCAGGTTTTCTACCGTATTCTTTTAGTATTGCTACATCAAACAGCTTCACAGCGCTGCCATCGTCGTTCAGAAGCATTTCCGCTTGAAAAAGGGCAACCAGAAGGAGGGAGCCTCGTCGAACGAGGTCCAAGAACACCCGACTCTCGAGGGACAAATCCTCAGAATTCAGGTCAGACTTTTTCGGGTTCAAAAAAGAGCTTCTCCTTGAGCTTAAAATTCTCTTTGACCCTAAAATTAGGCGGGTTTGACGCAAGTGTTGGATGATACTCAAACCTAGGCAAACAGAGACACAGTTATGTTTGTTCTAGTTCCGCACAGTAGCCGGGGCCCGGCAAAGAAAACACACCGTTTGAAAATCGCCCGATTGTGGAAGCGGGTTAGTATTTTTTGTGCTTTTGACGGGAGCAGCAGCTGATAGCTGATAGTCCCTTGAGCAAGCTCCTGTATTTTTGTGAACAGTTTGATAACAGGAGAATTCCCCACGTAATCAATCATTTTTGGTGTCAAATTATCGGGGCGGAGATCTCGACCAGTGGAGAAAAGCACGTAAACACTTTAGCTCATTCCGCCTTGCAAAATGGACCCAAAGCCCGTCAGTCCAAGAAACAAGGTACCATTCCTAGATAACCTAACTCTGTGACCATGTGAACCCATTCCCTCATGTTAGCCCCTATCAGATTTATTGTATACAGCATATCGCGAATAGTTAACCCACGTTTTAAATCTTACCGAAACCCGAGAAAACCCCCACCTCTGGAATTTTTCAATTACCTTCCCGATACCGTTTTCCGCCGCAATGAGGAATTTCCTCGAGTACTCTGGGGAGTTCGGCCTTCTCTTCTTGTTGTGTTGGTCAGAATTTCCCGGAGTCCAGTCAATTGATGGGAAAAAAAAGGATGATGCTCTGGAGTCTAGGAAGACTTTCTCCTCTTGAGAATAACAGGCGTTTGTATGACCCTGGTATCCGGAGCCGCGCTCAATAGAAAACCTACAGTCACTAATGCTCAAAATTGTCAGGGAAAATTTTAATACTTTCTTTTCCATAAAATTAAAAGCGGCTTTCAGGTTCCCCAGACGAGCTCCAGCCTTGCGCGAGAGCACCGTGCCGCCACGACCATCCAGACGGCTTATCGCGGCCACCGTAAACGCCAAGCAGCAGCTCGCAAAATTCAAAAATTTATGAAGGAAAATCGCCAAAAGTAAGTCAATTGCCACCCGTTTCCGTCTATAACCGTACCCTTTTTATCAGTGTTACAACCCATAACATAATCGAAGCGGCATTAGCGGTAAGCCTAAACGATGTTGTTCTTGTTGTCCTTGTGAATGATGGTCTTTTGTGGTTTCTCTTTTCATTTCCTTGTCTTGTAGAATACACACAATACAGTACAGTATTCCTTGGTTTATAGAAGCAGAAAAAAAGAGACGAGTTCAGAGTAATACCGGCAATTTCCAGGCTGCGCAGGATGGCGGAGCAAAGCGTCGTCGATTCGTGTTCTGCCACAATCCAACAGACTGCTGGAAGTCTTTACCAGGGCCACGAGTCACTTCAACATATCAATGAGTTAGTTTTTAGCCTAAAAATTCAAAAAAAAAACCAAAATTAATAACATTTTCCGCTGTTCAGCCCATCCGAACCCCCAATTCCGCAATTTTCATGGTCTTGCCTCAACATTTTTATAAAGGACCCCATTGTACCTACATATATCGTTTTTGAAGGAACTATGGGGGGAACTTTTGCATTACTGTACCCTAAATAGAGTCAAAATTGAGCAAAATTCCTAAAACCCTGGGTAAAACCGTGAATAACAAGGGGTGGCTAGTGCTAGATTCAAAAATTCGTGTAAAATTCCGCTTTTTCGACTGTTTTTTCCAGCGTTCCAGCAAAGTTTCAAGGTTCCAAGAATAAGATCAAAAACACCTCCAGTACTCTCTGTCTGATCCACATAAAACGTTACAACTGCTCATTGAGCAGTTTACTCCGTTGGCCTCTGGACCCACCCGGGGAAGGCCACTCTTCCCGTGATCACAACGTGACCCCTCCCCCTTTCTCTATCTTTTTGATGTTCAAAATCTCGTCTGCTAATGAGAGAAAAAGAGGGATCAGTTTCAAGTGGATGGAGTGTGCTTGGCTGTGCCTTCACAGCTGTCTTTCCGGGCCTGAACTGCAAGAGCAGGGGGGATGACCGCCAGGACATGTGTCTGTTCCCGTGGGAGTGGAGCTGCTGTTCTTAGAAAAATGCTATAAATCAAAACATCAGCTGAATGTTATTTTAAACAATTCGTTCTATTTTCAGTGACCAGTAGGAACCAGGGAAAACACATTCCACAACGGCTAGATGACGATCTTCCCTCCTTCTTCTTTGGTCCTTCCCAGCCTAGTACATACAGCCTTGTGATATTTAAATTAATCTCAAAGGATCCCCCCTTTTACTGCTCACGAGCTAGTCAGCCTACGTATCATCATCATTAAACAATGGATATTGTTAAAATAGTCCTATTCTCTACGGTTAAAACTGTAAGAACCAAAGCTTTAAAAGGTATTTATATGTCTATCTTTGTTTGTAATTCTAGATATATTTTTATATTTTTTTTATAAATTGTTGAGAGACTAGATGGAGCTGTTGTTCCAATGTAAAATTCCGTAAGTTAGCCATTGAGACCTTGAGAAACCCTAACGGGCAAGGGAAGAAAAAGAGGAAGAAGAAGTTCAGAGTAAGGTGGCTTTCCGGCCAAAACGGGCATTTTCGCATTTTCTGTGGCACCAGAATCAGATAGTAACCATTGGGACCGTAACGACAACACCTTTCGTCTCCTTGTGGAACTCTTTATTCTCACGGCTATCTATGGACAAATACAGTATACTCAATTAGAAGAAATAAAAGGTCTTCTTCTTCTCCTCCGGCTCGATTGCTGTCTCAATCTCCCAAAACTGTCCCTCTCCGTCGTCCTCGTCGTCGCTGTCATCCTCGGTCCCTTTCTGCAGTGCGAAGAAAGCGATGGTATTCGCTGACCCTCTTCTCAAATTCCCTCTCACGTCCCACTAAAACTGTTCCTTTTCCGTTCTTTTTGAAGACTAATAACAGAATCGTCCCGTTTGCGGTAGGCGCGAACACCAATTTCCATACATGTCCATATTTCTCCGAGTAATACTGTTTGAAACAACTGAAAGCCAAAATATGTTCTATACTGTAATATGCCTCTGAAAAAGAAACGGAAATATTCTTACATTTCATCATCCTCATCCATAAGACCGACCACAATGGAGAGTTCTCGGAGCTTGGCGCGTTTCTTGTTCACAACAGGTTGGCAACAGGTTCAATGCGGTTGTGAGCATGCAATTGCGTACGCGCGTTTCATACGAAACGCGATCGAACAGGAAAATTCCGTTTTTTTTTTCGTTTAACAGACCATCCATTCAACCGACTACTCGGCAGCCGCCCGACTCCCAGAACCACCGATTCTTATTGGCATAGCCGTCCGAGCAGCGGTTCGTTTCTTCGATGAAGCTCATGAAGTTTTTCAATAAATACGTAGATTTATTTTCAAGTTGCTACTGTTATTCTGTAGATCTCGTCCTGGAGGGCCTCTTTTTCTCCGGACTCGGCTTGCCGTTGAGCGAGGCGATAAGGACCGACATCCTCTTGCTTCCCTGCTCCTTCTTCTTCTCGACAGCCTCGCCAGACTTTTTAGGAGTTTCCGGTTTCTTCATGAGGGACGACGAGCCGAGCTTCTTCACAGCGGCCCTCGTCGATTTGGGCTTTTCTTCCACCGGTCGGAGAGTCTGTATCACATGATAAGTGAGCTAAATGGGAACTAGACAACCTTGGCCTCGACACTAGCCTTGTCCGGCGTCTTTTCAAGCGGCTTCGGCGTTCTGTTGTCCTCTTTTACCATCCATGTGTTAATCAATTCTTCAGCTTCTTCGTGGTAGCTGGCCCGAGCCATGTGGAACTGAAATGAGCCACAGTTAGACAGCCAATGGAGTGAAGAACTACCGTACCTTGATCAGATCCCGCTGATGAAGATAATTGAACTTTGGATAGTTGTAGATGAAAAAGTCCGTCAAGTCGATGGAGCTGCGATTGAAATTGTTGACGGCCTCCTCGTACCTCGGCCCGAATTCGTGCAGCTCCTCATTCGTCTTGGCCTTCTTAATCATCGGCAACAACTCAGTAATGACCAGCAGATTCTGCTCCAGTTTGGCCTTCTCCACCATAAATTCGCTTCGGAACCCGGCGAGGAACTCCATCGTGTCCTTAATATACTGTAGAGCCACGTCGCGGTACTTCGTCTCCAGCTTAGCCAGCTGCCTCAACATGTCGGCACAGCCATCCAGCGTCTCCTTCTCGTCCTTGTTAAAGAAGGAGCAGCGCTTCCGCTTGTCGCCCGTCACTTGCCAGTCAACCACGCCGATATCTCTCAAGACGTACAGATACTTGGCCAGGTGGTTGTGGACGTTGTTCTCCGGGTTCGATTCGTGCACCTGATGCGTCTTGTACAGCTCCGCGTTCGACTGGAGCAGGGCCGCGTAGCCCGTGAACAGCTGGTTGACGCATTCCGCGTAATTTTCC
Organism: Oscheius dolichura; assembly: GCA_932521035.1. Classification (NCBI taxonomy): domain Eukaryota; kingdom Metazoa; phylum Nematoda; class Chromadorea; order Rhabditida; family Rhabditidae; genus Oscheius; species Oscheius dolichura. Next base: position 7,979,783 of record OW051493.1, read on the forward strand.
ATCTGAAAAATGGGAGTATCCTTGAAGACAAAATAACTGACAATTTCAAGGTTCCTCTTGAAATTCGGCTCCAGACTGTGGTGGTCGATGAGTCTAGCCTTGGTTTTCAATTTCAGGAACAGTTTTCCAAATCGTCCAGGCGCTTTGGCCTCCTTGTCCTTGTTCTCTTCGACCTCTTCGGCGTCCTCGCCCTCGCCAGGTTCAGCAGCAGTTTCGACTTTCTCTAAAAAATTGGCAGTAGCAGATTGTTAGCAGAAGAAAAACGGACCAGCCACCATGGCGTAGAAACGTGAAGGAATGAGAACAAGGCTTGACAGTTTTTGACACTTTCAATACGTGAAGACTGGTTTATCCCATTTTGACAAGTTTTCACACAAAACGACAAATTCAGTCGAAAATCCGCCTTCTCCTTCAAGCAGACGAAAACAAAACTCTAGCCCTTTCCCCCTTTCAACGACCAGATCAATCTCATTATCAACGGATTTATTCGAAGCTAGCCAATGTGGACATGAATGACGTGGCTGAACCTTCCATTGACGATTGTCTCATCGATTCTATAGATCTCTTGGCCACCATTGGGCATTTGGAAGAACATGAGGGCGACGGCTTCAAATGAGTTGTCAGTTGGATGATAGTCGCTGGAGACTAGCGTAATCTGAAAGAATTCTTCGGTGAGGAGAAGCGAAACAACATTGTTGATCTTTCCAACGGGCGTATGGCTGAAGAGTGCTTCAATCTGTCGAGGTCCTTTAACCTGGATATCGTACTTCTTCATCTCGACAATGGCATCTTTAGTATAAAGCTGTAACTCGCGTTATGGTTTAAATTACTCCCCGGTACCCCTTTAGCCAGCTTGGAGAAGTTCAAGCATTGTAGAGCCTCTGCATTCGGCGGTTGAGTCGGGAGACGGTGGGAGCAATAGCCGGAGGTTGGGATATAGCCACGGTGGTTGAAACCAAGAGGACGAGGACGATCAGACGCGGCATGTCGGCTAGAATGATGGAGACCGCCGTCTTGGCAGCTTTACAGGGGGCGACAGAATTCATAATGTTTTTCTAGACAGTCGCCACAGTGGGAATGTCTGCAGACACGAAGACATTTGATTCAATGTGCTGAAATATAAATTAATCAATCTCTTCATATTTATTCAAATCTAGTCAATGTGAGATTGAATAAAGTGGCTGAATTTTTGGTTAACGATTTTCTGATCGAGCCTGTAGAGGGCTTGGCGGCCATTAAACATCCTGAAGAACATGGAGGCAACGACATTCACTGAACGGCTGACTGAATCATAAACAGCGTCTTTAATTTCGATCTAAAAGGAGTTTCTTGGAAGAGGGCCGAAACTAACCCCGGTAATCTGTCCGAAGGCCGTATTGCTGAGGAGTGCTTCGATCTGTTGGTGTCCTCTGGCTCGAATACCGTACTTCTTCACCTCGACGATGGCATCTTCATTATAGAGCTGAATACTTCCCTATTTGTGGCTTAATTTTCTCGGCGTACCTCATTAACCAGCCGAGGGAAATCCTTGGCATTGTAGAGCTCCATCATACGGGCGTTGAGCCGATAGGCTATGGGCGAATTAAACGAAGGTTGAAATACAGCCATGGCGGTTGAGGCCAGGAGGGCGAGAACGATCAGACGAGACATCTCGGATAGGATGGTCGAGAGCACCGTCTCGGCCGTTTTATAGGGGGGAGACAGAATTCGTAATGTATTTTAGGCAGTCCCCAGAGTGGGAATGTCTGTAGACACGAAGACATTTGATTCAATGTGCTGAAATATAAATCAATCAATCTCTTCATATTTATTCAAATCTAGTCAATGTGAGATTGAATAAAGTGGCTGAATTCCTTTTAGATTCTCTACCCAAAGATTCACATTAGATTCACACATCATCAATATGTTAGCATGCTAGACAGCAATAAAATCTTTCTACAACCCACGCCGAGGCTGGACAAATATTGAGTTGTACATCTACGGTAACAATAAAATTACACTAAAACATAAAATAAACTCTAGGCAAGAACTGAAGCGTACTATACCGATTCTATGCTCCAGCCATTTAAAAAGGAAGAATAGCCCCACCCCCTTTCTCTTATTCATAAATCATCTACGAAATCAATTTTTGTTAAATTTTATGTAAAGAAAGAATTAGTTTATTCATTTCCGGGCATTACACATACTTTGTTAGAACTGATAGGCGTTTTTCCCTTTGGGGAAGAGGTTACAGGGGAACAATAGCAGCTGAACTTGTGGCACTTGTAGCAACCCATGTATTGCATGCTCCTTGTCCTACTGTGAGAACAGGGCGTCTTCCTAGGGGTCAGCCAAGCCGTCGGGGTCGAATCTTCTAAAGTGACACAATAATTCCATTTCTACCGTATTTAATGGATACCTGGAGTGATTTTCTTGAATCCAATGGCTGGACCATCTCCTGTCGGCTGACTATTACCCTCCTGGGCTGCCTGTTCCTGCCTAAACCTTTATTTTTCGTAAATTAAGAAGAAAACTCACTGATACTTGATTCCTTGTAAAATTTTGTCGATGTCCTTTTGTTTGAGTTGTCTCTTCTGTGGCTCAGGGTATTCTGAAGTTTTTGAACTGATGCAGCCCATTTTACAGAGGAAAATTGGACGAAATTCCAATTGGCAGCGGAGGGCGGTATTATCAAAGGAAAACAGTGGGCACGGTTATGTTTGACATGGTGAATAAGGTCAGCTTGATTAGATTAAAGGGACTGTCAGGGAGCTTTTTTTCCGGTAGCGGGTCCCGAAGCGACTGAACTAACTAGCGTCCTCCATCTTTGGCGCGCACTGGCGGAACACGAATTTTTGATATTTTCTGATAATGATGATCCTCCTGCCGAGATTTTACGGGTGCAGGGGATCGGACTATCATGCACCGAGCCTATTTACACATTTCTAGCCGTGTCTCGTTTTCCCACCGAATTTATTAGCAGAATATGGAGATTATCTTTTCCAAGAAGTCCCGAAGTTCTACAAGGGCACGGTGTTCGATAATTCAGGTGTCCTTTTGACAGCATCTGTACTGCTCCCCTGTCTACAGGTTTTATTCCTGGTTTTTTACATCAGAAATTTACAGAAAATGCAATCTGGTGAATTTGAACTAAGAATTCAATGCCTCGCGAACGCCAACATAGCGGCAGGAAGCGCCTTGGAACCCTACATCCGGGCGCGATACCAGAATATGTTAGAGGACGGCAGCGGGAGCGTAACCGTCTTGACTGCTCAACAGCAAGAGTTCCTCGTCTTCGTCGAGCGTTTTAAACATTTCCGGGCCAAAGTAGTGACCACTTGGGGAGAATTCTATGAGCAGCTGGAAGGGCTGATAATTTTCGCGGATGGAGTAAAGAAGACTCCTCTCCTCTTCAAGCAAGTTTACGTCGACGAAATCCGTGCCCTGTTCTCATAAATGTGCACTCTTTATTCCCGTTATTAATTGATCAACCATGAATTAAGTAATGTATTTCTAGTCTGGTCACTTCTCGATCTTCCTATATTTTTCCCACTTTGATTCTAATCAAAAAACCAGAAATGCCTCTCCTATATCAGAGGTCGAAATCGCCGTTCAGTTAACGCTCCGGCGACTTGGTTTCTCCTCCTCCTTCCGTAATACTCCTTTATTTTAGTAAGCAAGATGATGGGAATTGGAGCCACGTCGATTGGAACAGATTTGGACTATATTGAAGGGCTGTACCATTCGGGACACAAGAAGGGAATCATGTCGCGGTACTCCAATGAAATGACCAAGCCATTCACTCAAGTCCGCGAGAAGCCTTCGATAACTTATACAGAAGGTAAGGAATCTTGTTTTGGTAACTACAGTAATCCATTTCTTGCTTGAAACGGGCCAGGATTTCTGAATTTAGAGCAAATTTACTTGCATTACAGGAGGGTAAAGGCAAAATTCCCCTTTTCACGTGATTTTAGGGTGATTCTATACTTCGGGTTCTTTTAGTTCGGTACAGCAATCTACTAAAAAAATATACGTCTAATTTGAAAAGTTGTGACCCGAGTCGCCGAGAAAATTTCCATAAAATCGCCATTTCCAGATGGAAAACGCATGATCAACGGAGAAGTTCAAGAGAAACGAGATGGCACTTACCTCTGGCAGACGGCTATCCATTCAATTGCTCTAGGAAAGCCAGTCGATAAAATTCTCGATAAAGAAATGAAGAAAATGAGTAAAAAGGAGAAAAGATCCATTAAGAAAGGTATCATTGTTATTTTAATTTAAATGAATGGCTTTTTAATAGTTATGCAAAAGCTCATCCATGGAAAAGTGGAAGAACGCAAGGCCCCTGCTGAACAATGGCATAATGTTGTCTTTTCTACTATCCACGAAGCAGCGGCAGAAGAATTGGAAGGGGAGAAGGAGAAATGTAACAAAGAGATGGCGCGGGAGAAGTATGAAATCCTGACAAAAGGTTTGATCTAATTATTTTGCTCTAGATATGATATTTAAAGGGACTGTCAGGGACTGGGATTCCGTTCACGGGTCCCGAAGGGATAGCGCGCCCGCCTTGTTAGTATATGGGGGATATAGCTCATTCGATGTGATTTTTGACGCTGATTCCGATGGTGTTTTCCATTTTTCATAAAAAAATTTGGCCTGTACATATGTGTCTATTTACCTCAACTACAGTAACCCGTCCCAGTCCCTGACAGTTCCTTTAAGAACCTATGAGGATGGAGAGCCTCCATATAAAGAAGGGAGCAGATCCGGACAAATTGAAGCGACGTATCACCATGGTATAAATACAAGATATCCTCAAATTTACTCAAATTCGCATATATTTGTGATTTCAACGGCACTAATACAAAGATTACGGTACAAATAAAGCATATATCCCAAATTTACCGAACAGAATTTGACGAAAATGGGATTGGAAACATTTTGGCGGAACATACCATGCCGAGGTGAAACCTTCCTCCAATACTCATTTTCGTTCCTGATATTGTTCACCGTTCGCTGTATTCAGCGTCGAATTGAAAGATCCACGAATCCAGCCCGCCTAACTTCCACTTTTAGCGTTAAACCGAGGTTTAATTTCCTTGCTTGGAGGGTCATGGGGGTGGGAGAGGTTGCCAGCTAGTTCCAGCTAGTTCCATGTCAAATCTGCACTGCTTGTTCTTGACCGTTGACCGTCCAATACTTTCAGTGTATCAGATAGGATGGCTGCCCTGTACGGGGTTCTTTTTTTCTTATCGCTGAAAATTATCGAAACTCTGTCATTTCGATGAATCCACCTTGCCGTTTTCTCCCGAAAAGAGGAGTAGATTACTATCTAACAGTTCAACAAGGTTGGGAGCGGGGGGAGGTTAATTTCAGTGAAAATTTGAGAAACAGACAGGGAGAATTGCAATTTCGGGGGCCGAAATGTCATCCTCTGGGTGAGTGTCTGTTTACAATGGGTTGGGAGGAAGGGGGCTGGCTCCTTTTGTCATCATATCTGTCTGGGCCACATGCCCGCCTTTCCAATGGTTGGAACAAGTTCAGAATAGCCCCATCCGCAATTTGACCCTAAACTGGGTCTTCAAGAGATTTTCACCGGCTCTGGACCGAATCCAACTCACTATCTGCTATTCCACCCTCTCCCGCTTTCCCATGGAGACCAGAAACTTCAACTGGCCTTTTAAATTTTGATTTAGCGGTTATCTGATTATTTTAATCAGTGTGCCGTGGAGTGTTTTGCCCTTTGACTTCTCTCCCCGTCTGCTGGTCGCTCTCTCCCTTCCCCCGGCGTGTAGAAAGCCGCTCACCGCTCTCCTCTTCTGTTTAAACAATAACCATCACCCCCCTGTCCCCATTTTGCTCCGTGCCATCGATTATTATCACTCTACCGCCATCTCTCTGTTTATTATCACCGCCGCCAGATCACAGATTGCTTTGGTCTTTTGGCATGCCCCGTTCTCTCGCCGGTGTCGATTCATCTTTTCGGCGCCTATTTTTGACAGTGGGCATCGTTGGCGGCATCGATTTCTTATCTCTTTTGACATTGGTCAACGGCACAACACTTACTGCATTTTCTTTCATTTGTTTGTCTTTTAAAGAGGGAAGCGGGGGGTTTTTATTCGTGTCAGCTGCTTGTCAATGAATGATGGCTCAAATCATTCTCCGATCCTGCAACGAGACAGCCTCTTGAGACAGAAAAAACGCGGCACCCTGGTCATTTTTGCAGCTGTTCCCCTTGCTTTCATCAGTTTATTCCAAAATTTGAAGGGTTCTCACTATTTTTCCAGTCCAAACCTTCGACAAGGGGCGGAAAGATATACCCAGCCAGCCGTTGAACGTTTTCTCATTTTCCCGTCGAAAAAACCATTAAATTTTTTTTCTAAAACTGGTAAAATTTTGAATTTACCGCCTCCAAATCGTTTGGACGAAATGGCAGTCAAAAGTGGTCAAATTTCTGTTAAAAAAAGCTCATTTTCTTTTTTCTTCTCTCTCCGAAAGCGGCGCTTCCCGTCAGTTTTCTTTCTACTCTTCAGCTTTCGACGCCGTTTCTCATTACTTTTTTGTTCCAAATTATTTCAAAACGACTCTATTCCTTGTGGAAAACCCCTTTCTACATCTTTTCTTTCCAGGATGCTTCGTCGTTCGGCTGCCACGGGTCTCACCCAGCTGCGTCAACTCTCTACTCCACCTCCAGTCAAGGATATTGCTCCTAAATACACGCAGGTACCAATTCCTCCCCATGGATCCTACAACGAATGCCTTTCAGTTATTCATTAATAATGAATTCGTGAACTCGAACAGCGGCAAGACCTTCGACTCATTCAGCCCCTCAACGGGTAACCATATTGCCAAGGTGGCCGAGGGAGACAAGACCGACGTTGATAAGGCTGTCAAGGTGGGGAATTCCTTTTATTTTCTATGTTTTACTGGGAATTAAATGAGCTACGCAGTGAATTAACTTAAAATTGAATTATAGGCTGCCAGTGCTGCCTTCAAACTCCACACTCCGTGGAGGAAGATGGACGCCTCCCGGCGCGGAGAGCTCCTGAACAAGCTGGCCGACTTGATGGAACGCGACCGTGTCTTCTTGGCCTCCCTCGAGACTTTGGACAACGGCAAGCCGTATGGTGTGTCCTACGCGGTCGATGTGGCTGCCTCCATCGACACTTTCCGCTATTATGCTGGATGGGCTGACAAGAACCACGGAAAAGTTATCCCTGTTCCCGGGAACTTCTTCACCTATACGCGACATGAACCCGTCGGCGTCTGTGGACAAATCATTCCGTGGAACTTCCCCCTCCTGATGCAGGCGTGGAAATTGGCTCCCGCTTTGGCTATGGGTAATACGGTAGTCCTGAAGACCGCGGAGCAGACGCCGCTCTCGGCTCTTCATGTGGCTTCTCTTATTCGCGAGGTAAGGGAGCTAATATACCGTAGACCTTTAAATTGAACTTCGAAGCTTCTACGCGCTTTTGTACTGGAACGCTAAGACAAATTCTGGCTCTTAAAACCTAGACAAAAAGTCCCTATGGTTCAATTTTAGGATCAGGGACGAGCGCTCGCGGTGCAAGGCTCTGTACATGGTCTCAAGGGGATTTTTACAAATATGCAAATTATTTGATGGAATTGAATATCCGCTAAGTTCAGGCTGGTTTCCCTGCGGGAGTAGTGAACATCATCTCCGGATTTGGTCCAACCGCCGGTCAGGCCATTTCCTCTCATCCGGACATTGACAAAGTCGCCTTCACCGGTTCTACAGAAGTCGGCCGTCTGGTCATGAAAGCCGCTGCTGACAGTAATCTGAAGAAGATCACTCTGGAACTCGGTGGAAAGAGTCCCAACATCATTTTCGCCGACTCGGATATGGATCAGGCGGTAGAGCAGGCCAATTTCGGGCTCTTCTTCAATATGGGGCAGTGTTGCTGTGCTGGATCCCGTACTTTCGTTGAGGGAAAGGTTAGTCAGCGGCTGGCAGTTGCCTTTTTCTTTGTTTGACCAGAAGATTAGCTTCTTATCGCCGGCGAGAGAAGGATTCCATGAAATTGGATGATTTTTGGGCTCTGGAAACGGAAAATGGGGCCATTTTTTAGTCACAAAGAAAAATTTATGACCTAATTGAGTAGAATTAAGTTTCTGATTTCAGATTTACGATGAATTCGTGGAGAAGTCGAAGATCCGGGCCGAAAAAGCCGTTGTCGGTGATCCTTTCGACCTGAAGACGACTCACGGCGCCCAGGTTCCATTTTCTTGTAATTTTAAAGAAACTATAATGTTTTTAGATCGATGGAAATCAAGTAAATACAATTATGAAATTCATCGAAGCTGGAAAGAAGGAAGGAGCTCGCCTGGTGACCGGTGGAAGCAAATTCGGCGACAAGGGACACTTCATCAGCCCCACGGTCTTCTCCAACGTGACGGATAACATGTGCATTGCCCAGGAAGAGGTTACCCATTTCTTTTAGTCTACTCAATACGGTATTCTTCAGATTTTCGGCCCTGTAATGAGTATCATCCGCTTCGATGGAGTAGAAGATCTTGTAGATAAGGCGAACAACACGATCTATGGACTGGGAGCCGGTGTTATGACGAAGGATCTCGACAAGGCTCTCTACGTGGCGAACAATATAAAGGCGGGAACCGTCTGGGTCAACTCCTACACGGCTCTCTTCCCCCAGGCACCGTTTGGCGGCTTCAAACAGTCGGGAATTGGTCGCGAACTAGGAGAATATGGACTGGAAGCTTATACGGAAGTGAAGACGGTCACCATCGCCGTTCCTGAGATGAATTCATAAGAAGCGAAGACTTCTTCTCTTCATTCCGTCTCTCTCAAAATTGTGTATATTTATGATATGTGTAATAAAAATAAAACAATTCTTTGAACCCTTTATTTCATAACTTGTTTGTAGACTACCGTAAAACTTCTATTAGAACCTCATGTGGTTGTATATTTCGATACCCTCGCTAAGGGGTGGTTCTATTAGAGGGTGGGGTCCTATTGGAGAGTGTGGCTTTATATTCCGATTGATTTTTCCGGGATTGTCGGTTTTAAAAAAATGCGATTTTTCAAAAAATTTTATAGATTTACCCATTTTTGACCGGAATTCGATTACAGACGTTATATTTAGTCCGTTTCCAACGCCTACTTTAGAACGTTTGGTGTTGTTTTCTACTTTCTATGATATCACAAAGGGAGTTACCGTGAAGTACTCGAATTTCCCCACGAAAATCCTGTAGCGGAGTGGCGCCCCACTATAACCGTGGAATAATCGTTGGAAACGGGATGTAAAGCCTCACTAATTTGTTAGATGCTAGCCAGGGAACCTACGAGGTCAGATCCAAAGACGCCACCTATTACGTTGTGTTCATCACCCTTTGAAACCCCTATAAACAAATTTTGAGCTGCTGAGCACATGGATCATAACTTGGTGTGTCCCTGCCGAGTTATGAGGGTTTGACGTTTGAAAATTAATTCAATGTTTGGATATAGAAAATGGGTGAAAAACGCCGAAAAACTCCATTTTTTTCAGCGATTCCGGAAGTCAGTTTATAGAAAAGACAAGTGATAGCTACTTCTTGTTCCACCAACCTTCTCACCTGACTTCTATCCATTGTTCGCGGTACCGGACTCTCTGCAAAGTGCCTCGGCCAATTTATAAATTTGCCATATTGCCCTCCCCTACACCCTGACCTTTCCCAAAGAAAGCGATGGTCATTTCCCCTACTTGGTAAGGTTCCACCCAAATAATAAAACTGTTCGATTCTCTCTCTCAGTTGATTTCAACACTGAAAATACAAAAACAGAGGCAAGTTTTATAGTAAATCTACTAGAAAAACTAAAAATTAATAAAATAAAACAAACGCGTGGTAGGACACAGAACCAGCCAAGGCCAAGCGTGAATATTGATTACAAATGTTTCTAGAGCAGGTCCCGTAGCAATGGCGCGCGCAGTCCTTTAACCTCGTGGAATATCCACTGGAAAAAGAGTATAAACGGAGGAAATGATACCAAACTAAAATGTAAACCGGAAAAATGTGGTGCTCAAAGTTTTCTCAGGATCTAAATTTGTGATTCCGACTGATTTATGGCCTTCCAGATGGCCGTAAGGGTGATAAGAACGTTTTAAAACAGATTCTACTCAAATTTTCCTAAATAGTCTTGTTTCTCGAACAAGAATAGCCCTTTTTTCCATCAGTTGAAAACATCTACGGGCATCACTCGGCGGCAGATCAGCTGTGGTTGCGCTTCCCAGTCTCGGCCATATCCGCCAACCCGAAACCTGCTATATTCCAGCAGCCAGCAACAGCCGATCCAATATTCCAAATCTCGTCGTTGGGCATCGCTCTCGACCGTTTCATTCTTCCCTTTTCAGTTTTCTTACTTCAATCTTCCTCCTTCCGTTTGTAATAAAAGTGAAATATGGCCCTAGATAACCATCTCCGGAAAGATGATGCGAAGACTCGGACAATCGGCCTACCGTTGCGAATCTCCTCATTTACGAGACCAGGACACAATCTCCTTGGAATCTACTTGTTCCCTTCCTTCTATAGACTACAGCCGGGTTCATTTCTTCTTTGAAAAACAATGAAATGGTCTAGGAAGAGGATGCAATCTCTCTAATGACACTGACCATGGAAGAGAGCGACGAGGCAGCCACTCCCGTGCCGGATGGAACGGATTTCAGCCAAAGTCGGCACGCGGAGAAAGATGAAATCACAACTATTTCTGCCAATGTCTGTAGAAAGGTCAGTTTTGGGGAATCTTTCACTTTCGAGCCCGATAAGAAGTCCTGAAGGGAAATCAAAGCTATCAACGCATTCACCTGGAAGTTTAAGATTTTTTGATACTGTAACAACCTAAAAAACTAAAATGATTGTGTAGCTAACATTGTGACCATCATATGAAACCATAAAGTTCCACAAAAACCCTTTGTTCTGGCTCTAAAAGATCGAAGACAACAGGGGGATGGCGCCCTCCAATTCACCTGTTTACTTTTTTAAACCAAAACTAATGGGAAACGGACATTTTCGGATAGACCTCATCGTGGCCATCATTCTGGGTTAAAAATGCTACAAATCTTCCCACTGCCGATTGCAGAGGGCTAAAAAAAGGAATGAGGCACCCCACTGGGTTAGGCGCCCGAGAAACAAGCACCCGATCATTTTCACCTCATTTTCAGCTGGATACAATAGTTGCCCTGATTGCTGACTTCACCTCAGACGTGATGTCTCTCCGTGAACAGGCTCCCGATCTTCTCAAAGAGCTACGAGTAAGTCTCCATTGAACTGACAGCCCGGATCAGCCCGGCTGCCTATCACTTTATCACTTTCTCTCGCCGTTAAATTTTATGGAATCCCACGAGATAACCCTCGCTTTCATTAGCATATCGAAGTTCTCGGAGGAGTGGGGCTGCTTTCAATTCGAACCTGTCATAAAAATCGCATTAAAATTTGAGAGAAATTGGCGAGAAGATTCCACCGCGTTGGGGGGGATTTGCTTGTCACATAAGCGCGGAAGGAGCCAATCCTCCAGGAATTTCGAAATTTTAGGGAAAAGTGCTTCCCTATCTGATAAATTTGGATATGGACATGTCACTGGCGGAGAATCTCGTCCGCTACAATATTGACCACTCAAATATCAACGAGGATAGGATTGACTGGCTGCTACAGTACAATAAATACCATGTAAGTGTCGTTTTCTTGTTAAAAGAGGCGAGACCGCGGGCCAAGTTTAGTCTACAGAGCCTAAAATTCGTCTTTGTATTCTTGAAACCACCTCTGACCGGCTCTAATTCCGATCAGGGGCAGTTTATTGAGCGAAATCATCTTCCACGGCTTCAAAACAAAGCGGATCGGGACCAGAAGTCCGAAAAATAGAGTTTCAATTCATTTGAAAGAAGACGATTAGGGTTTTTGGAACCGAAAATATCCAACCCTGATGATAGATTGTGAACTCCAAAATCGACCCCGGTAACTTCTCAGGAAACTCCAGGGTCGACCTTGGTATAGACACGGCGAGATTTCCACCTTTTCCGGGAATTAGAACGATCAGGTTGAAATTTTGGGGCTTAAAAAGATGTAAAAATGCTCAGTTTGGAAAAAAGCTTGAACCTGATTCATTCGTCCCTGTTCGAGACTTATAGGATGATGGGAGCAGGCCACAGTTTCCCTTTTAAATTCACCTGCAAACGGTATCAAATTCTAAAACTGACCCCTCCTCCCAAATTGTCCTATCCCTAACTGTCCTTTCCTTGTATCCCCCTGTACACAGCCTATTCTCTACGTGACAGTTTCTATTCAGATGGAAATGAGACGTGTGTTCCGCGAGCTGTCGGGAACCGTTTACGAGGACTTGGAGGACGCTTTAGAGTTGCGATGTCGAGGTAAGATAAAACGGGGCAATTCTTCTAATTCCAAGAAATTAGTCCCCCTCTTTGCAAAGTTTAGCTCTTCCCCTCGGAAGTTTGATTAGTATAAACGCTTGGCCGTCTCTCTCGCAGCCCCCTCTAATATATACAATCGGTTCAGACAAAGAAAAAGGATCGATTGACCTTAGCGGCCTGGCAGATAGGCCAGGAACAAACAAATCTCATAGCAGCCGCAAAAAGTGCCACCTGTGAGCTATGATACTATTTCTTTTGAGCGGGGCGGATGGGTGGCAGGGTGCGACTCCCATTGGGAAAGGGGGAAGCGGTCGCGCGTCTTTTGATACGCTTCCGGTGGCATTTACCCTTTTTGCAATGTCAGTGAGACAAAAGGAACCAATAGAAGCGAATATAACAGCTCCTAGAAGAAGATCCCTGGGTTACTGTAGCCTAATATTAACTTATGGCACCCTGAGCGCATTCCAGGCTCAGTTTCCCGCAAAATTAGACAACAAAATGCGTTTTAGGATGCCCAAATACTCGGCCTTATTTTCAGGAATAATCGCCAGAAGAGCCAAGCCCGAAACGATTGAAAACTTGGCCGAAATGAGAAGAGGAATGCAACGAGCTGTAAGCCTGCTCTGTTGTTAATTTTCCCCAATTTTTCCCAAAAAGGAAGATTTTCCTGGCTTTCTTCTCCGAGAAGAAACCCTTCCTTCCTTTACTAGTTTATAAAAAAGATAAATTTTAATAAAAATACAATTTATTTTTGTTTCTTGAGGTGACACCGTATTATGAACAAGATATATTCATCAATAAATGCACAGAAAACAGATTAAAATAAGAATATATAGACTATATGACAACCTAAAAATGACTCTTTGAGGTACGGTAGGGGCCTGTCCTCAATTTTTTTTTATATTAAAGGAAAGGGGGAAGAATAGCACCCGGAGGTTTTAAAGAACGGAGAAGAGAATTGATGGAGGTGGAAAGGCTGGTCACAAAGGCACGATAAGTGTGCTATAAAAAGAGGAAGAGACAAAGGGACCCGGATGAGTTTACATTTACAAGGACAAGGGGAAAGAACGAACAGAAAATATGGAATTGTCATCGGAAAATGTACCTGTTTTGGAAAGAGACTGGATTAAAGTTCCCTTTTTTGTATTAGGGAAGTGGTCAAAATACACGGGGACTGGAAGGGAGAGACTAGACAAAGAAGCCTTCATCCTGACGGATTGCCGCTCCGGAGAGACGAGGCTGGGTACCGGTCATCGGCCTTCCCAAACCGCGGGACAACTGCAGCTGGTGGAGAGCATCTCGAATCCTTTGATACTCCTCAGAAATCAGTCCTAAAACAGGGATTACTGTAGCTTCTATGTGTTCTTACCCATTGCCAGGAGGTCCAGATGATTCCGCCTGGCCAGCTCCCCCACGGAACTGACACCATTACTGGATAGCTTCTCCTTTGTATGATGCAGTCCCAGAGACTTTAAAAAGTCATCCAGTTGAGGATAAATTGGCGGAGAGCCGCTTGGAGGAGGGGGACACGGTGTCGTCGGTGCGGGAACCCTTGGCAGAGTCATGGTATAATGACCGACACTAAAAACAGCTCTAATTATCGGATCCTGGAGGGAAAACTGACTTATTAACGCTTTGAGTAAATCTAGAAGTGAGATTAGCATCAGCGTAGATCAAATCCGGTGTTCGGGTGTATTTCTCCAGGATGTTCAACAGATGGGAGAAGGTTGGTCGGTCATGTCGCTCCAACTTCCAGCACCATAGCATAATTTTATGAAGAGACTGGGGACAGTCCATGGGAGCCGGGAGACGGTAATCATTCATCACTTCTGTGATAACCTGAAACTTTTCGTTCAGGACCCATTGAAATAAGAAACAAACCTTCTGGTTCGTCCAATCCCAATAGGGGCGCTCTCCAAAAGAACAAACTTCCCACATGAGGACGCCAAAACTCCAAACATCTGAGGCTGCGGTGAATTTTCGATGGGTTATGGCCTCTGGAGCAGTCCACCTAACAGGAATCTGGAAAAGCCAGTTAGACAGATATTAAACACAGCGAAGAGCCGCAGTTAGACGTTCCGACAATGTTGGTGGTAAAAAGAAGGGGAAGCTTACTTTTCCTCCAGTTGTGGTGTATTCACAGTCCACCGACGTCACATCCACTCCCCTTGACAGACCAAAATCAGCAATTTTACAATTGAAAGTGGTATCAACGAGGACATTTCTAGCAGCTAGGTCCTGAACAGAATTCATCGATTACGGTAAGCAAATTTAACAACTAACCCTATGGACGTATCCCTTATCCGTGAGGTATTTCATCCCGGCTGAGATTCCTCTCAACATATCTACCAGACTTCTCCAGGACAGAATAATTCCCTTGGCGTCTTTGTCCCTCAGGAAGTGATCCAGCGAGCCGTTTTCCATGTACTCGGTCACGATCATCGCCGGCTCGGATTTCGTCACCACTCCGATGAGACAAATAACATTGGGATGAGCGAATTGTCCCATTATTGACGCCTCCAGGAGGAAGTCCATCTTGGCCTTGCCGCTGCTTCCCGGCTTTAGGGTCTTGATCGCCACGGATTCCAGCTCATCGTAACCGGTGTAGCGGGAGTCGATAATGGATTTTCGGAGGTTTCCCATACAGACATCGCCAAATTCTCCTCCTCCAATGATCGTCGTAATGTAGACGGCATCCGGGGGGATCTCGAGGGTGAATTCGGCCAGAGCCTGAAAGAGGGAAGTTAATTTTTGATTGAACATGAAAGAAATTTTTAAATTTCTTTAAAACGGGACTTCTAGAGCCTCGTAAAAGGGCCCCGAAGGGATCTTTTTCCTTCGTTTCGGGACCAATGCTCGAATTTTTGGTTTGTAGCAGTAATTCCTACCTGATTAGGATCATCATAAGTCGAAGGATCAACGTAAGGCTTGAATCTGGCATTTGTCCCATTTCCACCATAATAAGGAGGAGGTTGACTGACTGGAGTCCCGTATGGAATTAACGGAGCGTTTACTGAAAATTTCACCCGTTTAGGAGAACAACAAATGGGTTTCTCCCGAGGAAAAGGACCACCACAGCAGTTTGCGGAAAGCCGAACCCGAAATTAGGTAGAGACCAGAAATAGAAACTCACTCTTCTGCTGAACGACAAACTTGTCATGGAATTGACGATGGCCGCTACCGTAATCCGGTGTCATTGTATCTAAAACAAGCATTCAATTCAACAGTAGACACAAGCCAAAAAATATATATATAGAAACCGAATATCGTGTCGAAGCATTGCGTTGAAAGCAAAAAAGCCACACCACCAAAAGAAAACGAGAATGGTTAGGACCACCCCACTCAACAAGCAGAAAACGGGGGAAATACCTTGTTTGTAAGTGTCCAAGGCATCCAAATCCGACATTTGTTTCCTGTTTCTTTGGTCGGAACGACAAATGAACCAGGCGAGGAGCAGGGCGGTGAAGACGACGAAGGTTAGCACGGCCAGGATGATGAGGATCGGCTTGAACCACAGCTTGGAGAGCTGTTCACTCTCCGTGGAATCGGCTGTGTCGACCATTACAGCCTGGAAAAGCAACGTTTAGTTTTTGGTTACTGTAACTCTCAAGAGGCTAGAATGTTGGCTCAAGAAGGTCTCAAAGCGATTGCAAGCCCGAATAGGGCCATTTCTTTTGCTTCAAGACCTTAGTTCAAAAAGTGCCGTAATATACGCGGCAAATGCTGCATATTACCTCAAAATCGACAAGAAAAGAACATACCACTCGATTTCCCGGCTCAAAATGAAGCGGCGAGCTCCAAGCTGTCCACTTATCAGTCTTCCCTCTAACCTAAAAAAGCCCTTTTATTCTCAGTTTCATCTCTTTTCCCACCTTGAATGTGTACCTAATACCCGCCAGAAGATTAGCCGCCGTATAGCCGGGTTGACTCGTCAAAAGCTTATCCCTCTTCACACCATGTTCTTGGGAATTTATCTCCACCTAAACTTCTCTCTTTTATAAATTTAAAGGTCTGTACAGTACCTCAAATTCCCGGGCGTGTTCAGCATTATCCCATGTCAATTTGACTTCGTTGAGTTTCTCTTCAAGTACTCTCAAATTCGTTACAATTGGCCGGGAAGGAGCTTTCGTGTGAACATCTACGGGCCAGTAAGCTGCACCATTCTCTCCCGCCAAATCAGAAATCTAAAGTTTTCCTTTCAGGACCAAAATAAGTAAAATAACTCACGTCATTCTTGGCATGAATATTGAACATGTACTCGGTTCCCGGGACGAGGCCAGTCAGTTCAAGAACCCGAGAAAAGAGCCTTCTGTCGCTGGGCTTGGCTTTCACGTTGGAGCAGTCTCCACGGACACATTCCCACTCGTACCACATATTCTGAAATTAGGAAGACTTAATGGGGTCCTGAAGGGAAAACCAACCTTTCTTCCTCCATTGTAAGCAGACTCCGACCATTGGATATGAGCAGAGGTGTCGTCTACAAACGTTACTACGACGTCTTTCGGCCGGGATGGAGGTTCTAAATTTTGATTAATTTAAAGGTTTTAAGCTACAGTAAGCCAAAGAGCGTAAAACTTACGGGTACAGGGAGCTGACGCGGTCTCATTTGAGGTCCGGAAGTAGCCACGCTTGCAGACACAGTGAGCCTGCCCCTCCTTGGAAGACAGGGAATTGGCGGGGCAGTCATCGCAGCTCTGTGCTCCTCGATCTGGTTTAAAACTCCCGGGTAGACAGCCTGAAAAAGGTCCCTTTAGTTATTGGTTATTTATCCTATCACGTATTTTCTTAACGGTCCACCCGACGGGCACATTTTATTACCGATCTGCCTTCCCAGATCGTGAGGGACGGTAATCAAAGCCCCGTTTATGATCGGTCATTAATTTGATCCCCCTTACACTCTAATATTTTCGGGTCATCGATGATATAAAAACGGAGAGGAGGGTGTCCCCAAGCAAACAATCTCAACACATTGAAGGCACCAGATATGGATGAGGGAGACGGGGGGATAATCCCCCCGTTCAAGTGGGGCAACAACGTGCGCAAGAAACACAAGCCGGGCAGTTCAAAAAGAGCCGACTGTCAAGCGGGAAAAGAAGAAGAAACGGCGGCAGCAGAAGACAGCCGGCGTGCCGTATATTGACACCATAAACGGCGAGAGAAGAAGCCGCGAATAAATACTGTTTGAGGGGGCCATTAGGTCGAAAGAGCCAGAGTTAGACAGCCAAGTGCCACTTTTCCTGTCCTTATCTTCCCAGTGAAGTAGAAATGAGGCTTCAATTACTTTTTTAACCCCTTCCCCATCCAAAACCACGACGACAATCGTAAATCTCCGACATAGGTTGCCTGCCCCCTATCAAGCACACCTGGCGGCGGGCTTTGATCCATCTCCCGGAGAGAGAGCGGGGACCCTACCTCTCGTCAATTATACAACTGAGAATGATCTGACATGGATGATAAGGGCCCCAGAATAGACGGAAGAGGCGGCTAATTGCGGCGGTTCCGGTCTCGATCAAGAGATACGAGCCAGAGGAGCCGGAAGGTGGAAGGAGGCCGCTACAGTCCATTTTAAAGGAGTTACAGATTTCAAGGTCCCGAGGCGATCTTTCACCATCGTTTTGAGACCTATTCCCGATTCTCTCCAGGACCCTGGCAGTTTCCTTTTAACGGATTTCGGCGCGGCTGGTCCCCTAATAATAGTCTACTACGCAATTTCACGCTAGCCAGCTGATGTGACTTGGATGATGGTCAAAAACCGTAACACCTGTCGCCGGCCCATAAATGGCTTTTCAAAAGCCTCCCGCCTTGCCGTTGGAGACCTTTGATTATCGTTTTTTGCACTCTTCGACGGGTTGGCTAAAAAAGCCCCTTCTCTTTCCGGTTGATTGGTCCATCCTGTTCCACAGATTAATCTATATCTGAGAGAGGCTGAATGACCTAGCCCCTCATCCTTTATAAACTTCCGCAACTGTTCGCCCCTCATTTGTCTTGGGCTCAGGCCGCTGCCGCCGCCTTGGAGATGCTTATCTACTCCGAGTCCCTCTCCCGTCGTCGTCCTCTATTCACCTCCCATCAATAAACAGTTCTCTCGTAATTAGCAAGGAGAGAGGGCGAACGGAAATGTCGGGCAACTGTCTCAAGGGATTATGGTTACCTTGACGAGGAATAATGCAGATGATACGGTAATGCGCGGGTTTGGTGGCAAATAAGGGATATAGCCGAGTAATTAGGACAAGGATAAGGCTGGATATTAGTAGAGGATGACGCGGGGAGTCAAGGCTAAGCCGGCTGCCAGGGGAAACTTCGGCTGGGGGAGCCACAGTTAGACAGCAAGAGGAAAACGCTTGCTGGTCCCCTCTGGAGAGCTTCCCCTGCTTGTTTTCTTCCCTGCATTCCCCCAAAAAACCACTCCCTTACCAGAAATCCCCCCTTCCCTTCCTCTTACAGTCGTTTTGGAATGCGTTGATGGGGCCTAGAGATAGCCGCGCTTGTATTTCGATCTCCCGCTCTAAAGTCAGAGAGCGGCCTCTCTTTCCCGCTTTTTGTCTTGTCTCTCTCCCGAGAACAACAACGAAAATTGGGGGCATCATGATATTCTTCTCTGCTTTTTTTGTCTGTCGCCCCCTCCTAGGGCAAGTCAGTCGGCGGCGATAGTGGACAAGGCAGTTGGAAACAATAAGTCTGCTTACTAATGGATAATAGGATCAGGATGATGGGGGTGCTAATTTGGAGCAGCGGGCCTGGGAGAAATAGTTGGCACCTGCCCTCTGGAGTAAACTGGTTTAAGGAGAACGGCAAGGGGTAAACACGAGGCTTAATTTCAAATTTCTTGGATAAATCGCTTCAGGACCCAACTGTATAGTTTGTTATAGACCTGTTCTACTAATTCAAATCTCCCGGGGCTTTGGTATAGCAGTGTCTTTCACCTAATTACGGTTGGCCCCTCGTCTCTTGACCAGCAATCAGCCATTCTCTCCCCCAGCCTCCCCCAAGGAGCCACCCTCTCCCCCTGGCTGTAATTAGCGCCGCTTTATGATGATCCTTTCCCGTATGTTCTCGTGTGCCGGGAAAAGGTTTCTTTTGAAATGAGCCGACAACAGACCGGCAGACTGTATCCCCCATTTGTGTTGAGTAATGACCTCGGGACTCCATTACTGGACCCCAGCCAAAGGGGAGAGGAGAGGGGATGGATGAACCATATAATTTTAAGGAAAGACGACCCGATAATGGCCACCGCCACCCGGGGGAGAAACAAAGACCGTACCTCGACAGATCTGTTGTCCTTTTTGATGGGCCGCCTCGTAGCCGGGGAGACATTCACACCCGCCGACGATGTGCTTCGTCCATTGTCCTGCCGGTCCACAGAAGGCCACTGGTTCGTCTGGAAAACAAACACGATTTAAACAAGATGTGACTACAGTATCCTACCAGAATTTTGGGACACCGCATGCTCGATACATTTGCCCTTAACCATGACATTATTCTCCGTGGTGGCTCCTTGTGAAATTGTCGACTCGAAGATTGTAAAATTGTGGACCGTCTTCTCGCAGATAGCATAATACACCTGAAATTGGTCAATTGGGAAATAGTACATATTTGAACAAGGGAGACTACTTGACACCTCGTACTACTTATGCCGAGCTGTTTATTTGGTGAGGAATATATTGTGACGCTTATCTGAAGCACCTCCCAAGGAGTTATTGTTTCTTGAGGGAATGGGGATGCTCAGCTGGAGCAGAGGTGATAAGTGAGGGAAAAGGTCAACCGTCGCACCTTTGACCATCTGCGGGGGAGTCAAAACCGGGCAAAAATAAGTTTTTATTCTATTTTCTGGGAGGGTTCTGCACCCGTAAACGTTCGGCAGCAAAAAATTCTATTAATTCAGGTCTAGAAGTTTAAACTTTCCCATTGTGCCGAGTCTTTACGGGAGCGGGTGCGCGTTGATCAAAAGTTGGAAGGGAACGGTTTTGAGTGGTTCTAACCTTTATAAAGGACAGGTACATTTTAAAAATTGGTTATAAAAAGGCCCCCAGACTGTTTTATAGCCCGGCATCCAGATGCCATCCAATATTTTTCCCATATCTCATGATTACCGTGCCAAAATTGCCCGGCAGGTGACCCCAATAAAGCCATAAATACGCTTCTTTTGCTCTTGTCTCGCCGCTTCTACACCTTCGACTTATCTCATCACCTCAGCCATAAACCGACGTCTGTGTCTGTGACCCCTCCTCGTCTAATGATATCGTCTTTGTTTAGACTTGCCGTGGACGATCACCTGTTGCATTGCGCAATATGCTTTGACAGCACAGTTGCTATGGCTCTCCCCCCTCAAGAAAACAGACAGGGGGCTCCGGAGGGTTGACCCCTTCTGCTCTGGGCAGTCGACAAACATCCGGCCTTAGTCTACCAACACACTACAAGGTGCTAAATGACCCCCTGCCATGAATAGACCTCTAGGGAGGCAAATATACACAAAAAGATGAACAGAGACGCCCCAGTTACATCCTTAAACCCCCATTTTTGAGACAGGAGAGAGATTTGGCGACAAGGTAACAGGGTCATTGAACCGCCAAGGGGGTGATTGACAAGAAATGAGATTGGGAGAGGAGAATGTTTCCAACTGTTCAGACTGTTAGGAATTTGACCTGACCTTCTTCGGAAATGAGGTCTTGACGGGAAAATGACCCTACCTTTAAAGCCAGCATACTGGTACAGGCTGTGTTGTCATCAAAGGCCACTCGAATCTGCTTTGTGGACTCCTTCAAGTTCATGGAAAATGTGGTCTGGTCGAGGTCTTTTCCCTCAATCGTCAGGACCTTGTGCCTTTTCCTAAAATGGTCTTGAAACGAAAGGGAAAAAATTCCTACCAAGTTTCGGTAAAGCTCGGATCCTCCGGATTGAAGTCATCCAATTTTCGAGCATCTTTCAGGGTATCGTACTCCTTGATATGGATGTTCACAGTCTCCTTGCAGGCGGTGTTCTGCATTTGGCATTTACTGATCACATACATCAATTTGAAGTAGATTCTGCAAGGATTACTGTAAATACCAAAACTAGACGCCGTACCCTCGAGTTTGTTCCATTTTGATCGGGTCAGCTATGAGCCAGTTACTTCCATTGGAGAGCGGGAAATTGGCCGTCCAATCCGGACAAGAGCTGTAGACTCGGATGTTGGAGGTCTTGTCCTGCCCGGTCCATGACTCCTCATACCACTGAAAATGTAATAAAATTAGACTGTCAGCTGTCTAATTGTGGTCCTCATTCAAAAACATATACAGTTTCCCTCATTTTTACCGTTTCAGGACCAAAATTAGTACCGAACGCCGCCAGGCTGCTTCCTCCTCAAGCGCCGGGCTTTTCTCGTTCTCTTGCACCCGTACAGTCTCGGCAGCTACTGTTTAAAGTATTAGACTATTATTTGAACTGCTGCCGAGACTTTACGGGTGAAGATTTCTTCCCCAGCCCCTCCAATTCCCAGTAGGAGGCCTCCCAACATGTTTTCCTCTCTCCCTTGGTTCCCCCCTGATACAATCTCAATCCGTCATGTCTTCTTGTATTATCTACACGCTTTCTCCTCGTTTCTCATCTACAACCGGGCCATTAGCACTTGTACTAATTTTTGCGATCAAGTGAGGGTGGGAGGGGACCACATTTACTACCTCTACTACACGACGGGGAACACGAGAACTGTCGTCAGAACTGCTGATGTCGCAGGAGATAACAGAGAGGCCCTAACGATTCTCTCTCTGACTAATTGTACATGGGAAAATCCGCCGCGGACCACCAACAGGGAGAGGGTGATTGATTGATAAGAGGCGACAAATTGGAGAGAGATTACTGTATTCCAGGGGGGATTGTTTATTGGAACAGAGCGGAATTACGTCTGTAAGCAGGGCGCGCCTTCAGGAAGTGGGCTTATTTTCATCTGTACGCTGATTACAACCCGAATTTTGGAAAAGAATCGAAGCCAGCAATTGGCAGCCCTTGCCAAGTTCATTGCCACTTCCCCCGTCCTTTCCCTTTCACACTTCCAAGGATATTGTCTCAATAGGGCGTTGTCTGCTAATAGAAGACGTCGGAATTCAATTAGGTGCAATGATGGTCCTCTCTTCTCTCTCTGGTGTGCGGTCCATGGCCCCATAATGAGAGACAGGCTCGTGTGAAGGGTCGTCGCGCATCTCCCCTTCGGGTCACTTCTTCCCTCAATTAAAGAGGAAGAGAGGGAGGACTTTTAATCTCCACCTCCGAGAGGGTTAATTAATTGTCACCCGGCGGCTCCCTAAAGGGTTCAATCCGTTTGGCCATCGTCATGTTTTCTTTAAGTTTCAAGCGCGGGGAAAACTCTCGAAGGCCAACTTCGAAACTTGATGAAAAATCAAGATAAAGCAGAGGTAGAGCGGAAGAATTTCCCGTCTCTGGGGAGATCAAAAATGAGTGAGAAATCCTCTCCCGCTCCCCGAATGGAGTGATAAGTCTCCCTTGGGAAAGGAATTTCCTGCTTTGATGGCTATTCCCTCCACTCCCTCCTCGTCTGCCTCTAGGGCTCCCCCTCCAAGGAATAATCAAACAACCAGCTCGTCCTGTGTGGACAAGTCAGATTAGTGCATTCGGAGACAATAGGCAAGACAATCGGATGGCGGGAGGAGGAAGAGGAAAGGCCGGAATTGTTGAAAAAGCACTGCTGCTCTCCCTTTGCAGAGGATCCCACCCGGAAAAGGGGTGATTGTAGAACTCGGCTTACTGTAGGGGAAGATTTCCCCTGCCCGGCTTTTTTTCTTCGAATTTCTGACAGTCCTTCAAAAATGACAGTCAATTACCCTAAGCGGAGGGCAGAAAGTGTCCCTCGGATTTTTTGCCTTACTGGCTTCCCGGCCTCCGTAAACCAGGTGCAGCGCGGCGGCTGACAGCAATCCGACACGCAGGCGCCGATCTCCGTCGTTTTTTAGGCAGCAAGCGAACGCCCGTCCGTCCTCCGTCTCAACCGTTCGTCGGTTATACGATACCCCCTAAAGAGACGAGGGGGAACACAACAAGCCAACATCCTCTCCCTCTCACATTCCCGCCACCAAATACAGGGCGGCTGCCAGCCGGTCTCGGAGACTGCTTGGCGAGGCGAGGTGAGCACACAGAGAGCCTCTCTCTCGACGGCTTAGTGCCACAAATGGAGGTGAAGAAGAGGGTGTGGGAAGGGCACGCGATATTTGTTTGGTCAGCCGGAGCTGGGGGTGGTTTTTGTGAGGAGCGGGAGGCTGAAGTGAGGGAGATAGGTGTGAACTGTGGCTTCTCTTCTAAAAAATCCCAGAAAAAAAGAGCCTTCCATAGTTTTAACCCTTATTGCTAAAATTACCGGCCTCCCGTGCCCCCTTCGTTTAATTTGTCCCAAATCAATCCCACCCCATTAATGGGATTAAGCCTTGACGAGTCGGCTGCTGCCCGGCGCTTCCCTACAACGATCATTTTGATTAGATCTTACGTTTCTCAAGAGGAGGTGAAGAAACGGAAACTATTGTGTATGGAGAGCATAATCATAGTTCAATTTTCTCCCTAGCGGGGACAAAATGAGGCTCATCCCCTCTAGGGAACAGCTCGTAGCTCGTGGCTCTCTTCTTCTCGCTAGCATTACAAATGGCTGCTGTCCGTTTCAGAGGGCAGTGGCGACATATATACGAATAGCGGGGAGGTCACTCAGAATATTACCCAGTGACCAGTTGGATATTATTCATCAAGAGTATTCTCTGAGGGAATTGCACCTCAATTGACATCAAAAAGTGTCATCCGCACCCAGATTGTAACCCAAAGATATGGCAGGCCGAGGTGACCACTGGCTGCGGATGCCACCGGCTGTGCTGGGGGCAATTGACCGGTAATCGAGAGGCTTTTGTGAGGTAATTGGTCCAAAAATTGATTAGAAACAGATTTTTTGAGGTACTGTACTGATTTTGGCGGGGGAAAAAAGGGAAAAACTCACCCCAAGGACATCATGCTTGTGTGTCGTGTAGGTCTGCCAATTGAGATCTGTCGAGACGATGGAGGAGTCGTAGAGCACTACTGAAACGGAAAATAAATAACAAATAGGAATTATTCGCTTCGGGACCCAAGGGAAAGGCTTCCAAGCTGTCTAACTGTGGTTTTTGCGTCTTCTCCTTGTCCCCCCCCCCCCGATCTCTTTTAAATTCTACCCCAAAAATCGCTTCGAATCCCTTGGAGAACCTTTTCAGGCTGTCTAACTGTGGCTCTTCTAGTTTTTGGTGGTCTTTCCCTTGCCGGATCGCCTCTCTCGCCGGCACTCTTCTCCTCATCTCCTCCTCTCCCCATATAAGGACCGCTGTCCGATTGTGTGAAGTGATTATGCCCACTTGCTATTCTTACTCCCATCCTGGTGTCAAGTGTCGGCGAGCCTGTCTATTCCTTTTCCCCAAAAGATGATCGCCTGTAGAGTGAGAGGGGACTTCACACACCGGCCCTCTTGTGAAAGCGGCGGGAGAGGGGATCATTTGATTTGAATATTGTTTACCCATTCTCTCCCGAAGAGAGCTGCAAGTTTTCACAGCGGGCGGCCTAATTCGTGATTAGCCCGGGCCAGGTTCTGGGCTCCCCTCGGTATTTGCAAAGACGGTCAATTCGTGGGGCGTTTAGCCGGGAGACAAGCTGCTAAAATGATTCCCGGTCGGGTGAGAGAGAGATTGTCCAGTCTCCCACAATTGACCCCAGCCAGCCAGCCCCTCAGAGGTGACTTCAAGTAGGCCTTGATGGCCTGACCATGTGCATCCAATGAGACGGGCGGACGAGAGAGAGATACCCCCCTCTCTCGCTCACTTGCGCGCACACCGGGATGGCATTGTGATGATAATTCAACCCGCCATCTACAGCCCGCAAAATAGTCAAAAGAGCGGAGGAGAGAGCTGAATGAATCAAACGACTTTGGTTGTGGAATTTATGAAGAAAATTGGTTGAACATTGAGTTTTATCTGATTTTCTGGGAAAATCGAGGAAATTCTTGGTTTTGGGACCCATTTCAGGTAATTTCTAACCTTTAGAAAATATCAAATGGGCTTAGAAACGATTTTACAGCATAAATAAAAGAATTTTGGGGTCCAACCCCCGCCAAATTTACTCATAAACAAGGCTATCCCTTCTAAAATCCAAAAAGGCAAAGAAATCCGAAAATCAGGAAATATGTCCAGGTGAAGAGGGCAACACTCCATTTCGAGAGGTTATCGCCTCAATTGGCGCGGATATCAAGGACTTGGGACAATAGAATGGCCGGAAAAGGGAGCCGTCTCATGTTTTTGGGTCTCCTTTCTTATTTTGCAATCTGTTTGATTGTTTTCTTCCCCAATTGACTCTATTAATCATTAGGAGTTTATCCGAGAGATGATGATAATGGGCTATTTGCCAGCCTGCCCCCAAACAGCCATCCCCCAGTGGTCAGCCATCCTTCTCACCTGCTCTGTCAATGGTGACAGCTGGTCAGGTTGATGGGTGTCTCCTCCCTTCGATATTCAATAGCTCTCGCAACTGTTCACAACACCTTCGAGGGTGTAAATTATCTCGCCAGTCAAAAGGTGCAAAATTTCCCGCCTTTCGTGTGAAATATGAGACATTTTTGAGGGGGGAGAAATCTTTCCGACAAAGAGAAAAAGGCACTATAATACTAGTAAAGTAACCCCCCGGGGGAAGGGAGGATTCGGATAATCTCGACCGTTTAGCTAAATAACTAGAGCGTGAAAACCGTTGCCTAAATTGTTCTGGCCCAGAACTCAAAAAGCTACAGTACTGGTCAAAAAATGACGGACAGACTGTCTCCCAGTTGAGCAATATGTTATTTTCACAGGTGTGACGGGGTTAGGACACGACTTAGCCCATTGGATCAGCGGGGCAGGGTAGCCATTAGCGACAGACTGTGCACAATAGGCAGAGAGAGAGGATTGCGCCCTTCTCCCCCGGTATGTCTATTGTTTCTCTTGATTTGATGGCCTTCTTCACGAGGGAAAAAGTCATCCATTCCAGGAGAAATAACCAAAAATCTCTCTCTTCAAGAACTACCCCGGATGTAATGGAGTTCAGTTTTTTCGGCACACAGGTGACGGGGCAAAAGGCGTGAAATTTTTTCGGGGGGTAGAAAAAACACCGGAAAAGTAATGTTTTTTGCAAGGAAAAGGTCAATTTTTCCTCAATTTTGAGCTTAAAATTCGGTGAAATGACTAAAAATGCGCGAGGGTCCACCCGTTGCCCAGCCCGTCATCAAGGGTCACTGAACAGCTAACAATGGCTGACAAACTAGGAGCCCCATAACAACAATTAGTAGCTGTAGCCCCTCTGCCCGGGTTCTCAGCGTCGCTGTCATATTGTTCGGTTCATTTTCCTACTTTCTTTTGATCCAAGCCGACACGGGAGGCATTTTCCCACAGTTAGACTGAACCCTCGAATTAAACACGACTCACCTTCACTGGATAAAATAGATAGGAAAAAATGAATAAATAGTAAAAGTAGCGAAGAATACATGCTAGTTTATCCGAATTAGCATAGCCAGAGTGAGGTTAAAAATTTCGTAGAAATGGCGAAGAACCTGAAATTTTTAGATATTTTGAAAGACCTGGAGTATAAGAAGAAAGAAGAGGTTACAGTAAGAAGTTAGACAAGAAACTGGTAGAAAAGTCATAAATCAACTGGTAGCGGCATTAACCGGCCAGAAATAGCAGAGAAAACGGTGCGATCAGCCTTGTTCCGAGGGGTTACGGAGCGAGGGGCGGAGCTGCGCGAAGACTCCGACCACGCCTCTACTGCGCTGCGTCGGCGAGGTCTTTTAGACGGGGAGGGAAGGCTAAAAAGAGAAGGAACATGAAGAGAAGAGAGCCCAGCTACGAGTCCCTGGGGAACGGGGAGGAAGGCTCTCCGCCCCTGGTCATCTGCCTGCCTGCGTGCGTTAGTGTAGTAAATGTGCAATGAAATGACGGGAAAGGGGGAACGAACAGGGGAGAATTGAAGAATTGGTCAGGAATGGGGAAGATAGGGGCAAAAAGAGCAAACAGGACCAATTTATCCGTCTTTTGTTTCATAACCCAGGGCCCGTCAAGTTATTTTTCCCCGGGTATTTCCTCCTCCCCTCGAAGCTTAGGTCACACGTCAAAATAGCGAACATTTCACCCCCGTAGACAAGGTCCGCAGCTGTCAAAAATGACCCCGTTCGTCTGGAAAACTCAAAGAAATTGGAGCTCCAAGTCTTGAGGAAAGATAGAAGAACCTTCCTAGACTCCTGGAATTGTCTGTTGAAGTCTTCTTTGGGCCATTTTCTAATAGCGGAAAGGCTTCGAGACCCCAAAATGTGGAAAGTCTTACTAGGATGGACGGCTACTAAAGCTACTGTACTCCTTTGATCGCCATTCACTGGACAGAAAGGGGCACCCCCTGCCCGAATACAGGCACTAACTTCTAAACTAATGTTATTGCTTTCTTCTGTGTCCCCCTCTCCCGTTCCTCTCTCTATCAGCCACGAATAAGAAGTTGCCAACCGGTTGAGATGCCCCTCTGTGTGCGGGCAGTGTGGCTAAAACCGTTAGATACGATTCACCCCCGGCCTGTCTGTGTGAGCCAATTGGCCTTGTCTCATTCTTCTGTCCTTCTCTCTTTCTCACGCTGTTTAGGACACGGTGTAGCAGTGGGTTTGGGAATTATTTGGCAGAGGGTGAAAAGAAGATGACTGGCAGGTTATGGAACGGAGGGAGGATGGGACAAAAGGACAGGAAATGAGGAAAGAGGCAGAGGAACGAATGGCGAGGGAGGGGGGAAAAGGTGGCGAAGAACAACAGGATTAGAGGGGGGTTTGGCCGGATTAAAGGTGTAAAATGGAGTTTAAGCTGGAGCAGGAAGAGGTTTAACAAGGCAAAGAGCAGGAAACATTAACAGAAATTCTCAAAAATAGCGCCACAGGAAGGTATTTTAACAGAGCGCGCTTACGGAGGAGAAGGAGTCTTTTATTTGAAGGATTACGGTATTTTTTTAAATAATAAAACCATATTAATAATGTGTTTAATATTCGACTTTAATAGCGGCCTGCTTGAAAGAAGTTCTGTGGTCATTTGCCCGTCATAAAAAAGGCCGCGGCCGTTCAGCCACCTCTCCTAGATCAAAGTGTAAAATAACCAAATGTCATAAATTAGAGTCAACGAGCCATGAAATAGTCTTAAAAACTTGAAGAATTCAGCCCGCCACTCTTTCTACAAATCGTAAAACTTCATTCTTTCCATCCGTCTCACCCCCTTATCTACCTGGGTCAATGGTTGTGCAAATCATCCCTCCCCCGCCTCCTCATCGGGCTACGTAATTTTACCTAGTTATCAGTAAGGTTTACGAGCTGGAGTGACCACCAAACTTGACGGTAATTATGACCCTTCTCAGTCCGGGTCTTCTCTTTAGATAGTCGTGGATTTATGACTCGAGGATGATGGTTTGGGAGGCGCCAGATTTTTTAGAGGCCATGACTGGGAGAAGAAATCCGTATTTTTAGAAGATGAAAAGGGCATAAAAAGGGGAAAAAGAACGGCTTTTTAACGGAAGACAAATGTATTTCGATGGGGGAAGACGCCTGCCGCGAGAGAATGATTTAAACGGCCAGCACTGTGCAACAAATTGCTGTTCAGGGGAGGCAAAAAGAGGCTTTTTACGTGAGGACGTGGAGAGGATGGCAGGAGATAACATCTAGAACAGAGATTTCTGTTAAAATGACAGGAAAATGAAGAAAACGAAGAGGGGGATAATCTGGAAGGCGAATAACCGCTCCCTGGGTCCAAACTTCCTTTTCTTAGAGAGTTCCAAAATTGAATTTGGGAAAGGAAGGCCATCTCTCTTTGTTTCTGGGACCAACCGGCTACCGTAACCATAAAACATTCCTTTATTTGGGGGTATGTTCCATTTTTACAGGAAAGGAAAATTTTTATGAGAGAAGGAACAAAACGCGGTTCTACAGGAGGTCCCGAGGGACTCCAAGAGGTTTTCTGGAAGCCGCTGTGGGGGGTACGGTCAAATCATTCTGCCGCCGAAGAAAAGAGTCTTTATGGAATGTGCCGAACAAGTCAAACTAGTCCGGCCTCGAGTTGGATAAGAGCGAGTAAAGAAGCGGCTTTTTTCCCATAAAGGAGAGTCTTTATCTCTATCTGTTACTCTTCCCCCTTTTCTGCTCTAGAGAGGAGATGAAGATACCAGATATCATCTGTCCATAAGGTGCCCCCGAAATTTATCTAATAATAGCATAACCTGCGGCTAGTGCGGTCTCTCTCAAAAGTGTAATCTCAAGAAGATCCATCCAATTAGCGACATCAAACGCGCTGTCCTAATGTCGTTTACCGCAAAAGGTCACGGCTGGTCCCAGAGAGAAGAGGATGTCATAGAGAAGGGCAATATGGACTGGAAGAGAGTGACCTGAACCCCAGAATGAACAGAAGGAGGTTGTGTCTCGTGAAGTGAGAAAAAGTCCCCCTTCTCCAGTGTCCGATGACCTGTAAACGGTATCAAATGTCCCCTCTTCAGCCTCACACCCTCGAGCTGTTGTCCAAATGGTCTCTTGGCGCCAGATGTGCTTTACGCCGCCTGTTGCCCCCGGTTGCTTGTACTCTTCGTGAACTCTCTGGCCCCTCTACAAATATACAGGGCGGGGAGCAACAGCAGCAGGGGTCCACATTGACCACCCAGGAACCTGGTTGTGTAATTTTATGGCGGTCTTCTTCACGCCTCGAGGGGGCCTTTGGCCAGTTGGCCGGCCGCTATCTCTCACCTATTGCAACACACATTTCCGGACATTAGTGAATAGCGAGGAGAGGGAGGGGAGCATGAAGCAGTCAGGGATCACTCTGGTGATAATTTGGCTGATAATCTTTGGGAAACAAAACCGGAAGTTGGGTATGTATCTGGAATTGGAGGAGGAGGGGCTCGGGATGCCCTTTGGGGTACTGTAAACGTTCAGGAAACGGAGAAAATGGCACGGAAACGAAGAGAATGGACTGTTCAAGTGCCGGCCACTTTGGAACATTTCATTGGCCCTTTAAAATATTCAAAAAAGACCAGAAATGCGGAAAATGGTCGCAAGACGAAGAAAATGGACTGATCAATTAATAGTCGCTTTAAGATCCGTATAAAAACGTACGGTGTCTATTCTAGATTCAAAAAGTAGGCCACTAGCTTGGAAGCGTTCCAAAGAGTCCAAAGACTCGCGATTTCCCCGAAAAAAGCGCTTCAATCGGCTTAAATCCCCCGTTAAAACCATTAAAACGCGCAATAGCTTCATCTCAAAGTCAACTTTGCGGCTTCTGTTCACCCCTTCCTCCTCGCCGCGGGGTTTGCGCAATTGTCACATTTTTATGGCTTTCGCGACATAAAGAAGCCGCAACCACAGCTGTGCCCCAGGTGCATGTCGTCTTCCGATGACTTTTCCACACATCTTTGTGTTGCCTCCGGTCTAATAGCCCGTTGTTTAAAATGGAGCTTTATGAGTTGCTTTAATGAGGGTACTTAACAACTGCAGAGAGGAGGACTACAGTAATCTGGAGGGACGAGGTGGTATAGATGTTTCGCATCGGGATAAGGTTTCCAGACTGGAATAAAAGGCGGCAGGGATAAAAAGAAGGGAGGGAGGATGGACTGCTGATACGCATTTGCGGCTGGTGGTAAAAGAGCGAGCCTCCCTTTCTCTCTTTTGAGTAATAACATCCTGTTGCCAACATCTGTTGTCGTAAATGTGGCTATGGCACTTATGGGGACATTCGACCCTATGTTTTATGACTATAAGTTGCATCTGTACGAGCCTTCTGCTTGAGAAGATGGCTGACAGCCCGAACAATCATAAAAAATAATATGCGCCAGGAGGAGGGAGGGCGTGGGATTTGAATCTCGAGAGTCTTTTGGCCAGAGAAAAGACTGTGAGTAACTTTGCCCTACTGCTAAATCCTGTCTTAACAAGAAACGTTTAAAAATGACGGTAGAATCAAAGGAGAGAAGTCTGTCCATAGCGGGACGGCCTCAGCAGCCGCAGCCTCCAGGCTTTGACCCTGGCACCGGCTCTTTTTCATCGGACTGGTGGATAGTTCCTCACCACTGCGCCAGGGGATATGAGGTGTGAAATGTCCTCTCCAGCCTCTCCACAACCTCGGAATATGCTAATTTTCTAGACAAAATTCACTCCTTCCAACGAGGTTAATGACTTACGAGCGGAGGAAAAAGCCGTCAAGCCGAGGTCATTATTATGAGAGAGAGGGGGAGGCTGCGGACTGTGTCCGACTGTATCCGGCGGGCAGAGGTGACAATTGACTGCTTTTTTGAGGATGGAAACGTGTGGAAAGGGGGAAAATCAAGGATAGAAGGACGTAGGGATGTTTTTGGCACTTTCTGCAAATCTCAAACATTCATGTTTTTTTCGGAGGTAAACTTTGATCCCTGCTTCGTTTTGAACACCTGCAACCGTTCTTGTTCCATTTTTCCTCTTTAAACGAAGAAACAGAACATAAAAACGGGGAGAAATGGATTTCAAAAGGCGGGAAAATGGCAGAAATTGACTATCCCCCTTGTTCTACCCTTATTTACCTTGCAATAACTCTAACTGACCGAACTATTTTGAATTTCTCAGCGTTTATTTGCTCACGAACCGATTATTCAAATTTTCAGTGCTCATGAGAGGTCTCAAAGGGAAAAGAAATCAAAATATGGAGATGAGATGGGTTACTGTAGCCAAAAAAGTGCAAGAATGGGAACAAGAGTGGAAGAACGGGGAAAATGACCACCGCGAAGTTATCAACCGCCCGGTGGTGGTGTAATTTCCGGAAGCAGTGGCGGTAAAGAACAAAAGGCAATATGGCAAGGGATCATTGCCGAACACCCCGCAGTCTGTCTTCCATAATGAGCGATGCGAAACAGAGAGACAATTGTTCGGGGATAAAGACAGCGGGAAGAGAGAGTAGGTCATAAAGTGATTAGGGTTTTAAAATGCCGCCGCCGTCGCCTTACTCCAAACCCGTGTCCAGTCGGGATTTGAAATGGATGGACGATGTGACAAATAAGTGACATACGGGAGACCTCATGCATATTGCACACACGACATAGAAAATCGTGAATCTAATGGTAGTGACCGGGTCAATTAGAGAGCCGTTGCGGGACCCGAGAGTAAAGTTCGGAGGATTAGGTCCTTTTTTGGTGGGAAAGGACAACACGAGGTGCCGGAAAAAAAGGACCCTAATGCGGTGTCTAAACAACTTCAAAGAGGGAGAGGGGGTATGAAATTCATTGGAAGAGAGGAGGAGCCTCGGCCTCGGACAGAACAAACAACTTAAAACCTTATCTGAAAGTACTCCAGCCCGGGCTCCGGGGGGCTTTTAGAGGAGCCGACAATCAACTGGAGGGGGGTAGTGGGAATGTCGCAATATAGCAGACAGAGATAGAGATAAAAAGAGAAGAAGGGGATGGCAAATACTTTGAGCTGTTTTGGTTGGAGGGGGCAGGGCAGAACACCGGACTTACGGGTAAATAACAGCAAAACAAAATTAAATGAGAGCCGGCCAAGCAGCAATTTTACTTGGATTTCGATGAAAATAACTAGAAATGGACCTCTTGTTCCCAGAAATCCAACTACGGTAATCCTTTTTTTCCCAGACAACTAAAACCCCAACTAACCCTCGTTTTTCACTTTTCAAAATCCCCTTGAGTTTCAATTTCTCACAACTTTTTGAGTGACTCCATTCAAAAACTATCACTCACTGACCACCGATGGCCACGACGGCGGGATGAGTTAGTTGAATTCGCGCCCGGCAGATGAATGACTCCTCTGGGATCGGCAGTGACTCGCCAATTCACAGCTCTAATTTATGCCACTTGTCGTCGCCTGTAGGGGAAAGCGGAGGGGAGAGGAAGAGGGGAAGGGGAAGGGGAAGGGGAATGATACCTCTGGGAGGGGGAAGAAAGAAAATTTGGAGAGAAAATGGCCTAGAGAGCTAGATTGGGAATAAAACTATGTTACGCAGTTAAAATTTCTAGAGAATGGGCTAATTTTGGCTGGTAAAAAGGTTCTGGAAGAGGATCAGGTACGCCAGGAGTAGTTCTCCCCGGTTACGGTCCCAGGATACTGAACCCAACTCAAAAAGAAACCTGAAACAAAGTATCCCCGTGGAAAAACATATCCAGAAATTTGATCTAGCCCTTACTTTTCCCAGAAAAAAGTACTGGGAGTTGTTTTTAACCCACCGGGCTAAAGGGGAAAAGCGGTACACCAGAAGGAAATCGAAAGTTCGTCTAGGCTAAAATTAGAGACAGTGAGAAACAAAAACTTGATACTTTTCCCCTCTTGAGGACTGCAATTTTGGAGGAGGAGACGGGGAAAGAGTCGTGAGAAAGTCTTTCTCTCTCCAGCTATCGGATTCAAGCTTTTGGAAGGGAGGAGAGGCTAAACGAACTTTTTACCCCGCGTGACGAAACTCCCGCAGAAATTTTAGCTAGGTAACGAGAGAAAAAGCGTGAAAAACAGGAGCTGTTGGACTGGGCTGGGTTGGGTTGAGACGGTTGGACTTGACCCAGAGGAGAAAGGGGAGAGAGAGGGAGCAGGGTCCCAGTGATTCAGCGCGGTACGCGTCGGCATGGGAAAGGGAAGGGTA
The DNA here is from genome assembly GCA_932521035.1 of Oscheius dolichura. Lineage (NCBI taxonomy): Eukaryota > Metazoa > Nematoda > Chromadorea > Rhabditida > Rhabditidae > Oscheius > Oscheius dolichura. Next base: position 8,013,768 of record OW051493.1, read on the forward strand.
TTCGGTGAGCTGGAAAAGACAAGAAAAGTAAGCACAGGCGCTTCAGTTTGATGAAAAAGGTCAGGGGATGAGAGGGTCCCAGACAGATGACCCTAGTGAAGGTTCAAATAGACAGGGACAGTCAGCCACACCTTACCCTTCAATGGGAGAACAGGGAGCCCAGTTTCTTGATCCCTCTGAATTGGAAAGATCCCCCAACTCCCCCACCCTGTTTAGGTAGTCAAGTCGTATTTGGATCTTGTGAGACCCTCAGCCTTCCTCCTCTTGTGAAAAGAAGCCTCCCCGGAGCCTGGCAGCGCCATGGGAACCCACTTGTACCATTTTTTATTCAATGGAGTGCGTTCCCCTCCCGGTCGTCCCCTTTCACAGCTCTTGAACTCTAACTCCCCCGTTCCCTTTCATTCCCCCCGCCACCCGTATGGGTTTCATAATTAGCGTGGTCTGGTGATTGAGAAGGCAATTTTGGTGGTTTGGGAGAGAGGATGGCACACGGAATTCCAATTATCGAGAGTGAAGGCCTTCTGCCGCCTCCCCTCTCTTCCTCACTTTCCTGTGTTCACGGGAATGGTTTGCTCAGCTGCCGGCGGACTACAAAGGCGGGGACACAAGCGACCAGCCACCGGCATGTAACAGGACATTAGCATAGGAAAACAAGGTGGCAGATAGAGCGACAGACAGAAGGAAGAAGAGCAACACATTGCGCACCTGCTGACAGATGGCTGGACCGGGAAAGACGCGAAAAATTGTAAAAATTGAGGGGTGCAACAGTCAAATTCTTATAAGGAAGGCCCTGAAGCGAAATAACGAGTCGAGGCTTGACTGTGGCTTTACAGTGCCCCTTTTTAAACAGTCCAAAGTCGTCTGTTTAGCGTCAAACGCGGCTCGAAGACGGTGGGCCTCTTTCTCGTCGGATACCCTCAAAATTCCCCGATTTTCGCCAGTATTCCCCATATTTTCCAATAAATTAAAGGGCCAGCTGGCTCCTTTGAGACGATCTTAGCCAAAATAATCGCCTCCGCAGGTGGTCGGAAGTGCGAATGGTAGCATGCCAAAAGGAATGATTTTATGTGTTTATGTGCCAGCTGATTAATCACATTTCCCCTGTATTATTAGCGATTGTAAAACAAGGGAGACAAATAAAAACGAGGGAAGGGAAAGAGTGGACGGTGTGAAGAAAAAAGACCGACACACTACAGTTAGCACTTCGCACAGCCCCCGGAAGTGTCCGCGCTTTTCGAACACCACCCCCGCTGGCAAAAACATCTACGGGGAGAGAAGAGAGACGGAGGAGAGGTACTACATGCTCTATTGATGCGTAGTATTGCCCTTGTCAGATTGGCTTTCCTTTTTTGAGGAGTGAAGGTCGGGAACAGAATGACCGGAAGGGCCGACGAGGGGACAGAAGGAGTGAGAAGGGGGGCGGCTGGCAGCTATCGTGTCCTCATGTCATCCAAACCTTCTTCAATATGGATACATGAATATATCCTCTTCTATGGAAGATAAGACATGGCATAGGGGGTCAGAATATTTGAAAAAAGGTGCTGGTGATGGAGTGGCTACTCGTGTTAGAGAATAATTGGTCCTGCAGCGCGAATGGAGGAAAAAATTAGGAAAAGGGAGAGGATTTAAGGATAAGAAGATGGTAAACGGTGTTTTGCTTATTGTGTATCCCGTCTTACTGTAATTTATCCAAATAATGAGCACCGCATTTTGGGTAGAAGCGCCTTGTTAGTCCATTTTTCGCGGGAATACGGTATTTTGAGACCTTTTTACAAGGAAAGCTGTAATCCTTTTGTTTACTGATTCAAAATTAATGTAAAAAGGAAAGTTTCGATCTGAAGGCCTCGCAACGAAGGCTGGAATTCACCTTTAACGGTTTGAAACGGGCAGCAATACCACACGCCGGCGTCCGCAGGGTCTTGACCAGAAATTTCTTCTCATTCGAAGGATTTACTGTCTTTCTACGGATATATGGATACAGATTTGCGATATTAGGGCAGCAGAGACAAAATCTTTCAAAAAAGAGGCGAGAATGTCTTGAGGAGAAAGAAAGTTGGCCCACATCCCAACTCTTTTTCTTTCCTTGTTAATCAGATGTGGAATCCCCGAATGGAAAGAGAAATCTCAAGATTCAATTACTTTTTTCCCACTCCTCCGATGTGCAAAGTTTGAGAAGAGACGGACACAAAGAAGCGCCGCAAAATGGCCTCAATCTCCCACCCTCTCCAGTCCAAAAAAGCGAAATGTGTCAATTGTTTTCGTAGGGAAATGTTTCCTCCGGTAGAAGGCAAAAAAACGAGAGAGAATGGGAACGGAAGTGTAGTTGAATCTGTCGGGAAGAGGGGCCAACGAGAGGTCTCATCAGGTATTCAACCGAAGATTCCACCAGAGGGGGGCCACTGGGGGAGGCCAGCTTTATTTATGATTCACGAGTTTTAGAGGTGCAAGTCGGAGTGAATGGCCACTCCAAAGGGGGTGAAAGGAGGACCAACGAGACGAGGGGGGAAGGCCGATGCCATGAGGGGGGCCAGTGCGGAAACAGCTAATTTGGCAGTAGTGAAGAAGGCGAGCGAGAAAAAGAAAGGACAGTGACCTTTTTCAATGGAAATGGACCGCCTGGACTGGTAGAAAAGGTGCGAGGAATGGGATAACGGCAAAAGGGGCTCTTTTGAACTGAAGGTTCGGGAAGTTCACTGCCCAGAAGGATTGTCTCCAAGGTGACCTTCTTGAATAGTCTATTGGTAGCCGTTCTGACGCTCCCACATTAATAGCCTGGGTCTAAAAAATTATGGTAGAATTGAAGGAATTGTCAGGGGCCCGAAGTTTTTTTTTTGAGATTTTAAGGTTATGGAACCAATCCAAGGCTTTTCTAAGCTTGAGTTCTACATTTTCCACTTTCTAAAGAAACTATATCAACCCTGTGAATTCTGTGCACGGGCCCCGAAAGGAAGAACGACATTATAACGGGTCTGAACAAGTGACCGCCAGGATTCTAGCGGCATTTGCTCGCACAGATGGTTTGGCTTGCTATAGTCCCTTTCAACGACCGGACCAAGCGCTTCAGGACCCTTTGTCGAAAAATGGCACATGCCCACGGATTCCTCAAAAATTTAACCGCAAATTTGTCAAAAGGTCTCGAAACGTCTGACCTTTGCTTTGGAGATGGACTGTAGGCGACCTTTTGCGCTCGGCCAGGTTCCTGAGGCGCCCGGCTATTTTTTAAACGGGCTAAACAATCCTCGCCTCCCCCTCCGGTTTCCGTTATAGACTCCTCCCGTTTGTCCCATGAAGAAAGTCCTAAAGTCTCAACTTCCGTTTCCATTCGACTCCCCTCAAGTACCAGAATAACGATGTCATTAGAGAAAAGAAATGGCAGAGAGCTGCTACCCGTTCCCCCCTGCCTAGCCTATAAAATGCATACTTGTGTTTTGGCATCCCCTCCCCGGAAAAGACCAATAATGAACTGAAGAGACGAGACGGCGGACTTCAAGCCATAATTCAGCTAGAGAATGGCAGATCCGAATCGTCTATTTGGCAGTTTGAACGGGCGGGAAGAGAGAAGGAGTGAAATGGAATGGGAAATGCGCGGTCGCCTTATCCCGTAGCTAAAGAGGGAGAATTTTAGTTGGTAGACACCGCCGGGAATGAATAATTGTCCGAAGAGGAGCATATTCTACGAGGGGAAGAAACTATACAGATCGGATCCACTCATCCTGACTCACGCTTAGCCATTATCCGAGAGAGGGCATGAACCCGTTGTTTACAGTAGGATGAATGAATACAAAAGGAGGCTATGAGCAGCTTCTTGTTGCATACCGTCAAGTGTCCACCCGCTTTGAGGGGAGACAGCGAGGAGCAGGTAAATATGAACAAATACTGTTGCACACGGCAAAACAATTGTCGGTTGCTCTTGAACACGGGACGGGAAGAGAGGGTGGGGAGACCATTTTGACCCCGTTCGCTAGGGAAAAATGGACCTAATTTCTTTTTTTCAACTCCAACTTGACCTATTGTTCCACCGACGGATAGCCGAAGAAGATTTTAGATCTGTATAAAAAAGGGGACAAAAGCGGGGAATTTATAAAGATGAGCCTGTTGGGTTGACCCAGGGGTTCCAAAAAGACCCGGAAATGGAGCTAGAAGTCGTTTTCTCTGTTTAAAATGGACTATTGCGCTTCACAGGACTTTTACCTCTTCTGAAGTGACCTAAGCTCAACAGAAAAGTGGAAGAGCCGCCTTGTGACTGAATTAAAAAGGACAATATTGTCTTCTTCCAAAAAAGGAGAGGTACCGCATGGATTTATGGATATTTGTCTCTTTGGGACATTTTTAGGAGACGGCTTAGAAAATTCGAGCTAAATCGAATACTTTTACTCACAAGGTCCCGCGTGGAAGGTTTTGCAATCCTTTACGGCACCCCTATTTTTTTCGAAAAGAACTACACTTTGTCGGCCAAATTATGACCGGTACTAGGCTGGAAATTGAAAATGAGGAAGAGGAACTACGTAAGGATTAGAGTTTCTCAACTGGACAGCCGGTAACACGGTCACACAACTGCCTAAAATGTGACCAGAATGACTGATGAAGTAGTCTGAGCTGACATTGAGATGGCAACATTGTCCCTATAATTAGCATAATAGCGGATGGCTACTCGCCCCCCGGTCAACAAGAGAATACGTAATTGTCCTAACACTGTTCCCTTTGGGAGCCAGCAGGGAGTCAAAAGGGTTTCCTAGGTGGCCATATTGAGTTCAAGGAGCGGCCCAAGATTACTAGGTTTACAATGTTTCCCCCTATGGCTTGCTGTAAATCCCTTATGGAGAAGAATGCGGTAATGACTGGCTCATCCCCGTAAAAACTTGGAGGCCGTAGATTTCCTCCTCTTCCTCTTCTTTCTCTGTGGTGTCGTCAAGGTTAAAAGTCTCTGGCCACTGAAGCTAATTAGCCGCGTCAATCCATTAGAACACCTGTATTCGCCCGGATGGCGGGACAACTGCCTATTTTGGGATTAGCTCCACAAGACCGCAACATAACTCTCCCCGGCCGACGGAGGTCAACCATACAAAAATTGAATAGAATAAACTGACGGTCAACAAAGGGTGATGTTTTGAGAGAGGGGCCTGCCCGGCAAAATGATAGCCAAATGACCTTTGTCGCCTCATTTGCTTCCCGCTAAACACAGTAGCTTGTACAAAGAAATGACCAGAAGAACAGACAGTCTAGGATAGAACAAAGAAGGGAATCTTTACAAACAAAATTAAAAATGTATAAATATAAAAAAATAAAAAAAAGAGGAATTTTAGTTACATACAAGTGCAAGATTACCTTGTATTATATGAGCTGAACATTGTTCTAAAGCTATGTTCAAGTGAAAAGGAGGATACGGATTTGATAGCTGCCTTCTTGTTATAGCGCAACTTTATTCTCTGAATCATAAAATATTTCATGTCAAAGTGAATAGGCTCACCTGAACATCGCGCAGGATATTTCCATTGATCTTCATATCCTTCAATTCTTCAATCATCTTGTTGATCTGCACCAATGTTTTCGGGGTATACGAGGTATCCGTTGTAAATATTTCAACCTATCATCTTTCATTAAGAAAAACACTTTCAAAGCCGACCTGATGATCGTATTCTTCTTTTGCGGTTAACAGATCTTGAAGAACATCATCAAGTGCTCCGGCAGATACTTTTCCACGTTCATCTTGGATCAACAATTCGATATATTCACCGAATTTATCATTGTAGTGCAGCAAGGCATTAGCTTTGAGGAAACAAGCAATTTCAGCACAGTATTTTCTAATTCTTATCTTCTCTGCCTCCAGCTCTGCGGTCTATATGTTCAGTTGTAGCAGGATAAAGTGACTTAACTCACTCTTTCTTTAGCTTTTTCAAGGAAGAGCGTTGCCCTTTGTTTCAGTTGTTCGTTTCTAGCTAATCCCTGCTCAACCTTCGTCGCTTTAATCTACAATTGCTTATTTCATGTCAATAATATTGTAAAACAAACTCTTTTTTTTTCTGTTGTAAATTTGTAATAGACGTGCATATGAGCGTTCCAATCACAACCACAAACGATACATTTTTCTCCCCCATTTTCCGTATCACCCATAGCTGTACAGAATTTCAACAGGGGATTATTAATGGTATCTCTCTAAAATAGAAAGTACTGTGGTCAGATTGAATTACGTCGACGTTAACCAGGTAGCAACGAGCATGACATGGTTTCTTATAAACTGTTTGTAAGCGCTGACCATCATCCAGTAACCGCTCATATGTTATGCAATTCGGAGACGTGCAAACAGTAATCGGGTAATCAGTCTCAGCAACACTGAGTTGCATCTGAACTCTTCCCTTTTTTGAATTACGAAGTTCTTTACCTCTTCCATATACAGCTGCCCTTCCAAGCTTTTTCCCTCCCGTAGACACTGCTCAATCTTGAAAAAAAAGCCATAAGATGAATCCGTTCAGATGTTACCTTTGCCATTTTTTCCGCTGCAAGTCTTTGGTTTAGCGCTTGATTCCTGTAAATTTCAGCCAAAGGCCGTGCCAAAGCGCTGATAACCGTTCTGCAGTTATGAATGCTAACAGTATCTGTCAGCGAATGTGGGCGAAGCTCGGCTATTCTTGATAGCATACTGTAATCAGAGTGTAATTATCTCTAACAGTAGTTCACTTGATGGCTGATGTAACGCTATGCGTCCAGCTGGAAGCAAACATCTCCATCTTGTCATCTGTACACTTCATCTTGGGATTCGCTCGAACAGCACATACATAACGGTAGCAGTCGTTCTCAAAACAATGAACTGTTTCCCTGCAAAGTTTGCGCTCATTAAATCCTTTTTAAAAACTTACTTATTCACGTTTATTTCAACATTTCGAGAATTTTTAACTTCTCTCGCATGCACTCTCAAACACGCAAAGGATTCACCCGGTGTGTACTGGGTGCCTCCAGCACAGGTTAGGCAGAACATTATATTATTTGCAGCCGTGTGGTGGAGCTGGATGAGCAGCTGGTTCATACAATATTTGAAAGTCAGAGTTCTTTTCGATTCGTTAGATTTTAATGTAAAGCAGAAAGCATGAATCTCCCTAAAATTGTTTGAGTTTTTCATAAAAAATAACTAAAGCATACTCATATTGCGAGAGGAATGTCAGGATCTTTTCCATGTTCAGTTTTTCAACATCTAAGCCTTTCGTGTCACCAACTCCCGGTGTGTCGATGATTCGGATCAGTTTATTTACATTGCCAGCTTTGTAGTGAATATGATAAGCTCGTGGAGACTAAAGTTAGTTGCCATATCATCAAAGGTCATTAAAGGAACTCTGAGGGACCCGGGGAGCATACTGTAGATTTTTGCGGGCTTTCTCAAAGCCCGGGAAAACGCATTCCTGATCTACGCGTTTCGTTATGTTTTTTCCGTTGATTTCAATAAGACAACAATTTGTTATAGCTAATTAATATAAATCACGTCAAAAAATTATCCAAAAAATACCAAAACAAGGACAAAAACGCAGGCGCGTTCAAAATTCAAACGCGCACCAATGACGAAAGGACGCTTGTGAGCGCAGTCGTGGCGGGACCCTTGCGCTCAAGCCGAGGTCCCTCAGAGTTCCTTTAAATACCTGGGTAGCCGATTCGCCAATCTCATGAACTTCGTTAGCATCCGAGCCAGCTTCTGTTGCAACAGTGGGTTTAACAAATGTCCTGATCTCATTACACTGAAAAAAAGCGTGCTAAAGATATACTTACGCTTTTATATCAGTTGAAATTGAATCGGTAAACTATTGCCGACTATAACTTTATTGCCCACCTGTTCATCGCAGTGTGTCACTGTGAACGGAATCAATACTGTAGGCTTTTTTTTGATTGCTTCTTCTGCTGTAGCAAATTGTAGATAATTAACAAGGGCGTTTATTTGCGTGGTTTTACCAGATCCCGTGCCACCAAGAAAAACAATATTTGTCTCTTTGGGAAGGCTGTAAGCATTATATAAGAGAATACCACAAGAGTAGTAACCTCTGAAGCAGGTCATTATTATCTTTGAATTTAACATGCGTATCACACAAAAGGGGGCTATCTATTTGTTCTTGTTTCTTCTAGAAAAATAAATATATAAAACCTTGGCTGCACTGAACCTTTTCTTTGTAATACGTTTTCCATTGAATATAAGCGGTCTTTAGCTTCTTGTCGCTTTTTCGATTTTGGATAATCTTGTCAAGGGCCTTGATGTTTTCTTTCTGGATGAAGGTGTTTGCAAGGCCTTGCTCTGCCTGAGGCAGAAGAAGAATGAACGACGAAGGAGAGCTGGCAGGCGCTGCGTCCTGAAGCAGCGATAGAATATGGCATTTTTCATACTTTGGCCTCGATATAATATTCGCACTTTTTCAGCAACAGCGAATCATCGACAATCTCCTTTAAGATGTCAAGCTTCTGCTCTTTGCTCCAATTGTCGTTGTTCAATACGGACAAGACATTTTCCGCATACTCGTCGGGAATATAATTGAACAAGTCCATCTAAACTGTTGTTTATGAAAATGGGGCTTTGGCTGGCTTGTTATCAGTCACTTATCATAGAAATTAAGACATAAAAGGGGCTCAATTTCTCACTTTGGATTAATCTTGTTTCCTTGACTCTAACGAAAGCATTGCCCGCGCCCCATGTCCTTCGGTTAACTGCTTATCAGGAAAAGTTTTATAGACAAAGACACGGTGTAGAGTCTCTTCAAGACACAGGGTACTTACGAGCAGAGAGTGTAAAACGCGTATTTGAGGAGTTCTGCTTATCGCGCGCTGCGCTAAGCGCTGCGCGGTGGTTAGGTTTCTCCGCCCTTCCCGGGATTTTTTTCTAAAACTGTTATCGCGCGTAGCGCGTCACTGCGCTAACTTTTCGGATTTTTTCTTTTTGTGTCGTGTTCAGCATCTGATTCTACATCGAATGACACCCATTACAGTAGTTTTGATACACGGAGAGAAAATGCCAAAATATCGAAATTCTCATATTGCCTCGAAAAACATTATTTTTGGAACCAATCGGTTTCGCTCGGTGAGATGATACGGACGAAAATGCTTACATTACACAAACCGGAGATCGTTTTCACAAGTTATAATTCCACATAAACCTGTGCCTGGTGGATAAATTAGAATAGAAAAGTCAAAACTGGGACAAAAGCGGCTGGAGAAGCAAAAGCGCATCTCTTTTCATGAAACGGTAAACACTCCTATTTGCAAGCAAATGAAGACAAAAAGAATACAATTATTATGTGAAAAAGTGGAACACGAAACATTCTGTGGTTAGGATCCCACTGACCGTGCCTTACAAGCAAGAAAAATCTCTGTTTTGAAAGAAAACTATTGCGATAGGAGCGGAAAATAGATTTGGTCTAGGTCGCTCAGCTCCTTATAGAGCAACTGATAAAACTTCTTCCGCAGGTATGATGAAAGAAATATTTATCGGCTAGATATTCAGAGAGGCTAGCGGAACTAACTGATAAAACACCTTCCGCTTGGTAGTGTTGGCAGGCTTATTTTCCTGTTCAGAATCACAAGCCACGCTACTTATTATTAACACATTTTTCTTTAAAATATTTTTAAAAGTATACATATTCAGCCACGAGCGAGATGTTTTCTTGTTGTCCAGACAGCGAACCACCAACGAATCCACCCATGGTTAGTTTGCTTCTACCCGGCGTATTCGTATTATATTGCAGTTCCTCCCTCTGAGATTTTTGTCTTCGCTAACTAAAGATGCGAACAACGGTATCGATAAGCTTGACATATGCCATTCTCTATTGTTAACAAACATTTATCCAAATACTAAGCGGAAAATCCTTTGTAAAATTTGTGGTGGATCAATACAATATGTTAAATGGAGAGATGTGATTAATACCTGTTTTTTTTAATGTGTACTTTAGGGCGTATGGGAGAAACACAGCCCTTGGATGAACCCTGACGTTTGCGCAATGGAATATGCCAAGGAAGTGTAGGGCCTTAACTTATATATGTCTAAAAATTTTAGGCTGCAAAATCATGAACACAATGGGCAACTACAATTCCCGTTACTCAGAAAAAGAGAAATTTCGTTAGACAAGCTTATAAAGGTAAACATCGTATTCTTTTTTAAATAGAGCTTATAAAGCAAAAAAAAGCAGACAGCTGCAAAAATAGCTTACGGGCATATATTGTAGCAAAAATGCACCCCTGAAACCTCTGCATGTATGATTTTCCAATCGATGTGTGATATAGTCCCCCCTCTAAAAAGTCTTGTTAGTCGCAAGAAGAAGAAGACCACTGCAACAGAGACTTTTACAATACAACATCAATTGTAGAGCTCTTCGCTAACACTAATAAAGGGAAGACAGCCTGAGGACGTACGGTACATTTGCTGTGTCATTCTTTCGGGCCTACATCATCGTGTAAAGGACTATTGTTTATCACTATTGCCATACCCATTTACCATGATATACGACAATTGGAAAAAGGTATCAAAGTATTTTATTGGGAACTACAACTATTAAGTCAAAAAATAAAGACTACCCACATTTTAAACAGCTGCTCCCTAATTTGTTTGCAGATGCGATACAGAGGTTTTTATCCTCTTTGCTGAAATAAATTTCTAGTTTTAGCATTATGACTGAAGGTCGAAATACTGCAATGGCAAACCAAGATCCAATTGATGGAACACGGTGATTAACTGTAGGATTGAATGAGACATATGTTTTTAGAAATGACATAAAACATGGTTACTCCCCGCCCGAAGTAAATGCATATATCGATGACTCGTATAATGCTCCGTAAATTTCTCTTTCCTGCTTATCACATCTATCACTTATAGGACAAATAGAACCTTTACCTCGCAGCCCTTGCAGCGAGAAAAACAGGCAAGAAGAACTTACGTCTATGGGGAAACAACCGCTCAACGTCATTTCAAGCGACAGAACACGGAGACCGCGACCGTTCATAAATCAAGGTAATCGGCTCCTATCCTAACCACACTAAGCAATAGAACACCAAGTTTTTCTTATAAAATTCTACTCCTTGGTGAATCGGGGGTTGGAAAGACAACTTTTATTAATTCTCTTCTGAATTATCTCAATGCTGAGACATTTGAAGTTGGTAGAAAATCTCTTACAGTTGCCGTAGATGCCCAGTTTCTTGTCACGGACAATGTAAGCCTATCAAGACAAATATAATATATTTATAGTTTGTGAATCCGACGATCATCACTATGTCGGCTAAAATGAATTATTCGGAAAAGGGAGCTCGTAGAGAAACTCCCAATGCGGGGCAATCGTCAACTCAGGTAAGTAGCTATAGTCTGTCAAGAAAAAAGACGACATTCAAAGTCTAACTGGCCGAGAACAAATTTTTAGTGATGGAGCGAACTGACAGATAATTTTTGAGCGGCCAAGAAGAAAAAAAGGTCAGTAAGTTCGGCTCGCGGCTAAATCGTTAGACCTTGAATGCCGTCTTTTTTCTTGACAGACTATATTAATGTTTTATTTTGACGAGGATTATTAGATACCTCAAGTATATAAGTTGCCAGTAACGCTATTCTCGGCTAATGGAGAACTCAATGTGCTAGACACTCCTGGAATCAACGACACCGATGGCATGGAAAAAGATTACAAAAATAGCCGAGCAATCATGAACAAATTGGAAGAAATGGGGTAATTAGATTTGATACAGCTGACATTTTTTAGGAATGTGAATGCTATTTGCATCCTAATGAAGCCGAACGAAGCGAGATTAACTTCAGATGTTCGATATTTCTTGGAAAACGTATTGCAACTTCACAAAAACACAGCAAAAAACATATTTTTCTGCTTTACAAATGCGAAAGACGGACCGGGAGATTCATTAGCTTGTTTAAAGGTTTATTTGAAGAGAATTCGAGAAGAAATGCAAGTTAACATCGACGCAAACCAGTGAGGAACCAAAATACGTCATAGTCTCTGTTTCTTTTCCAGGGATAACGTGTTTTGTTTTGATAACTCTTGCTTCCGATATCTTTGCACCATACAAAATCGAACAGATTTTAGAACAGAACATTTAGATAATTACAATTCAATTTTATGGAATCAAAACGTCAAAATGTCTAAAAAGTAGGTCCACCATGTTACAACACGTGGATACTTTAGATTTATCGCCAAACTTAGTTGTCTAAAACCTGTGAGCGTTCTTCCAACAATAACACTATCTAAACTTGAGCCCGCAATTACCGCTATCACGGAGGAAATGCGCTACTTAACATGTAGGCAGAGTAAAACCAGCTAAAATTGGAAGTATAGATACTTCCAACTACCACTGTAAGGATATAAAAGAATTACCGACTCTTTGCGTTGCTATAACTAAATTTCTAAAGCAGAAGTCACTTATTTTGCTCAGGGATCCATTTGTGATGCGTGTGGAACAACTTATAGAGCAAATGGTTGGAGTAATATAGATATGAGGCCATATATTTGTTTAGATAAAGCAGCAATATCATGCCAGAGCTAAATGGTTGGAGCATTGGCTTCGTTTCTATGATATAACTTACAAGGTAAAACGATATGTGTGTTTTCGTTTCCATTTTTATTGCCACATTCTCATATGAATCAACATTTCAGAAACATGAAAACCATACGGTAGAGGTACAAGATCTGTGTCTGATGATACAGCACTTAGAACGTAACTACAGAAACCTTTACTGGGAGATAACGAGAGACATCAGGCTATCTTCCCTTGCAAATCTATAACCTAATAGCACACAAATGCAAATAAAGTTTAATCTTTCTTTAATTATGAGTCAATCACTGCTCTTTTCTGCTCAATCATGATGACCGGCGCAGTAGATTCCGACCCATCATTCCCTCTCAAAAAGGCAGGATTGTTTCCATACGAACAGTAGCTTCTCATATTTAGCGCTCCTCGAATTTGGATCCTTCACCTGGTGCTGTCGTTGTTTTCTGTAAAACGAAATTTCAACGCTGTGATTCAGATAGCCTACGCTTCTCTGACATAAAGGTAGCCTTGTACAAAATAATGTTCCAAGCACCAACCAATGGTACACTCAATCAGGGACTAAATAACAATGGCAACGCGCATCCATCTCTCCGGGATGGGGTCAAACTCCAGGAAGGACTCCGCCCAGTCGGGAGACCAGATAGCACCCCAGATGGAAACGCCAGAAATGATGACCAGGGTTCCACAGAGCAGCCAATTGGCGAGTAATGTCTTCTGGTGCGGTTTATCCGCTCTGTAGATCAAGGCCAGCATAATGTACAAGAATATGCGTGTACAGAACACGCCAGTGCTCTAAACCACACGCAGTTATCCTTTAAACTTTGCCTATCTGCATGCTTTTTTTGTTTTCCGCGTCGATATCATCCTCAGCTACTGTGTATTACAGAAACCAGGAGAAGAGAGGCATGCCGAGGATAACGGTTAACTAAACGGCGTTATATCAATAAAATCAGAATATTACCTGTATGGTAATGGAAACGATGACCTTCCAAGAATTGAGACAATGCTTGGGAGGGATAGGAGCCTTATTGGAGGAGGAATGGGATGTAGACGATCGCTGGCCGGTGTATAGCCAAAGAAGAAGGCGACAATTGGGATCAGGAATATATAGGGGAGAATAAGGTTCTTGAGCAGATTACTGTATCCAGATCGATTCTAATTCCTAGAGTTTTCCGCCAGTTTTGCTCACAAAATAACCAAATTCAAACGATTTTCGAGCTTGACGCGGAAAAATTCTTGGTACAAACCTGGAAGTCTGTCAGATTAGTGGCGATCCAGTGCAACATCATGATGGAAACAAGCTGGGTCAGAGAATAGGCAGCCATGTATTTGAAGATTCCGAAAAGCGTGACAAGAGCAGCTCGTCCCTCTCGAATTACTGTAGGAACACAACGGATGTCAGGCACCTATAAATTACAACCTGAGACCAATAAATAATTTTCTCACTTTTTTTCTTCTCTTCTCGTTTTCCTATTTTCTCGAATTGTATGAATAGTAAAGAGTAAAAGTGAAAATAATGCAGACGAGAGGATATACCATGTTTTTGTGTGCTTTGTCTAATGCAACCGGTAGCATTTTACCTATTATCTACGTGGCATTCCCCCTCTCGTAACCATATATAAATGTGCAGATTTGTTAGCGTTGTTATCCGCCGTCAAAAACGGACTAGTTCAGTTAGCTCTCCATTCGCTTGTGGTGTAAGTAACCGGTCCTCTCGCTACCCATTGCGCCACAGCCGTTTTCCCTATCCGTTAGTAACATTTCCGGCTTTGGCCACTACTTTCTTACTTTTATTGATGAAATTAAAAGCTCCCGTTAGGTCCCGAAGCGATGGAAGATTCCAGCTGTGGACAGTTTTTGAGTTCTCAAGCTTGTTTTTGTCTTTCCCACCTTTTAATCCATTTTTCTTCTCTGCAAAAATGAAAAGTTCAGCTAATTTCTAAGCCCGAGAGTGCTTCCCCCAAGTATAAATCTCGCCTCTGGATATAATTGCAGCCAGTTTGTCATTCCGTGTCAAGAGAGTGACCACCACTTGGGTTTCCCCCTACGGGGGCGACCCCCCGTCTCGTTGTTTTCTCCGTCCGTTATACACATGTCCTTCATCGTCTCTCTCTCTCTCTCTCGGCTGTTCCATTGAACTTCTACACTTTATAAATCCTGTAAAATCTCGAGTGAAAACGGATGGGGACCTTTCCCGGGGTTGCTGCAGCGTCAAGGCCACCACGACGACTTTTGGACAAATAGATATCCACTAGGCGTCAGTTTTGTCGCCGCAGCAGTAAACCCCGTTTTGTATTGAGAGAGAGAGACAGATTTTCTCGGGAGAGAGAAGAAAAGGCGAAAGAACCAGACAAAAAGAGAAAGTTTTGCGGTAGTTATTAGTCCAGGCAGTGGATAGGAGAAGAACGGGGATTTATCGACAAATGATGGGAGGAGGAAGGAGATTTGACCGGGGGCATTAGGAATTGTAGGAGGAGGGATTAAGGAAGTGGGAAGCTCTATAGTCCGTTTCCAGCCACGGGGGGATTTTTTTCCAACGGGGACCATTTTGGAACTTGCTAGCGAGCAAAAGCTGCTTGATTCTCAATTTGAATCTGAAATTGTGGCGTCTTTGTTTGCCAAATCGCCAAATGGTCCCAGGTGGATAAGCCCGAGGTTGGAAACGGACTATAGATGGCCCCGGTGAGATTCCCAGTTTCTTTTATAAAAATAAAACGGGTCTCTGGATCCCGTGCCCTTCGCTAGCCCAATTTCAAGAGAATTTTTATGGAGATCTCCACAACGTGGAAGAAAAAGAGCTCCTCCTCCCTTATTTTGTATTTCCCACTGTGTTCAACTATTCTACAGGTCATTTTCAATGGAAGAGAACGGCGCTTCGAGACCAATAACTATTTTATGATCAAATTTCCTTGATTTTCAAATTTCTCCTAAAAGGGGGAACAAAATTGCAATTCCATTGGAAATGACAAAATTCTTTTTCCAAGGAAGGCAATTGTTCTCCTCTTTTTCCACCCTGTATTTAGCCAGTGGAACGTCATATTTGACAAGTAAAGTGCCTCGAAAATGGTCTCTGGCGATGAGGGGTGGGAGTCTGAAAATCAGGCCAACCTCTCAAGAAGAACCGGTAAAACAGTTAATCCAAGTTAGCCTAATTCGAAAAAAGCTGTTATTGGAGAGGAAAGAATGAAGAGAAAAGTACGAGACAGCTATCCTTCTTTGTCGTGATGTTATCTCCGGTCGTTGAAAGCTCGCGCGACGGGATATCTTTCTCCGCGTCTTGTCTCTCGTATGTCGCAACCACAATCTGCTGATATATCGATTTCTGAGATCGTTATCCGTCTCTTTGCCCTTTTCTTTTCTTGAATTCCAAGATCGCCACAGTTCACCTCCGCTGTCTAACTGTGGCTAGATCTAATAAGGACTAATTCGATCCCGTCTCTCCGCACCCCGCTCCACCCTTTCCCCTAAAGGCATTACCGCCAGGGACAATGGCCGCCGGTCAAGAACACGTTTCCCGAACCCAGCGGGATGCCATGCCACCCGGATACCTCCTGAATCCTCCCCCCACGCGCTCTGAACCCGTTTCTCCTTCTTTTTTCTATCTCTCTGCACTGATGCCGAAATCGGCTTTTATGTGATTGCGGTTTTGACTAGCGGCTGCAGTTTTGTCAGGCAAAAAAGTGCACCGTCCCTCCCTTTTCCTCCGCTGCGCACATTCACCCAGCTGTTGATAGAATGGAAAAGATTTTCTGGTTTTTCTTTCTTCTGACAAAGCGATAAGGGGCACTACCTCCATAGCTAACATATTGTTCTCTAAAAATTTCTTGTTTTCCACCATAAACCTTGTCAATATCGCGAAGGGAGATCTAATCGCCCCAGGAACAGGGAAATCGGCTATTTTGCAAGTTTTCCAGCATCTAGGAGTCATTTTTTTCGTCTTCCGACAATCGCACCGTCGTTTTCCTATTTTACCACTTCTGAAAGACTCCAAACTTCTTCAGGACCCTCAGCAGATCCCTGCCAAGGATTCCGACCTGGAAATCCTTAAAAAATGGATATTTTCCGAGAAAATCCCGTTTTTTTTCCGTTGTTTTTGCGTTTCTTGCTTTCCATGGTCTCAATTTCTTATTTTTCCGCTTTGGCCTGTTTTTATTTGCCCCTTTACCGCTATTTACCATAACTCGAATCTCTACTATTCACCAAATAGAATTGGTGTAATCTCTGTTTCCTGATTCTTGGTGCTTGTTTAGGCGAAAGAAAAAAAAGGAGCGAGGAGCCTTCTGTGTCCTCCTTACGTCACCGGCTGTTGTCTCCCTTTGTTTCCATTAAAATGAATTAGAAAAGATCGGAAATGCCCTTTATGCACTGTAGTTTTGGCAATTCTGCAAGAGTCAGGGCGGAGATCATCCCCTGTCCACGTGGCTGCCATTCTCTCCCTTTTTACGGGAACATGCCTAGCTTTGAACCAGCCTGTAATCCCTCCTCGTAACCTATAATCCTTCCTGTCTCCCTGTTACGTAAGAACAGCGGAATTTTTGTATCTCACCCCCCTTTCACTCGCCCTCGGAACCAGTTATTGTGGCTTGGTGCTTTTCTTTCTTTGACGAATTTGGCAAAACCACCCCGTCCTTCAAGCTCAATGATCCATTGAAGGACATCAGCAGTCACCCCCACCACCAAAGTCATCCCTTCCTTTTGTTACTTTCACTCCCAGCTGGAAGCCGTTCCACTGGCTGACTTTCTCTGTGGTACCCTTTCCCCTCCTCTCCTCTTCCTCCAAGAAAGAGAGAAAGTCAAATCTCAGTAGGGAGTCGCGATCCCATTCCGACTGCATAATGTGCTTGCCGAACTTTCTGTCCTCATTTTGTTTACAGTTTTCGGCTTCTCACAATCCCCTCCTGTCGATTTCACTTGGGTGGATGTCTCTAAGCGAATTTACTCAAATAATAATGCCCGCAATCGCTTCGGGACCTGCGAATCCCTCGGTCGACCTCTGGCGGTCAAATTTCCCCATTTTTCGAGTTTCTCCAAAATCCAGGGGCCAAATTCCTTGCCATTTCACTGGAAATTAACTCTAGCTCCCTTCCAACCAAGAGTAAACATCAAAGGTCCGGACCGCTAGCTTTTTTTTCAGACTGAGGGTAGTTTACGCTGACACTAGTGACCAGTTCCTCTCCTCCCGTTGGGTGTAATCGTCATTTGTTATCTTTGACTTCCATCCAAGGGTGTGACGGAGAGAAAATGAGATGGCAACTTTTTATTGCAAAGAACCAGGCCACAAGGTGTAACTTCCTTACAAGAAACTAGGTGTTATTACTGAAAGTTGGCGGATGGTACCGCAAGGAATGCAGACTTGTTCTTATCCGAGGTCACTTTGGAGTCTTGAGACGAACGGAACCCTACTTTTTTTCGGAAACCTTGAAATCAGACTTTGTGCCACCGGAAGGGCCTCTCTGATCTTGGAAAAGGTGCCCCGTAGCCCTCCTCGGATCTGATGCTCCTGGCTCCCTTTCCATTTTCTTATTCTGCCTTTTAAACAAGACTCTTGAACCATGAAATGGTTTTTTAGACTTGTTATTTCTGATCTCCTTTTTATCAAAGAAGAGGCCGCAAACACCAATATAGAGTATGAACCATTGTTACGTTTTTGAAAAGCATCCGTCATCTGATAACCTGTTTCCATTTTTGGGTCTCTCTATATAAAAGGGCACCTGCCTTTTCAAGAGGATCCACGAGTTCAACTCCATTCGCCTCTAGTATATTCACTCCCCGTCTTCGTCTTCGAAAATTTGTTCTCCAGTTTTTAATTAAAAGGTTTTTCTCCAAATACAGCAAGAGGGGGGTCAAGTGGGGCTCCCGAGCCCTGGTAATCCATTCCCTGTCCTTGATAACGCCCTTGGTCGGGAGAATTTAATCCAATGTCACAATATATGCATCGTCTTTCCCTGGCTGGGAAAGACAACCACTTCCCATCTCATCCCAATCTGTCCGTATAAAAAGTTCAATTGCTGCGCCATCCGAACTTGCCGTCGGCAGTCAAAAAACAGAAACCGTTCAGCTTCCTCGGACAGTCACTGAGAAATGTGGCCGGTTAGCAAACTGTGATGTATCACAGCTACTACCCGACAACAAAAGTAGCGACCTTCTAAACCCGTCTCTTTTTCTTTTTGCCCGCTTCGAATTACTTTATCATCTTTCGTCTACCAAAAAGCGGCGGTTCCAATTTAAAAATATTTACAGATAGAAAATGCATCGACTCGTACTTCTTGTTGGTTCTGTTACCGTAACTCTGGGGCATTTGATGGTCTGGCCCGATCTGACAGCAGAAGATGGACATTTGACGAAACCAGCTCCGAAGGATTGGGCAGAGAAGAATTTCGGACAGTGGTGCCGAAATTTTACTAGACATATGTAAGTGGTTTTATCTTCTTTGAGGGGTACTGTAGCTGTGATTGTGGAGCAGCTGAAGCTGGGAGTGGTGGAAAGCTGTATAGTTCATTTCCAACGGAAAATATATGAATTCCAAATTCACGGCGCGTCTCCGCTGCCAGGAAGATTCAAACCGGACGTTGATTCGTGGTTTTCCGTTGGAAATAGTCTATAATCCATTTCCAATGGAATGGTCAGGCGTTTCGGGACCTACTAAAAACGATGTGGCTTCCCTATTTTCAGTGGACAATCAAGAAAATTTGACCGCAAAATTGTTTTGAAACGCCTGATCCTGGCGTAGAAATTGGACTTTGAAGTCTGTGGTCCTTGAAGTTCGGTTGCTTGAAAATTTCAAAATTGCGGTAACTTTGAAGAGCACTTCAAAGAAGGTGTTTCAAAGAAATATTTTATGGGCCCACAAAATCAGGCCTCCTTGCGAATTAATGGGAAAATAAGGGAGTACAAGATACTGTAGCTTTCGGTTAAAAGACAACGGTGTTTTCTTTTCTGAGAACTGAATAACCAGAATTTTCCAGACACGTTCAATGCCCCGAAGCTTCCGTCTTCCACGAGTTCAACTGTTGCGGCCCCCACGGGACTGATTGCTGCTTCTCCATCCAAGGATGGGTTCGTCATTCTCCTTTTTGAAATATCCGATTCCTTCAATTTCAGTTGATAGTAGTCGGCTCCATCTCGGCCGTCACTACATCGCTAATCTTCATCTTCTACTTCCTTCTAAAAATGCAACTCGTCTGTGTGGAACATTCCTACCCTCCCAAGACCATTATCCTCAAATAACAGTGACCTCATCGAGTGGAAAAAGAGATACTTACAAGAGACGGGTCAACTGCTCCTAGCCAAGATTTACGGGTCGATCTGTTCCACTTTCAACACAAAGAAAAACACACGGTCTCCAGTTTTTTAGTTGTTTGCATTTTAATTTATGTGCCATTAGTTTAGAAATGTGCTAATGAAGTTTAAATCTAAAAAAACAGTTTCCGATCAACTTGAAACTGTCCCGTTCCCCGTAACAGTATTGCCTGCTTTTTGATCAGGAAAACGGACGGCAGTGACTGTCAATAAACGGCAGATTATCACCTGTTTTTGCAGCTACTACCCAGGGGGGCAACATATTTATCAACACGGAAATAAGAGGATTTTAATTCAGAAGTAGGGACCGCAAAGTGAAAATTAGATTTCATGGCAGCTCATCGATTTTGGGGTCATTCAGTAGATCGTTTTGTAACTTACATTTTGGTTCATAGAGTAACGAAATCGGGCCATACAGTGACGAGAAATTCGCGTTTTACTGAAGCTTTTCAGGGGTCGCCTTTTGTATTGAAACTGTGGTCGTGTCAAAAATTTTTGCTTTTTTAGATTTATACACCAAAATGATCCGCAAAATGTAATGAATCGAATGCCGAAAAAATTATAAAAATTGAACATCATAATTTTGAGAAAAATGGATAAAACGAAAAATAGTTAGCAGCGGCGCGCGATTTCTTTCACAAATTCATTGATTTTTGCTGAAATGTTGATGGAAATATACATGTAACTTTTTTCAGGACGGATGGATTTTTTTCTTTTTTTTATGTTTTTATTCTACACATGGCAAGCAACAAAAAACATGTAAAACATTACGCGGACCGGCTTTCTGTAATATAGAAACATCGAAAACTAAGTTGGGCACCCTGTGTTGCGCGGTAAACACGTCCTATTGCTGAAAACTATTCATGAAATTGGATTCTACGTCAAAAATTAGCTACTAGGTGTGATTTTCAAAGCTAGAAACCCAGTTGCGTGGCCGCACTGAAGCCTTTTACCTTGCGCACTTCGCGTGACCAAATTTTCAATACAAAAACTGTTACCCGCGTTTGGCGCGCCTTTGCGGTCCCTATTCAGAAGTTCACTGGTTGCCGCTTTTTGAATTATTTGTTTTATAGCACCGGCTTCCATCCAGGACCCTGCAGCCTCAAACAAGCTATCCAACCCCAAGAAATGGTCCAGTTGTTCTTGTAAACAGGAAAACAAGGCTTTCCCCTCTCTAAAAATTTGGCCAACTAGTTCACCTCATTGGTCATTCGATAGGGATCATAACAGTTCGACATTTTTGTTCTAAAAGCGGGCAGAACACGCCTGTCTATCGCCCGGTCTCCCCTATTTCACAGAGACCATTTGATAATAATAACTGGTGACATCTTCCCCATTGAATGAATTCTTGTCTGTTGTTTCCACTTTCCTTTCTACTTATCCCTTATATTCCCTCAAAATTGAGAATTTTCGAGGTGATGTTGCCAGTCGATCAATCAGAAATGAAAGAGGAGCCCCAAATGAAGAGACAGAATAAGAAAATAGAGAAATTGAAAGAGATTTTCTGGCATCGGAATACCTTTTTCCTGACTGGTTCTCTTACAGCCGCATTGGGAATGATCACCACCTTCAATGTTTACTATCTAAAGGTTTGCTCGTTTATTTTTTTATCAGGGGGTTCTCTTCTCTCTCTCCCTTCCATTCTTTTTGGCCTCATTTTCTTGGCTCGGCCCTCGATAGTTCGATCCCCTGCACCCGTAAAGTCTCGGCAGGAGGAGCATCTTTATTTGAAACTGTTACAGAGCTATGACGCCTTTATAGTTTTGTCTTGCCGAGATTATATGGGTGCAGGAAATCGGACAATCGAACGCCGAGCCATGTAATCCCAGTTGAACCATTTTTACAATACTACTCCTTTTCTTCGCTTTGGGAGTCCTGACCTTCTGGAAGGGTAGATATTATGTGAACATGGGCTCCTGCGACGAAAGTGTCATTAGAAAGTCAAGAGAGAGCTGATTACCATCTGAAAACGTTGCAAAAAGTTGCACTTTTCCAACTGGAACGACCTTGTAGTACGTTGTAGCTCCTATATGTTCACCACCATTAATAACTGCCACAATCTGGCCGTGTTCTCTATTTAAAAACCACCTTCCCCTCCTCTGCCTATGTCCTAATCGTCCCCCTGCCTATCTGATAACGACTTGAATATTTGTTATAATGCCCACCGCAGTGAAAGACACCCTCTTTTTGGCTGTCAGTCTAACCGGAGCAATAAGTGTTCTCGGCGTTTATCATTTATATTATTTAAAGGTATGTTTAACCATAAAAATCCATAAAAAGCCACAGTTAGACAGTTTACAGTCTTTTTTCTTCAAAATAAAACAGTATTTCAGGTATTTTTGGATAAATACCACCTTCCCGCTTCATATGTAAGCATTGTACAGACGGCATTTTTAATATGGAACGCTATAAATGATCCCATGATGGGGTATGTTCAGGTATTTTTCTGTTTTCTTATCACCGGGGCGGGAAGCAGGTCCTAAAGTGGAACAAACCACAAATCTGAGCATTTCTCTCGAAAAATGACCATGCCTTCTGAAAATATGTAAATCTCGAATTTCTGGCCAGTTTATCAGCTAAATCAGGAAACTTTGTATTAGGAAAACTTCTAGGATCTCGGATGTTGCGGTATGAAATGGATAATGGATCGGAGGAAAGTCATCCTCTACATGGGGCCCGTCTTCGCGGCGACCTTTCTCCTATTTTGGTTTCCCTGGTCAACGTGAGTCCCTTTACCTCATTTAAATTTCCTCTCAAATTTAGAACAATTCCCCTAGTAACAGCTGCCCAGCTTCTTGTTTCCCTATTTGTGTATGACACCCTCTTAACGCTGGTATTATCAGCTTATTGTGGCCTGTGTGTGGAAGTTGCTACAACGCATACTGATCGAGTGAGGGTCACCATCTTTGGAGAACTTTTTGGTCTTATCGGTAAGCAATGACATTTTGGGAGAGGGAAGCAAACACCGGTAGATATATTCGTTTGTTGGAAAAGGAGAAATCTCAACAAAAAGTGTTATTTGTGTTTACAAGGAGAGTACAAAAAGGGAACAATGTTTGGGACTGGAAGAAATCTACAAAAGGGGTACAATATCACAAATAATGGCTGTTTTCAACTTTTTTTTCTTCCCTGCCGGCTTATTTGTGGTATTGTTCCCCTTTTGTAGATTCCTCTCCATTTCCCAATATTGTTCCCTTTTTGTACCCTCCTTGTAAACACAAATAACACTTTTTGTTGAGATTTCTCCTTTTCCAACAAACGAATTGTTGACTTTTTGTTGACATTCGTCTAGAATGTCCATAATTTTGCCGCTATACAAAAAAAGAGATACCTTACCCTAAAGAAAAAAAAGCGAAACCGGTCAGAAACAACTTTTTTCTACTTGAAATTGCATTTAATTGTTTTTTTTTCAAAAATTGGGGTTCTTCAGAAGAAAAAAGAGTTATACGCACAAACGTCATTACGTAACTTAGCCTTTCACAGGGGTAAACACAAATAACGCGCAGCGCTTCGCCCTGCGCGCGAAAAAGCCGACACAACAATTTCTTCAAGTAGCTCGTGGTCTGGAAGGGAACGGGAAACAGCGGGGCGTTGAACCTGTGCGTCGGGCGTTTGTGCCGGTATCTCGGTCATTTTTTGGTCGATTTCAAAAATTCAAAGACCTAGTTGGAGAGCACGTCAAGCCGATTCTAACGAATTCAGTCCCAGGTCAATCACCTCGACAAAAAAGCCTGTAGCCCCACAAACCTTGACAGAGGATATGCTACGTAACGCGGTGCGCGCCCGGGCGTTTGCCCGTGGCTAACAGGCGCCAGGTCAATTCTATTTAGCATCACTGGTGAAATACAGTATTCTTTTTCTCATAAAAGACTATTAGCCTTTTTAGGCGGCTGTCTAATCCTCCCAGTCGAGCCCTTCACCCACAACCTCGACAACTTCGGTCGATTTCAAATCTACTGTATTATCATAGCCATATTGGCTGCAATTTGTTTCGTAGTCGGAGCGAAGCTGATTTCTCATGACAAACCCGACCGAGGAGAGGCTGAACGAATGCAGGTAACCCCACTCAAGAAAGAAAAACACGTTAAAGCCTCTTCCAGCACGCAGAAGAACTGCCAGGAACATGGAAAAGTGTCTGGACCATTTCATTTCAAGTTATGAAAGAGCCGAGGTTTATCTGTCTCGTGGGAGGGCAATTCTTCAAATTGATGAGGTTTTCCACCATTTTGATACAGAAAAAAAGCTTTGCTTCCTTGTAGATCCATTGGTAACGGGCAGTTTCTCCTCATTTTCGTGGAAGGACTCTTGGTTTCCAGTGGATACATGGAGAAGGGTAGCCACATGTTGGGAGTTTACTACGTGGTGGTCAGATCAGCAGGGAGCGTACGTTTTCCTCCTTATTTTATAAAAAAACGAGTATTTCAGATCCTGTTCTTGTTATTGTGGTATCCAGTGAATAAATTGGGCTGTCATAATATTCTCCACTTCATTAATGGGTGCTCTTTGGCCAATGCTGTAATTATGCTCATTTTGGGGAGGTACAGCTATACCTGGCTGGCAGTATTCATCTTTATCGAGAAGTACGGTATTTTTTTCATTTGGTACAGCCATTCTTGGGTTAATATTCGGGTCAGGACACCGTCAAACGTCACAAATTCCCTAAACATCTCGTTGACCTCTTCCTCTTGTCATTTCTGTAACAACCCATTTACAGTATGTTCTCCCTCTGTGGTGAGCATGGCTACTACATAATAATTGCCGGAGACGTCATTGACTCGGACAAGAGGAACCATGACCGTCCGTCTCCTCTCTCTACCATTATTTTCACCCTCAAAGCTCTCTTCACCAAGCCCGCGGAATCCCTAGCTCCCATAATTATCCTTTCTCTCTTACAATCGGGAAATTATACTCAACTCAAGGAACCTTGTTACGGTAGCTCGGATGTAACCACAACTATGAGGTAAGGTGTTAGTCTTTTTGACTGAAAGTAGAGTTTCAGCAGTTCTTTGAATTGTGACCACATGTTCGATGGGATGTTCCGTATTTTGGTCCTTTTCCCGGCTGTATGCGCCATAGGCGAGGCTATTTTTGTGGGAATTGATCAATTTTTAAAGATCAGAGAAACAAAAAGTCTCAAGGAGGAAATTGAATAAAAAAACCTAGTAATTAATAAATTATGATTCAAGCCAGTGTTTACAACTATGTGGACACGGCTCGGTACACGATAGTCCGATCCGCTGCACCCGTAAAGTCTCGTCAAGACAAAGGTATAAAGGCCCCACAGTTTTGTAACAGTTTTAAATAAAGATGAGTCTACTGCCGATATTTTTGGGGGTGCAGGGGATCGCAATGTCGAGGACCGAGCCAATGGAAACTAGGGGATAGAATGAACGCAAATGATTTGAGATTTTCTGTTAGCGACGAAAGAAAGGGCAATAAAATTGTTTCCCAGCCTTGCGCCTTCCCATTTTCCGTCTATAAAGCCCCCGTTTTCCATCAGCTTCTTCTATTCAATACAAAATGTCGAAGGCTCTCTATCTCGCTTTTCTCTTCTGCCTCATTGGTGGGTTATTCAATACTGAAGTTCTTTGTAAATAGAGGAAGTCTTCCAGGTGTCGTAGCTGGATTTGATGACAGAGAGTGTGTAGAATACCGATTGAATCGGGATCATGCAAAGCGAAGAACGCCGTTTGAGGCTATGATCTGAAGAATTTTGAATGCATCCAGTTCAATTATGGTGGCTGTGGCGGAAATGACAACCGATTTGCTTCGCGGCGGGACTGTCAAAAACGATGTGAATGGCATGTCGAAGAGGAAGATGCTGACGCTATGAGAGCAATCGCATTTGGCAAATTTAACACAGAGAAAGAAAACGGTGGCCGTTAATCTGCTAGAAATAAATTCTGGTGCAATTTCTTCTAATTTTATTACTGTACAGAAATGTGTTCCGCTTTGACAGGAACCAGAGATAAAAACTCGCGATACAGAAGAAATCGTGAACTGTGATCCTGTAACAGATAATAGAGGCGGGTTCTTCTTCTAAAACTCGGATAGATCTCTGGTGCTAATCTTCGATGGGAATTCATTGTGGATACAGGGATCAAAGGGAAATGAGGATTTAGTTCTCCTAGAGGGTTGAAATGTGCTTGTTTTTATAGAAGACCATGTTTTCAAGCCATTTTAACACGTAAAGATGGAAAGACGAGGGCGAACGTTGCGTTGTTCTGTTTACTTAATTCCCTGTTTGTGGTATTCCAATCTTGATCCAAATAAGCCCCTTCTGTGCTGCTCGATCTCCGCACAAAACACAAATACAGTCCAAGAAATCGTTGACCAGATAAATATTGCTCCCCGGGTTGCCCCCTTTCCCAGTCTAATCAGTCCATCCATCTTCCACCCCCTCATTTATATTCCCATTCCCAGAGATAAATTCCATTAAAATCGATGTCTATCCATGTGATATCTGGTCGTCTTCTCTCCTCCTTTCCCTTTTTAGAAATACACAGAGAGATTGCTTCCCCCTCTCGAGATTCTAATTCAAGCATCCTCCAGGGTAAATGGGATGTCGACGATATGTTTAGCAGTCATCCTCATCTTCTTCGCCTAATTGAAATGCCACTTTCAGGCTCTTTAGCCGGCTGGGGGAATACGGTAGTTCATTTTGCATTAGAGCCCGGGCAGACGGCTCTGGCCCCATTTAGCGCTCCCTTTCCTTTTCCTTCATTTTATTGGCCACTCCTGATTAAAGCGCCTCTGCGTGATGTTTACAAACTTGTAATTTGTTAAGATTAGTCGTAAAATAAGCAAATTTTCTCCGCGATTCGATCCTTTAAGATCTCAGGTGCAAGTAGACGGCGTGGGTAAAATGATTTCATATCTTCTGACGCATCCTCTCCCACCACTTTACTTTAAACATCTGATTCAATCTGATGACTTTTCCTGAAAAGTAACACAGCGCTTTCTCTCCCCTTTCGAAAGTAAAAAGACCATTCATTCGACTCACGCGGTATTGCCGTCTTTTCCCCTTCACGGCTTCCCGCCACTCGGCGGATAACCACCTAATTAATATTAAAAATGGTCTGGTTCTGTTTTATAGATCCTGTTCTCCTTATAGGTAAGTCGTTACATCAGCTTTTATTTCGATCTATCCTCTTCTTTTTTACAACTCTTATCTCTTTATCTCCCACGGGGAAGCCCCGGGGCGCCGCGGCTACATAGACAAATAGATTTCGTGGAAGGTCAAAGGGGAGGACTTTATTGCTATTGATAGACAAGATAACAAAAACGAAATTGTTGTTCTCTGAAACTCATGGAAAGTCCCACGCTTCACAACAGAAAATACCCCGATGTTCAGCTCTCTCAAAAGGTTTGGCCGCATCCAAACGGGGTAGACCCAGTTTCCATGGTTAGCGATTAACATTAGTCTTCATCACAGGACCCATTTGATTATTTTTACAGTAGCTTTTAGCTAAAATGGAAATGATTAAAGATCCACATGCCAAATCCTCAAATTCCCTGAAATTTCCACTAAAAATAGACTATGGAGTCAATGTTGGGTACTGTAGAAGCCTAAACAAGGTTTTCAGCCGCACCCTCACCATAAAATTTATAAATCATTAACACCTTTTTGGATAGATTTTATTGTCCTGTGTGAAAACTGGCTGTTGTTGAGTTGCCAGCCCACGTTCTTTGGAGTAGTATACCAAAAAAAACTGAATAGAACCCCCAGCAAGAGATGCCACGAATTGGCTCGAGAACAGTCTAAAAGGGCTGCTTTTCCAAATGAGGCTCCTTTTGTTAGTATAAAACTGTTCCCAATTGTGCCAAGCGCACTTTGGACCCCGGCCCCCAAAGAGGCTGATCTTGTTGACCAGTCAACATACTCTTTGAATACATTGCCTATCAACCTCAGATCATTTTTCCCAGTTCACCATCATTTTTTAAAAGCAACAATCTTTTAGCTGGACGAATGGTTTATGGTCTCTCGAACGCTCTGAAGAATCTTAACAGTTATTGTCAAGAAACCGGCAGCCGTATTCGCGACTCGTTCAGTCCTTCCCGTGGGTTCAGTAGCCAGAATTCTGTAGTTACTAGGGACACAGAATTAGCTGACGGAATGCCAGTTATGTTTTCTTATTTTTCCTTCCACTTTTCCTATTTCTAACCACAAAAACATCCAAAAAATATCGAGAATTTCAGGCAGAGTAGAGCCAAACGAGACGCCGCAGTCTTCTTCTGATCAGTCAGCTGTTCCTTCGCCGCCAGAGATGAATCACGATTTTCCCGTTGAGGATCCACTTCCCGAAGGTTCTAGAGGTAGTTTTCTACTTCATGTTCTACCAAGTTGACTAAAAAATAGACCCACACGCCCTTTTCCCAGTTCCTTTCCAAAAAAAATAGCCGTTTTCCCAAGGACAGCGCTCTTTTTCGGCGCGGCACCCGTAAAATCTTGGCAGTTGCTTGCTATAGGTTATCGACGCTTACAATAGTCCTTGAGTGTTTAATTTTGGATAAAAATAACCCCAAAGTCCCATAAAAAAGCTTTAGGAATGTCCCGAACCCAGTTTCGCCGCTATGGAAAGGAAACCGTGGACTATATTGCCGATTATATGGAGACTATCCACAAGCGACGCGTCGTCCCAGCAATTGAACCCGGATATTTAAAGGTTCCATCCATTTTATCGCTCAAAAACGAAAAAATTAAGGATCTCATCCCGTCAGAAGCCCCGTCCAAAGCAGAGACATGGGAATCTGTAATAGACGACTTCGAAAAGCTTATAATGCCGGGCGTTACCCACTGGCAGCATCCTCGTTTTCATGCCTATTTCCCAGCCGGGAATTCGTTTCCCTCCATTTTGGCTGACATGCTCAGTGATGCGCTGGGATGCGTTGGATTTAGCTGGGCCGCCTGCCCCGCGATGACCGAGCTGGAATTGATCATGCTCGATTGGTTCGGAAAGATGATTGGCCTGCCTCCGGAGTTTCTTCCCCTAACTGAAGGAGGTCGCGGTGGAGGAGTTATCCAGGTTCGGATCCTGGCAAGAATACTAATTTCGGAATTTTTGAGAGTTCCGCTTCTGAATGTAACTTCGTCTCTCTCTTGGCCGCTCGTTTTGAAGTGATGAAAGAACTCCGACAGAGATTCCCCTTCGTGGAGGAGGGCCTGCTCCTCTCAAAATTAATTGCCTACTGCTCAAAGGAGGCCCATTCCTCCGTAGAGAAGGCCTGTATGATCGGAATGGTGAAGTTACGAATTCTCGAGACTGATAGCAAGTTCCGGCTACGAGGAGAAACTCTGAGAAATGCTATCCAGGTTGGACTCATGGTACTGTAATTAATTCTGTTCCAGGAAGACAGAAACCTGGGGCTAATCCCGTTCTTCGTGTCTACCACCCTGGGTACTACTTCTTGCTGTTCTTTTGACGTTCTCTCCGAAATTGGCCCTGTCTGTCAAGAGAGCGAGTCTGTTTTCCCTGTAAGACCCGTAAATTAAAGGGGCTTAGACTCTGGCTCCATGTGGATGCTGCCTACGCCGGTTCGGCTATGATCTGCCCAGAATTTCGGCATCTAATGAATGGCATCGAATACGCCATGTCCTTTAACACCAATCCCAATAAATTCATGCTGATCAACTTTGACTGCAGCACCATGTGGTCAGTTCCCCCTTTTCCCCAGAAGTAACCATTTTTAGGGTACGTGACCGGTTCAAATTGACCCAGGCCCTGGTTGTGGATCCTCTCTATCTTCAACACAGCTGGATGGGTGAGTTCTTCTTTCTCTAATCGTAAAATTGTCCTAAAATTAAGATAAATCCATCGATTACCGTCACTGGGGCATCCCGTTGAGCCGCCGGTTCCGTTCTCTCAAATTGTGGTTTGTGATAAGAATGTACGGAGTGGAGGGACTGCAAAAGTACATTCGGGAGCATGTTCGCCTGGCCAAGAAGATGGAAGGTCTAATCCGAGCGGATCCCGTCTTTGAAATTGTTGGAGACGTTCTAATGGGGCTGGTTTGCTTCAGAATGAAGGTTAGCCGAATTTCTTGACTGAAAAATCACTTTTAGGGAAACGACGAGCGGAACCAGCTACTGCTGACGCGTTTAAACGGCTCCGGTCGGATTCACATGGTCCCGGCGTCGCTAAATGACCGTTTCGTAATCCGTTTCTGTGTTTGTGCTGAGAATGCCACCGACCGGGACATTCAAACCGCCTACGACATCATCGCCCAGGCGGCTAATCACATCCTTCGTCAGTTTGGACAAGAGGGGCGAACTTATCGGAGGTTTTAGATGAAACAGCCACTGAGACACTTGTCGAGGATGAAGAAGCCGAACAGCTGGAAGAGCAGTCCTACCTCGAGGGAAATGACTTCCTGAGAAAGGTTAGATCTTTAAAAATCTATAAAAATGAAATATAGAGCTCCCTGGACCATGTGGGCGGCCCAATTCTGGAAAAACAGCTCTCGAAGGAGGAACTCCTCGCCCAAAAACAGCACGAGTCTCTAGCTAAAAAGAGGTATTTAGAAGAATACGCCTGAATATAATATCTATTCTTTTTTTCTTTCCTTCAGCAGCATGACAAACCCTTTTTGTTGTACAGAAGTGCCTTGCCTATGCCGTGCTTTGATCGCCTTGTGATGTGGCTGTGTTTGTTCCTTGTTGTGAATACATTTCAAATAAAAGACACTTCTTTCTTTCCCTTTAATATAAAATGAGTGTAAATATATTATCAAGGTCCTTCCTCGTGAGAATGGTCTCCGATCCAAAGTGCTATAATCCGAAAATTGTTCGACATCTCAACATGGCTAATCACCGGAAGATGAGTCAAGACGTTTTCCGGGATCGGACACTCATGTGGGTTTGGTTTTCGCTTTCTAAACATGGGGGAGGGGGGAATAAACAGTTAAGACACGGTCATCGTAATTACTCGAGGAATGCAGTCCGGTGACGGATTTTAAAAGGGCTTCTAACCTACACTATCTGACTCAGTTTTTTGTGCTGATCACGAATACCATAATTAAAATTCATGAAAATCCGATTTTGGCGCCCAAATTTCCCATTTGAAATCTTAGACTCGGAAAAATTAACTTTTTAATTTTTCATTGGACCACCATATTTTTATAGCTTATTCGTTTCGTCTCGGCAAGTTGAGTTTAGCGGCAAGAGATTTTTTTAGATTTGAGAGTATTTTAGTTTGCATAGCCCTAAATTCGATTTTTCGCACTGACGGCATTGATAGTTGACAAGTGTTTCTAGGTCAAAAAACGTAGAGGAGTTCGAATCTGCAAAGAAAATAGGGGTCCGCTTCGACTCCTGCAGCCCCAAACCGCAAAATTCAAGAAAAAAGAGAGATTTTTTGCATAAAATCGCATGTTTCTCAACTAAAATACTCTCAAATCTAAAAAATTCTTTTGCCGCTAAACTCAACTCGCCGAGACAAAACGAATAAGCTATAAAAATATGGTGGTCCAATGAAAAATTAAAAAGTTAATTTTTCCGAGTCTAAGATTTCAAATGGGAAATTTAGGCGCCAAAATCGGATTTTCATGAATTTTCATTATGGTACCGGACTGCCCCCCGCGCAGTTGCTCGAATCTTACAGAGACTGCGTCTTAAATACAGGGGAAAATGGAGAGAACCATGGAAGGGGCAGTTGTTTTTTCCGTGCATTGCCCTCAAAGACATTTTGGCTAACAAATAGGGGAAACAGTATAAGGCCCCTTGAAAAACATTTTCTGACCTTTGGCTTTTTGACTTTGCTATTCTCTAGTCTCTAGAAAGCTGCCAAAGAAGACCAAGATGCCCAATACAGGCACAGATTTCCTAAGAAAATCTTCCGGGAGCGATCCACGTCTGGGAAGATCGTGTTCCTCGGGGCAGCCGCTAGCACCGGAAACTTTTTATGGGTCAGGAAGATTTGGTTCTTGTGGTTATGAAGAGATGATCTGGGGTATAGGGGTTTTTAAAGCCTGGAGGTTTCAGAGGCTTGTTAAAAGAGCTTCACGCTTTTTTGTACCTCGTGGATTGGGACCAAAACTCACCGAGACCAGGCCATTGGCAGGAACCAACTGGCTGTGGGTCCTATAGGTCCTATGGGTCTGCAGCTAAAAGCTACATGGCCTAGTCGATTCGTTCCTTTTCAGGAAGACCATCTCCACCAGCCAGCGCCCTACTCGTCTCTCTCACAACTCTCCCGGTTCTAACAATTCCAGTAATTTTTCTATGTTGACCCCCAACTGATCCTATTTTTCAGTGACCAACAGCGTTTTCGCGTACGACGATGAAGAAGAGCGCGTCTGTATGGCTCTCTCCCAAACAGGAGTCCAAACTCCCATTTGAATTCGATAATTTCCCGTTATTTACAGTCATTTTTTCCCGATGTACAGAAAAATAGACGTAGTATTTTTATTTTTCTCGTATTTTCCGCTTTATTTCTATGACTCTTCAGCATAATCTATAAGCAATGAACTTTCTGAGATACGGGGAGATGTTGGTATATCGAGGGAAGACACCTGGGACAAGCGGCGGCGGGGTGGTGTTTGATTCCGGGTAAGGTCGGGACGGAGAGAAGTCAGCTGTTTCCAAAAAGAGTACGGCTTCCTGCAGGTGATGCCTTTGGCCAATTTCTCTTGGCATTCTATGACGAAATAACAATCCATATGGGAACGGCGACCTCTGAAAAGGAAGGATTAGGAGTGTGGGAGGAACCAGCCCATTTTCAGCCAGGATGTCTTTTATTCTACCTCAAAACAACGTTCACTATTAAAATACCGGCCAAAATATGGAATTAGATGAAAAAAGGTCATTTTCCCACCTCAAAAAGTCGTAACTCCACCAAATTTTC
The DNA here is from genome assembly GCA_932521035.1 of Oscheius dolichura. Classification (NCBI taxonomy): domain Eukaryota; kingdom Metazoa; phylum Nematoda; class Chromadorea; order Rhabditida; family Rhabditidae; genus Oscheius; species Oscheius dolichura. The sequence goes on from OW051493.1 coordinate 8,046,413, forward strand.
CCATCCAGTGTTCCCCACGCGGTGAAGTCGTCATTCTTCTGCGAAATTGACGTAATTGCATCAATAGCCACTCGTTTTTCTTTCCCACTCGGGAAATAATAACATTTCAGGGATAAAAAGTGTTGAGAAAGCTGAAAAATCAACTCGTTTTGGAGAGGAAGCACAAATAACACTTACCCTAACGAATTTATCCTCGTAAAGTATTACGGAAGTGTCAGATTCTTCCGTATCGGATGGATGCTCATCGAAATAGGGATCATCGACGACGGAACAAACTCTTGTGGGTATCTTTTCGGAGAGAGCGGCAGGAGCTGTGTGTAATCCCTTCCAAGCGACGGACATCTGCCGTTTGAGAATTGTGACGACGGTTTCAGCCTAGACAGAAAGCGGTTACCAGGGCAACACGTGGACGAGCAGAGAAAAATAAATGGGAGGAGAAAATCAAGAGATTAAAATGAACAAATCGACATAAATGAGGCCGTCCTGCAGTAAGTGGAACTGACCTCCCCAAAAATGTCCCGACCTTCCTGAGAAGTTCCCGAGCAGTGTGCACGCTATAAAAGATGGTACGTACAGGCCCCGAATAGTAATGTGCATGGTGGGGCCTCTGGAATATGAGAGGGAAGTCAAGACTCAAGCTAGGACAAAAAGCAACGTCTGGATGAGTTGAGGTGAAGAATGAAGCGTGTAGCATGGCAGGCATGAATGGCATGGTTTACCATGAGAGATTGACCAGAAATGACTCATAAACATTGCCAACCAGCCAGGCAACCCCGTATATATAGCCATCGCCAAAAATAAACGTGGTTGGCCGGGATACTTCCATTTGCCCAGCTGTCTCGGATCAAACGAAGCACAATAGTTTCAAGAGGATGATTTATTCTTTGTTTCACAAGCTGAGGTTATTCCTCAACGCCAAACTCGAAGTATTCTTGGGTTACTATAGATTTCTCATTGGGACTGAGAGGATAGCCCGGGTTGACGCCGGTAGCCGCCGCAATCCATCGGTTATGCGTCATTGTTCCGCTATTAAAGTCCATAATATCTTCTAAAATTAATTTCTCTGACACGGCGTACGGTAAGAACTAACCCGATTGCATATTCGGCTCGCAAAATTTTCCGCTGCTAAGGACTCCCGTGAGGAATGCTTTGCCTTCTTTTATCAAAGTTTGTCCGCTGCCACTATCTCCATGACAAGCAAATTCCTTGACATCTCTAGAGCAGAATGTATCCACAGTCTCGTTGCTCTTCCAATGTTGTAGAGAGTATGCTTTGCATTCATCCCACGACACAATACTTGTGCTTAGTTTCCGGAGAACATCATATCCAACTGGCTTGGGTCTGAAACTTTACAGTCTACCGATTTATTTTTCTCCATATCTGTCAAAAGCGTTACCATAGCCAAACATGGTCAAGTTTGTGCCAGGAATGGGAGGTAGAGCTGTATTCTTTGATCATAGCCGATTACTGTACTTACTGTCCAAGCAAACAGGTTGTATTCTATCATTGAATACAATGTCTTCTTCCAATTCCAGGATAGCTACGTCTCCCCGCCTGCCCCGGTATCCTGGACATTTAGACCAATATCTGCTGACGTATGCCTGTTTCACTCGAATATGTCCATTCTTCAACGTGGAATCGCAAGAGACAAGACTTGTTGTGTTTGCCATTTCACAAGATGCTGAAGTCATTATTACTAAACTTTTGAAGGAAGGCGCGGCTTGTTGGTTTGAGCCGCTGAATAGAAAACATTGCCGTTCTCTTTTGTGTAGAAACTGACCAGTATCTCCTGACAGGCACACAATGAGCAGCGGTTATCACATGCCGTGAGCTAATTAATGAGCCTGTACAATGGCCGGTACTATTATCTGCAAAATAGACCATGGAAAGGGCAATTCGAATGTTCCTAAAGACCTACCCTTTCCGTCTTGGGTTGGTGTAAAATATCGAAGAGCCACTGCCCAGGGGGCTTCTTCCCTGGTAGCCTTAGGAGTGTTCATAGAGCGGTATCGTGGAGAAGGAGGAGGTGGGACAGTGAACTTTCCACAATTGGCTTGGAGATAGATGTTTTCTTGCATGTTGAGGGGCCCTCCGCCCAGAGCCAGAGGAAGGAGGAAAAGGAAGAGGAGAGGCAGAAGTCGGCCCATGATCGTGGCTTGCCATCTGCTTCTGGAACAAGGTTTTTATACAGAAATGTTTAATTAATTTTTTGAGCTGAATGGTGGAAACATTTGGAGAACAATGGAAATGGTGGAAATTATCAAAAATGGTGACAGTCGAAGGAATGCGGGGACCTGAGTTTTGAACAGATCGGGAAAAAGAATGCAACTATTCTTCGTTCATCCATACGGACATTCCCGAATGTTTCATCCTGCTCTTCTTTATATATTCTACAATGGAACATTTTGTGGCGCCTGACAATGATCCTGTGCTTTACAGCTTCTTCTGGAAACAAAAGTATTTCCAAATTAAAGAACTATACAATCCGGAGGCGATGCCGGCCATGGCGCTACTCCTGTGGTTCGCTATAACAATGAAGCTGTTTTTCAAGAAGATGAACAACGACAAATGGTACCAAGAAGTTGTTCAAAATATATCGAAGGATGCACGGGAGAAGCTTGAGAAAAAGAAATTGGAGATTAAGAAGGTGCGAGAGAGTCTACAGGAGCTAATAGGACAGCAAACCCGCTGGGGTAAAGATACCAAATGGAGCAAACCTCTTGAGATGCCAATAAAAAGAGAAGAATCTATCGGCCTTATAACAGCAGAGCCAGAACGTCCTGTCAAGGATCAGAAGAAGAAATCAGGTAGAAACATACTAGACTTCGAAACAATTCAAGTTTTCAGATAAGGCAGCTCAAAACACGGGAGCAAGTAAGACGAAGGCAGAGGCAATGCCAAAATCGAAGACGGACATCCCAAGCAAGGACCAAGTAAACGCTGACAATCCACCGGCTAAGAAGACGGCCGACGAGGGAAAAATGCCGAAAAATGAGACTGATAAGCAGCAAGAAAAGAACAAGCGGAAGACGAAGTAAACGAGTGGCAGATTATGAAGAGCAACACAATATATCGGTGAAACTTGTCTGAGATTCTCAATAAAGCTTTTCATGGCTGGACTCATTGCTGTTTTCTCTTCCTATTTCAGTAATATCAGCAACCGTGTTCCCTTGTTTTGCATAGCTTGCGTGCTCTGGGTTTCTCATGGTTCTACTTTGGAGAGGGTTTTAGCCTGGTACTACTTTGGAGAGGGTTTTCTCATACTTATTTTTATGTGCATAAGCATGAGCATGAAATCAAATCATTTTCTGCCGCCGCGCCCGTAAGATCTCGGCATCGCCCGTAAGATGTAGCGCGGCGATTTTGTTTCCGGAGGGTCCCTTTAAAATACAGTGCGTCAAGAAAGTATAAGTCCACCCGCTTTTCGCCAGATTGCGGGCACTCTGTTAACTTCAAAGTTTCAAACCATTTGGTTTGCTCTGCTCTCCAACCAAATCTTTATGTCCAAGCACAGATAGCTGATGCTGACAACTCATTGAAGCTTGGTAGCTTCTTTCCGCTTCTTCTCTTTCGTCGCCTTTTTATTGTCGTTCTTGTACTTGTTTTTGCCTTGTTTCTTGTTATTAGAAGACTGTGCAGGCTTTCTGGAAACTCCGTTGTAAGGTTTTGGATCAACCTGTGAACTTATGTTGCAAATTTGTTTTCTACCTTCAGTGACGGTGTTTGCAGAAGTTGTGCTAATGAGCCCGTTAGTGGACTTGAAGGACAGTTCAATTCCTAATGCTTCGAAAGCATTTGCTCCCAAGATTATTTCGTTTTGTCTTTAAGTAGGTCTTTGACAAGGTGAACAGTTCCTTCTCTTTCCGTGTTTAACAATTTAACTGCTACTTGTTCTTTCACTTCCATAGCTCTTCCTGAAGCGTCACTAATTGATGATGTAGCCTGTGGTTCTAAGAGTTGGATGTGGTCTTTTGGACTCGTCAATCCGTTGACGATGCTCTTAAACGTTTGCACCGACATTACTGATGGTTGAGCACCACTGTCTACAAGACTTCTGCATCTGAACTTTGCTACTTCAACTCCTATAGTAATTCTAGCTCCAAAATATTCCAGGTTGTCCTGTGATATGACATTCACTTCTGGATTGAGATAACTTCCTGACATACTATGCGTGAATTCTTGAATTGGGTCTTTATTTTCCTCTTCTAGACCTAGACTACGTGCTAATTCTGCTGGGCTAATCTTTTTAGTTTCTTCTATGCTTCCAACTCCTTTTTGTTGTGCGAAGTTATTAGAGTTATGATTAACTCTTTGTTCCTGAGGGTTGGAATTATTCTTCGGTTGGTTCCATACAACTCTATTCGGATTTGAGAAATGACTCTGGTTTTGTACTGGCGTTATCGTATTATTCCCGGTCTGTTGAATCTGGGGACATTGACGCTGGTAATGTCCTGGTTGATGACAATTATGGCAGATTACTGGAGTTGAATTATTTGCGCACATCTCGAGATGGACATTCTCTCGTTTCCTATAACAATTCTCTGATTCTAATGGGAGGTGAAGATCTCAATTCTGTCCTGGAATTGAATCATTTGGAAAAAGGAGGAACATGGAAAGAACTGCCGCCAATGAAGTCTCCACGCTGTGATTTCTCTTCCGCCCTCCTTAATAATGAAATTTTTGTAATTGGAGGAAGAGATCAAAAAGGAGTTGAGATATTCGATGGACAAAATTGGAGATGGCCCTCTTCCTCCTTATGTTTGTGAACACGCATCCTCTATTGTCATTTCCCAATATTTGGCTGATGCTCTTTTGTAATTGTGAAAAAAATCAAGACGATGTAAATATTTTCAAGTGTGCTACATGAAAAAAAAATCAAGAAACAAATAAATAAAGAAACGGAGAATTCGCCCCGGACCGAGGGAAAATTCTGCTGGTCTGGTTGTGTGTCTTCTTGTTCACGGGAAACAAGGAAAAGGCTTGAAAGAGAGTTATTTGCAGACGATCTACTCGGTTCTGATGTTGCTGTTTGATTTATTGATGAATATATTTTGGAAGTAAAACATTGGATGGACGATGACAAAAATTGGTCTCAGCAGCTCGTAAACAACCTAGTCAACTTTTATGAATTTATCACATATTTTGATCAATTTTGACCATTGATTTTAGAGGCCAATTTCTCCTTGATTTCAGGCGCTGTGGGTCGCTCCGTACTGTCAGTTATCCAGCAGTTTGTGATAATTTCCTTCAGCGTCTCGTCGAGATCTTCATTCAGTGCCGGTCTGATTTTTGTTTTTCATTTGTCATAATACTCACCTCGCCCCGGTCAATATGTGACACCGTAGAGATATCCCTCCATGTCTTGTAACATCTCTGGGATACGGGTCTCTAAATAAGTTTGAATAAATGAGAAAAGAATAGGAACAACTTTCGATGGGTGATGAAATAAAGAACCATTCCATAGCTCCAGATATCGGCAGGGAGGCCGTAATTGCCTAGAGTTTCCGGTGCAGCGTAGGCTATCGGGACATTCCTTCTATAAGGAGATGTTTGAAAAGGAAAAAAGATTCAATTTTTACTCTGCCGTCACGTCCGCGGAAGTGGGTCTCCTTGCGAAAAGTATATCTCCTAATTTAAGAGTCGTCTTCCCATCTTTTTCAAAAATATAGACTCTAAACATTCTTCTTGACGAGACCCAGTGAAATTTTCCTACGCCTCGGGGTTGATTCGCCGGTGCATTACTCCCACAGAATTATGGAGATGATCAATAGCCGAGATCAGTTCGAAGGCCCATTGGAATATTGTTTGCCGATTTACATCAGTTCTAGTTTCTATATCTAAATAAATTTAAAATGGGCTCCAATTTTGAAATCTTACACTCTTTTAGATCATGCGGGCAGTCCTCATAAATGGCATGGGTGACATCTAGCATAGGCTTCGTTTTATATTCATCGAGGAATAGAACTTTACTGAAATAAATTGGTATAAATCACACCGAGCAGAACTTTAATAAACTGGCTAAAAACAGAGATATCTTTGAAATTGATAAGGAATCATTTACGAAAAAAATAAATAAAACGATTTCGGAATAAACGACTCACTTGTCCGGGGTATTGGCACGAAGGAGGCCACGTATTTCCATAACATTTCGATGCGGGTTCTAAAAGTTTTGCTTTTGTGTTCGTAATTTAGAATAGAAAAAATACAGTACCTTCCATACAGATTTCATAAGGGAGGGTATCCTTCGGGCTATTCTTGCATGGCTAATCCGCTGCTCGAACATGGCGGCATCTTTTCCCTGGTCCTCCTTCTCTCCCATTTGGGCTCTGGTCAACCGATTCAAGTGAAGAACACGGAATTCTCTAAAAAAGAATCCTTCTAAAAATGAAGAAAGTAACCAACCCCTTCAATTTCGGAGAAATTCCATCCTTTGTGGTGATTTGAAAACGACCGGAGCCGTTAACAGATTCTTTTATGTGGTCTCTCGAGTAAATTGGACAATCTAAAAGAAATCGACTTTGTTTTAAAACAAGAAAAAATAATACCATCAGCGGCCATCGCAGTGAGAAAAGAATTGTGTCGGGAGGGAAATGGTGCGATTAAAGACTGAAAAGAACGACAACGTGGAAAAAAGTGGTGAAATAGACAGATAAGATCTCTAAGCCAAAAACAAAAGCTCCACCACAGGTGAGCCAGGGCGCCAACACTCGACAGCAAGTGTAACAAATAAAATAATGGAGGACGCGTTGTGTCTCCAACAAATTGTGCGTCCCAGCAAACAGCACATTTTTATATACAAGAAAAAGCAGGACAAAGTCCTCTCTTTCCATTTTAATCAACCTTCTCTTTTTTTCCTTCAGTATTATTTTGATAACAACAGCCCATAGTTCTGTCCCGTCTATTTTTAAATTTGTGGCCTGCTTGAAATAAACACAGGAACATCCATTTTTTTGTGCAGCAGAAACAATATTCATGGATACTTCATAGTCCATTTCCAAATGATATGTAAGGAGGGATTTCAATTATATTGAATTTTGTTACCGGGAATCTTTTTTTTCCAACAATTGAAAGTGACTGCGAGACCTTTCATCCGGCCCCTTTTATGCTACCGGATGAATGGTCTCGCACCTCTTATGATGTTATTTTGTGTTTTCTTAACTTTTAAAGGCGATTTTATTTTTGTGTTCAATTGTGCCCACTAGTAGAAATACATATTTTTTAACATTTTATTGTATTTTCAGCGTAATAACATGTTGTTAACGTACATTTTTATTTCATTTTCAATAGATTTAAACGCGTTTTCTGTAGAAATCTTTATTTATTTGTGTATTTTGCAGTGGTTAATGTTTATATATCACTGGCTATCGTTGTTTTCTTGTTACAAATACGGACATCCGGTCGAGATATCGCAGAATGTCTCGTTGAGTTACGTTTCCTCCGCATGAATCCATGTGAGCTTTGAATTGAGAAGATGAAGCACGGCCACTGTACTGCGCCGTGCTTCATCTTCTGGTCCTAGCTCGGCACCAACTGAGTTCCGGAGCTCGAAAAATTTTTTGCAGTTGGATTGTATTGAGAATCCTTAGGGAGTCAGCCAATGACGGGTGTTTAACTCCGTTGAGAAGAGTATATAAAACACTGAAATTTCTGGTTAAATATTAAGGAAATATGAAATACCTGTGGAAAGATTCAGCACTGTTGCTTGTCCTCTGCTCATTTTGTCCGAATTTGTTCCATATATCTTCAAAAGGGGGGTTACGCCATGTGCTCTCAAAATATTCCAAGACTTTGCCACATGGAACTCTCGCCGGGTGTTTCCTTCCTACTGGATTGGCCAGTACTCCGCTTTTGTCGATGAGATCCTAAATTATTTCCATAAACTGAAAAGAATGTCGGACTTCTTTATATTTATGGAGGCAAGGTGTGAGACCTTCGGCCGACATCTTCCGGTTAATTGCCATTGCAAAGTGGAAGCTACACCCCTGTACATTTGTTTCTTCCCCGTAAACCTGTAATTTTGGATTTTCAATGTATTGAAGATGCTTACATTTCGAATGGCTCCAATAGCTCCACGTTCAAAATCCACTACAAATGTGAGTTTTTCAACTTCACATTCGTAGTCCGTCAACACTTTTTGAAGTACCTCGAAAATATATGTGTAGGATATCTTCTTGGCATCCTTCATATAACTGTGCAGTAGAGGTACGGCATGGCCATCTTTTGTTATCCCATGGATTGTGTACATTTGGCCTTGATCGCCGGCGTCTTGTGGCTGTATTCGGTAACAGCCGTCGGAAACTATGTGGTCCTGGAATTTTAAATGGAAGCAAGGATAGAACAATACCTTTCTTTACCATCAATTCAATGAGGGGTTTGGTAAAACAAATGATTAAATCCTCCTCTGTATGAATTTGCACAAATTTTTCTTGCGGATCGATAGGAAGATACCTTACTTGAAGTTTTTTTAATGGAGGAGGATCACTTAAAGGACAGATAAGAGAGATAAGAAGAGTTGTGGCTGAAATTATGACAGGACTTGGAGTTCAGTTAAACTTGCAGCTATAAAGCTCATCGTTGTTGTCTTGTTTTTCTTAAAATTTGCTGCCCTTGATAGAGTCCTTCTCACCTTTTTGTGAGTTTTTACAGCATCACCAATTTTCTGCAGCTCTGCCACGGCTAAAGACACACAGTGGGCGAACATAGAAATAACTCACATTTGCTAGGATCGCTTGTAAGCTGCCGTAACATCGATCCATGAGCCACTAGTGGCGCTATCCGTACATCAGAGTCTCGTAAACTTTGCGTTAGTTCGTAGAGACCTCGTGTAGCCACTTCGTTTGCATAACTTTGTCAAACAACCGGAGCTGTTGGATTCGCTGCCTCCAGTAACACAATTATTGATCCTTCGGAATCTTCTCGGAATTCCGACACAGCAGTCGCCATCAGCCTGTCTTGAAGTAGAGCTGGAAGAAGACGAAGAAATGGAAGACGAAGCAATCGACGAGGAAGACATAGAAAACGACCAAGTGGTGGAGAAGGCAGCTGTTCTTCCTTCTATCGCAGAAGAAGAGGAAGAAGAAAATATTTCAGACGAAGATAATTCACATTAACAATTTGTTATTACGCTGAAAAAAAAATAAAATGTTTAAAAAATATGTATTTCTACTAGTGGGCACAATTGAACACAAAAACAAACTAAAATCGCCTTTAAAAATTAAGAAAACACAAAATAACATCATAAGAGGTGCGAGACCATTCATCCGGGGGCGGATGAAGATAAAAACCATCGGCACAACTTTTCCAATCATTTTTGGCGCCAATTCAAACCTCTGCGAGCTGTGCGATGAGATAAATGTCAAAATATTCTGCCGTCTCACCGACGCCGCCAACACATTGAAGTCTTATCAGATTCCGACATAATACGCCCATTTATTCGTACAAGATCAATCTTGCGTCCAGCTCTATTAAACATTTCAGTTCCTTTGGTGTTTCGATCATATCTAATTGAACTGAGGCATTCTCCCATTTCGCATAATTCCATTCGAAGTTCAAGCTGCTCGACAACTGTACATTTCGATTTATTACATTTCTCACTTGGAAAAAATGAACAAATCGCACAGCACAAAAATCGACATAGAAGATGAAAAAGTGAAAGAACAAATCTTGGAAAAACTTAACCATGGTACTTTAAGAAAGAAGAAATAATAAAACTCGAGGGCTCCGCCTTACAATCGAAGAAAAAGGAGAAGATAGAACAGTTGAATGAACCCATCAACGGTCTGTACTGCAAGTTGTTGAGAAAATTCAATTTGGAGGATAGCGAGGAAAAATTTCTAAGTAACCTTGAGGAATTTAAGGATAACTTTAAAAATAATGGTAAGGCCTCCCATGAGGAGTTTATATTCTTTTAGAAACACTAAGCAAAGAGGAGGATAACGCTAAGAAGAAACTCATTGACCTTTATAAGAAATACTTAGTTGATCATACTAAATCGAGCAATCAGTAAGTTCCACCGGGTGATTGTTGTTTCCACTCAAAGGTTTGAGTGGGATCCCACTTTGCCGCGCTATTTAGTTCTTAGTTGTCTACAGCGACTGAAGAACTTTTCCGTTCTGACAAGGGAACCTTTTCACCTTAGGTTGGACTCGTGAGACGAGACCTAGTGCATTCGAAAGAGCGTCAAAAACTATCCCAGGCACCGGGTTTTGTTTTCCCAAAATGACTCACGTTACGGTGTAGCACGCCAATTCAGTTTTACATGTTAAATTTGTCAAAACTGGTTTTCGTCCTTGTATCCTTGGAATTGCAGTAGATAGAATGTGAAGTAGTCGCCGAGTGGATAGTGCACTCGCTTACAAGATATTTGCGTTTTTTCTGGCCGAGTTCGAGTCCCTGTTGGAGCAATCGTCTTCTATATTTTCATGAGAAAAACGATTTTTGATGGATAACAGTTGATACCCAGGGTGAGTTTGCAGTCCTATCCAAGCATCACTAAATGGCTAGCATTTCATCTCGGGCATAACGCATTCCTTCTTCAATATGGGTCGTTTTGGATTCAAAAAAAAGAGGAACAGAAATGCAAGTTGAACAATGAAGACAAGTCATGCTTATTATCTTCATTAGGTAGGCTAATTGATAGGAACGACAATAGCGAGTCAGAGACACAGTTCCCATGTGCGTAAAAGATGATTTTTCTCATCGTTATGATATGTGTGCGTTCTTTTTCACTTGGAACCCGTCTAGCGTGACCCTTTGTCAAGTCTGTTCCAAACTAAAAATCACACCAAAGCCAATAGGCTCTAGGCCATTTGTGGTGCTTGAAATGGAGTGCCAAAGCAATTAAACTCACCCTATTGACAACTATTATCCAGCAAAAATCGTTTTTCTCATGAAAATATAGAAGCAAACGACGATTGCTCCAACAGGGACTCGAACTCGGCCAGAAAAAACGCAAATATCTTGTAAGCGAGTACACTATCCACTCGGCCACTGCTACACATTCTATCTACTGCAATTCCAAGGATACAAGGACGAAAACCAGTTTTGACAAATTTAACATGTAAAACTGAATTGGCGTGCTACACCGTAACGTGAGTCATTTTGGGAAAACAAAACCCGGTGCCTGGGATAGTTTTTGACGCTCTTTCGAATGCACTAGGTCTCGTCTCACGAGTCCAACCTAAGGTGAAAAGGTTCCCTTGTGAGATGATTTTGATATACGAGTTGTGATCAACTGGGGGCCCGAAAAGTCATAAAGTCCAATAACGATCTGCCCAGGCAACTCTTGGATAACATATTATCGGAGGATAAGGAGGGCTGCCCAGGCAACTCTTGGATAACATGTTATTTGGAGGATAAGGTTCAAGACTTAATGGATCATCTTGAAGATCTCGAGAAAGGTTTTGTTTTCCTATGAAGAGAAGAACTTTAGAAGAATGTAACCAGCATGGGAAAGGCCTGGTCATAAAGATTATTGCCCGCTACTTGAAATACTACAAATCGAAGGATCGAAGGAATATTTCAGTGAACGAGAAGAAAAAGAGAGAGGATATTTCAGTGAACGAGAAGAAAAAGAGAGAGGATATTTCAGAGAACGAGAAGAAAAAGAGAGAGGAGGTGCTGAATATGCTGGATAATACATTGGTAATTTAAGAAGTGTTATTCAATTACCATCATTTATCAGAGCCTACACTTAAAATACTACAAATCGAAGACATTTGAGGAGTCTGATATTTCAGTGAACGAGAAGAAAAGGAGAGAGGAGGTGCTGAATAATACATTGGTAATATAAGAAGTGTTATTCAATTACCATCATTTATCAGAGCCTACACTTAGTAGATATGTTTTTCGCCGTTTTGAACAAGGAACACTGGGGCAGGTTAATGAACAAACTTGAATACCACCATGATTCGATGCCTACAGAGGAAAAAAAGGTGGTTGAGCAACTCCTTCATCTCGATCAGGCTCGATTTGTAGTTTCGTGCATAAAACAAAAGTAAGCCACATTTTCGGGGCAAAGCTCCCTTCAAAAAATCCGTTTGTAAACTGTTAAGATTCTCCTTTGGCGTTTATGCTGCGGGGACAGTAGACAGCAAAATTCCCGCAGCTGCTATAACCACAGCGCAGCGCGAATAATGCCAAAACGTTTTTTGGGCATAACTTTATATTTTCTCAACCAATTCGGCCATATTCTTTTTTGCTAGATAGCCCTTTCTAAGAAAACTGATTAGGGGGTAGGATAGAGCACGTTAAGAGGAACAGTTTGATATATAAAAGATGGGGAGAAGTCGCATTCCTGAGAAGTGGAAGATAGCCCGATTTGAGTATGCCGGAAATTTGCGCTTTTCTGGCCATTTTTGTGCAAGCTTCCTTCAAATCGCGGACCCAGTCCATCGGGCGATCTCGCGTTTGATATTGTCCCCACTTTTCTATAACAATCGTATATCAAACTGTTCCTCTTATTGAAGAAAAATTTCCAGAATTTTTGAAAAAATTAGTTCAAAAATTGAAAAAAATCGCATTTTTTGGATTTTTGGTCCCGAAAAAATCAATCGAAATATAAAGTCACCCCCTCTAATAGGATCCCCCTGTCCAATGCAACGACTGCAAAAAAAGTAATCGAAATATAAAAACACAGGGGGTTGTATCAGAGGTTTTACGGTAACCTTGATTTGAACAATCCACAACTCGTCGCAAAATTTTCATTAGTCGCCTAAAGTTTGATTGACGCCTATAGTCTGTCAGAGACATAAAAGGACAGAGCCAATGAGTCAATGTGTCTTCTTTGCGATACTTCTAGGAGACTTACCACAAAATGATCCGACTGAGAGAGAACTTGTCCCTCCCGATTTAATCGATAAGACTCAAAATATGGACTAAATTTTGGAGAATGGCAGCTATCCTGCTTTAGGATTACAGTTTTTTCGATTTCGAGCGGAAAAACTTGATCAGACATCAAAACCGACATCATTTTTCGAATCAGCACGTCAAAATTGACTAGAATAGTGATGTACAAAAAAAGCAAAAATTATTTGCCAGTGTCGGGGATCGAACCGTTGACCTCTTCACTTGCGCGCGCCACTCCACCACTAGGCCATTTGACAGGGCGCGCACTTTGAAGCGCTATAACTCACGAAAGAGCACGGTGACCCCCAAATTTTTTTTTAATTTTAAATTTCCCGGACACTTCGGCCACGACACTGTATGTTGTGGCGCATGTGATTCTCTATCGAATGGTACCCATTACGGTAGTTTTGGCGCTCACAAGGGAAGTCCGCCAACTCGAAGTGACCGATTTGGCTGATTATTTGCCAGGATGTAGGCCTATGTCAGTGATGTAGAAAACAATAAAAATTATTAGCCGAAACGGCGATTTAGAGGGCGCTGGTTTTCAAAACCCCCTAGAAGGGCTATTTCGCTTTCAAAAACGGTGAAATTACTGCCAATCGGTTTATCTCGATGAGATGAGTATACCGGTACCAATATCAACCAAGTTGAAATTTCCTCACAAATGTCGAAAAATCGACCAAATGGCCGGGCCACTGAGCAAAAACTGAGCCATTTGAACGCATTTTTCTCTCGATTCCGACATTTTCCCGAAAAACAAATTAGAGCGTGGTTTGACTTTACATCGGGGTAGTGCCAGCTCCCGGAAGGTAACTTTGACGATAGGGCCAAACGTTGCTCGTTATTTAAAACTGCCACCTCGCCACGGCTGGCAGAAAGTGGCGTTTTGGTCCATGTATGCCGATTTGTGTTGCCTTGTGAGTTTAACAGATTGTTTTATTCTTCTGCTTCTTTCAACTTGAAACGTATAGTCTGACACGAAAAATGACGATAGTTGTTGGTCTCAATTTAGCCTTGGGCCGAACTTACCTGTCATTTTTTCTTCTGGGTCACCCGAAAACTGATGGTCAACGAGCTCAGTTGCCAAAAATTGGAGACCTTTGAATGTCGCCTTTCCCAGTGACAGACAACTCGCAATTCCATGCTTATATAATTCGAGATTCGTAATTTTTTCCTAACCGCCCCTCTTTTCGTGGATCACTTTTTCACATAATAATTTGGAAACAGTATTCTTAAATTACCTTTTTAGCAACAACGTAGACCTTTCAAACGTATTGGATTACTGTGATCCGGGTAAACCTTTTTTTGCTAAAATACTTGCAACGATCTGTTGTATTGGACACAGCAACTGTTTAAATGTGGCCATTAAAAGAAGTAACCAACTAAATATTTTAGAAATTGACCGTAAAATTACAGTTTTCCGAGAGAAGCAACAAAACGAGTCCCCTGAAGATTTTATGAAAAGAGATCCCGCGGCGACATTGTTCGACGCTAATTTTTATCGGAGAATTGTCGAACATGACAGAGTTCCTTTAATTGAAGTGTTGTTCCTTTACAAAGACGTAAATTGGGACAAGAAGAAGATGATGGATCTGGCAAAGAAGAGAAGATATAAAAAAGTTGAGGCATATTTTAACGAGCCTCTTAGGCATGTGAAGGTTTCTCTTCCATTTTAGCTGAAATCTAACCGCTTTTTGAGGGGGGCTATTCACAAAAAAATCTAGACGATACGAAGAAAGACGGTTTGGCAGACAAATTGAAAGCGGCAGTCAGGAACGGTAAACTATTAGAATTAGAGGTAGGCCTAGAAGAGGACAATGTTGTTGTTTTCTATAATATCTTTTTTTCCAGCAATGTTTACAAGATTTACAAGGATATAAAAAAGAATTTCAAAATTTGGATAATCTTATAAACGACACTGTCTCTACGGAAGAGGGAGAGTACGAGAAGGAAAGACTAATGCACTGGGCCTGCAAACGCGGGGATTTAGCCATTTGCAAAGCAAGAACTTTGCAGACATGACTATATTTCATAGATGTTTAGGCTTTGTACAGGAAGGGAGCATCGCTACGAATTGTGGATATGAATTTCAATACTCCTGTCCATGTAGCTATTAACTACGATAATCTGAATGTGCTGCAATGGCTACATAAGTGCGATGACACGTTGATTCGGGATTTTTTCGAAGAAAGATTTAATGAAGAATTACTCGTGAACAATTACGTATTTGAGCTGAAAGAAGGAAACGGTAAGGAGTGAATAATTGGAATGTGACTAGTTCTTTTATTTTATTAAAAAGCTTTTCCCTCTTTTCAGGCAATCTTCCAATAGTTAAATATCTTCTTTCTTTGGATTGTGATAAATTCTTGACGGTTTTGAACATAAACCATATTCTAAAACAGGCAATTGATGCCAGTAACGACAACTACAGCTGTATTGATACATTGCTAATGAAAGAAAAAATCCGTAATCGCATTACACCTGAGCAGATAAAGGTGACTGTAGCTTTGATCAGATATTGAACATGTTTTAGGAAGCAGCTCAAAAGGATGCTCAGTTAGCTACAAAGTTACTGATCGCTGCTCCTCGAGCACGTATCGCAGATATCATCGAGGACAAGGTTAAACCTGACCAGTCGAAGGTTACTGTAATTGAGATCTCTTACTCCATTTGCTACAGGCAGCAGGTGAACAGGATGTTCATTTGGATCTCAAGTTACAAAAAACGGCTCCTCGAGGATTCACGAAAGATATCATAGAGGAAAAAGAAAAAAAAGGAAAAGATAAGCCGTTTTTCAAAGAATGGAAGGACAAATATCCAGAGGCACTTCCCGAAATATTTGCCAAATTTGAGAAAAAAGAAAATAATAGCGGTGAGGACTAAAATAGTTTCTATTGTTAACAATACAAATTAAGTTTAGACGGTCTAACTGATGAACGAAGAGTAAAGATACAAAAGAAGATTTTTAGAGAAATTGTACAATTTACACGTTCAAAAGAAGCACATATGAAAGAAGCTAAACTGCTGAAACACGAGAAGGTGTCTGCTTATGTGAAAAGAAATTTAGATTCCATTAGTCCATATTACTTTGGTGAGAATTTAGCCCAATTTATTTACGAATTCGAAAAGCTTTCCATATTACTTTTTTCAGACATTGTCGCTGTCTTCATTCACCTGCTCTGCCTTTCTTCTTATTGTGTTATCTGTGCTACGAGACAAAAATCTGTCGATGACAAGGACAAAAGTCACGAACTGATACAGAAAGGTAAATGTAAAAGAGTTTCTTCTAAAAATAGATTATAGCACTTGGAATTATTCTTGTAGTCATTAGCGGTTTTTTACTTTTTAAACAATTCATAGAATTATGGTTAGTAGGGTGCAAACATTTTCTCAATAAAGAAAATGTTGTGGAGACCATTTCGTATGCCTCGTGCTTTTATGTGGTTTTTTGGGTAATATCTTCGGAAAAAACTTCTCTATGGATATATTTAGCTGGAGTATCTACCAGACGGGAAACTACCGGCCATCATTATTTGCATTTTTCTCTCATGGACTGATCTGCTGATGAAGTTGAAAGTAATTCCCTAGTAAGAATCGATTCAGTATAACCAAAAACTTCTGTTTCCAGCAAACTTGGACTCTATATAGAAATGTTTTCATCCATTTTAGGGAGATTTAAAGTCGTATTCGTAATGTTTCTTATGTTTATCGCTTGTTTTAGTACCGTATTTTATATATTGTTTGATGACAAGGTGAATCGCAACCATATTCAGCAAAATACTTTAATTATTTGTTTTTTAGACACCGTTCCAAGATTTCAATTCACTTATAGCTAAAACGTTAGCAATGATAACAGGCGAATTCGACTTTGATAATTTGTTTGCAAACACAGCAACGTTAGACTATTTGCCAACAACTGAAATAAATATATTCAGCACTGCAAACTCCAACAATACTACTCTAGGATCTCAAGAACCCATTTCAACTACATCCGATGTTGGATTGTCCTCAGTTGATCCTGAAAATAGGTGGGACTATTTGCTCGTAACTGAAATAGACATTTTGCAGTACTGCAAATCATACAGCTGCCGATATAACAGTTACAATACTGAAAAATTTTTTTCAACACCAGATTTGGTTTAACCGCTTTATCGAATACATGCTGAATCCGAAATTCGTGGGGTACTACACATTTTTCATTTTCTGTATATTCCTGCATATTCTCCTGCTGAATTTATTGAATGGACTAGCCGTTGATGATGTCAGAGAAATTATGGAAAACTCTAAAGATAGGCAACTTATCAAACAGGTTTCATCTGCACGGCTATGATGATGTTATTTAGGCCGAATTAATAGTAGATCTGGAAAAAATCTGGATGATTATAACATGGCTCCGAGAAAAGTGGTCGATTTTCTGCAAGTAAGTTTCGTTGCATAGTCACGAAGGCGATTCGTTCTCATATAAAAATATTCCAGATTCTGTTGCTGCAGAGGAACTGGAAATGGTGATTACTCGTTAGTTCCGCAAGCAGTACAACCCTCTGATCACGCTAGCAGAAAAGGAGGCAAGGTTTTACAATCACACCCACCCCTACTGCAGAATAAGCCCCCAAACGACAGGCGAATATAAGCCCCCACCTACAGAGAATACGAACAATGCACCCCCACCCTTGGCTGCGTCTCACATGTTGGGCGGCCGCTGCGCAGCGACCTATACTATCTCGTTTTTGGCCCAAAATTCTTGTTTCTTCTTATATTACAATGTGCCCCCACTTTACAATGTGTCCCCACCTATATTACAAGGGACCCCCATCTTATTTTACATTACGTACCCACCGCATCCAACCTTATGCGCACCTCATACCCCCTCCCAAGTAAAGGCTCCGACGGAGACATGCGCAGCCCCCCGTGATACTTAGCCAGTGGTATCAGTACAACCGTTTGGGTGCGGTGGGTTCCTAATGTAATATAAGGTGGGGAGCCCTTGTAATATAGGCGGGGACACATTGTAAAGTGGGGGTTCCTTGTAAACTCTAGTGGGTTGCACTTGTAATATGCGATTCTCGTAAACATTCGTGGGGTTCTATAGTAGACGATTTCAAGGTGGGGACCCAATGTAAAAGATTACCGCTGGTTTTACAATCGGTACCCACTTTGCTCTGTGGGGGCTACTTGTAAAATCGGATGGTTTTACATTCTGCACCCACCATGGCGAATAAGACCCCACCGGTTTTGTTCTCGGTGGGGGCCGATTTTCGGCTGGGTTTGTTCGTGGGGTCGCATTTTGCGGTGGGGGCGGATTGTAAAAAATCGCCGAAAAGGAAGTGACCAGAGTGATGATTACTTCTCAGTTTCGTCACAAGCAATTACACCAAACCCAGTTGATTATTCAAATTTAGAAGATAATCCATCTGCGAGTCAAGTCATTCAACAAAATTCTTCGTTTGTTTATCGGGCTTATCCTCCAATGCAAATTTTAAGCGATGCAGAACAAAAAGGAGAGACGGGCTCAGCGGAAACTCAAGAAAAAGTATCCCAGTTAGAGGAGAAGAAAAGTGCAGTAAATCTCGAAGACAAGCCTGTCACGTTAGAGTCTCTGAAAGATTTTATATTCCAAATGGAAAAGAAAGGACAAGAAATGACCAAGACTATGGATCTTATGCAAGAAGTCATGTTTCAACTGGACAAAAGGAACAGAGATATACAGAGTACAATGCTCGTCTCCTTGGAAGAAAGTATGAAATTGAAACGTATATTGAAACGAGTAGACAAGAGAACGGTAAGTTGTTTCTTTATTGAGAAATAGACTTTTCCAAGATTTTAATCATCGGGGGTAAGCTACAAGATTCTGATAAAATTTCTGATAAAATGCTCCTTCTGCGTGGAGGCAAATGGATTGAATGTAGAGTGAAGCTACCAGAACCTTTTGCAAATGGTGGTGCAGTCTGTTTGGACGGAGAGATCTATATATTCGGCGGTACTCTGGAGAAAAGATCATATAAATTGGATAGAAACCTGATCTGGATTCCACTGGATCATTTAAAAGAGAAACGTGGTGGTATTGCAAATAGCTCTCTTGAGTGGAATGGATCTATCTGGATATTTGGTGGCTCTCCAGATGGTATTAGCAAAAAGTCTTTGAAAAGTGTGGAACGGTATGACCCAGAAGAGAATAAATGGATTAAAGAATCGTAAGTTTATCACATACAGTTGTTATAAGAGCGGGGGGGGGGGGGGGGGGGGGGAAGTCGACCGAAACCGAAAATTTCTGAAAAAATTACTTCCGGCACCGAAGCCGAAATTGAAAACGAAAATGGCCGAAACAGCCACTTCCGGAATTATTTTCGGTACCGAAAATGGTCGATAATTTTTTGGCCTGAAATTTTTAAACTGCCTAAGAGTAGGGACCACAAACGCGCGCTAAAGGTACCTGACAGTTTTTGTTAGCAAATTTTGGTCTTTTTTTATCAAAAGGCAGGTTTCTCAGTAAATATGGTGGTTTATGGGCCAAATTGGTCGCCCGTTATATAATTTTAGGCATATTTTCACTTAGCAGTAACAGATTTTTGTAAAATATGCTCTGTATATGATAAATACACACCGTGAAGTAGTTTTATGCTTATATCTTCTCACTATCAATTGGTTCCAGGCTATTTTTTGTTGCTATTTATAGTAAAAAATATGCTTAATTTAAAGTAGCAAAAATTAACAAATGGGATTTGCGCCCAAAACTTATAAAATAATTTAAAGTTGCAAACTTTGCTTGCACTCAAATTAAATATTCTTTGCATAAACGAGAAGATATATGTATCTGATAATTTTTTGCAATTAATTTACTATGGAAAACAAGCAAAAAATATATAAAATATGCCATCATTGGCGAGAAAATGAATTAAGAAATTGAGTCATTCTTCGATATTTAATAATTAAGCTTTTACTCTGTTATCTCCTTTATAATGAATCTATCATAATGAAAATACTTGAAAATGCGATTTTGGCGGGTAAATTTCTCATTAAAAAAATTGGAGGCCTAAAAAAAAACTTTCGTATTTCGCATCTTTATCACATATAGCTCATTCTAACCGTCTCGATGAGCCGAGTTTATTAGCACAAGAGATGTAAAGATTTCAGCCTCTTTTGATAGAGAACAACGGGATTTTATGTCAAAAACCTCACTTTTTTGGGGAAATACCAAGTTTTCATCATAAAAAACGGTAAAAACGCACTTTTACACTAACGAAATTGAAATCCTTGGCATTTCTTCATCTAGGAACATCAATAAAATCAAAAATTAAGGGTGGCGCTATATAGTATCCAAAGCTCGGAAGGTGCGCCGCACTTTCGTTCCTTTTCGGCCTTTCGCAACTTCTTTCTACAAAAAAAGTTTATTTAGGATAGCGGGCAAATAGTGAAAATAGACTCGCCAGAATCAGTTTTTGACGCTCTTTTCGAATATATAGTTGGCTACTGGATTCACCTTCAGTTTAATGAGATATCGGAAAATTTTCTCAAAAAGCAATTTTCTGCGGCACAATGGCGCAGTGGCGAGTTGCCCCATCGATTACATCCAGAAGGTCGAAGGTTCGGATCCTCCCTGAGACAATTTTTTTAGCTTTTTTTGTAAAGCTGTATTATGATAAAATAACACATTTTAAATGCTCTAGAAAAGTTTTAGACCTGGAAACTTTAAACAAAAGGAACGAGGCCTGAAAATGAGCATTTTAGGGCGACCCACGTACCTTCCAAGCTTTGGAAACCATGTAGCACCACCCTTAATTTTTGATTTTACTGATGTTCCTAGATGAAAAAATGCCAAGGATTTCAATTTTGATAGTGAAAAAGTCCTTTTTCTCTGTTTTGTTTTTATTTTATAGCCCCCTGATAGTAATTTGGGAAAAAATGGGTTAACCCATTAGTGCTCGTATGTTCATTTTTGAACATTTTGTGTCTCGGTTCTCCCTTTGGTGTAGGTCGTTTTTGGCCTGGGGAAATTTTTTTCTCCAAAAAAGGCATCAAAAAAGTGCCCTCTTTCTCGTGATCAGGGGAAGGTATTTCTTGGGTTATCCGGATGTTGGCGCCATGAGGTACGTGCGTGCCAAAATTGGTAAAACGCGATCAAAATTTAAGTCTAATCCGTCACAAAAATTTACAAAAATCTTTTGAGGACCCGCACGGCGACAGGAATGCTCGCCGCCTTACCTCCTCATCCACGTCATCCAGCCCTCTTTCTCCTCTATCGAGTGGTATCAAAAAGTTCTTATCAACATCTTCCGATTCCGAGAAAACCGCATAAGGCAGTGAAGGCAGTGAAAGCCTTTATTTCCACTCTTTTTGTTTCTAACAATTCCGAGACGAGCGAATGAGGCGCTAGGAGTATTTTCGATACCGTTCGATAGAGGAGAAAGAAGGCTTCAAGGCGTGTATAAAGAGGCTCGGCGGCAAGCATTCCTGTCGCCGTACGGGCCCTCAAAATGCTAAAAAAAACAAAAAGAATTATGTTCAAGTCTAACCCCTGACAAAGATTCACAAAAACATTTTGAGGGCCCGCACTTTTTTGATGCCTTTTTTAGTACAAACATTATCTGGGCCATAAATAAGTTTCTCGAAGAAATTCGGGCAAAAATGGGTTAAAGAAAGTATAAGATATTTAGAGACATGAAATTTTCTCGAGCATATGCAGCTGCAGCAGTTCATAATGGAAAATTCTTTGTCTGTGGTGGTTATGACTTACTGAATGAATGGACAAGTGTGGAATGGTTGGACCCACAGAGTGGTGTCTGGACGGTACTGAATTACCTGCCCACACCTCGAATTGGACATTCTCTGGTTTCCTATAACAATTCTCTGATTCTAATGGGAGGAGGTTATGATGCTGGAAAGACAGATCTCAACTCCGTTCTGGAACTGGATATTGTGGAAGAAGGGGGAATATGGAAAGAACTGGAAAGATCGATGACGAATCATCGGAGCTTTTGCATTGCAGCAACCCTTGAAAATGAAGTTTTTGTAATTGGAGGAAACACGCTAGAAATTGAAATATACGATAGAAAAATCTGGAAGGAGGGGCCTCGTCTCCCCCGTGTAAACTTGGGCATGTGTTCTGTTGTTATTCCCCAACACATTGTTGACAACATTATTTGACCGTCTAATAAATCAGCTGTTTGGCTTTTGCTTTTCTTGATTATATACAAACAATGTAGTAAAAATTCTAATCATCACAGGTGGCTTTCATCTTCTTACAGTACCCCCAGAATAGTCTTTTTCATGTGGACAATCTCTCGTTTCATATGGAAATAGGCTGGTTATAATGGGAGGTAAAGCTGAAAATGGACAAGCTAATACTGTGCTGGAAATGAGTATTTTGGAGGGAAATGGGAGATGGAACGAGCTGCCAGTCCCGTGATTCGTTTTCTGCTGCAGTGCTAGACAATGAAATATTTGCAGGTGGAGGAATCGCGCGCTGTTTATTTGTGTTTACCTCTAACGTGCCCCAGGGTGTGTTTTGACGTTTGTGTGTCTAGCGCTTTTTCCTTATTATAAAACCCAATTTTTTTTGATTGCACCGTGTAGCCCTCATGAAGTTGTACTAGTGGGCAAATTTTGGTGATGTTTGGCCATAAAATAAGAGAGCCCCAACAATTTTAATTTTTCAAAAAGGGCCGCCGTGTGCCGCGCGCCGTATGTCGTTTTTCGTTCGTGGGGCTAAGAGGTCGGACTCAAGTCCGAGAGGTCGGGGTTCGGATCCCACCCTAGCCAAAGAAATTTTGCTTTTCATATAAATTGTCTAGAACCCTCAGAAATGTTTTCCAACATATTTTTAAGTGAAAACAAAAAAATAGCACATAGGCGCTGGGTCTAAAATCGCTAGATAACAAACTTTGATCATTTTAAAGAAATTTTTTCCGAATTTCTTGGAGAGCAAGCAAATCCCTTTTTGTATGGCAATAAAATCAGACATTCTTGATGAATGTCTACAAAAAGGGAACAATTCGTTTTTGTAAAAAAGAGAAATCTCATCAAAAGTTGTTATTTGTGTTCACCTGTGATTGAAATTTAAAAAAAGGGAACAATATAGGATACAGTGAAAACTTTACAAAAGGGGAACAATATTCATACGACACAAATAACAGCTGTTCTCAACGCAGAACTTTTCTAGAAGGTTTTTTTTAACTCTGTAAGGCGGGAACTGTACGAGCTAGATGGCTATCGGGATACCGTATAAAAAAAGAAAGCAAAAAAGACTAAATGTAGCCTGGTGTGTGCCCGTTTGAGGGAAAGAAAGTTGAGAACAGCTGTTATTTGTGTCGTATGAATATTGTATTCCCCAGGCATTCTCATAAGCTGTTCTTGGGCTTAAAAAATCAGCAAAAAATTTAGAAACTTTCACAGGAACGGGACCTTGAAAATTCGATCTAATATTTGAGAAAATAGCTCTGAACAGTAATTATGTATTGTTGAAAGCCGTACTCAAAAATTAAGTAAGCTTTTCAAAATCTGCTTCCTGTGAAAGTTTATAAATTTTGTGCTGATTTTTTTAAGCCCAAGAACTGCTTATGAAAATGTCTGGGTCGTTCAGCTTAGTCACACCCAGTTTCAAAGTCTTATTTCTGACAGAAATTAGCATTGATGCGCACTTACGCAACTAACACAAAATGATTTTGACTATTTCCTTAAAGGAACAGTCAGGGAGTTTTCCAGCTACCATATACAGAAAAAACGATTTTTTCATATTTCACTGTTTTTATTATATTTACCTTTGGTGTACATATAGGGATCGTTTCAAATGTGGAAAAAAATGAAAAGAAACGATAAAAATAGCGATAAATCATCAAAATGCTGACGAATGCTGACCTAATTTTGAAAAAACGCTCTTCCCGGGCACTGGCGTGCTGACGTCCGTAACTTGGGATGCTGACGTTGGTCGATATACGAGCACTTTGAACGCATTTTTCTCCTTATTTTGACATTTTTATGATTTATAAAATAGTGCATCGTGATCAGCGAAAAAATCTCTATTTTCTGAGACCTGGTCAAAAAACTCCCTGACTGTTCCTTTAAAATTGAGAGCTCAAAATACGTTTTGTTTGCTAGTAAATTCGGGGCGGCCACTTTTCGGAAAAATAAAAAATGGAAACGATCAAAAACGGAATAGAAGTAACACAGAACAAGACAATTTCGACAAACTCTAATCCGGAAATGTCGAAAGCGGAAACGACCCATTCCGGAAAAATTTTGACGTAAAGACCAAAAAGTTCCAAGAGGACAAAATCGGCTATAAAAGTGGTTTTTCGTCATTTTCTTAGTCAGATGCCTCCGGCGGCCTTTGGCCGCGTTTGGATTACAAATTTGACAGTCGAAAAAGATTTGACCGTCGGATAAGGTCAAACGGTCGAAACTTTCTGCTTCTCTCTCATTTGACCTGTCAATCCGTACAGACGACAGGTCTTGCAGACAGACAGAGATCTGCCTATTATTAGGGTAGGATAGATTTAACAAAAATCAGAAAGAAAAACGGTGGACCAAGAGTACGCGCCCAATTTCGAAACGGGTGTTGACAATGTCTGACCCCGAAACCTTTTGAACTTTTCCCACTGCAGCTGTGCCATATGGCGTGTCTGTCTTGCTTGTTCAGAGATAATCACGAAAGGGACTGGACAAGAAAAGTACACGAGAATTCACCCTGGGCCGAGGGAGATTTGCGCTGATCTGTGAGGGACGACTTTTCGGGGGTTGTGACTCTTCTTGCTCACTGGAAATAAGGGAAAGGCTTGAAAGAGAGTCATTTATTTGTAGACGATCTACTCGGTAAGGATGCTGTTATTTGATTTATTGATGGCATTATTTTGGAAGCAAAGCATTGGGTGGACGCGGAACGATGACAGGAATGGGTCAGCAGCTCGTAAACAACCTCGTCAGCTTGGGAAAGCTCTCTCCCGCCTGTGATTCATGGTCGTGATGCTTTAAATTTACAGAGAGAGACAGATTTGTACTGTTACAATGAGGACACACAAGATAGGAGTATTTCTACGAAAGCGAAGAACTTGGATCTCTCTCGCTGGCACGCGGAAAGCCCCCCAAACTTTTATGAATTTGTCGTATATAGTCCATTTCCAACGGATATTCCTCGGAAAAACCTCTCCGCTACGGGACCAGGAAGCTTTCGAACGCGGAGACAAAGAAACATAGCGGAGACGCGCCGCCAAATTTGAATCCGTGGAATATCCGTTGGAAATGGACTATATTTATTTTGATCAATTTTGACCATAGATTTTAGAGGCCAATTTCTCCTTGATTTCGATATATTTTGGAAGTAAAACATTGGATGGACGATGACAAAAATTGGTCTCAGCAGCTCGTAAACAACCTAGTCAACTTTTATGAATTTATCACATATTTTGATCAATTTTGACCATTGATTTTAGAGGCCAATTTCTCTTTGATTTTAGCCGCTGTGGGTCGCTCCGTACTGTCAGTTATCCAGCAGTTTCTGATAATTTCCTTCAGGGTCTCGTCGAGATCGTCCTTCAATGTCGGCCTGATTTTTGTTTTTCATTTGTCATAATACTCACCTCGGTTTATTTAATATGTGATTCCGTAGAAATATCCCTCCATGTTTTGTAACATCTTTGAGATACGGGTCTCTAAATAAGTTTGAATAAATGAGAAAAGAATAGGAACAACTCTCGATGGGTGATGAAATAAAGAACCATTCCATAGCTCCAGATATCGGCAGGGAGGCCGTAATTGGCTGATTGATTATTTTGGATGCCGAAAGTTTCCGGTGCAGCGTAGGCTATCGGGACATTCCTTCTATAAGGAGATGTTTGAAAAGGAAAAAAGATTCAATTTTTACTCTGCCGTCACGTCCCAGGAAGTGGGTCTCCTTGCGAAAAGTATATCTCCTAATTTAAGAGTCGTCTTCCCATCGTCCTCTTCAAAAATGTAGACTCTAAACATTCTTCTTGACGAGACCCAGTGAAATTTCCTACGTCTCGGGGTTGATTCGCCGGTGCATTACTTCGATAGTCGTATGGAGATGATCAATAGCCGAGATCAGTTCGAAGGCCCACTGAAGCATTGTTTGCTGATTTACATCAGTTCTAAGTTTTTTTTCTATATCTAAATAAATTTAAAATGGGCTCCAATTTTGAAATCTTACACTCTTTTAGATCATGCGGGCAGTCCTCATAAATGGCATGTGTGACATCCTTCATATGCTCCGTCTTATCTTCTTCGAGGAATAGAACTTTCCTGAAATAAATTGGTATAAATCACACCGAGCAGAACATTAATAAACTGGCTAAAAACAGAGATATCTTTGAAATTGATAAGGAATCATTTACGAAAAAAATAAATAAAACGATTTCGGAATAAACGACTCACTTGTCCAGGGTATTGGCACGAAGGAGGACGAATATTTTCATAACATTTGGATGCGGGTTCTAAAAGTTTTGCTTTTGTGTTCGTAATTTAGAATAGAAAAAATACAGTACCTTCCATACTGAATTCATAAGGGAGGGTATCCTTCGGGCTATTCTTGCATGGCTCTTCCGCTGCTCGAACATGGCGGCATCTTTTCCCTGGTCCTCCTTCTCTCCCATTTGGGCTCTGGTCAACCGATTCAAGTGAAGAACACGGAATTCTCTAAAAAAGAATCCTTCTAAAAATGAAGAAAGTAACCAACCCCTTCAATTTCGGAGAAATTCCATCCTTTGTGGTGATTTGAAAACGACCGGAGCCGTTAACATATTCTTTTATGTGGTCTCTCGAGAAAATTGGGCAAGCTAAAAGAAATCGACTTTGTTTTAAAACAAGAAAAAATAATACCATTTTTACCATTAGCGGCCATCGCAGTGAGAAAAGAATTGTGTCGGGAGGGAAATGGTGCGATTAAAGACTGAAAAGAACGACAACGTGGAAAAAAGTGGTGAAATAGACAGATAAGATCTCTAAGCCAAAAACAAAAGCTCCACCACAGGTGAGTCAGGGCGCCAACATTCGACAGCAAGTGTAACAAATAAAATAATGGAGGACGCGTTGTGTCTCCAACAAATTTAAAACTAGCAGACCTCCACCTTTTGTAATCCTTTTCCATCAATATTTTGAAAGAAAAAGGCGTGATACTGAGCAAACAAAAGCCTCGGGGGACTGATAACATCGATTCCTTTTTCCCTTTTCCCACTTTGTTGGATTCCATTTAGAACAAAGAATGTTCCGCTTCCGTTATGTAAAAAAAAGAACTAGTGACAAATTTCTCTGGTGAGAAATTAGGAAAGGGAGACGCCCATCTCTTCGCCTCCCACGCCAGGAAATGTTATCTCGTACAGCAATCGAAGAAATTTAATACATTCAATTTCTCATTTCACATTCTTTTGCTTATCATCATTTGCCTTTTTAATCAAAGAGTTTTACCTGTTTCACAGTTTCTCTATTGATATTTTTCCCAGTTATCTTTAGTATCCAAAGCAAAATGAGCTCCTTCTCTCTTTCTTTTGTCCCAAAACATTTTATTCTGATTCATAAATCTTCCTTTTCAGAAAAATCTCGTCGTTTTCCCATTTTCATTGAGGAATATGGCAACCGAGGAAGACAAATTGAAGGAATCAATTGAGAAGAAACTTCAAGATGACACTTTGTCATTAGAGAAGAGAGCCGAAATAAAGCGCTTGAACAGTTCCATAATGGATGGAACTTCCATTAATGGTCGTCTCTGTTTAAAACTGAAGAAGCCTGGTACTACTTTGGAGAGGGTTTTAGCCTGGTACTACTTTGGAAAGGGTTTTAGCCTGGTACTACTTTGGAGAGGGTTTTAGCCTTCCGGGACCGGGCATCCCCCAATCCCTCGATCCTTGGCTTGGCTCGGGGCGAATCGGCTGGTCTGAAAGTTGATTCATCATGACAGGTTTGATCGCGCTTTGTAGGTTGGAGCCAGGAGATCAAGCCACTTTACACATGGAGGAATGGATATATTCGCCCAAAAAAGGCCTTCTCCAGCAGGAATTATATTAAATGAGGCGGAATAGAGGTCTCTCTCCTCCAGAAACCCAGGTCGTATAACATGCTCCCTGGTCTTTGTGGTTCAGAATAGAATAGATTTCATATATAGTGGTTGGGCGAACTTTTGGCTCTCGACTAACATGCTGTTCCAATGTGACGGTTACAATACGGTATTGTCAATACCTACAATATCAAATCCACTGTTCTCAATAGAAGAATTGAGAGCACACCTACTGTCATGCCATGTCGCAACGCAACGTTTCAAAGCACGCGAAAACGACAGAATTCGCCATTCAACGAGCAGAAAGGCCTATTGTGCGGACAGGACCCCTATTTAACACCATTCTTTACAGTTTTATTCACTACTAATTTACATGTCTTCCCTTCAGTACGATGTGAACAACATCAACTTTTACTAAACAGGGGAAGTAGCACTTTAATAGTAAGGGATAACATTGGGACTGATGGAAAAGCCTTGGTTAACACTGGCACAGCGGCAAGTCGGCGATTAGGTGGGAGAGTATTACTGCCTTCTCTGACATTATGAACGGAGGAAGAAGTTTATTGTTAATTTGGTGTTGACCTATTTGTACAAGGTGAAGAACATCAACTTTTTACTAAACAGAGGAAGGAGCTGTATCCTTTGCATGAAATTCTCGATATTCTTGTGCTAGCAGTACTTTCTCCTCGACGCTGACTGGATAGCCGGGATTGACTCCTGTTACAGCCGCGATCCATCGGTTGTGCATCAATGTACCACCGCTATAATCCATGATCTCCTCTAAAATATAAAATATATAATTATCGAAGGAATTACAATAGTAACGTACTTGGAGAAAGATCTACTCGACAGTATACCCCACCGCTCAGAGTGCCGACCAAATAGGCTCTTCCATCTTTTGTGATCACTTGGCCGCTGCCACTGTCACCCGTACAAGCAAATCCTTTTGGATGTCTAGAGCAAAGTGTATCCATTTGGATACGTTGATTCCGTTTTTTGCATTGTTTCCTCGACACGATGTTTGTCTGTAGTTTTCGTAGAACACCACCTCCGCCTGGATATGGTCTGAAAATTCATTATGTGTTCCATTTTTTTAGGCTCCTGTTTATTTGGAAGATATCGAAAAACAACTAAACTCACCTATCAACAGTATGGCCATAGCCAAACAGCGTCAAATTGGAACCAGAAGCTGGATGGCCACCTGAACTTATTCTAAATTTTGCAGATTACGGTACTGACTGTTCAAACATATGGGCTGAATCTTATCGTCAAATGCAACGTCTTCTTCCAATTCTAATACAGCGACATCTCCCAGCATTTGTGGCTTTTTACAATAAGCATAATATATACTGGTGTATGCCTTTTTCACTCGGATATATCCATTTGGTAAGGTGGAATCACAAGAGGCTACTCCGCTGCCATCTTGGCAATGTGTTGTAGTCATTACTACAAATGTGTGCAGAGGACGTAACAGTGGCTGTCTTCCTGGACGAATGCTGGAACAAAATTTACGAATATTGTTGAACTTTGTATAAAAACTAACCACTTGTCTGCAATGACACAATGAGCAGCGGTTACCACATGCCGCGGACTGATGAGTGAACCTGTACAGAGACCGTCAGTAGTTTCTGGAAAGCGAAGATATGGTGATCTAGTTCGCAGGATCACCTCTTCCCTCTCGGCCTTTCTCGAGCAGTCGAATAGCCACTGCCCACGGAGCTTCCTCTCTTGTAGCATTAGGAGTATTCATAGAGCGGTAAAGTGGAGGAGGAGAGGGGACGGCGAACTGCCCGCATATTCCTTGGAGGTTTCTGTTTTCCTCCGCATTGAGGGGACCATCACCAGCAACGATCAGAGGAGCAAGGATAAAAAGAAGACCAAGTGGTTCCATGTTCGCTTGTCATCTCTGCTCAGTACAAGGCTTTTATGCAGAACGCCTGAAATTAATTTTTGAAGCTGTATGGGAGAAGAATTTGTTCGATAGAACAGTCGTCGTTTTCAATAGAAGAATAGGTATTGTCAACATATGACATGGTCCTAATGGTTTCATTATGCTTCTGGTGTCACGAAAGATGCAGAATTGCCCGTCTCGAACCTCGGATTAATCACGGAACGCGTCAAGGTAGGAAGCGGTCCATTCTGCGGCTCTCGTCGGTCACAACGGGATAATTTACAGTATTTGACAACAGGGTCAACGACTTTATCTACTCACCCATTTTCTCCTGTCGTGTAACCGGCTGGTTGCTTTCGTATTTCATCACTGGTTGCGAGGATGTTCAACTTTCTTCTCCAGAATCCTTTTGTACCGTCCGTTTTCTCTTCTGTTCGTTTCTACCATTGCAATTGTAGGGACCCAAATGATGATTTACCGGACGAGAACAAACAGGCCGATAAAGATGACAGTCAACGGAGAAAGCCACGAAGAAAAGGCAAAAAGATTCGAGCGGAAAAGTCGGGAAAGTATAAAATGGAGGAGCTGGTGGCTCTGGTGGCGCCTCATCCAAGCAGAACTCGGAAGAAAATAAGGCGGAAAGTGAGGAGGTCCGAGATGGTCTTGGAGAGCGATTCTGAAAAGAAGAAAAAGAAGGAGGAGGGGGGAATCCCTTCCATGTGGGACTACGACCGGCGCTGTATGCCCAGAGAATTTATTGGATTCGGGCCGGAGACATTCCTCGTGGAACTGCCCAGAGATCCTCCCACCCCGTCGGGACTGCTGGACAGGGCCTTTGAAATGGTTAGTCACCCTTAAAAT
Organism: Oscheius dolichura; assembly: GCA_932521035.1. NCBI lineage: Eukaryota > Metazoa > Nematoda > Chromadorea > Rhabditida > Rhabditidae > Oscheius > Oscheius dolichura. Next base: position 8,077,009 of record OW051493.1, read on the forward strand.
CTACCGTATCTTCCTCTTCAGTTCTGCCTGCCTGCCGTGCCGCCCGTGGTCCCGCCACGAGTTAGCCACCTGTGCCTGATGCCCCAGGAGATACTCATCGAGATCTGCCAACACCTTCTTCCTCTGGACTTTGTCAACCTCTCGCTCACTTGTCGCTTCCTCCACTGGCGAATGTTCACTTTCTGTCGATGTAATGTCCCCAACACGGTTCTCATGGAAATTGGCTGCATGGGTCTGGAAGCCGGGCTCGCGCACTATAAAGTACTGCCCAAGACCATCCTCCACACTAACCTCGCCTTCTTTGTTCTCCTTCCCATTTGCCTCAAGAAGCCTTTCTTCTTCGAGACAATGGAACTGGAGCTGCGGGTAAGTTTACTTGACTCTGTGAAAACTACCAATTTCAGCTGCCTTCAAAAATTTCAAGGAGTGTTCGCAGTTTGTTCAAATGTGGCGAAAGTATGTCAATCGCCTGAAAGTCTTTTATATTGTATCGAGCTTGGATAGTCTCGAATCTTTTCTGAGTTTAACTGTAAATTTTTAAAATGCCGCCTGTGATGAGAGCAAAACCTAACCACCGCGCAGCGCTTCGCGCTGCGCGCGATTCTTAGAGGTATGACTAGAAGTGCCCAGTTTTATTGTGAGGGGCGCCTTGGCCGGCCAACGCCTCCGTTTTGTGTTGGCGGAGGCTCCGCGCAAGAGTCTCCCTGGTTCCGTTGGTTTTGGTCGAGATCCCCGCCTTTGACAAAACAAAACCTTGGCATTGCCCCAACTAAACCCAAATCACGCCTTCTATATGTTTAACTTTCAGGATGTAAATGCCAGCTTTTACCGTCCTTGGATTTCGCCGTATCCTGTCAATTTTCCGAACGATACAATATCACTAGATGTCCATTTATTGGAATTCCTGGACGTGGAAGAAGTATTGGGTAAACTTTTAGACTTTTTTGGTTTAAAGATGATTAGCAATTTAAAAGAAAGTTAGGGTATACGCCGAAGATAAAAGGCCCGTCTATATAGTCACCAGACGGCCTACGGAAGCCTTCAAATTCAACTTGAACTGTTGTAAAGACAAAAAACAAACAAAAAGTTTTGCTGTGGCGGAGAGCGACCTATCTACCCTAGGGCCTAGGTGCCGCCTTCTTCGCCGGGCATCAAAAGAAAATGTTGCCCAATTATTGATAATGCTTCTTCGCGACAGCAATTTCATGGTCGATTCATTATAATGATTGGGCTAATTTACAGATGGACGAAGCATGGGCACCGAATCTTCGTTACGATGTCAACGTCAGCGAGAACTATAACAATCGTATTGGCTACTACAGGGAACCGTCGTTAAATGGTTTTAAGCGGACTCTGAAGACATTCTTCTATAGTACTACTCTAAATCTAACCTTCCATGCCTACTTCAATATGCCAGATGATGATGAAATGTAAGAATATTCTCGACTCTTTTTAAACTTAAAATTTCAGCATTGAATATATTTTTAAGCGTTGGAAATTGAGCATTATTCGGAGAAATATGGACACAAGTGGGGAACGCTATTCACAGACTCGGATGAAAACTCAAATGGAGTGGATATTCGGATAAGAATCTACAAAAAGGACGGAAAAGCGACGGTTCTATTGGGACGAGAGAGGGGATTTGAGAAGAGGGCCCGCGAGTATCGTCGCTTTCTTCGTACTGTAGAGAGGGACCCGACCGAGGACGACAGCGACGACGAGGAGGCCGATGAACCAGAACAGGAGTGGGAGATGGAGACGGCAATCGAGCCGGAGAAGAAGAAGAAGAAGACCTTTTATTTCTTCTAATCGAGTATACTGTATTTGTCCATAGATAGCCGTGATAATAAAGATTTCCACAAGGAGACGAAAGGCGTTGTCGTCAGGAAATGGTCCTCCTTTTTTTGCCAACAACGCCATGTGGCTTACTTTTTTACAAAAGGAACAGGAAGGGCTAGTTTTCCGGGTTACTGTAGCGAAAATGAAGATATAATTTTTTGTATTTTTTTGTAGATATTTTTGCTGTAAAACTGTATGCAATCAACTCTATCAACAAAAAAAAATATCAAAAACCGCAGAAAACGCTGTTTTGATACGAAAATGCAGGCGTTGCATGCTGTTTACCGCGCCCCGCCTGCAGGCGATCGTCATTTGGACGCCTGCGTTGGACGGTTTTGAGCACTTTACATGCATTTTTCTCCATATTCTGATATTTTTATAAAAAACAAATTAGTGCATGTTGATCAGTGAATTTTTCTCTACAAAATAAATCCAACTTGTTTTGTAGCCCATACTGTTCCTTTATAGGGTGCAAGCGTTTCATTAGATAGATGCTAAATAAGTTAATGACTCCTCGAAAGTCTTTCCCAGATATGCAATCTTCTTCTTCATAATTTCCTTGGCTATTTCTGGATTTCCAACGTTTTTACATCTTATCTCCATCAGACCAGCCGTCGACACTCCGGCAGCATATGATGCCAATGGAAGATACGATTTATAAGACGTGGCCAGCTGAAAGGAGTCGTTCGTGGTCATGCAGTGAGCATTGTACCTGCTCTTCTGTGAATGGTAGTTCTTTTCCCTTTGTTTTCCAAATTTCAGCAATACGACTCCAATAATTGTGAATATATCGACCAATGTTTTTTTTCCTTTCATCATAGGTCAAAACATTTACAAAAAGGCGAGCGAGATCATGACCAACACAGCCGAAATGGGAAGTCTAAAGGCGAAGAACTATTGGTGGTAGGAAAGGCTTACCTGGTAGTCTATAAGAGCGTGAAGCTTCTTTACACCGTCCTTCTCCGTACAAATGATATTACAAGTCCAGGGATCACCATGGCAGAGGGCCTTTTTCATACCTGGGAACAGTGTTAATTACGATCTCTCTTACCCAGTATCTCGGCCATTTTATCCATTTTTCTGATATTTTCTACTGCCACCAGGACTTCTATACTCTTCCTGTACTTTTCATAAGTGTCTCTTTCTTCTTCGCCTAAAATCCAGAAATGTCTCCACAAACTGAAAATTTGCTTGTTTCAAGTAAAGAATGGATCTCACATTTGGTTGGAGCATCGTGCCGAAGAAATCCGTCACTATTCCGCGAGTGTAGTGTTTTTTCTCCTCTTCCGTGAAATTTAGTCCCATTGAATGGTACCAGGCTAGGGCATCGAGTACCTGGAGGGGAATTATTTAGTGATGGTGGTAACCGACGCGAACTCGCACCCATAAACTCTCGGCAGCACGAAGAGAACGAAGATGTCCATGCTTGATAGCTCCTCCGATAAGATATAATGCAACTGCCGAGACTTTATGGGTGCGGGGGCCAACCTCCACCGAGCCCCACCTGATCCACCAGCTTCTCTTCCAAGTAGGTCTCATTTCCCATATTTACGATATCCTCCACATATTCCATTATAAGATAACCTTTGTCAGGATTCTGTTCCGTAAATGGATGTGAAACATAGACTTGTAATTTAGACAGCTCACTGCACTCTTTGAACTTCTCATACAGTTGGCACTCGGTATTATGGAGCTGTAAATCACCTTTTTTACCAAGAAATCCATAAAATCCAACCCTGTTATACTTTTCTATCTGTTGTTTCATCTCTTCTTCGTTGTAGAATTTCTTGCCGGTACTCTTTTCCAGCTCTTTTATGTACTTCATTTCCTGCAGAAAGGTGACAATCTGGAGCGGGTAAATAAACCGTGCCCTCTAACAAGAAGCCCACCTTGACCACGAATTTCCTTGGCCATCCATTCCTCTCGGCCTGTTCTGGACTCTCCCAGGTGTTTTCCACCACACCGATGCGGGATAAAAAGCCCTAGAAAGTCTGATCATTACAGAATCCATCGCTCCAGGAGTACTTTTCCATCAGCGATGTCTCGAAACGTCTTATTTGGTCCCAGTTTCGCGTCGGGTCCCCACAGACGGTAGCAGTCCCTCTGAACATCTTCCCAGGTTACTTGGGTCCCGAGCAGACCGTCGTCATTCTCTTCAAGCAGAGACATATTCTAAAAATGGTGGCATAATGGATAAAAGAAGAAGAAAAGAATGGTGAGGAAGTAAGAAAGGTGATCTCTATTTATAGGGGGAAATCATTTTGTGGCGTATTGCACAACGTGACGAGATAGCAGGAAAAGGGAGGAGGGCACTAGAGGCACCGGACTGGTTTTTAACGTTTATTTATTTCACTATTTATTCAAATATTGCCACTACTTTGTGTATTCATAGTATTCTTTCTGGAGAAGCTCCTTCGCCTCTTCGCTCAGCTCGAAGCCGGGATTGACGCCCGTGACAGCAGCAACCCAAGGATTGTGGATTACTGTAGAGCTACTGAAATCCATTATATTGTCTGTAACATTCTCATCATCTGTTTAGTAGGTATAGTCTACCAGAAGTCAGACTTGCAGTACAGTATGGGCCATAATTCAGCACGCCGGTTAAGAATGCCCTATTCTCCTTGATTACAACCTGCCCACTGCCACTGTCACCCTGTAAAAAACAGTAAAATTTAAAGAACGGGCTTACCCGGCAGGCTATTTGATCCGGATTACGAGAGCAAATTTCGTCGTCGTGTCCTTTGTAGAATGAATGATTTCTGCATTGTTCTAGGGAGACAACAGCTGTGGTCAGCTTCCTCAAAACGCCGCCGGCCTCTAAAGCTCTAAAATAAGTTGTCCATTTGAATTTAAAGAAAGGAAGTTACTTGGTTCTGCCATAACCAAACATTAGTAGGGTCGTCCCGGTAACAGGTTGAATAGCTGAAAAGGGAGACTAGTTAATAGGGGCACAATGTTGTCGTAGGATAGAATCCAGTACTGGTTCCAGAATCTCAATGGGACCAAACTGACCCTGCTCGGTACATGATAGCCCGATACCCTGCACCGGTAAAGTCTCGGCAAGACAAAGAGATAAAGGTGTCACAGTTTTGTCACTGTTTTGAGTAAAAATGAGCCTACTGCCGAGACTTTACAGGTCCAGGGGATCGGATTATCGTGTACCTGGCTCGCCTCCAAACCCCCCTTGAATAGAAAAACGTACTGTTCAAACAAGCCGGCTGCACAGTCTCCGAGAAAGGTAGATCCTTCTCCAATTCAATGACAGCAAAATCTCCATAAAGATTAGTCGTCTTGTTTGGGCAGAGGTTGTCCACGTAGGCACGAGAGATGTAAAGTTTGGAAGGGCGAATGTACCCATTCGAATCACATACAGGAGTATGGCTGGCATTGCAAACTGTTGATGTCAGGAAGATTTTGCTCTCAAGATCGTCTCCTATATCCGGCTTGACGCCATTTGAACTGAAACAAATTTTCATAATTCTGTTTTTTCTGCCTTTTTTCCAAAGAATTCTTTCAGGAAGCCATTTTGTTTTGTTTGTTGGTCCTACTTCATCAAAGAAAAGAAAAGGTTTACCATCCTTTGAAAGCAAAACAATGGGCAGCTGTGATCACATGGCGAGAGCTGATCAACGTCCCGGTACAGTCGACTACACTCTTTGTGACAACTGGAAATCACTATGATGAACTGAATTGAATCTACTTTTACCTTCTTCTGGGTTACTGTCATCTGCATAAGGAGTTTTACGGAGAGCGATAGAAAACGGCGCTTCAAATCTGGTAGCCAGTGGAGTGTTCATCGACTCTGGATGACGCCTAGCTCGGATAGAATTGGCAGGCGGCTGTTTGAATTTTCCACAAATTTGTTGAAGTCGTGCATTTTCTCTCCTGGTTAGGGGCTCGGCAAGAATAAATGGAACGAGCCACAAGCATATTAGAAGAATCATGTTTATGGTTAAAATTCGGAAGTTGGATCCTTTTAATATCGGCAATAACGGTGAGTTTTGCTTCAAAATGAAGGAATTTTCATCGTTGACCCGAAGAACAAAGGAAACTGGACCAAAATTAGACATTTCTGGAGATTGGTCTCCAAATTGATGTCTTTGCCATTCATTTTTGTCTTCTGCTTAGAATAAACGACGGAAAGAAAAGAATGGAGCAGAAAAAAGGAATTGACGCCAATTTCCGGAATCATTCGTTATTGGAGAGTCCTGGAGACTATTTTGACTGGTAAACGGTCTTTTACAAAGGAATTTTGTTAACTTCCAGAGGTGACACCCAGACCATTCGGAGAAGCTTAAAAATTTGCCTAGAAACCGTCTTTTTTTTCGGTCGCCCAAAGCCTTACGGTTATGGCTAGACAGCTGGTCGAGGTCAAGGACAATTCCGGACATACGCACCCAGGGAACATACCAAAAAAGCCCAAAAGATCAGTTTTCCTGCCGCTAGCATGTAAACGTTTATTATTTTCTACCCGTATTGCTCAAATGACATCATAGAGAAAGATCAGGTTCCGGTCGAATTAGCTTCATAATTCTGGGTTATATTCATTTCCGCCGCATCTTCTTTCATCGTTCTTTCAATAAACATATCTTCCGTCGCTTCTTGTCCCTCTTCCACATATTCCTGAACCATTTTTCTCAAAATAAAATAGGATAGTGTACGGTAAGAGGATCTTCTGTTGTTGTGGTAGGCGGCGAAATGGTTGTACACTTACAACGAAGACTAGACGCTTTCTTCTCAAAGGCGTACCACTCCAAATTGAAGAAAACCTTCCCATCCAGCCCGAAAGCTCGATGTCTACCTAAAAATATCTTTCCCTTGAAATTATAATGGGAAAGGGCTGACCTGTCTGGTTCCTAACATCCCACATGTCTAATAAACAGCCGGGCTTGACCATTACAGCTGTCACCGCGTCATCCCACTATAACCACCTCTTTTCTTCATTTCTAGGCTAATTTATCACTTACAATTGCTCCCAGAGCGCCGTTCCCGTTGATTTTTACTCTAAAAATGTCTTCGGAGCAGTCTTCTGACGTGAACAACATGGAACAGCAGGCATCGCATGTTGATAAGAGATTAGGATCACAGAGCGACGTGACTTGGGCAAGGAGGTGGAAGAAGAGGGAGAGAAGAAGCATCTTGACGTTCTGGAGGGGAGGAAGACTGGAAGAGGACTTTCCCAGGACGATTTGTGATAAGAAAATATACAAGGGAAAAACAAACAGGAGGAAATAAACATGGGGGATGAATCAGGGACCCGTGGGAGGCGAGGAAGGGCCCGTATTTTGAAATATAGTCCATTCTCAACGGGAAAGTGCAGCGCGTCGGGACCAATTATCATTTTACGGTTAAATTTTCCTGAGCTATAAGATTTTAAGAGAACCAGGAACAAAATCCCGTTCTTTTCTATTGGAAATGTAATATAAATCCAGTTAAATCAAAGAAAACGGCAATTTTTAGATGTGAAATGAAGAATTTGAGCTGAAAATGAAAAGAAAACGATGATGATCGAGAATTGATCAGGAAGAGCGCCGCCTGTGTAACACAAAGCCACAAAGCTGGCAATAATTCACTTTCCTGGTCTTGTTTCTCTGGTTTTTGGTTGATTACTTCGTCTTTTCCCATTAAATTACCAAATTCTTATCATTTTAACCGGGAAGTGAAGGCTGTCCTTCTCATTATCACATTAATATCTGATCAATCCATTTCCCCTTTCTATTTTGCCATTTCCTTCGCTTCAAATGGTCCACCAACGCGCAAAAAGTGATGCATTTGAACTGCGAACGCGCTGGCTCGATGCCAAAAGAAAACACGTGAGGACAAGGCAGGGAGTATGACTCAATTGGAGAGAAGTTTCTGAAAGGGCTGAGCAAGAGAAGAAATGGCGTGATTGGAGAGATGGATCTATTTCTGGACGAGGAAACAACCTTCTTCTATAGGTAGAGTTGATTGCGAGTCACAACACGACACAGTTACTCAACTGCTTACCGTTTCAATTGGTTTTATGGTTAAAAATACTGAATGGACGTTGGAAATCTTGCTTTAAGATTGCAGAGGATGGAAATTAATCTCATCCGCTGAATAATGAGGCTAATTTCACAATTAGACAACAACAAGCCACAGTTACTCATTTACTGACATTCTAGTGGATAAAAAATGGCGAAAGAAAGACAGACGGAGATGCTAATATTGTGTTACCTTCAAAAGACTTGGAAAACTTCAAAAGACTGAAAACTGAAGAGAAAAAGGCAATACAAGGCGAGATCGCGCGCTTTACAGTTCTAGACGGCATAATTTCCCAAAAAAAGACGACGAAATCTGGTTGGAAAGACGGTAAGCATAGTTTCTAAAAGGTGAATTTTCTTTGGAAATGTCGAATCTTGAAGAATTTTAAATTGTCAAGACTGTGAAGTCGAGAATTGAGTGGGTAGACCTTGGTTGGCGGGAATGTAGTCTACCTGTCAGCCAATTTTCCTCTTGAAATATTCCAGCGATACCGATGGGAACGTTTCTACTCGATCCGAAAAGATTGCTTTCAATCGATTCTGTATTCCTGTCCAGTCACTTTCCCTCTTTTCCAATCTGGACCATCGGAGAGTGCCTCGTCCCAGCGGGGAGGGGCGTCAACAACCTGCCGGATGATCAGCTTTGACGATTTCTAATAAGGGTCTCGAGGAAGATATAAAGACCTGGTAAACACTTTCCGATAGAGAAAAATATCCTCTATAACATAGCCAAAACAGGGATTCGTAGCTGGACGGGGTCAAAAGGTATTCACGTTCTTTTGAACCCCTGTATGTGAGACTTCTATGGAAAAGTTCCTCTTTCCACAGGAAGACGTTTTTAGATAGAAGCGGATTAGGTTTCATTTTGAAGAAGAGATTACTGGCTACAAGATCCCGGTGAAAATAAGTCGAACGCTCCAAAGGGAACCGAAATAATAAGGATTTTCTGAAGAGAACTTGAAGCTGAAAAAGTGGCCTCACTTCAAGGCCTTGTATCTTTCTCCCCAAAGCTCGGATTACTGTAAATTTTGGCCAGGATGTAGCCAGAAGACTTGTCTTTTACCTCCCGTCGTTTCAAGACCATAGCTCCATTCCTGTCGGAGTTCTGGGCGCCCGCATGAAGTAAACTCAACTATCAGCCGCCCTCTATTGCCATGCCCGCGGCACGCCGCCGAATGCATTAGGGCGTGGAGACCCGGCGAGGTTTATAGACCCGCGGGGCTGGTGGCTGGTCTCTTAACCACAAAACACAGAAGAATCACCATGTCCGACGCTGTTCAAGCCGCTGCTCCCGTTGCTGCCGTCACCGCTGCCAAGAAGGTCGCCAAGAAGACCAAGGAGGCCAAGGCCCCCAAGGCCAAGATCCCTTCCACTCATCCTGCCTACGCTGAGATGATCAAGAAGGCCATCGTTGACAACAAGGAACGTGGAGGCAGCTCCAAATCCGCTGTTCTCAAGTACATCGTCACCCACTTCAAGGTCGGAGAGAACATCACCAAGGTTCGTTAGATTTTCCAGCTAAAAACAGAGAAATTCAGGTCAACGCCCATCTTCGCCTTGCTCTCCTCCGTGGAGTCAAGAGCGGTGCCATCAAACAAGTCAAGGGAACCGGAGCCAGTGGATCCTTCAAAATTGGAGAGAAGAAATCCGCCGCTGTTAAGCCCAAGGTTGGTAATTTGCTTGGGGCGCAAAGGGAGACCTTTAATATCTAATCCGCGCTCAGACGGAATGCCCGCCAAAAGGGGGAGATTCAAACGGGGAACGCGGATCCGAGGTTAATTCTGAATTTCCAGGTTGCCAAGAAGCCATCGACCAAGAAGCCATCCGCCGAGAAGAAGGCCAAGTCGCCCAAGAAGGTCGCCAAGAAGCCAAAGGCCAAGATCCTGAAGAAGCACGCCTCCCCCAAGAAGGTTAAGAAGGCTGCCGTTGCTAAGAAGCCGGCTGTCGCCAAGCCTAAAACAAAGAAACTCGCTACCAAGAAGGCTGTCAAGGCTTGAGTTCCCTAAACTTTTTTCTAACCCTCCGGTTGTATCCCCCGCCCCATTCCTACGGTTAGAATCTGTTTAGTGCCCCCGCCCTCACCTTGTAAAAACTACCTCTCAGATCTCATGTACATATATTCGGTATTCAATGGCATATATGGATAAATTTATTTAAAAAAATAATGTGGTATACTGTATTCTTCAAGGTGTTTGCTACAAAAAGGACTGGACGTCACGTGAAGGCCGTGTTTACCCCGTTCTAAGGGTGGGGCGGGCAGTTTCTTTGGAGAGGAGGCGGAATTGCACCTGTTGCTTGGGCACACCTGTACCCGGGTCATTATTGTGTTAGTTCTTGACGGTAATGAGTATTGCGTAAGAGGAACCCGGTGAGAGCTGAGGATGAGGTCAGCGCGCCGGCTGAGGTGACAAGAGCCGAGCCCGCGCAATCTCCAGATGCGCCATATTTGGGGACCGGGATATTTTATAACTGGATTACGGTAGGTTAATGTGACAATTATGAGAAGAGCGCCCTTTGTTCCTACTAGCGGTCCCCAAAAATTCAAATGCATCTTCCCTCGCGCGATGGCAATTACTCGGGCAGTAAACAGCGCACCGTTGACAGATTCCGTCAATACCATCTGCCGTACTGTGCGATCAACAACAGATGCCAAGGGATCCTTTGTTTCAAGAATATCAACAGTATTGAAAATGGAGGTTCTCTAAATTCACTAAAAGGATGATAGGGAGCCGGGAGAGACAAATTGATACGCATTTCTGGAAACTTCCAAAGATTAGTACCGAGTCTCGTCTCGCCCCGTTTCGTATAGGAAATCCTCCATTTCGTTTCGTTGTACAAAGGCGAGACGAACCTCCTGATCTCATGTCGTCTCCACTCGCAAAATGTTTGGGGACCCCTCGTCTTGTCTCGTCATTTGTTATCCTCTACTCTCAAATGAATTGCTCGTTTTCAGATACGATATCGAATGGTGATTTGGGAACACAACGAAGAAAAGGGAATGTTTCGTATCATACTGTACAACGATCAACCATTCCACCCTCCCGGTTTCAGTGTAGAAACAGTGAAATCCAAGGAGCAGTTGGTCAGCTTTATGCTTGATATCATTGATATATATCAACTAAAAGCTCCGCCAAAGAGAATGCTCGACATACTGCAAACATACACAGAAAAGCAAATGCCGTATAGGCCATATTTGCAGTACAGCAGATATCGTAGCCTGATGGGGAGTGACAATGTGGAGCAGTTGTTTAAACGAACAGCAATGGCTTTACAGTCAACGGTAAAAGAAGCGAGAGACGAAAGTTCTTGTGCCCTTTTTCAGACGATTGAAAAAGATTTCCCTATATGGAAAAGCCAGGAAGCATTGAGTTTAGCGACTCAGTCTTCCCTCTTTCGCGATATGATGAAATTCAATCGTTTTCCGGAATTACCTGTAGAGATGAAGCTCCAAATTATCAAGAAGGTATGGGCCCCAAGTTTTTTTTAGTCATGCTGCTAACAATTTCCCCTGAACATCCCGTTTTCAGTGTTGGGTGGAATCGTATGTTCGCCTCCATCAAACTTGCCGATCTATGGATGAACTCTGCAACAAGACTCGGAGACAGGAATATACACTTATCATACAACGGACTTCTTACGGATACATAGTTTTACTGCTAATGTGAGATATTATTCCATCAGGAACCTCCAGTTTTTATTCACTAGTCTTGAGCCAATCGATTTTGCATTTGGTTATCTGCTCGTTTTCAGTTACTATACGAAATGTCGATTCTGGAATTGGAAAGCCTTCCAAGACTGGAAAACAAAGGAGAACAGTATATAATTTATTGCTGTAATCATCCACCATTTGTTCCTGTTGGTTTCTACGATATAATAGTCAAGTCCAAGACGCAGTTGGTCAGGTTGATGCTCGGCGTTATTGATAGCTGTCACGGAAAGCGAAGCCGACCAGAATCCTAGACATATAAGGAGAGACAGCCAAGGAAAAATGGATGTGGATGACCTGTTCACAATACGACAGATACTGTAACCTGATGGAGAGTGACAGTGTGGAGCAACTCATTGAAAGAACCATAACTGCTCTATGTTCGAAGGACAAAGAGGGTTCTAACGGACGTGTTCTTGTACTCTTTTAAACGATTTTCCTATTGTATCTATTTGCAGAGCAAATAAACTTATCATGCCCCGATGTTATTTATTACCCTGTCTGACTAGAAAACAATCCCTGTAATTGCGAAATTTACCGGGCGTTTCAAAAAAAAAACAGTGAGTTTTGCCATTTTCGCTTCCCGGCCACTTTCGAAAAAACTGAATACGCCGTTCGATTGGGCTCACAGAGTTGATCAAAATCATCTATCAAACTTTTATTTTTCATGTAAAATCGCCATTTCCCAATCAATTGTCAAATAGGGTGCCACCTAGTGCGTATTGAAATTACGGCTCGAGGGTTCGATCCCGCTCGGCGTCGATCTTTTATACTTTCTTTTGCTCTTTTCTTTTTTCCAGCAAACACCTTCTTTTGCAAAGATGAAGCCATATCAACAAAAAGAAAAAAAGAAAAAGAGGAATAAAAAAAATTAGTTATTTCGAGAAAACTTTTAGTGCTGATCACGGTGGTGTAAATAAAAAAATTTGAAAAAGCCAAAATAAATAAATTATAAGCATTTTCATTATTAGTTCAGCTGCCGAGATCTTACGGGTGCGAATTGTTTGCCATTATGAACTGCTGCAGCTGCACTATTTCGCATATATTTCATGTCCCTAACAATGATTAGCCTTGATTGAGCCTTTTCCGACATTAAAATGTTTCGGTAATTTCAATGCCCATTCGAACCATCTGTCTTGTTTCAAAAAATCACTTCCTCTGTTATCTTTTTCTCCTCCAATGACTAAAATCTAAAAGAATGTTAATTATTCTCTTCCAAAATATCCCTCACCGTTCCCTTATCCACTTGTCCTGGGATCAATTGTCTATTTTCTTCCAAAGGAGCGAGTGTTGATAGGATTTTCCCTTGATCTTCATTTTGTTTTCCTTCCATCCTCCCAACTAAACATTAGTAACACTGAAAAGTATTAGATCTGGCTGACTTTTGTGAGAAATCTCTGCGATGCCTTCTTGTAAAGCCGTTATAGCATCGGAAACTGAAATTTCTCTCGAGTTCTAAAAGGTTTCAATGATTTATCACCCCCTTGTTGCTTGTCGGATACTTCTTTCAATCTCCCTGAAAAGTCATTTCGTATGCAACTCAAGCCATCTTCTGTTTCCCGTCGAAGTCGTTTCATCTCCTCATTTTCTATCCCTAACGCATTTATTTCATATTTTTGAAAGACTACGTCTTGTGTCAGTTTCTCCACTAAAATATTCTTCTATAAAAAAGAAGAAAAGGACCTACTGTCAGAAGAAATCTTCTCCATAGAAGACATCAACTTCTTTTCTAGGTTGTCTATCGCTCCAGTCCAATTCGGACCATTCCCCTCTAAAAATACAGCTCATTATCACCCCCCAACATACCGTTTCTACCCGAGTTCTGCTCCATTTTACCCTTCAATTCTCTATTTTCCGCCTCCAGCCTGCCTATTCTTCCGATTAGGTCCATAATCAGCGGGTGGATATTCGCTTCAGAAGGATTAGTTGTCATTAGAGTAGCTGAAATAGTTTATGGAAAGGTTGAGAAATGGGAAAAGTCGATTTTAACAAGGGAAGAGGCAGGGACAGTCCTTGATAAGATAAGAAACGGAAATTGTTGCGGCTGTCGCGTTTGCCAGTGTTTGGCTATTATAATTATTTGCCAGCAATTCGGATCACAACAGTTTTAGCCGGCTACCTTCACAGATTATTGAGAAACAAGCCGTAACGGGCACCTTCGGCGCCCTCGGCTTGACCGTGCTCGGCCCCCCTTCTTCCAGCGCCGACTCCCCCATCTCCAGCACGGTATTCTCCTGCCCAGCACCTTCGTCAGACAATGTTGCACCTGCCCCTAGGCATTCTCTTTTCGGATCAAAATTTGACAGTCGAAAAAGATCAAACGGTCGTAACTTTCTGCTTCTCTCTCATTTGACCGGTCAATCTGAACAAACGACAGGTCATACAGACGGACATCTGCCTATTATTAGGGTAGGACTAGATATTTATTGGAGGGGGCGCCTTGGCGCCACTGTTGTGTGTTGGTCAAGGTCCCGCGCGGGCCCTTCCTTCAAAGTTGGGACGGTCAATTTCCGCATTAGACAGAGCCAAAAGCGAAACCATTTTTGACCGTTGGCTGACCGAAGCAGGCCGCTTATGAGAAAAGGCTTAACTTTGGTAAAGTGCTGTCGATTCGTCACTGTTACGCGCCAGAGCTTAGCAAAAAATAAACCGCCAAGAAGCGCCTTCGAATGACACTGCTCTCACCTCCCGAGCTCAAAAAACGATGTCTCAATTTTCGAAACTTTGAGGCTCCGTTCCGTCGTATGCCTTCGCTCCCAGAATTTTTAAAATAACTTACAGTGGCGAGCAAAAATTACCCGTTCGAATGACATCACTCTCGACTCCCCAACTCAAAAAAACTTATCGTTACAAATCCCATTTTTTTATAACCAAGTGACTAAGTTGACCCAGTTATGCTCGCGGGCAAGAGCCTAGGCTCGCATTCCAGTCTCACCCCGCGCCTTCGGCGGGGGGAACTGTATACGATGATTCCCACGGGCTCCAGGGAACATACGACGAATGAATTGTTGAGCTCAACGTGTCCATTTTCGAATTATTTGCCTTGAAATGAACAATTACATAGAAATTCGGAGTTTACAGTCAGCAGCCGTATATATGTTCCGCTATTTTTCCTTTGGACGAGTAAAAGAGATGCCCCTTCCTATTTGCTTGGAGAGGAAGAGCGCAAGCCCTATTCCGGTACAAATACCCTTATATGGCTGTGTTCTCTTTGTATTTCTGTCTCATTTGTGGTACCTTCCTGGGCAAATAATCAGAAAGGACAGTTATCGAGCCCGAGTTCTTCACCGACCAGTTCTAAAATTTTCTTTTTGTTCTAACTTCACATTAGTTTTATTCTCCTTTTTTCTCGTTGTGATGGTAGCACACTACATTCGGCCAGTGGCCCCCTCCCCATTCCTCTTTTTTTGCATAATTCATACCTGCATTTTAACGAAGAGCTTCCTTTTTCTTTCTCTTTTCCCCATTATTAGGCTGCTTTAAAATCGAGTTCAGAGAATTATGGCCCAAAAGAAGCTCCACCTTCAAGGTCTCCGTGGTTTCGCTATAATTTCCGTGGTTTCCTTCCACTTCTTTCCCGAATGGTGTCCAAATGGCTATCTTGGAGTGGATCAGTCAGTTTTAAAGGATTTTGTGGGGGTTCAAGGCTTTTCCTTGGAATAGAGGAAATCCAGAAAGGGTTCTTTGAACTAGACGAACTTTCGAACTCCGTTTCTAGGTTATAACTATCCCGAAAACGTTTCTAACTGCAAGACTGCCATTTTTCCTTCAGATTCTTCCTCCTATCCGGTTATTTAATGACAATGATGCTTCACCGCCACAGCTCTCTGAATTTTACCGTAATCTTGGATTTCCTTTATCGGAGAGTAAAAAGAATTGTTCCCCTCTATTATCTGGCTACTTCTCTCATATTAGGCGAGTTTTTCCTTCTTTCATTTGAAGATGAATGAACAATTTACAGCTTCCATTAATTTGATGCCTAAATCAGCCATTAATACCAACTTTACATCGTCTATTTATGCTCTTTTATTTGTGACAAACCTCATACGACCGCTAGGAATGGAAGGATATGCTGAAAAGGTCGGGCATTGCATAGGGCATCCCTTTGTCCATCACTAGACAATAAAATGGGGATTCTACCGCAAAACTCGAAGTTTTCAGCTGGGAATAGCCGTGGACATGTTCACCCACACTTGGTCTCTTGCCCTTGAAATGCAATTTTATCTTCTGTTCCCCTTTATTTACATCTTGGTGGAACGTTTCAGGGAAAATAGGAAAAACTACATTATTATCATTTTAGGTAGCTTTTATACTTCGTTTATTTTCTTTGAGAACCCCTTCAGGATCGTTCTCATTTGCTGTTTACCTACTTTCCGACAGTTTTCACTCCTTCAATTCAGTCTTTTCCAGAAGTTGGCAATTTCTAGCAGGTACAGAAACTCTATTTCCTCTGTTACTACGCTATTCAAATAGGAATGCTCGTTTTTTCGAATCTAACCGAGAACAACAATTGTGCACAACGGGAAGATCTTGAGAAACAGCGGTTGGTGGAAGAAGAGGACGACCTAGATGGAGAACGACCAGAGAGAGCGGACTTGAAGAAATTGGTCAAGATCGTAACCAATGTCTCGATATTTTCAATGGCTATTCTTTTATTTGTGCCATTTGTGATAGAACCACTTTATGGAAGGTGAGCCGAGATCCGTTAGGACCGACAGCAGGTGGAATGCGAGATTTTGATACGAGATGCGGGATGTGTGTACGAGCTGCACGTTTCGTTTGCTCTAAATCGAAAGTTGGTTACCTGGCAGTCATTTTTCCTGGAAATTATAGAATCCCCTTCCTTCCAGGATGAATATAATCCTGCTAACTGGACTAATAGTTTATCTCGGTGAAGGCAGCGCCCTCCTAGAAAACCAGTCGATCATATTCCTTGGAGAGATCTCCTACTGTTGGTACCTGGTTCATTGGCCGGTTATTGCTCTGTGTAAGATGAACAGATTCACTAGTGAAATAGGTTTGATCCAATTAAAAATCAGAGTAAACAATTTATTATAGAGCTTATTTACGCACTGTTCGCCTCCTTCTTTATCTCTCTGATTATTCATTACGGTTTTGAGAGATTCTACTTGAAGTGGACGAAGAAAACCATTGGAGTTGTTCTATTTTTTCTGTTATTAACTAATGGAGGAGCTCTTTTCCATGTTTACAGTCAGTATTGCCCTTCTTTTCATGTTGTGAGTCATTTTAGGCACAATCTCTACCGTAGCAATCGAACCACCCATCCAAGAGCCTAGAAAGCTTACCACTCCTCCCGGGAACTTATCCCCTATCGATGGCTATAATTTTGATTCCGACCATATGGAAAATATCAGAATGGGTTATGAAAACATAACTAAAGGTAGAGTTTATTCAGTCTTCCAAAAGAATTGTTTCCAGAGTCACGAGCCCAGCTGAATGAAAATTTCGACGCTCATGATATTAAACAACTGTATGCACATCCTTGTAGAGAAATTAAAACAAAAAATTCCAAGGAACGGCGGTGTCAAGTTAGCAAGGTATATTTCTAAGAATATGGAGCATTCCGACCTTTCTTTCTGTTGTTTTTATCAAAATTGTAGAAGGAAAACGTCACCGGAACACCTTTGACCCTCCTCGTGGTTGGAAACAGCTGGGCCCAGAATTCAGCGGGAGTCGTTCACAACGAATGCCAAGATGTCTTCTCTTCTATCTATTTAAGTGCGGCAGCTGGTAAATTCCCCCTTTCTATACAAAAATAGGAGAATTCCAGGATGTGAGCCCCTTTTCCGTAGCGTGATCACCAAGCACTATGATTGTACCGTTGACTGGATGTTTAAAGCAGCCGCAGAAGAATACAAGCCAGATGTTTTGTTCATTATTACAAGGTAAGGGACTACTGAAAGGCAGAAATTGGTTAAGGCATATAAATACTATGGAAATAGTCAACGGAACGAATCCATTTGACGACAGCAATTTCCACACGGCAGTTCAACGGATACGCGACTTGGAGAAGCTCGTAAAGAAGAAAATCTATATTTTGGACGTTTTTCCTCCACCGTCGACTAGTATAACACATATTCTTAATAGCTATTTGAGAAAGGGGGAAACGTTTAAAGATGTGAGTTGCTAAAAGAAGGGCTTCCTTTGAAAACTGACCATACACTAGCCAAAAGCGTCTATAAAACTTTGGTGGTTGATGTTTTGCGATCGAGTCCAGGACTATTCTACAGTAACCCGGCATTAGTAATACTTTTATGATCCTAAAAACAGCGTTTTCCCATACCTTAATCCGATATTCCAGAGTGATTTGATAGAGCTCTCTCCTCACTATTTGATAGCCAGGGAGCGAATGTATCGCCTAGTCCAGGGCTGCTCAAAATGCCAACTATTTGACTACGCTACTCAATTTTATTTCAACGGTGAATTTAAGGTACGTTCTATGAATGTTGTACCTAGAAATGTTTCTAGATTTATGATCCAAAATATCACGTCTCCTTCTTCACTAAAGGGCAACATCTGACGCCGCCGGGTTTGGAACGAGTCCGACCGCTGTTGCGACATCTTTGCCATCATTTTTGACAGGAATAAGGCTGTATATAGAAAATTTGTGAGAAATGACGCAATAAATCGATTTACACTGTGTTTGAATTTCGAAATGGTGACATTTGCAGCCCAGACTGTCGTGCTTCTTTGCATCCTTCCAAGTAGTGCTGGCGCATTCTCATGCGCCGGGGGCTGTTGTGGATAAATTTTCTTCTGTCGGGACTGTGCCGTCGTTTTTCTGTATAGAGCTTTCCTAGACGAAGCTTTAAAAAAAAACAATTAGTTTCATTCTTCCCCAACCAACTAGAAATCATCTATAATAACAACACTTCCCGAAAATATGTTGTTTTTGAAGTTTCCAATGAGAGAATAGGCCTGCATCCAACTGAGTCCGTGGTCGATTCGGATGAGAGATCCGCCGAGGTCGAAATTCATCCAGCCTCGAGAGATTAGATTGCTGATTAATTTAAATTTTACCATATTTTAATTCGCACAAGTACAAGAAGTATTTTGGTGACCGGCTGGCTCCGCTGAAAAAAGCTGCGATAACTGTCGGCGCGAAGTAGGATGACCTTCCCGCGTGCATTATTTATTTATTTATTTATTATTTAGACCAAAGTGGCCGAGTACTAGTGATCGCAGACAACAAAATGTGAAGCGGTGGTCGAGTGGGTAACGCACATGCTCACAAAACTTTTGCTTTTTTTCTGGCAGGGTTCATGTCTCCGTTGGAGCAAGTCTTTTGCTCTTGTATTTTTACGGGAAAAACGAGTTTTGATGGATAAGGGTGGTCAACCGATCAAGAGTTTGCAGTCATATTCGAGTATCAGAAAGTGGGTATCGTTTCACGAGGGGCATAATCTATTCCTTCTTCAAATTTGGTCATTCGGGATTCAAAAAACGGGGGATTACAAATGTATTTGGAACTTTACGTTCGATCAGTACAACTGGACAGACCAGTAATAAACTCTACGCGGCAGAATTGATTTCCATTCTTCTTTTGTGACTGAACGCACACCAAAGCAGAGAGTACGGTACCCTGAAATGATTTCATATTTTTCTCCGATCCTTTGTGACCTAACGCACAGAAAAACAGAGGATGCGGTAGCTTGAAACAGAAATTTCTGATCTCTTCTGCCACCTCTGTACTCGTCACTTTTATCGCCAAGCTGGATAACCCCAGCCCGGCATTCCAAAAATCTCTCCAACACTTCGAAACGAAGGCTGGCTAAAGGTGATACCTTTAGTTGAGGTTCAAAAAACCATCGGTGTATTGGGTGTGAGCCGAGCCATAGCGCTCTGCTGCCGACATTCTACGGGTGCGGGCGCACGAATCTCGCTTTCGTCCATTCCCGTTTTTTACCGTTATTTACCGGTTAATAACTTGGTTTCTACTAATTGTCAGTCATCTCCATTCGCTTTCATTCTACTTTCACCATGCGCTGGTGGCTGCTGCCTTACAAATGGAAGCAGCAATGGGTAACTTTTCTCTTATTTTCTCTAACAAACTTGTGATTTTCAGGCCCGCAAAACGGAAACCGCCAGCCACACGGAAGAAGAGGAAGAAGCACAACGATTCTACCTGGTGGACATGATCAGGAAGCGCTTCGTCAAGGAGAAGCCAAAACATTGGACTGTGAAGTTGAACACGCGACTCAAGGGATCCAACTACATCTACACGAGCAACTACACCGTCTTCTCCTTCCTGCCCAAATTCCTCTTCCTCCAGTTCAAGCAATTCGCCAACGCTCTCTTCCTGGTCTTGTGCATTGTCCAGTGCTACTCGGATCTGTCGCCGTTTGGAGTTTAAGCCACTGCCGGCCCGCTGATCTTCATAATCTGCTGCTCAGCTCTCAGAGAGATCTACGAGGAAATTGTGAGCCCTACTTTCTATTCGATTGGGACTCATAGCGATGTTGACGCCGGCTAGCGGCTGATTTCCGCGCGGGACCCAGTGCCAGGCGTTTTTTAGCTACAGTAGCCAAGCAACCGAGTATGAAAGCGACTTTTAGGAAAATATGACTAGCAGATTACCGGATAAGACATTCTTGATCCCGGTCGGGTCTTGTCACGATTTTACCCTGATGACAGCAATAATTCTTCCCGTTTTTAGAGAAGACGAATCCGAGACAGACGAGTAAATCATCAAAAAGTCTGGGCCCATACGGAACACGGATGGCAGTTGGTTAAATGGTGTGGACTCCATGTGGGACAGGCCGTCAAGGTCGAAGGCGGACGGGAGCTGCCGGCGGATGTTCTCTTCATCGCGAGCTCCGAAATGGGCGACGTCGGATACATTGAGACGGCCAATCTGGACGGCGAGAATAGCATCAAGGTCAGATACTCGCGGACGTACACTTCGGGACCTTTGGAAGCTACCGTATTCCTTTTGGAAGAGTTCCGTAGCGCGTCCATTTCGGCGCGCCCCTGCACCCGTAGAATCTCGGCAGCACGAGGCTCTTGTAATCCAGTACCGTCCCATACCAATTCCTCTTTCTGCCGAGGATTTACGGGTGCCGTTTATTCTAAAATAGCTTCTATTCAAAGGGATACGGTAGTCTCAAAGTAGCAGTTTGAATATATGGATTTGGTTTTCCGTTTGAGATCATTCCTCTTGCTAATTTCGTTCATTTCAGGTCCGCCAAGCGTTGAACCAGACGACTGCGTTTAAAACGGACGAGGCGATGGCTGCCTTCTGGAAGATGGGCGGTGAAATAGTCTGCGACAATCCGAACAAGGACATCCACAAGTTTCTCGGCTACCTAGATGTGCCCGCCCTGGGAAAGGTGCCCATCAACAACGCGAATATCCTCTACCGTGGAGCCCGGCTGAAAAATACTGACTACATCTACGGGATTACGGTATACACGGGCAAGGACACGAAGCTCCAGATGAACAACACGAAGAGGAGCCTGAAGCGGGCCAAGCTGTCGAGGATGACGAATTCTGTCATGTTGGCGCAGTTCGGGATCGCCTGTGTCCTTGCCCTCATCGCGGCCGTGTTGCAACGCTGCTTCCCTGAGCAGCTCTTCAACACTTTCGCCTATGGAAAGACTGAAATTCGTTGGTTTTACTTTTATACTGCAAAATTACCGTAACCCTTGGAATTGGCGTGTAGTCGCCTACGGTTCTAATTTTAACCATCCTTTTGTAATTTTCTATCCAGTTTTAAGTGCTACAGTAATCTACCAGCTAAACCTACCAGAAAATGGACAAAATTAAGAAACGGCAGCTTGAAATGCCGCCATTTCCAATAGAGCGCGAATTGGTGAAGGGTAATTCGAAGGAATACGGTATTTCTCGTTATACAGTAACCCATGGCATAACTCGTTTCGTTTCAGACTCCCTGGCCTATGTCTTCCTCGGCTGTCTTCTTCTATTTATGGGTCTCGTGCCGATTTCGCTCTACGTGACGCTGGAAATGATTCAAGTGGCCCAGGGCCTCTTTATCCGCAGCGATCGGGAAATGTACGACGAGAAGAAGAAGCTGCCGGCGGATGTGAAAACGTTCTCGTTGAACTCGGAGCTGGGCGAGGTGCGCTACGTGATGTCAGACAAGACGGGCACCCTGACGCAGAACAACATGCGATTCCGGCAGTGTTCCATCGGGGGACGGAAGTACGCGAACCGGAAGAACAAGGCCGAGGAGACATTCAACCCGCGCCGGCAGCTGCTGGCCGACCTGGAGACGGACAAATGGAACAACGCCACCTGTATCCGGGAATTCCTCCTCTCCTGTGCCATCTGCCACACGGTGAACACGGACAAGCACAGCCTGAACCAGGACAAGCCCCTCTACCACGCGACCTCGCCGGATGAGGCGGCACTCGTCAACTTTGCCGCAGATGCCGGCTATATTTTCCACTCGAGACAACATCACAAGGGAACCATTACCCTGAGAATTGTAGGCTATTTGCATAGTCAATAATGAGTGTCGAATTTAGGGTGAAAAGATGGAAAAGTTTGACCTGCTCCACTTGTTTGAGTTCACGTCGGATAGGAAGAGAATGTCCGTGGTGATGAGGACAGAAGACGGCCAGATCAAGATTTACGTCAAGGGGGCCGATCAGATGATTCTGTCCCGGTTGGCAGTGACCAATCCGAAGATTTTGAAGAAGACGAAAACCCATCTGCATAATTTCGCAACTGCCGGTAAGAGGCTTTACTCTTTTGGTGCAGAATTACAAGCGAAATTAGTTTCAAAATCCCGGCTATTAGCAACAAAAAATGGCAAAAACCTGAATAGAACAGAGTCGGGAGTGGTGCGCCCGCACCCGTAGAATGTCGGCAGCAGCGCGCTATGGCTCGGCTCACACCCAATACAGCGATGGTTTTTTGAACCTCAACTAAAGGTATCACCTTTAGCCAGCCTTCGTTTCGAAGTGTTGGAGAGATTTTTGGAATGCCGGGCTGGGGTTATCCAGCTTGGCGATAAATCTGGCTTGTTAGGAGGATCGGAGAAAAAATATGGAATCATTTCAGGGTACCGTACTCTCTGCTTTGCTGTGCGTTCAGTCACAAAAGAAGAATGGAAATCAATTCTGCCGCGTATCGAGCAGGCCAAATTGAATCTCGTCAAGCAGCAGGAACTGTTTTCCCAGATTGCTGTCGACATGGAGAGAAACCTCGAGCTGATTGGCGTCTCGGCCATTGAGGACCGTCTTCAGGATGGTTTTTTCCTAGACGATTGGGAGGATGATCAGCAGCGGAATGCACGTCTGGATCCTGACCGGGGACAAGCTGGAGACGGCGGTGAATATTGGAAACTCGTGCCGGCTGCTCGGACCAAAGACGCCGATGTTCGAGTTGAGCAATCAGACGGAGAAGGAGACGGGCAGGCGGCTGACGGAGATGGTCGAGGAGCTCGGCGACAAGCTGGGACAGGAGCGACTGCGCCTGGCGCTCATTGTGGACGCCGTCTGCCTCGACATTATCCTCAACGACGACGTCCTCAGGCTGCAATTTCTCCGGCTGGCTCTCTGCTGTTCGGCCGTGATCTGCTGTCGCTGTACGCCGCTTCAAAAGGCCGCCGTTACGCGCCTGGTCAAGCGGCACACGGACGGCTGTGTCCTGGCCATCGGCGACGGAGCCAACGACGTGGCCATGATACAGGAGGCCGATGTCGGCGTGGGAATTGCCGGAGAGGAAGGAATGCAAGCGGCCCTCGCCGCCGACTACAGTATAGCGCAGTTTCGATTCCTGGACCAGCTGCTCTTTGTCCACGGCACGCTGTCCCTCTTCCGGACGTCGAAGTGCATCCTCTACTGCATCTATAAGAATGTCTTTGAGACCACCTGCATGGTCAGTCTTTCCGTTTTCTGTAATTGTGCTCCCTTTTCAGTTCCTGTTCACCTTCTACACCGGCCGCTCGGATCAGCCAATAGCCGACCAGTGGACCGTCCTCCGCTACAATATCCTCTTCACCAGCTGGCCGGCCATCGTCATCGGCACGTTAGACCGTCCGGCGACGGTGGACTTCTTCAAGAAATACAGTCAAATGTACCAGCTCTACCAGAGTGGCCTGACCATGAGGGTCTGCCCTTCTTTCCAGCTCCTAGAAATACTTTTTAGTGTCAAATGGCCTGGTTTGGAATGGGCTTGGGCCATGGTCTGACGGTGTTTGTCATTATGTACGGCAGCTGGGGCAGGGGAGCCCCGCTGGCCCCGAACCACGGCCGAGATGACCACATCTACCTGTACGGCGTGTTGACGTACATCCTCCTGGTGACGATAGCCAACGCGAAGGCCGTCCTCGAGACGAGCAGCGTGACGGTGGCCTGCGTCTTTGTGGCCATCGCCTCGGTGATGTGCCTCCATCTGTGCCTGCTCATCGACAGCTATTTGTACTTGGGAGACTCCACCCAAATGACCGATATGTTCTTCCACCAGCCGTGGCCCATGACCTTTTTCCTTATGGTTCTCGGTCTCGCGGCCACGCTGCTGCCGGATATTACCTTTAAAGTGTAGGTTATTCTCTCTATTAAATACTATAAGAAACGGTTCAGGATCCGCCATTCGATCTACAAAGACGCCAGGGATGAGATCCTCTGGCGAGAGGGCGTCCGCGGTCCGAATTTCGAAATTCTCTACAAGCCGCTGCTCAAAATCGTCGACAGGAACCACGACGACGAACTGAACGGATTTGCCTTTTCGCAAGACGACGGCGAGGCCATCACCCAGAGCCAGCTGATTAGTGGATTCGTCAAGCGGGAGGACGACAGCAACAGCCGGCAGGCGACGTCACCCAACGGCAGCTCGAGAGACCAGTCGAAGCAGTCGGTCAGCGGGAGAGACGCCTCCTCCAAATCTCAGCAATAGACACGCGAAAAGAAGAAGAAGTATCAACGTCACACAACTAGGAATAACAACTCCGATTGGTTAAACAGTTCATTTCCTCTCGAGACCTTTTTTTTCTTCCTTCTCCTCTTTTGTGTCTACCTTCATGCCCTTCTTCTCACCTACCTTCTCGCCAAATAGTTTCTTCGTTCTCTCTGATTCTCCCTTATGGTCCGCCCAGGCAGCACGAGCGCCCTTCTTCGCCTCCATCGCATAGTTTAATCAAATGCGATACCTTGTTTCCCGCTAAACTAGTGGCCATTTGGGAGGAGTTCCTGGGAAACGTGGAGGGCTTCTTAACTTTTTTTAACCACGGGTTGGCGTGGCAGCAACGACGCCGAAATTTCAACTACCTTCTCTTCAACCAATCCGTGAAATGCTCCATTAATTTCTTTCCATAGCATTGTTTAAAATAAACATTGTTTAAATTGTTTAATTTGCTTTTCCCATTCACGAGAGAGAAGCTAACACGGACAAAATCTTGTCCGGATACCCGAAAGATTGTTGACGGCCAGCGTATGGTTCCGCCTGTGTTTGCCACCCACACTGCGTTGCGCGCTCGAACAAGGCATGGTCGCCCTCACGCCTCAGGTATGTTTTATTCGATTGGGAACGGCATAGACATCTTAATTTTCTCTGTATTTTCTATATTTCAATCACTCTTCATCAAGGAGATGGAGAAAACCCTCACAAATTCCCCTTTTGACCCAATAGCTTGAAAATTCCAGCCACCTCCAAAATCTGTCCGTTTCCTACTGTAGAATGGACTTTTCCTCGAAATCCAAGATCATTTTCTTTCCCTAATTTTCTTTTTCATGTTCTTCTTATTGACACAATCTTAGTCCGCACTCGATTGTTGACTTGCTTCGTTGAATCATGGAACTATATTTGCTGAACGAAATAGTGATACACCACCGCCTCTTCTCCCTCTCCCGCTCTTGCATACTTGATCAACTCTCTACCGGTTTTGGCCTTTATATCACGCATATAGAGAAGAGAATCATGAGGTTGGAAAAGGGAAAACGTGAAAGGGAACTGTTATGGTGGGGGTTAGCAAAAAGTTTGAACGTTCTACCCCTAGTTGGAAACAATTGAGAAGAGGTGGCTGCCGACACGATAGTCCGATTCCCTACACCCGTAAAGTCTTGGCAGGAGGATCATCTTTATTCAAAACAGTTACAAAACTGTGATGCCTTTATATTTTTGTATTACCGAGATTTTACGGGTGCAGGGGATCGGTCTATTGAGGGCCGAGACAAAGAGGTCACCAATAAGATATTGGCGCCTTCGTGGAAATACGTGGGTCAGTTGGCCTCTAGATTGTATCTTCAGGCTTCCCCTGATCTTAAAAATAGTCCAAGAATAAGTAGACACCCCCAAAAATCGGAAATTTCGATCCACAAGGTGTCAGTCCCTTTTCTTTCTCGTTTCCAACGGTTGTCTCCAAAACGTGGCGACAGATCTATCCAACACTCTTTTTCTGACTCTTTTTAACCCTTCCGACCAAAAAACTTTCCAAAGACTAGTTCTAGTCGAGAAGAAAAGGTGAAATTTGAAGACACGCCACACAGAAGTCTCAATGGCGGGCTTGCACGCGGCGCCGGCCTCAGAAAGCGACTCGGAAAGATCCTATCGGTCTAGTTTGCTGTACACCTAGTCAGACTGTTTGGCGAGAAGTGGGGAAGGGCAGAAAAGTTGGTAAACTTTGTAAAAATTCTGGAAAATAAACTGGAAAGGGACTAGAAGCCGTTGTTTATAGCCCTGTGACCTCAAATATTATTCAACCTGAAATACGAGCCCTCCCATTTCATTTCTAGGTCAAACATTATTTTCGGGAGCCAGCAGCGGGCCCCCTCTCCTCTAACTGCCCCCGGGGTGAAAATCCTCTTTTGCCGGTCACGGATGGCTGACCACCTCGGGTGGCTCTCTGTCAAAGGGATCAAGTCCAACAAAACGGGCCTGCAAATCCTCTTTTCCATCGCGTATCCCCTCTGTGGTTATCCCCCTCGAAAGTTGCCCGCGGCAGTTCAATTCAACAGTCACAGTCAGTCACCACGTTCTTCTTCTCATAGGCTATGAGAATATTTGGCAGCTTCCCGAAAATACAGTACGAACCGGTAAGTTACTATATTTTGTTTCTTATATTTTCGCCTTGGGACCCACTGAACTAGAAGATGCTTGAATCCCTTCGAAAGCCCGGATAGTTCTTTAAAAATAAGCCAAAACTGTGGCAAGGCTGGACAGCTGCCATTTTGGCGGAAAATTTGTGTTTTTCGCACGATCCTGACGTCTAGTTTTTTAGACACAACATATGGTTTTGCTCAGAAGAATATGGGAAAACTTCCAAAGCTAAAATTATCTGTTCCCCTTTTGGTGCCAAAATCACCAACCAAATCCAAAAATCCTTTCATTTCGTGCTCTCAAATTCAAGCGCATTGACGCCCTTTTCCGAGACCCACTACATAAAAATGAGATCACGGACTGCTTGTCCAGTTTTGACTATTAAAAATGATCCAAATGTTCTTTATTTTGCAGAAAAGTTGGACGAGAAACCTCGTGACCTGTTCCTTTTATGAACTGTATAAGAAGGTCAAGCGCAGAGCGTCACACAGCGCGCCCCACCTTCCCATGACATAATCGGAAGCCATAGCTAGTTCCGTGTTATTCCCGCTCTCGCTCTTTCCACTGACTAGTATATTACTCCACCACTGTATAAAACATATGTTTAGTTGGTAAAACAGCTTTTAAATACCCTACAAATACTATAAATCCAAGAGATTCCCTGAAACACAGTACTAGGCTATCCATCCGTTCCATTTCCCCCAATTCCCACCCCATTTTCGCCCAAAAAAGTCCCATGATTATTACCATAATCCATGACAATTGGACAGAGACAAAAACAAACAGTGCCAATGTATTTCCTCCTCCCTCTGGCCGCCATGAGGGAAGAGTAAATCGCTCCCCCAAATTGACTATCCTCCCTCCCTCGGCTGGGAGCCGGTTTCTACAGTACCCGATTATCATCCAACTGTTGCTGGTCCACTTCTCTCTATGAATATATTGATCCGATTAGATTCCTCACTCCTTTAATCCGCCTTTTCTCTGGGGTTCAAGATCCCCTCCCCGCCCGCCAACCACCAAGGGGGATCTGGATCATTTGTCACCACTAGGATCCTTCTCTATGACGCCCTCAAATCACATCAATGACTCAGCCACAGATGCATCATCCAAACAAAAACCAGCTTCATGAAGACAAGTTCTGACCTTCTGGGCTGATCTGTCAGCTGTATTTGTGTGTGTGTGGGGGGAGAGAGAATACACACACTGACGAGGCTTCCTGTACTACACCCAGGGCAGTTCTTAAAGCCCCCCGTCAGCTATTTATTTCCCATTTTCTCCTGGAAAAATATCCCGAACGGACTATTTTCCACCCAGAAGCCATTTTTAGACCCTTTCCACATTTTGCCCGTTTCCTGCATCAAAAATCAGGAGATTTAAATATTTTCGCCCATTTTTCCCGCCAAACTCTATATTTACCTTGTTCCCCTTGATCTTTTCTCTCTTTTGAACAGTTTAACGTACAGTATAGAGAATTCTTCTCCAAATGAGTCCCAATTCCCCCAGCTGTCCCTATAAATTTCCTCTTCTGCTGGGAGAAATCCCCCTCCCATCCCAGCAATAAGTTCCGATCCTCCTTGACATTTTCGAGGGGACAGCTCCGAAAAAGATCCGTGTTTGATCTCCGGAGGGATCCATTCAAGTGTCGCGCTATATTTTTAATTGGCAAAAAGGGGATACTCAACTGAATTCCAGAACCTGGGCCATAAAAAAACAAAAACTTAGAGGATAACTTCCTGCCTCGTGCCACCCTTCCGTCTCGAGTGTTCCTCTCCCCTTTCTATTCCATTTCAATCATACCACGACTTATACAAAAGTGTTTACTCGCGTCTCCCGAAAGTCTCTTCCATCCCCCGCGTCACTCCTTGCTCCAAAACGTAGAAGGAGGGATTGTTTGTTGTCGACCGGGGAGAGAGATGATGAAGGGGAGAATCCGGCCGGTTCCCCCATCCAATCCGCCTACGTGTCCTCACAGACAGTTCATTTCTATTTTGTACAGAAAAACAGGGAAAAAATACAGGAGAAATCCAGAGTTCACCAGATTTACAGATAATTAAAGACTTCCCATCCTACGTCACGCTGCCTAAAATCCCCTGTAAATATTTGTAGTCCCGACGGTGCAAAAATAATTCCGTGACGGAGTCCATGGACAGCCGCTGGGTAGGATTTGAACACCAGAGCCTGGAAAATTCGAAATTATGGAGTCAGGACTGGAGTGGGGGACGACCGCAATAATCCACGTTCCAGTACTATTGCGCGTGGTGTGGATCTACTGCAGGTCTTAGATCCACGCAAAACCTTCTGGATTTTGGCAGTAGGGCCCCTGGCGCTTTCCAGCTGAATCTAGAGCTGTTTTTCTCTCTCTGGAGGAGCTGAAGCGTGCCATAGTCGTGCTAGAGAGCAAACCTAGACCTTTAAAATATACCCTGGACCCCATAATTTCCATAAAACCTGGACTTTACCTCGGGAGTAGACAGTAGTACAAGCAGAGTGGATCCGCAGTAATGACGGTGTTTCCCACCTCCATAGGCCTCGCTCCTTTGACAATTTCAGTAGCCAGTTCGTAATTTGAGAGCTCTTTTAGCTTGTCATATGGTTTCCTGAATGATCTTTCCCATGATTTGGTATACAAAGTGGTTCCAACCTTCTGTAGTAGACTTCGTACATGGTTATTCCGAATGAGTACACATCAGCGAATAGTTCAGAATATTGGTCAAGTTCTTCCCCGGATATCATCTCGGGGGCTTGATAACAGATGGTTCTTACTCTAAACAGAAGATTTGTACTTTATGGACTGGGGAAAGCTTACTCCGGAAAGAGTCGGTCCTTATCAAGCCTTTTAGAACTTCCAAAGTCACAAATTTTCAAGAGATTACAGGAGGAGTCCAGGAGCATGCTAAATATCATCCTATTTTCTGTTTTCAAGAAAAAAATCTCAGGAAAAAATCGTTCTAGGACCAGTAAGCGGTGTTTTGAACCATTTCCCACTCCCTGTAGAGAAACTAGTATCCGGAGAACTTGTAGGGACCCCTACGGCAGATATGACGCTCTCGGGGAGTACGCCTACCGCTATCTGTCCTTCGCAGTGAGTGTATAAAAGATAAAATCAAAACATCATGTTCATCGTCATGAATACAACCAAAAAGGGATTAGTAACTCACTTTTGTGGCTTGATATCCCTGTGGACTATTCCTTTTCGATGAAGATAACTCAAACCACTAGCTGCTTGGCAAAACCACAGACTGATTTGATTATAATATTCATAGGCACTGAAGGATGGGTCGTAGATTACTGTAAATGGAAAATATAATGAAGTAAATGTGTAAATCTAATGCAAAAAAGTGGTTTTAGGTCGAGGTTATTGGGTATTTGAGCCTATTCAGAAAGCATATTTGAAAAACCTACCATTATATAGACTGTGAGCCATCTCATCCAATATTATCCCGTTACAATTGTTGTCAGTGTAATTGTCAACAACAAGTCCTCGAAGACGTAAAAGATTTGGATGAGATATCCTCGTCATATTCTCTATTTCCTTCTTTTGAGCCCGTTTATCATCTTCATGACTTGAAAGAAACAATTTGACGGCTAGCTTTCGTTTCTTTAAAGAGGAGGCACTAATACTCGCTTTGAATACAACGGCCTGCCCGCCATGGCCAAGAAGTTCTCCAAATTTTATATCATTATGGAGGATTTTAACAGGGCCTGGAATAGAACGATAAAAACACTAGGAATGAATAGGGAGACCTTTACGATGCGGATTTTTGACCATGGAAAGAGCGAAGACCAGTTTGAGTCACACCAGCTGGACTGGGAGTTCCTTATCACGGTTAAAAGATGAAGGTGATTCAACACTGCCAATTGAAATGCAGGAATTTTATCACGAGCATGTTATCTTCAAGGGAAAAAGAGTCTTTTAAGGATACAAATTGGACAGAGAACAACCATTTAGCTTATCATGTAAGAGGGGCAGAAAAGGAAATGATAATTGTCGGAGGTATGCGCCTTTGCCCTGATGATTTAGAGACGGTTTATCAAGTGTCTCCAGGGAGTACGATGGTCCAGTACCCGAGTCGGCTACCTCAGTGGGGCGCAGATATGCGATGCCTTTCCGAGCACTTTTTAGACCTGCCGGCTGCGCTCGTGGGCAGTAAACAAACCACCTGGGATGGGAACTTCCTTCAAGGGCAAATCTTGGAACCCGGCACAGGTCGGCCTAGAGAACTGGTCCGACAGGTCATCCGGGAGCGAGCCCAGCTCTTGAGAATTTTAGATCCTGCGAGCACACTGGACCATCGGGGGCCATATCCACAAAAAAAATTTGTTGAAATCCTCCCCGGGACCATTATGTAGAGAAAGAGCGGGCGTGACTCCCAGGACACTAGGAAACTTGCCCGGCGTCTTATGTATCATAGAATTGCTCCATTCTACGGTGAAAACTGAGGATTGCACCAGTCATTAGAATCAAAATTCTCCTTTTTCCCCTCCAAAACTGCCTACTGAGAGCGTCGATCAGCCCCGTTCAACAGCAGCAACATGTGCAATTGAGGATGAATCGCCCCTGAGATCCAACTGGTTCTGTTCGCCTCTTTTAGAGACTGGGGGACAGGCAGAGAGAGAGGTCTCTTTTTACAGTCGGCTAAGTCTCCAAATCCTTCCCAAACTGCTACTATTTTGTTTTTCCCTCAATCTGGAAGTCTATCCGCCCGATGTCTTCCTCTCCTCTACCCTTTTCCTCTTTTTTCTTCTTCCTTGTGTGGAGCAGCTGCGCTTTTCAAGTGCCTAGAAGGTGAAAATGATCAATGCAAATATACACACAACACCACACTTGAAATCCTGTGCCAAACCCGGTAGGCAAAGAACGGGGCGAAATATGGGTGCGAGCAGGAAGGACGGCTGGGAATCAGTGTTCTCTCGGGTCCTGGAGATTCAAAGAACAGTCCACGTTTTCCGGGAGACCAGAGAGTCAAAGTAATCGCGCTCCGCGGCAAATCTCTGGCGCGGGACCTTCTGTCCATCAAAATGGCCCAAACCGAGGGCCTTCCCTTGAATTTCCAGGTTTCCTAGTGGTCGGAGGCTTCCATTGAGAATCAAGCCCGTTTTCTCTTGCTTAAACCCATAAGTGTTCCCTTTCACAGCTGCCTGAACCCACCACCGATGATTCAATTAATTTTCGATGGTGACACTTTCACTAATCCAGTTTGAGGGTTCCTCCCTCTCTCCCGGGGGCTGCTGCTACTGAAACTTCACTCCCGGGGCGCCTGACACATTTAAAACGTTTCGCCTTCCATCCCATAGAAATTTCCCTCCTGTAAACCCCATAATTAAATTATAGAATCTGGAAGTAGTCTTCGCCCTCTCTGACGACCCTAACCTTGTCTCAAGAACACTTTATAAAACCTGTTTTTTAGTATGATTTGTTCAGAAAAACAAAACTTGGAAAAGTTGCGCCTGATCTTGCAAGAGTCGATTGAAAAAGGAGGCCACAATTAGACAGCGGACTGCTGAAAGTGGCTGTGAAATTGTGGCGCCCTCGTGTTGTTTATCTCTGCCTCTGACCCGGGAAAAAAAGAGCCGCCGACAGATCTTGACCTCTAAATGTGGCATTCGACGGTGTTTGTTCCAATTGTCTTCCATATCGGGACCCCTGTCTCGCTCCAAACATAAGACAGTCCCACTCCCGAGAGAGGGAGGGGGGAGCTCCCCCCAGGGGGGAGGGAGGCGCCGGACCGGTCCAGCCCTTGACAGCTCAAAGCGAGCTGTTTTCCCCCCAAGGCGACACACACGCCAGGGCCTCCACTGGCCGCTCACAACAGTCAGAGGAGGAGGAGAGAAAAATGTGTGCTGCTTCTCCAATTCCTCCTCTTTGTTCCCTTCTCTTGTCCCCTCCAATTTCATCCATTCCTCCAAGTCACAGTCCTTCTTCTCCCCTCTCTTCTTCCCCGGGGGTCCCTCCCATACCACACAGTTCGGGTTCAACTTTGTTAACCGAAACTTGTCCTCGTCCATTCGCTCGACCTTAAACCTGAAATTTAAGTGGCAGTTGAAACGTTTTTAAGAGAGTGTGACGCCGTTTATGGGATATGGTAATATTCGGCGCGACGGCGACGGCCTTCTTCCTCATTGGCACCGTAACCTTTACTCTTCACACTCCCGCCGACTTTTCTTGTTCCATTTGAATGATTCCTCCTTCCAAAAGCAAGTTGCCGCCTGCTGCCCGGAAAAACCAGCTGGCTTGTCATTTTGACCTTCTTCGCACCACCGCGCACACGATCACCTGCAAATATTAGCTGGAACACTCGTAGAGTGAGCGGGCGCGCGCCGAGGCTGATTGGCATGGCTATTTTTGTGGATCGGGACGATTCTGATGGGGGGATTCCTGCTGTAAGAGAGATCTTTGCTGCCTTGAAGGGCAGGACTATTCCCGGCCTACAGTTTAAAGCAGCTGATACCGCCAACGACAGAAGGACGCGTCCTATGCCGCACATCCTGGACGAAACAGCCGTTTTTACTGATTTTTATAGAAATATGCGTACCTTAATGTACTCTCCACTTATTCCTGCTCGAATTCTAGCTTTTCCTGTTAACAAAATCCACGAAAAAGAATGGCTTTGTTAACAGTCTGCCTGACTCAAGCCGGCGCCTTTCAAGCCAGCTGAAACACGCTTCTAAAGCTATCTTTCTCGTTTTTTGGCACTATAAGGCAGTGTTCCAGCCCCCC
Source organism: Oscheius dolichura (assembly GCA_932521035.1). NCBI lineage: Eukaryota > Metazoa > Nematoda > Chromadorea > Rhabditida > Rhabditidae > Oscheius > Oscheius dolichura. Next base: position 8,110,298 of record OW051493.1, read on the forward strand.
ACTTGTGATTTAGGCCTCCTCTCGACCTTTGCGTCTTTATAACATCTCTACCAAAGTTGTTTTCCAGCAGTTACCCGTCGAATCCCCTGCCCAGCTGTTTGAACTCTTTCTGCCATCCAAAACTAGTTCTATCAAATCACATCCGCGCCAAACTTTTCCCCCCGATTTACCCTTGACCATCGCTGTTTGCATCTCTCTTCAATTCCCTTCAAAAATTCCTGAGAGACGCGTCATCGTCTCCTCTTTCGGTTTCGGGCATTTCTTCACCCCGGCTTACCTGCCGGGGAGGATTACGGATCCGGTGTCTTTCGGACACTTCTCGCTTGGGCAGCCAAGGGTCAACACGGAGGAGGAGAACGTCCTCCCCGCCACCTGTGTTCCCTCTTTTTGTCAACTGCTGGAAGACCGGTCAGCAGGCGCCATTTTCCGGCCATTGAGCCCTGTACCCATGCCTATCGTCGTTTTTTCCTAATCGTAGCCGCCGCTGTGTTGCCGGTTGACGTATTGTATTCCGTGTGACAACCGGGGGATAAAAAACTTTTTAGATAGAGAGAAACGTCCGGAATAATCGGGGCTGAACTCCGCCTGGTTCCTGTTTGGCCTTAACTTGATTCCAGGGGGCTGAGGTTGATTACCAGGCCCGGGATAAAATGACTCAGGCGCCGACCCATCTAGCTGCCGAGGTGGAACGGATATAACCAGTTAAATTTACTGTTTGGATAGTGGGAAAGGGGGCAAAAAAACGTGACACTGGTAGCTATGCGCCTGGCTCAAAAAGAGGGGGAACTGGTGGATCAGAGATCGGACCTATTGGACCCCCTCAGGACCATTTTTCTTGGAGAAAAGAACCTGGAGAGGATTCTCCTTGGCTTATAAACCCCTAGAGAAGAATATACAGCTTCTTAGGGTTACGGTAGGGGGAGCCTTCCTCATAGTCTAGCCGAAAACCTGTATACGGTATTCCAAGGTCCAATTTATCCCAAAAATGGCTCCAAAGTTGTTATTCCGGGATTTTCTATTTACCATCGGTGCCTACCTTGAAATTGTTCATTCCACCCTCAAATTAAGACAAAAGTAGGGCGGATAAGCAGCCCCCGCAATAAATAAGGACCCTGTTTATAGTGCAACACAGCTGTGTGTGCAAACTCGAATAATTCTGGTTCCTACTGCAGAAATATCCAGAAACAGTCCCCCCAACGTTCTTATACTGCAAATTTGCACACACAGCCTCGGCTGGGAAGGTGGAGACTTTGTTCTTTTGTAACTCTTCCTAACTGAATTAACTTCTTATATCTTCGAATGGCTGGTGATGTTCTTTACTCTTACGGTAGTTCCCGTCTTCTTCTTTCCTTTTCCATTAAAATTCCATTCGTTAATAGGTTGTTAATCGTCTCTCGTCGAAAAATCACATGCCAGACGATTAGACAACCCCAAGGAAAGGAAGGGGTACCCCTGTAACCTCTCCCTATAATCGTAATCCGTCGGGTAAACAGTAGTCTTCCCCGTTTTTTTTCCTGGAACAGACGCTCTTCTTTCGATGGGAGGGGATCCTGCCGGATCTAAAGGGTCTCCCCTCCTTGTTGACTGTATCTCATGGCCTTCGACAACTGGCCATTGGTAGCCACCAGCGCCGAGGGCTCACCCCCGAATACTATTTGTTTGCTCTCTCTCTGTCTTTCTCTCTCGCTGACACTCTCCAATCACACAAAACAGCTCCATGAGCCAATGTTTCTAGTCTAGTTTCTGGTTTTCTCGTTTTGTGGCTGTCAACGAACCGACAAACCAAATTTTTCAGGTCCATCAGCCACGGATGAAGGTCTTTACGGTGGGTTTAGACGACAAGGAAAAGTCACAGAAAGCCGAAGAGATGAAAAAAGAAGACATGACGAAGGTATTGCATCTATTTTTTTGGCGAAAATACAAAAAATGGTTGCAGATCCCTATTGATAGCAGCCAATCGACACCGGCTGCCTCTCCGGGACCTATTATTATCCCACGCGGGCCACCAAAACAGATTAAAGGATGCGGAGGTAATTAAACGAGTGGAAAATTAGAAAATATGGCAATTTTAGTCCTAACTTGGATTGTTGCCGCCTTTTTGGTGGTTCTTCTCTGCTTGACAGTCTCTGAAATCGCCTACAACCGTCAGAGGGATCAGGCTTTCCTCCGTCTCAAATGGTTGGTTTCTCACTTCCATAAATAGGTCCTGAAACGAATATAACCGTCCCTCAAAGAAAATACACTTCTTTCGAGGCCAAATTCTGAAGTTTTAATTGATTACCGTACCGCCTAATACATTTGGGTGAAGAACTCAAAATTGACAATTTTCCGTCAGAATGAGCCTCAATTCTTCTGCACAAATGTTCCAGGAGCCCAACAATTCCCTCCAAGACCCATTTATGATACTGATAATCCCGTTTTAGGGCTGAACTCCGTCAGCGTATGCTCGGCTACGAACTTCTCTCCCAGGCTCAGAACAGCCAACAGAACGGCCCTCAGCCGCCTCCAGTAATCGACGAGCGCCTTGCCTTCAGCAACCGCCGCGGAGACGCTCCTGATGTCCTCCCATTGAAGGAGACGCCGACCGTTCCTCCTCCCGTGGTAGAGATCGATAAGAATGAAGACAGCCACGAGAATATGGAGACCGACATTCGATTTGGATTCCTCCGTCAACTTTTGGAGGGAATGAGGAAGAAGGCCGAAGAGATGGGACTGACAGGAGACATGCAGGTCCATGTGATTGAAGTCAAACCAATGGGAATGGGAATGGATGAGGTAGTCTCGAGACGATTGACGGTTACTGTAATGTCTGTTTAGAACAGCCGCGCATTCCAAGATGGCTTTGGAGAGGTGGCCGTTCCTAAACAAGCTTTCGGTCCTCACCCGAATGAGGAGGACTACGACAACTGGGAGACGTGAGTTTTAACTTCTACAGTACTCCAGTCCTTTAATTATTTGCTATCTAACATGTTTCATCCTCCTAATTCAGCATGAGGCAACAGATGCCACCTCCTCCTCCCCCTCCTCCTATGCTTGCCTGGGAATTGGAAAGACCTTTCCCTTTCCATAGAAATAGGTTTCTCCTCTTCTTTCTGTAATTTCCACATTAAACTGTTTAGATTCCCCGAATTTGAAAACCGAGGCCCCTTCCCCATGGGACCTTTTGATAATTTCCCCCGTCAGCAGCCCATGCAACCACAGGGTCCGTTCTTCTTTGCCGATGCTCCTCAAGAAAGAAGAGACTTCTTCGCTCCCCCTCCCCAGAGAATGGTCCGTTTTTTTAGCCCAAAAGTCCCGAACGGAAAGATGTTTAGCCCTGGCCACAGCAGCAGCCCCAATGGGTCCAGCCATGGAACCAGCCACAGCAGCAGATGCAGAACAACTGGCAACCCCAACAGCAGCAGCAGAATATCCCTCAGTGGAATAACCAATGGAACCAGGAGGGATCCCTCGGCCAGCAGAACCAGTTCCCCTTCCCGCCTGTGCAGAACCAGGCTCCGATTGTCTTCCCCCAGCCGCAGCAACAACAGCCACAGCCGTGGTACATGCCGGAGGAGCCGAAGTGGAACAACGACTGGGCCAAGCAGGACAACCTCCCGATGCAGCCTCATCCAACCGCTAGCCAGATCCAATGGGTCGATAGAACTGCCGGAGAAGAGAACCAGGGTATTGACAACTTCGAGAAACAGGTAGAGCCACAGTTAGACAGCTGGAAAACTGGTGATATTGTAGGAACGTTTCAATGGACCCGCTATCGATGTAGCGATGGATGAGGAGCCAAGCGAGGTGGTGAAGCCCGATTTCAAGGTGAATTCATGGCAGCACACTCAGCCAAAGTCGGCCGAAGACATTCCAGCTGTTAGTTTTGTAACTTTTAAAAAGAACAGAGAGCAAATTTTGAGAATTACTGTAAATCTCCATTTTCCCCGCCAATTAGCTAAATTTGAACGAAATCCTGCCGGAAAGGGCGCGGATCTGGTTAATCAATTTATGTTGAGCTGTATTTTTACTTTCGAACCACAAAAGAAGCATTAAAATGCTACAGTAACCCAAGGCAGCCTGGAAGCCGCGCACAGGTCCTATTCTTGGTGAAAAAGCGTTGAAATGACTGTAAATGGCGTTTCGGAAGGCGTAGAAGGGGCTTTCCTCGAGTTTTTAGGATAAACGGGATTCTACCGTAATCCATGCGCCCTTGAGAAACTTAATCACAAAATAGGAGTGTTTACGCGGTCTTAATCTGTTATGTTCAGAGCGCCCCAGTAGTTTCATCGGATGCCATCGTCAACAACAAGGACTTCCTCCCGATCCGTGAAGATCCCCTCCGAAATGTCCAATCCGATGCTCACAGTGGAGAGAACCTCAACAACCAGCCAATTGTCGCGTCTCATGACGATGCCGTCGAACTGGCGAAGAAGTTCAACTCTCCCTTCTTCCAAATTGACGATCCCAACAGTTTCCGTCATTAATTTATTCTCTCTCTTGTCCACATTCATCAAGTGTCCTTAGGGATCTCCCACCATTCTCTTCCTCTCTCTCTCTGTCTCCACTTATTTTACTGGTTCTGTCCGAGTGTGTGTTGTGTGTGATACTGTAGTCATCTGGTCCCCTCTCCTCTTCCCCCACTTCCCAATTGTTAAAAACACAAAATTGAAACAACACTTGTAGAGAAACACAAAAAATTGTAAATATATTTAGAATACAACGAATGTTGTCTTCAAAAAATAAAGAAATTCTGATCTATTCGCAGATTTTTATGTTGTACGCCAAGGGAATAAGAATTGGAAGACAAGGCTAGCTTTTCTCTTCCGAATAGAGATTCAACCCAATTTGGTTCCCCTTTCATTCCTTTCAGAACAACCGAAATTTTCAAAAAGAAAGCGAAAATAGAATGGTCAAAAGCGCGAATTTTTCGTGTTAACTGATCTCAAACGGTCCAAAAACGGATTATCTGGAAAATTGAATTTCCCATGGGAAACGAGAAGGCAACGGTTGAAAGTTGAACCATACCAAAATGGGCAAAAAAAAGGTCTTCCATCTCTGACCTGTGTGAGCTGATTTAGGACGGCGCTCAATTGGGAAGATAAGGGTTTTCAAAGCGCCAACGGATAATGGAAAATAGGCTTGGCGCATTACGGAAAAGCGGTGAAAATGAAGAATTGAATTTTAACGTTAATGAGAATTCAAATTTAAATTAGAAACGACTGCCAAAAGGTAAAAAGGCATTGGTACTGAGGCCAGAAATGTTGCTTGGAAGCATTTTCGCAGAATATTTCAACTATGGACTCATTCTTACCCTCAAACTTGGCGGTTTCGTGGATTGTCTTGTAGAGTTCCGGACGCAGCGCCATAATGGAGTAAACCTAGTTATTTGAAAGCGCCAGGCGGTTCTTGTACAGTCGAACGCTAGTTTTCTTGCTCTCAAGGCTCTCGTGTTCTTTGCTGCAGTCTTGTCTTTTTTGCGCTCATTTTTGTGAGCAGAGCGCACAGGCAGGAACGTCGTTACAAGGAGAACAAGCCGGGTTACACTAGAAACGGCCACAAAAACAATGCGCTCATTCCTTTTTGTGACTTAAAAGGCCCCTCGCTCCTCCCTCTCCCTATCCACATCTTTAGCAGTCCCGAACGCTGTCGTAGGCACCTTGAAATAAGTAAATTCTACCCAATTTCGCTTCCTTGTCTTTCTTTTTTGAACGGCCGAAATTTCAAAAAAGAAAGCGAAAATGGCTATTTTTCGGTAATTTTCAAAAATGGACCCGTCACAAGCGAGACTACCACCGGTCAAAGGCTCTAAAACAAGACGAGAAAGGGGTTTTCCGTGTTTTTACCGGATTCTACCGGATCCCCCTATAAAAGGACGCGGTCAGCCAGTCGGTCTTCAGTTCTGTCTTCCCTTCTCCTGAGAGAAGGTCGTCTCCACCAAAAGTAGCCGACTTTCAAGATGAAGTGCTGGTGGCTGCGCGTCTTCTGGAGCGCCGTCGCGTTTTCCGTCTTCTTGGCTGGAGGAGCGGCAGCAGCACCCGTACCACCAGCATGTATGGAACTTCAAGATTTGGAATAATTCTGGCGTTTATAGGCAATCGAATTCTAGACAACACACCCTTTGTCGATTGGAAAGATTGTACTCCTCAGTCTGATTTGGGTAACACGGCAACATTTATCCGGCTGGACTTCTCTAAAGTGGATGAAAATGATATTAATATTTTTTTCGGTAAGGCCCCGGTATGTTTATACATGAAAACTTTTAATCTGATTTGTAGAGTCAACTTGTTGCTGGAATAAAAATTGTTGGGAATGAAAAGCTGCAGACTCTAAACTTCGGGAATATAGAACAATGGGGGGCTAGATCCATGAACATAGGTATCATCTCGTTCATTTCCACATCTCAGCCCGTTTCAGATGCTCTTTTCATTGAAATTGTCAACAATCCCTATCTGGAAAAAATTGTATGGAAAATGACAAATATAGATCCAGAGAAGTCTTTCCAAGTACTCGTCTACAACAATCCGAAGCTTAATTTGACCGACGCAACAGTTGATTTGATGATGAACAAAGCTAACCCTGCCATCTCCTATATTGAACGGGAGCTTGGAGGTATCGTTTCATCTAATTCTAACTAACACCAGTTACAGTATGCTCATTCGAGAATCCAAAAGATCGGACCAAATATGAGCAGCCCACCAAAGAATTTTTGAGCTCGTGTGAAGTCGTCAAGGGAGATTTGGATTTGGAGAAGATGACACTGCCGAAGATACCAGTCAAATTATACCCGAATAAAGGCGGCTGTCTTCGTCTGGTCGAAGTGGACACGAGCCAGGGTCAGATAATCTACAGCCCCAAAAATGGAAGTATGACGTGTGGACACGGCAGTCTCTCTTCCGAGTTCAAGAACAATCTCAATTTGTGTGGACAGAAGGTGGTCGACTTGGAGGGATACTTCCCCAAGGATATCTCTGGAGCTGTTCAACTCCACAGCAGCTGTAGTGAGTTCGACATTCTTGTTTATCTCACTCGGTAGCTACAGTAATCCCATTAATCTCAATATTTCAGCCATTTCTTGTGATCAGACCAAAGCCAACGACAAATACTACCGATGCAATAAGATCAACGCTGCCGCTGACATTTCCCGCTGGTTCACGGATTCTAATTTGAAGGAGAACCAAGAGTGTCTGACGTCGGCCGATGACACCGTTACCGTCCAAGCCATTACCCTTGACCAACTCACCCTGCCAAACCTGGAAACTGCCTCTCGTAAGTTGTAATAAGCAGAAGTATGCTAAACTTTCATTACAGATCTCAAATTTGTCAACAATTCAAACCTAAAGGAAATTCTTTTGCCCAAGTTAAACTCCCTGACAAAGATCACCGTGCTCAATAACCCCCAGTTGTCGAAAATTATTATCTTAGTAACTCCAAGCGATATGGCCGCCTCTACGGTCGAGTGTTACCAGCGCTCTGTCGTCACGGATGCCGACCAATTTGGCCTGTGTACAGTCATTAAAGGACCGCTGGAATTGAATGGATTGGCGTATAATATCGACCCGAAAGATGTACACGTGAGGGAAATTGAAGGCTGCGTCACAGTGAAGAACACCCAGCTGACGAATTTGGACTTTCTGGCAAAAGTCAAATTTACCAAGTGCCCCCCAGGAAAACAGCATATCCTGGAGGATAACCCGGAGCTGTGTCTTCCGAGTTTTCTGACAAATGTTCTCACGAAGGGAAAGTGGAAAACGAGCGGCTGTGGTTAGTTTCTTGTTCATTTTGGGTACCAAACATTTCGGTCTTCAGGTGCTCCCTGTAAGGATTTGACAAAGGCCGGCTGCACAGTATTTGATGGAAATCTGGTCCTCACCAGCAGCACGGCTGCCAATCTGCTCACGAACCTGGAAATTGTCAGAGGAAGCCTCATGATCGACGGCACGAACCACATTAGTCTGGACTTTCCGAAGTTGCTGGAGATTACCGCCACCAAAGGTTCGAATTCACCCAATTAGCGGGAAATAGTCCGTTTCAGCTCCCGGCCTCCGAGTCACCAACAACGCCCAGCTGAAATCGCTGAAGATGCCCAAGTTGGCCACGATTACCGTACCCGGTGGTGGAATGCAGATTGAAATCTCGGGCAATCCCCTCCTGACCAATTTGAATGAATTTGTTCCCGCCGGTCTCCAGGACCAGTGCACCAACAAGAAGCCCACCAAATGTTTCTATCAGCCTGTTGGAAGTGCAAAGCCGACACCAGGCAAGGGCTCTTCTTTTTCTCGGCTAATTTTCTTCTTTTAGGTTTCTACGAACAGTACGAAATGTGGATTTGGATAGGCAGCGGTGTAGTGCTTGGTATCCCTGCCGTGGTTACTTTCATCTGGTGCTACTGCTACAGAGAAAAGTGCTGTTTCTGTTGCAAGAAGAAGAAGAAGATAGCTGAAAAGGAAGAGGAACTCAGCGGGGAGATATTTGAGAAAAATGAGACCACTGTGGAGATGAAGACAGCAATTGAAGGAACGACGCCGGATAAAAAAAAGCAGGAATCAGATGAGAGAGTGGTGCCCTCGAGAGCAAATCAAGAAAAGTGTCTATCTTTGGCTCGCACTCAAGTCGATGGGATGTATGATTCGAAATTCCTGAAGTGGTTTGAAAAAGAGAAAGTTTTCATACCGGCAACTGGCTTTATATTTCTTCTTCACGCTATAGAAGGCTTTGACCGCTGTTATTATGAATTACGTAGCCATTCGATTTTCCAGGAGACAAAAGTCGAAGAACCAGAAAATAGTAAGGTTTTTTGTATTTACCCGTTGTGTATAAAACCCAATTCGAAATTGGCTTCTATGGGGCGAATTCGTTTATAAACGAGGTGGAATCGGAGCCGTGGCCCCCCTGTATGAAAAGCCTGGACCCCCCGGGCCAGGGAACCGTCTTTGTTTGTTGCGTTTCGTTGCGGCCAACAAAACCCCACGAGATTTTACGAATTCGATCGATTTCCTTGCTGCTTCTACATTGTTCTGGCTACAATTAATTATGACTTATTTAGATCTTTCTGCTTTCCACGGTAATATCTTCTTCATCTCAAGCACGTATCCCGAATATGGCAAAAAATTTCCTGAATTGATAACGAGTAGCTTACTACCTACATCCCATCCCAAGCATTGTAATTTCTTACATATTGGAGGGGAAGGCTTTTTAAATAACAGTGACCCAAATAAGGTAAGCAATTTACCATATAATTAATATAGAGACAATTCAGGCGCATATAAAAGCAGCACCTGATGCTGGTGACGCTGTCACAAATGAATTTGGAATAAAAAGCCAGCAAATTATCACTAGCTTTTTTTTAAAGGACTATAATGGCTTCATCGAGATGAATGAGATCAAGCTACCGGAATACCTTCCCGGCAATCTTAAAGAAATTTCACAATATCCCTGGTATGAGATGATCTTTGTTGCTTGGAAAAACAACATGCCAATCCATACGAACGTGGTGGAATATTTATACCTGATCCATATGTTCTTATTTACACTGGAAATGTTATATCGGCCTGCTCTTCCTGCCTCCATGGCCGCCGCCGCCTTCTCTAATTGTACTTTATGGGAGAAGATCTACAAGAAATGTAAAAGTCTCTTCAATCTCAAGGCCAATTCAACTGACATCGGAATTGTCTACATCGATGTGACGCTGCGGTTCTTTTACAAGAAGATGGAAAACCCCGAATGGTTCAAAGATATGCGCGAGATGATGGGTCCCGAAAATCAGCAGCTAATGGATAAGAGGAAGGATACGGCAGCTGCCATGAGAGCCAAGATTGAGTGGATGGAACAGGCGGATAAAGAATATGGTACAATAAGGGATGGACTAAAGTATACATGGAAGAAGAAGTGCCAACAATGTGGAAAAGAGCATAATTTTACGGAGAAGATTCAAAAAACTGTGACAGAACCAGAAGCGCACTACATGGCCCGTTTTAAGAAATACTGTATACCTGATGATAAGAAGGATTCATACAATTCGATCTTCCTCTCTTCGTATAAGGCAGAGTTGATAAGGTTCCGAGATGGCGTCATGACTACCAAGGGCTGTTTTGTGGCATTGATAGAAATCTCAAAATGCTTTCTTCGGCCAATGTTTGAGCTTCGACGACTATTTGTAGAGGGCCGGGAGAAAGGCAGGCCACTTGTTTTTGTTTCTTTTAACAGCTGCCTCCTTTTTAGCATTTGATCCGACTCCCATCGACTTTGATCTGTACCTTACTCTGCCCGAGTACCCAATGCTTGCGGATCGATTGGTCAGAGCTTTGCACAGGAAGAAGCTGGAAATTTCGAAAGAATTGGAGTCACTCGAAGCAGAAGAAAAGGAACAATTGGCTAATGCTGAAAACTGTATTGATGCGGAAAAGAAAACCCAGTTGAAAAGGGCTGCTCAAAAAGTTAGAGTAGACATTAACCGACGGAGATTTGTCTGCCTTCTGCACATTGGAACGCCATTTTTAAAATTGGAATACTTACAGCAAGCTTTTGATGAGGTAGGCGGATACTACCGGAAATTTACTTGCTTTTTTAGATTTCATCGATGGAGTTTTGTATGGGAACAAGCCAGAAGGCGGCCAAGTGTGGTGACGAAGTGTATAAAGTGGATGAAGTCTCGCAACAATTGAAACTTCGCTATGTTATCGAGAAAACGAAATATGGAGCTGATAGTGAGCTGACGGAAATTGAACTGGCCTCCTGTGTTCGAAACGGCATCAAGAAAGCTTCAGAGATCAACTGGTATGCGCTGGTCTTTTTCGCTCTAGGACACGGCGTCATCATTCATACGGACGTCCCCGAATACTATCAAATGATCCGGATGGTGAAATTTGCCTTGGAAGTGATGCTTCGACATACGGGAAAGAAGTACAATAAGTCGAATGAAGATCTCTGGGAAGAGGTCTACTCCAAGTGTAAGGCTGAATACAATCCGGATGATAAGCCCATCGATGCCTGGTTCCTGTGGCTATCTGTGACGATGGATTTGTTCATGGTGAAAGTGGGCAGGATCGGCTGTGATGGGGATTTGGATGCGATGGTGAAGAAGTTGGATACCGTAACCTTGAAAGAACTTAAAGATCGGAGGGACAATTTGGACAAGATAAGGGAGAGTATGGTAACTGCTTTGAGCATGAACGGGCCGGGTGAAGTCGATCCGAAGACGAAGAAGACAACATGGACTGATGAGAAGGGCAACAAATTTGAAGAAGTCATGAAGGATAATATTGGCAAGCCCGGCGGTCCCAACTTTGAGCGATGTATGAATGTGGATCCAAAGGTGTCTATGGAACTGGTTAAAACAGTAAAGCAGAAGCTAAATCCGAAAATGAACGACACTGCAGATGAGGGAGGATCAACAATGACGGCTGCTTCAACTGCTGACAAGAAGAAGGGAGGAGACACGCCGGTTGCAAAGACGGCTATATCCAAGCAGAAGTCAGTTATGAAGACGCAGGAAACGGAAAAGTAGCAACCTATCTGCATACGATAAACATTTCTAAAAATCTTTCGTAATACAGGATCAGAGAATAAAGTTATACAAGCCGCAAACTGTCTATGTTTTCTGTTGATTTCGTGACTATTATGTTCAGGACCGTTATCATTCTTTTTAATTCAACATGACACTGACCTCATCCACCATCGGACAGTCTCCTTCCACTGTCAGACCGTTTTTTAGTACCATGAGAAAACCCTCCCCAAAGTAGTACCAGGCTAAAACCCTCTCCAAAGTATTTTTTTTGTTCAGCGTGGCGGGCTGTGTCTTTTGTCACAAAAGAATATCGTCGATTGAATGCAGCTGCAGCAGTTCAAAATGAAAAATTCAGTCTGTGGTGGATATGATTTCAAAGGTTTTGTGGTTGAGGGAGGCGGCTGAAACTAAATAAGCTTTTGTGATATGCGAGTAGCTGGCTTTGTATAAACCTGTAACATATTGTTCACCATAATTTTCTGATGTGGATATCAGTGCAAAAAGGTTGACGAGTTAGTGAGCCAACAAATTGGCCCCAACGAGATATTCTCCAGTTATTAGCTTTGACAAGTTTTCACAATGGTAAGTTTTTACTTCTAGGAGGGTTGGTAAACGATCAGAGGAAGATTTCGAGCAGCCAGTAGGGCCCTGAAAACTTCCGGGTATCTCCCTTTGTTAAAACATTTACTCAGCGACTTCTTCCATTCAAATTACACACAGATCCTTTTTATTCATTGTTAGGGCACAGATGACATACAGTAGGACAAGAAGAATACAATTACAATGGCATTGGTAGAGAGAAATGATTAGTCCCCGTTGTTTCTTCTAGATTTCATCGTGGTCTATTATATGGCGAATGTGACCACACCTTGAAAAGGATTATTTCTTCAAAAAAGGATATCAATAAAAGTGATGCATTTGCTTTATGCAACTGCTGGAGGTAATCTATCCAAAATTTTCTTCGTTCGCTGGTCTATTTCTTCTCCAATTCTCGTTTTGAATTCCCTGTTACTGATGTCCATTTCTTTCATGACGTCCATCAAGTCTCTGTTCCGTTTATCCAATTGAAAGATGATTTCCTTCATAAGATCCACGGTTTTTGTCATTTCTTCCCGTTCTTCTTGTCTCTTCTTCTCGAATTCCTCCCGCATTCGAATAATATTATCGTTCATTTCCTAGAGGCAATTACAGGAACCTTCCGACTCCCACCTTTATTTCAGAGACAGTTTCCTCCGTTTCGTCCTTTGCTGCTCGCAATTTTAGACGAGTAAACAACCAGTTGACACAGCAGTTTTGTGATAATTGACGAAGTTTATTCAACAAAGTGTCGCTTTCCCTTCTCGATTCTTGTGGAGCTCGCTCCACTCCTCTTATAAGCAATTCACCTTCCTAAAGCAGTGATTTATCTCAATTTTTCTGTGATTATGCCTTTCTAATTGAATCTTTTTTCCCACTTTCTATGTCATTTCCTGGTTTTTGGTCTCGGCTACACCTGAAATCTGAGTGTTATCAGCTCCTCCCAATATACCAACCGTATCCAACCATAAACATTTTCCGCTATCCTCCAAAATATTTCCAAATCGGCTATCAATTCTGCCTAAACTTGACGCTTTTCCGTTTTTCTTGTCTGATTCACCTGTTTGCTAAGACGTCGCCCCTTTGAAGCGTCCATTATTTTACCGATATCGTCGACAGCCAAACCAACCAGAAGGTTCAGTAGAAGAATATGCAGACAGATACAGAAGACAAAAAAGACGTAATAAGCCACGATACTGGGATATTTGACTGCATCAAGAAGCGCCATATTTTGATGGCTCATTCCAATAAGAGGAGCAGCCGTCGACGCGTAAGAGGTCGCAGCAGGGCTCCTAGAACTCGGCTCTTCCGTAAAATTGAAGGAGGTCGCCTGAAAGGCTAGAGGACTGGTAGCCATACCATCCGATTTAAGAGCATCTGAACTTGAAGACTGAACTTGAGAACTGAAATAAGTTGAGTTCGTTCTCCCAGTTGGCCTACGGTAATGATGGACATTCTTCGCGGGAAGGAAAGAATAATCCGTCGAAATCAAATTCGCCAGTCATCATTGCCAACGTTTTGCCAGCAACTGAATGGAAGCTTTGGAATGGCTCCTGAAAAGAAAACGAATCTCGCCGTCTCATTTCTCTTACCGCTTTATGGAACAAAGTATAAAAGGCCGTACTGAAGCAGAGAAGAAACATCGAAAACATCAGCAGAACGCCAAGAAATGTCTTCAAAATTGAAAAAAACATCTCCATATACAGGCCTATTTTACTGAAAATGAAGAGAGAGATTACGGGAGGAGAATTATTTACGGTGGAATGATCTTCAATTTCATGAACAGATCACTCCATGAAATAAAAAGACACAGAATAATGGCAACCAGTCTCCATTGTGCCAAAAACTGCGGCTAAAAGCAATGTTCACAGTTTTAACTGTCTACACCGCTACCTGGATGAGTATGACAATTGATAACACGTAGGAAATGGTCTCTACGATATCTTGTGAATTGAAAAATCTGACTCTTTCAATACAAAATTCGATGATTTGTTTAGCCAATAAGAGAAGGGTCACGACCCCAAAACAGAACCACATACCTTAAAAGACAGAATTTAAACGTCGGAGTCCTCATATATTTTCATATATATTTTTTAAATATTTCTACTAACAATTTGCAGATTGCTGTTCCTTATTCTCTCCGACGGAAGCGGTTCCATATGTCACACAATACCAGGAAACACAGAATAAATGAAAAGCAATAAGAAGGACATCTGTAAGGAGAATTTATTGAAGGTAAGGGATATTCTCACCGATGTAGTACGGTAAAATATAAATCAAATGGTCCTCGATATACGCAGATACTGCTGACTCTTTCAAGAGGTTCACGTCTTTCAATTTGGACTAAAAGTTAGTTTCTTAAATTTTCCACTACGCCCTACTATTTCTCTGAAGATCATCTTTCCATTATTATTGACTATAAAAAAAATAGGTAAAATAGGTTATTGAATTGAAATCTTACCGTCAGTTATTTCGCTGTTTTTTTCATCGCTGCCTGATTCTTTTCTAAATTTGGAAAAGATTTTGGGAAGTGCCTCTGGGCATTTTCGTTTCCAGTCTTTGAAGAATTTCTTATCGGTGTCGATAATTCCCTCGATACATTCTTTAGAAGCTGCCACCAGTAATTTCGAAAGCAACTGGCCGTCCTTTTCAGCAGCATCCTAAAATGTGAGGAATATCAAAGGCTACAGGGGCTACAGTAACCTTCAACCTTTTTTTTGTTATTCTATTACAAACTTCTGTTCCCTTTAAAAGAGTATCTATACAGCTATAATCTCCGTTACAGTCTTCAACGGCTTGATTCAAAACACGATCTATATTATCCTCATTCAGAAGTTTGTCACAACCCAAAGAAAGAAGATATCCAAGGATGGGCAGGTTAACTGAAGAGAAGTGTAGAATATTCGAAGAAATTATCGATCCTACCATTGCCTTCTTTCAATTTGAATAAATAACGATCTTTCAGAAGTGGATTATTCCATCCATAGTCGAAAAAATTGAGAATCAATTTGTCATCACACTCGTTTAGCCATTGTAACACATTCAGCCGGTCCTCTTCGATGGCTACGTGAGCAGGAGAATGGAAATTGACATCCAAGACTCGTAAAGATGCTCCCTTCCTGTGCAAAGCCTAAACATTGACTGAAAACAAGCAGTTTATAGCCGATTTACCTTACAAATGGGCAGATCTCCTCGTCTGCATGCCCAATGCATTAATCTTTCTCCTTTCCATGTTCCCTTTTCACTTGACACCGTTTCATTTATAAGATTATCCACATTATTGTATTTTTCTTTGTACGCCTCCAAATCTTGTAAATAACGCTGCAAATATCGAGCAATTTTATCGTTTCCTTACCTCCAATCTCAGTATATCGCCGCCTTTCACAGCTGCCTGAAGATTTTCTGCCAGCTCCGCTCTTATTTTATAATCTAGTTTTTTTCTTGAGTCAGAAACCTATAAAACAACCTCTTTTCTATAACAAAAAACCATCAAACTGTCTCATTACTGCGAGGCTCGTTAAAATAAGCCTCAACTTTCGTATATCTTCCCTTCTCTGCCAACTCCTTCATCATCTCATTGTTCCAATTTACGTCTTTGTAAAGGAACAACGTTTTAATTAAAGGAACTCTGTCATGTTCGACAATTCTCCGATAAAAATTAGCGTCGAACAATGTCGCCGCGGGATTTCTTGTCATAAAATCTTCAGGGGACTCGTTTTGTTGCTTCTCTCGGAAAACTGTAATTTTACGGTCAATTTCTAAAATATTTAGTTGTTTACTTCTTTTAATGGCCACATTTAAACAGTCGCTGTGTCCAATACAACAAACCATTGCAAATGTACTAGCAAAAAAGGAGCTGGATGGATTACAGTAATATAAAAGGGTTGAAAGTTGATGGGAATCACTGGAAAGGAATTTGAAGAGGCGGATGATAAATGATAAAAATGACTCACTTCTTTGTTATGCAGGAAAAAACAAATTTCTCATAGAATTTAATGATCTCCTCGACGATGTCTTTTTCAACTGGTTCGAGATTTTCTGAATATGCGATTTGGTTCTGTTAGTATAATAATATCCATGATGACCTCACACAAAAAACAGGAAAACGAACCATTTCCAAGGTCTTCTAGGTAATTCATAAATGTGTTCTCTTGATCCTCCAAAACGACCAATAACATCTTCTTCAGTTGTAAACAGAGCCGACCATTGGAACCATTAATGGAACTGTTCAAGCGCTCGATTTCAGCCTTCTTCTCTAGTGGCAAATTGACATCTTGAAGTTTTTTCTTAACTGATTCCTCCAATTCATTAGCGTTGGTTACCATTTTTCCCAATGAAAATGAGAAAACCACAAGATTTATCTGAAAAGGACGATTTTGGAATCAGAATAAAATGTTTTGGCTTTGGCGGCGTTTTGGAAAAGAAAGAGAATTGGCTAGCTTTAGGCTGTTATGGGTGCCAAAGAGAACTGGGAAAAAATATTAACAGAGGAATTGTGAAAACAGGTAAAAATCGTTGATTAAAAGGTAAATGATGATAAGCAAAAGAATGTGAAATGAGAAATTGAATGTATTGAATTTCTTCGATTGCTGTACGAGATAACATTTCCTGGCGTGGGAGGCGAAGAGATGGGCGTCTCCCTTTCCTAATTTCTCACCAGGGAAATTTGTCACTAGTTTCCTTTTTACAAAACGGAAGCGGAACATTCTTTGTTCTAAATGGAATCCAACGAAGTGGGAAAAGGGAAAAGGCGAAAAGACACGGAATCGATGTTATCAGTCCCCCGAGGCTTTTGTTTGCTCAGTATCACGCCTTTTTCTTTCAAAATATTGATGGAAAAGGATTAAAAAAGGTGAAGGTCTGCTAGTTTTAAATTTGTTGGAGACACAAGGGGTCCTCCATTATTTTATTTGTTACACTTGCTGTCGAGTGTTGGCGCCCTGACTCACCTGTGGTGGAGCTTTTGTTTTTGGCTTAGAGCTCTTATCTGTCTATTTCATCACTTTTTTCCACGTTGTCGTTCTTTTCAGTCTTTAATCGCACCATTTCCCTCCCGACACAATTCTCTTCTCACTGCGATGGCCGCTAAAGGTATCATTTTTTCTTGTTTTAAAACAAAGTCGATTTCTTTTAGATTGTCCAATTTACTCGAGAGACCACATAGAAAATGTTAACGGCTCCGGTCGTTTTCAAATCACCACAAAGGATCGAATTTCTCCGCCATTGAATGGGTTTGTTACTTTCTTCATTTTTTGAAGGATTCTTTTTTAGAGAATTCCGTGTTCTTCACTTGAATCGGTTGACCAGAGCCCAAATGGGAGAGGAGGACCAGGGAAAAGATGCAGCTAAAAACCAGCAGCAACTTGACGACGGACGGATTGCTCGGAGGATACCCTCCCTTATGAAATCTGTATGGAAGGTACTGTATTTTTTCTATTCTAAATTATGAACACAAAAGCAAAACTTTTAGAACCCGCATTCAAATGTTATGGAAATACACGGCTTCCTTCGTGCCAATACCCCGGACAAGTGAGTCGTTTATTCCGAAATCGTTTTATTTATTTTTTTCGTAAATGATTCCTTATCAATTTCAAAGATATCTCTGTTTTTAGCCAGTTTATTAAAGTTCTGCTCGGTGTGATTTATACCAATTTATTTCAGTGAAGTTCGGTTCCTCGATGAATATAAAACGAAGCCTATGCAAGATGTCACCCATGCCATTTATGAGGACTGCCCGCATGATCTAAAAGAGTGTAAGATTTCAAAATTGGAGCCCATTTTAAATTTATTTAGATATAGAAAAAAAACTTAGAACTGATGTAAATCAGCAAACAATGCTTCAGTGGGCCTTCGAACTGATCTCGGCTATTGATCACCTCCATACGAAGATCGAAGTAATGCACCGGCGAATTAACCCCGAGACGTAGGACACTTTCCATGGGTCTCGTCAAGAAGAATGTTTAGAGTCTATATTTTTGAAGAGGACGATGGGAAGGGGAAGACGACTCTTAAATTAGGAGATATACTTTTCGCAAGGAAACCCTCTTCCTTGGACATGACGGCAGAGTAAAAATTGAATCTTTCTTCCTTTTTAAATGTCGTTTATAGAAAGAATGTCCCGATAGCCTACGCTGCACCGGAAACTTTCAGCGGCCCATCCAGCCGATCAGCCAATTACGGCCTCCCTGCCGATATCTGGAGCTATGGAATGGTTCTTTATTTCATCACCCATCGAAAGTTGTTCCTATTCTTTTCTCATTTATTCAAACTTATTTAGAGACCCGTATCCCAAAGATGTTACAAAATATGGAGGGATATCTCTACGGAATCACATATTGACCGGGGCGAGGTGAGTATTATGACAAATGAAAAACAAAAATCAGGCCGACATTGAAGGACGATCTCGACGAGACGCTGAAGGAAATTATCAGAAACTGCTGGATAGCTGACAGTACGAAGCGACTCACAGCGGCTGAAATCAAGGAGAAATTTGGTCAAAATTAATCAAAATAATTATAGTCCATTTCCAACGGATATTCCGCGGATTCAAATTTGGCGGCGCGTCTCCGCTATGAGACCATGTTCGAAAGCTTCCTGGTCCCGTAGCGGAGAGGTTTTTCCGAGGAATATCCGTTGGAAATGGACTATATACGACAAATTCATAAAAGTTTGGGGGGCTTTCCGCCTGCCAGCGAGAGAGATCCAAGTTCTTCTCTTTCGTAGAAATACTCCTATCTTGTGTGTCCTCATTGTAACAGTACAAATCTGTCTCTCTCTGTAAATTTAAAGCATCACGGTCATGAATCACAGGCGGGGAGAGAGCTTTCCCAAGCTGACGAGGTTGTTTACGAGCTGCTGACCCATTCCTGTCATCGTTCCGCGTCCACCCAATGCTTTGCTTCCAAAATAGAGCCATCAATAAATCAAATAACAGCATCCTTACCGAGTAGATCGTCTACAAATAAATGACTCTCTTTCAAGCCTTTCCCTTATTTCCAGTGAGCAAGAAGAGTCACAACCCCCCGAAAAGTTGTCCCTCACAGATCAGCGGAAATCTCCCTCGGCCCAGGGTGAATTCTCGTGTATTTTTCTTGTCCAGCTTCTTTCGTGATTATCTCTGAACAAGCAAGACAGACACGCCATATGGCACAGCTGCATTGGGAAAAGTTCAAAAGGTTTCGGGGTCAGACATTGTCAACACCCGTTTCGAAATTGGGCGCGTACTCTTGGTCCACCGTTTTTCTTTCTGCTTTTTGTTAAATATATCCTAGCCTAATAATCCTACCCTAATAATAGGCAGATCTCTGTCTGTCTGCAAGACCTGTCGTCTGTACGGATTGACAGGTCAAATGAGAGAGAAGCAGAAAGTTTCGACCGTTTGACCTTATCCGACGGTCAAATCTTTTTCGACTGTCAAATTTGTAATCCAAACGCGGCCAAAGGCCGCCGGAGGCATCTAACTAAGAAAATGACGAAAAACCACTTTTATAGCCGATTTTGTCCTCTTGGAACTTTTTGGTCTTTATGTCAAAATTTTTCCGGAATGGGTCGTTTCCGCTTTCGACATTTCCGGATTAGAGTTTGTCGAAATTGTCTTGTTCTGTGTTACTTCTATTCCGTTTTTGACCGTTTCCATTTTTTATTTTTCCGAAAAGTGGCCGCCCCGAATTTACTAGCAAACAAAACGTATTTTGAGCTCTCAATTTTAAAGGAACAGTCAGGGAGTTTTTCGACCAGGTCTCAAAAAATAGAGATTTTTTCGCTGATCACGATGCCCTATTTTATAAATCATAAAAATGTCAAAATACGGAGAAAAATGCGTTCAAAGTGCTCGTATATCGACCAACGTCAGCATCCCAAGTTACGGACGTCAGCACGCCAGTGCCCGGGAAGAGCGTTTTTTTCAAAATTAGGTCAGCATTCGTCAGCATTTTGATGATTTATCGCTATTTTTGTCGTTTCTTTTCATTTTTTTCCACATTTGAAACGATCCCTATATGTACACCAAAGGTAAATATAATGAAAACAGTGAAATATGAAAAAATCGTTTTTTCTGTATACGGTAGCTGGAAAACTCCCTGACTGTTCCTTTAAGGAAATAGTCAAAATCATTTTGTGTTAGTTGCGTAAGTGCGCATCAATGCTAATTTCTGTCAGAAATAAGACTTTGAAACTGGGTGTGACTACGCTGAACGACCCAGACATTTTCATGAGCAGTTCTTATGCTTAAAAAAATCAGCACAAAATTTAGAAACTTTCACAGGAAGCAGATTTTGAAAAGCTTACTTAATTATTTTTAAAAAGTGGAATACGAAAAAGCGACGTTGGTTAGGTTCCCCCGGCATACAAAAAGCGGAATGAGTTGATCGAGCGAAAGGAGAGCAATATTGGGGTGGGGATCGGACAAAAACCGAGCAATAATGAGTGGAATGAGCAAAAAATGACCAATATCAATACAGGAAACCGGACAAAAGTAGAGCAATATAAACTGGAAAAGCCCAATCAGTTTTACCTAACCACCGCCTCTTTTAAGAGGAAACCTCACCCTCAATGGTTCCGGGTTCATTTCAGCTCACAAAGAGTTTTATATAAGGAGTATAGTTTGAGTAATAATAATAACTCATTGTTTTGGAGTCTGAATAATTGAGATCTTGAGGAACTGACGTCCTTCTCCGCCCCCGACCGCGCGGGAAGTCGTTCCCGAAAAGAAATCGGCTTACCAGCTCTATCTCCCCCTCTCACATTTACAATTTTCATGACTGCCTTTCTTAGCCTGCCAGTCTCTTCTTCCCACTTGTACCATGCTATTGTCCAGAAAATATAAGAAGTCTGGATCTTCACTCTGTCACCCTTTGTCGGAGTCTTTGAAGTGAAATAATCAGCTGGGGGTGTGGGGACCGGCAACCCCCCGACAAAAAAAGAAATGTGAAAGCTGTAAATGGAATGAGGGTGGCTAGTTACAAAAAGAAAAGAATAGACAGCATTGAACATGAAGCTGCGCGATGAAGAACGTTTCAAAGAGCCCAAACAGCTTTCTCCCAGCTCTTAAAAGAGGCGGTGGTTAGGTAAAACTGATTGGGCTTTTCCAGTTTATATTGCTCTACTTTTGTCCGGTTTCCTGTATTGATATTGGTCATTCCACTCATTATTGCTCGGTTTTTGTCCGATCCCCACCCCAATATTGCTCTCCTTTCGCTCGATCAACTCATTCCGCTTTTTGTATGCCGGGGGAACCTAACCACCGTCGCTTTTTCGTATTCCACTTTTTAAAAATAATTGTCCTCTTTTGGTACCTATTTGCTTGCAAATAGGAACAGAAACCCTCTGATTATCCTCCCATTAGTTTGGTTTACAATTACAAATACAGCTTTATTAATCGATCAAATGGTAGCGGTTAATCACGTCGGCAAAATCTTTGGCGAGAGCTGTAGTGGCCTTTCCGACTGTCTTCCTGATGCATAAATACAGCGTGGCGAAGACGAAGAGAGCTAATCCGATGGTCAGTACTGCTAGTAGGACAAAGAAGTAGACATAGGCCGTATATAGGAAGCTGTGATCCGCCAATATCTTCTCAACTTCGCTGGGGTTTGGATCGAACGAGCCTGTCGTATGATTGAAATCCCAGCTTTTCATGAAGGCATGGGCTAGATCCAGATCCTTAAATAATCGCTAAGCATTTGTTATGGGTATAATTACCGTATACAGAGGTTGCGATAGTGTAGCCGTTACGCCTTTGGTCCCATACACAGGGGTCCCGTCTAACAATACGGTGACGTTTTCCGGTAGTATTTGAGCGAAGGTCCTAAACATGGATTTTTTTTTCCGTTCAAGTTGCGGGCAGAAAGCTTCCGTCCCGATGAACTTGCAGGATGATTTGTAGTCGACGACGGCAAGAGTCTCGTTGATCTCGAAGTCAACGGCAAAGTAGCGGGAGGGTAGGACGGGCAGAATGAAGCGACCATGGCTGATAGTTCCAAAAGGTTCTACTTGGAAGTACTCCGTAGCCAGTTCTTCCGTGCCGACGAGTGGTGCGCATATTTCAGCTATAATCTTTGAATTAGACGGTCTTGAAATGGCTTGAATTTCAAGAAGTTGTAGCGCCTTTTTTGGAAATATCTTGTAGATGGAATCCTCAAAATGTTGGCGGCCAATAACATTTTTCATAATCTCGGCGAATTGTTCTTCTGCAAATTTGTTTTTACTTATAAAAAATAACGGGAGTCCGCTGAATGAGGGGTAAAAAAATAACTTACCGCTGGCAAACAGCTTTGGGTTCACGATTCGGTGGATGAATAGATCCTGCAAAACTTCCATGAGGTCATTTTTGACCAGTTGAATGTTACGTTCCCAATATTTTTCCATCTTCTCATCTACTAAGCTCATAACTTCGTATTCATATTTTTCCTCAACTGCTTCCAGCATCGTGGCGAAAAGTTTCTGCAATTTTTTAATCTTGTTTCTTGGGCTAAAACGATCTTACGGAATTGTCGGTATCGCCTATTCCGAAATAGGATTTTATGGCTCTCATGTCCTAACGCCCAAACAACAATTCCACCTGCGACTATTGCTGCTCTTTTTGACTAAATCCTTCAACTTTACTTTTTCTTCCTTTAAACGGATTTCAAGCCTATTTGCTATCTTGGGAAATCTGTAAATTGAAGTTACAAGTCTGTATTAATACGACAAAGGAAGCGGATGAAGAAGAACTCACTCTGTAGCAGTATATCTGGAGTGTGCCTTCTGTAGCTGCAGATTGCGCAGAACAGGTTTCATTAGGTCATCATAAACTGTTCCATAATAGAAATCTTTGAAGTCGATGACGATAGGCCCGCATAGAATGCTTGTGTACTCCTGTACCGTTCCCTTATACATCTGTAAATACAGATTCGGCCAAGCTACAGATTCAACTCACAGCAACAATTCCATGTTGTTCTCTCAGGTTATTGACAAATTTCTTCTCGTCCGATATGTCGCTGTCGTCCTGAATCGCCAAATTTTTTCCCCCGAACATGACGAAATTTGGGCGCTTTATCTCAAAAGTTATCGTCACTGATTGAAGCTTTTTTAATGATTTCAGGCTAATTAAATAGCTGAGAAAAAGCTCTACAAAACGATATAAAGATCTCCGGAAACAGACTTTTCTAGAAAAAGTTTTATGCGTTGTTCGGTGTTGTTCGGATTTTTTTGTTCGCCCAAGTCTGGTTGGCACTTCGTTTCTTGCGAGCTCGACTGCTTCGTCGCTGCAATGGAGCCATTGCGAAGAGTCCAGGCTGGAAAAAAAACCCATGCCGAGTTGTGCCCATGATTTTCCTTGATATAGTTTGTTTCTAACGGCCGGTTCTCGCGTTGCGGGACCTTTTCGTGAACAAATTGGGCGTTTCCAATTCACCTGAAATTGCCTAGTGAAGGCAGCAAACTCACTCAAGTTAAAAATAATGCAAAGATTTATTAAAGTTTTGAGAATATAAATACATTACATCTATTGGCTTAGCCTAAAATATCTAACGGTACGTTGGCTAGTCCGGTGACGGAGAGGTCGTCGCAGTGGTACCAATCGGTGCTGCTTAGGCGTGTCAATTTCCTCTCGAATGACAACAGAACACATGCCAAAGTTTACACGGGGGAGACGAGGCCCCTCCTTCCAGATTTTTCTATCGTATATTTCAATTTCTAGCGTGTTTCCTCCAATTACAAAAACTTCATTTTCAAGGGTTGCTGCAATGCAAAAGCTCCGATGATTCGTCATCGATCTTTCCAGTTCTTTCCATGTTCCCCCTTCTTCCAAAATATCCAGTTCCAGAACGGAGTTGAAAGGTATGGCAGAGATAAAAAACCTATAACAACCTCCCATTATAATCAGAGAATTGTTATAGGAAACGAGAGAATGTCCAATTCGAGGTGTGGGCAATTCGAGGTCCTTCAGTTCCGTCCAGACACCACTCTGTGGGTCCAACCATTCCACACTTGTCCATTCATTCAGTAAGTCATAACCACCACAGACAAAGAATTTTCCATTATGAACTGCTGCAGCTGCATATGCTCGAGGATAAATCATGTCTCTAAATATCTTATACTTTCTTTAACCCATTTTTGCCCGAATTTCTTCGAGAAACTATTTATGGCCCAGATAATGTTTCTACTAAAAAAGGCATCAAAAAAGTGAGAGCCCTCAAAATGTTTTTGTAAATCTTTGTCAGGGGTTAGACTTGAACATAATTCTTTTTGTTTTTTAAACATTTTGAGGGCCCGTACGGCGACAGGAATGCTTGCCGCCGAGCCTCTTTATACACGCCTTGAAGCCTTCTTTCTCCTCTATCGAACGGTATCGAAAATACTCCTAGCGCCTCATTCGCTCCTCTCGGAATTGTTAGAAACAAGGAGAGTGGAAATAAAGGCTTTCACTGCCTTCACTGCCTTATGCGGTTTTCTCGGAATCGGAAGATGTTGATAAGAACTTTTTGATACCATTCGATAGAGGAGAAAGAGGGCTGGATGACGTGGATGAGGAGGTAAGGCGGTGAGTATTCCTGTCGCCGTGCGGGTCCTCAAAAGATTTTTGTAAATTTTTGTGACGGATTAGACTTAAATTTTGATCGCGTTTTACCAATTTTGGCACGCACGTACCTCATGGCGCAACATCCGGATAACCCAAGAAATACCTTCCCCTGATCACGAGAAAGAGGGCACTTTTTTGATGCCTTTTTTGGAGAAAAAAATTTCCCCAAGCCAAAAACGACCGAAAAGACACCAAAGGGGGAACCGAGACACAAAATGTTCAAAAATGAACATATGAGCACTAATGGGTTAACCCATTTTTTCCCAAATTACTATCAGGGGGCTATAAAATAAAAACAAAACAGAGAAAAAGGACTTTTTCACTATCAAAATTGAAATCCTTGGCATTTTTTCATCTAGGAACATCAGTAAAATCAAAAATTAAGGGTGGTGCTACATGGTTTCCAAAGCTTGGAAGGTACGTGGGTCGCCCTAAAATGCTCATTTTCAGGCCTCGTTCCTTTTGTTTAAAATTTCCAGGTCTAAAACTTTTCTAGAGCATTTAAAATGTGTTATTTTATCATAATACACCTTTACAAAAAAAGCTAAAAAAATTGTCTCAGGGAGGATCCGAACCTTCGACCTTCTAGATGTAATCGATGGGGCAACTTGCCACTGCGCCATTGTGCCGCAGAAAATTGCTTTTTGAGAAAATTTCCCGATATCTCATTAAACTGAAGGTGAATCCAGTAGCCAACTATATATTCGAAAAGAGCGTCAAAAGATTCTGGCGAGTCTATTTTCACTATTTTCCCGCTATCCTAAATAAACTTTTTTTGTAGAAAGAAGTTGCGAAAGGCCGAAAAGGAACGAAAGTGCGGCGCACCTTCCGAGCTTTGGATACTATATAGCGCCACCCTTAATTTTTGATTTTATTGATGTTCCTAGATGAAGAAATGCCAAGGATTTCAATTTCGTTAGTGTAAAAGTGCGTTTTTACCGTTTTTGGGATGAAAACTTGGTATTTCCCCAAAAAAGTGAGGTTTTTGACATAAAATCCCGTTGTTCTCTATCAAAAGAGGCTGAAATCTTTAAATCTCTTGTGCTAATAAACTCAGCTCATCGAGACGGTTAGAATGAGCTATATGTGATAAAAGTGCGAAATAAAAAAGTTATTTTTTTAATGAGAAATTTACGAAAATTTTTTAATGAGAAATTTCCAAACAGACTGCACCACCATTTGCAAAAGGTTCTGGTAGCTTCACTCTCCATTCAATCCATTTGCCTCCACGCAGAATGAGCATTTTATCAGAAATTTTATCAGAATCTTGTAGCTTACCCCCGATGATTAAAATCTTGGAAAAGTCTATTTCTCAATAAAGAAACAACTTACCGTTCTCTTGTCTACTCGTTTCAATATACGTTTCAATTTCATACTGTCTTCCAGCATTGTACTCTGCATATCTCTGTTCCTTTTGTCCAGTTGAAACATGACTTCTTGCATAAGATCCATAGTCTTGGTCATTTCTTCCATTTGGAATATAACATCTTTCAGAGACTCTAACGTGACAGGCTTGTCTTCTAGATTTCCTGCACTTTTCTTCTCCTCTAACTGGGATACTTTTTCTTGAGTTTCCGCTGAGCCCGTCTCTCCTTTTTGTTCGGCATCGCTTAAAATTTACATTGGAGGATAAGCCCGATAAACAAACGAAGAATTTTGTTGAATGACTTGAATCGCAGATGGATTATCTTCTAAATTTGAATAATCAACTGGGTTTGGTGTAATTGCGGGAGCACCGTCTTGTTGAAACGTCCAGTCTTGTGTTCCAAATTGGGAAGACGAAGCTGAGAAGTAATCTTGTGACGAAACTAAGAAGTAATCCTCACTCTGGTCACTTCCTTTTCTGCTAGCGTGATCAGAGGGTTGTACTGCTTGCGGAACTAACGAGTAATCACCATTTCCAGTTCCTCTGCAGCAACAGAATCTGGAATATTTTTATATGAGAACGAATCGCCTTCGTGACTATGCAACGAAACTTACTTGCAGAAAATCGACCACTTTTCTCGGAGCCATGTTATAATCATCCAGATTTTTTCCAGATCTACTATTAATTCGGCCTAAATAACATCATCATAGCCGTGCAGATGAAACCTGTTTGATAAGTTGCCTATCTTTAGAGTTTTCCATAATTTCTCTGACATCATCAACGGCTAGTCCATTCAATAAATTCAGCAGGAGAATATGCAGGAATATACAGAAAATGAAAAATGTGTAGTACCCCACGAATTTCGGATTCAGCATGTATTCGATAAAGCGGCTAAACCACATCTGGTGTTGAAAAAAATTTTTCAGTATTGTAACTGTTATATCGGCAGCTGTATGATTTGCAGTACTGCAAAATGTCTATTTCAGTTATGAGCAAATAGTCCCACCTATTTTCAGGATCAACTGAGGACAATTCAACATCGGATGTAGTTGAAATGGGTTCTTGAGATCCTAGAGTAGTATTGTTGGAGTTTGCAGTGCTGAGTATATTTATTTCAGTTATTGGCAAATAGTCTAACGTTGTTGTGGTTGCAAACAAATTATCAAAGTCGAATTCGCCTGTTATCATTGCTAACGTTTTAGCTATAAGTGAAATGAAATCTTGGAACGGTGTCTAAAAAACAAATAATTAAGGTATTTTGCTGAATATGGTTGCGATTCACCTTGTCATCAAACAATATATAAAATACGGTACTAAAACAAGCGATAAACATAAGAAACATTACGAATACGACTTTAAATCTCCCTAAAATGGATGAAAACATTTCTATATAGAGTCCAAGTTTGCTGAAAACAGAAGTTTTTGGTTATACTGAATCGATTCTTACTAGGGAACAACTTTCAACTTCATCAGCAGATCAGTCCATGAGAGAAAAATGCAAATAATGATGGCCGGTAGTTTCCCGTCTGGTAGATACTCCAGCTAAATATATCCATAGAGAAGTTTTTTTCCGAAGATATTACCCCAAAATCCATATAACCCCAGAGACATCCGCAAGAGGCATACGAAATGGTCTCCACAACATTTTCTTGATTGAGAAAACGTTTGCACCCTACTAACCGTAATTCTATCAATTGTTTAATAATTAAAAAACCGCTAATGACTACAAGAATAATTCCAAGTGCTAAAATCTATTTTTAGAAGAAACTCTTTTACATTTACCTTTCTGTTTCAGTTCGTGACTTTTGTCCTTGTCATCGACAGATTTTTGTCTCGTAGCACAGATAACACAATAAGAAGAAAGGCAGAGCAGGTGAATGAAGACAGCGACAATGTCTGAAAAAAGTAATATGGAAAGCTTTTCGAATTCGTAAATAAATTGGGCTAAATTCTCACCAAAGTAATATGGACTAATGGAATCTAAATTGTTTTTCACATAAGCAGACACCTTCTCGTGTTTCAGCAGTTTAGCTTCTTTCATATGTGCTTCTTTTGAAAGTGTAAATTGTACAATTTCTTTAAAAATCTTCTTTTGTATCTTTACTCTTTGTTCATCAGTTACTCTTTGTTCATCAGTTAGATCGTCTAAACTTAATTTGTATTGTTAACAATAGAAACTATTCTAGTCCTCACCGCTATTATTTTCTTTTTTCTCAAATTTGGCAAATATTTCGGGAAGTGCCTCTGGATATTTGTCCTTCCATTCTTTGAAAAACGGCTTATCTTTTCCTTTTTTTTCTTTTTCCTCTATGATATCTTTCGTGAATCCTCGAGGAGCCGTTTTTTGTAACTTGAGATCCAAATGAACATCCTGTTCACCTGCTGCCTGTAGCAAATGGAGTAAGAGATCTCAATTACAGTAACCTTCGACTGGTCAGGTTTAACCTTGTCCTCGATGATATCTGCGATACGTGCTCGAGGAGCAGCGATCAGTAACTTTGTAGCTAACTGAGCATCCTTTTGAGCTGCTTCCTAAAACATGTTCAATATCTGATCAAAGCTACAGTCACCTTTATCTGCTCAGGTGTAATGCGATTACGGATTTTTTCTTTCATTAGCAATGTATCAATACAGCTGTAGTTGTCGTTACTGGCATCAATTGCCTGTTTTAGAATATGGTTTATGTTTGAATCCGTCAAGAATTTATCACAATCCAAAGAAAGAAGATATTTAACTATTGGAAGGTTGCCTGAAAAGAGGGAAAAGCTTTTTAATAAAATAAAAGAACTAGTCACATTCCAATTATTCACTCCTTACCGTTTCCTTCTTTCAGCTCAAATACGTAATTGTTCACGAGTAATTCTTCATTAAATCTTTCTTCGAAAAAATCCAGAATCAACGTGTCATCGCACTCATGTAGCCATTGCAGCACATTCAGATTATCGTAGTTAATAGCTACATGGACAGGAGTATTGAAATTCATATCCACAATTCGTAGCGATGCTCCCTCCCTGTACAAAGCCTAAACATCTATGAAATATAGTCATGTCTGCAAAGTTCTTGCTTTGCAAATGGCTAAATCCCCGCGTTTGCAGGCCCAGTGCATTAGTCTTTCCTTCTCGTACTCTTCCTTTTCCGTAGAGACAGGGTCGTTTATAAGATTATCCAAATTTTGAAATTCTTTTTTATATCCTTGTAAATCTTGTAAACATTGCTGGAAAAAAAGATATTATAGAAAACAACAACATTGTCCTCTTCTAGGCCTACCTCTAATTCTAATAGTTTACCGTTCCTGACTGCCGCTTTCAATTTGTCTGCCAAACCGTCTTTCCTCATGCCGTCTAGATTTTTTTTTTGTGAATAGCCCCCCTGAAGATTTTCTGCCAGCTCCGCTCTTATTTTATAATCTAGTTTTTTTCTTGAGTCAGAAACCTATAAAACAACCTCTTTTCTATAACAAAAAACCATCATACCGTCTCATTACTGCGATCCTTTAAATAGGCGGAGACTTTCGTATATCTTCTCTTCTCTGCCAGGTCCATCATCTTCTTCTTGTCCCAATTTACGTCTTTGTAAAGGAACAACGTTTTAATTAAAGGAACTCTGTCATGTTCGACAATTCTCCGATAAAAATTAGCGTCGAACAATGTCGTCGCGGGATCTCTTTTCATAAAATCTTTAGGGGACTCGTTTTGTTGCTTCTCTTCGAAAACTGTAATTTTACGGTCAATTTCTAAAATATTTAGTTGGTTACTTCTTTCAATGGCCACTTTTAAACAGTCTCTGTGTCCAATACAACAGATCGTTGCAAGTATTTTAGCAAAAAAAAGGTGACCCGGGTCACAGTAAAGCAATACGGTTGAAAGGTCTTCGTGGTTGCTAAACAGGTAATTTAAGAATACTGTTTCCAAATTATTATGTGAAAAAGTGATCCACGAAAAGAGGGGCGGTTAGGAAAAAATTACGAATCTCGAATTATATAAGCATGGAATTGCGAGTTGTCTGTCACTGGGAAAGGCGACATTCAAAGGTCTCCAATTTTTGGCAACTGAGCTCGTTGACCATCAGTTTTCGGGTGACCCAGAAGAAAAAATGACAGGTAAGTTCGGCCCAAGGCTAAATTGAGACCAACAACTATCGTCATTTTTCGTGTCAGACTATACGTTTCAAGTTGAAAGAAGCAGAAGAATAAAACAATCTGTCAAACTCACAAGCAACACAAATCGGCATACATGGACCAAAACGCCACTTTCTGCCAGCCGTGGCGAGGTGGCAGTTTTAAATAACGGGCAACGTTTGGCCCTATCGTCAAAGTTACCTCCCGGGAGCTGGCACTACCCCGATGTAAAGTCAAACCACGCTCTAATTTGTTTTTCGGGAAAACGTCGGAATCGAGAGAAAAATGCGTTCAAATGGGCGCGTAAACAGCGCGAGTTTTTGTTCAAGGTGCCCGCTGTTGCTTGGAGGGTGAGGTAAAAAACTAGAACGTTCAAAAAATGGCATTTTTGCTCAGTGCCCCGGCCATTTGGTTGATTTTTCGACATTTGTGAGGAAATTTCAACTTGGTTGATATTGGTACCGGTATACTCATCTCATCGAGATAAACCGATTGGCAGTAATTTCACCGTTTTTGAAAGCGAAATAGCCCTTCTAGGGGGCCTTGAAAACCAGCGCCGGGGGTATTTCGCCCATTTCATGGAATTGAGCTAAATTGTTGCACGCGGTTGCCTCTTTTTTTGTACTGTGCTTGTAAAGCACGTCATTCTGCCTTTAACAAAAAAAAACAAAACCGGAGCCTTTTAGCATTTGTGGATAAAAAGTTATGAGGGCGAGAAAATGAGCTAAAATACCGGGTTTTTTTTTGTTTTCTACATCACTGACATAGGCCTACATCCTGGCAAATAATCAGCCAAATCGGTCACTTCGAGTTGGCGGACTTCCCTTGTGAGCGCCAAAACTACCGTAATGGGTACCATTCGATAGAGAATCACATGCGCCACAACATAGAGTGTCGTGGCCGAAGTGTCCGGGAAATTTAAAATAAAAAAAAATTTGGGGGTCACCGTGTTCTTTCGCGAGTTATAGCGCTTCAAAGTGCGCGCCCTGTCAAATGGCCTAGTGGTGGAGTGGCGCGCGCAAGTGGAGAGATCAAGGGTTCGATTCCCGACGCTGGCGAATAATTTTTTCTTTTTTTTGTACATCACTTTTCTAGTCAATTTTGACGTGCTGATTCGAAAAATGATGTCGGTTTTGATGTCTGATCAAGTTTTTCAGCTCGAAATCGAAAAAAACTGTAATCCTAAAGGAGGATAGCTGCCATTCTCCAAAATTTAGTCCATATTTTGAGTCTTATCGATTATATCGGGAGGGACAAGTTCTCTCTCAGTCGGATCATTTTGTGGTAAGTCTCCTAGAAGTATCGCAAAGAAGACACATTGACTCATTGGCTCTGTCCTTTTATGTCTCTGACAGACTATAGGCGGTCAATCAAACTTTAGGCGACTAATGGAAACTTTGCGACGAGTTGTGGATTGTTCAAATCAAGGTTACCGTAAAACCTCTGATACAACCCCCTGTGTTTTTATATTTCGATTACTTTTTTTGCAGTCGTTGCATTGGACAGGGGGTTCCTATAAGAGGGGGTGACTTTATATTGCGATTGATTTTTTCGGGACCAATTTTTTCGGGTTTTCAATTTTTGAACTAATTTTTTCAAAAATTCTGGAAATTTTTCTTCAAATTTTTCACTGGATCCACATTTTCCCAAATATTAAGGTTGACGCATTTTGATCTGGGTTTTAGTAGAGGAGTTATTTATTGATCGTTTCTAACAAATATTCCACACAGTTTTCCAATGCTATTTAGTGGGTGGAATACCGTCAATTAAACCAATTTCCCTGGAAGTTGCGCAGAGGGGGCGTGCTCCTCCCCTTATAATTCCGGAATATTCTTTGGAAACTGCTTGTAGTACTTATTCAAGCGTCAATAAGTTCATCATCACTTTGGAAACGGAGTGGAGAACCTTATTTCGTTTCCAACGGAAAGGATTTTCTAACGAGGAATCATTTGAGAACATAAGGGGCAAAAGTTGCCTGATTCGCAGCCTGTGTGGCTGCCAAGCAAGTGATTTTTGGGGGTATATCGAGAAAATAGCGCTGGAAATCATATGGGACCCACTTTAGACAAGTCGGAAAAAGAGGGATTTGGAGTCATTCTCTGAAATATAGAATAGGGGATCTTCGATGAAAGATTTCTCCACCAATTGATGCCTAAAAATAGACTTATTGTGGTGATTATCCCAATAAAATGTTGTCTTTTGACTGCTCATATAGAGAAAAGAAGGAAAAACGTCAAAAAAGTGACTCAAAATTAGCGAATCCGAAAAATGACCGAAAAAGGGGGTTATATTGGAGGGGGGGGGGGGGGGGGGGGGGGGGGGGTTCTTTTGGGGCGGGGGTTGTATCAGAGGTTTTACGGTATTCAAAGTCTTCTACAGTGCGTCAAGAAAGTATAAGTCCACGCGCGGAATATCGCGATTTCCATTGGATATTTTGGACTCTTCCAATTTCTTTTGTTCGTATGGGCGGGCTGGCTTGTTCTTTACCAATATTGATAAGAAAAATGACACATCCAGAAGAAAAATATGTTGCTTGACCCGAATTACTCCGCGCCGCCTCCTCACACCATAGCCCGTCAAAACGATATTTTCAGCTCTTGAAAATGTGAGCTTTTTGAGCAAAAAACAAGCCAATTCCGAGGGGTTTTGCTTCTTCCAAATGGTAGAAAACAGCTTCCCAACTAAGGCAGCCTTGATCTGCTCTCCAAGATGTTGCTTGAAATTTTGAAACTAATTGAGAAGTGCGCAAGCTAATGCTCCAAAGGTGCCACAGCAGCTTCTATTGACCGGTTACAGTTTGCATGGCCGCCAATCAGTTCGCTTCTGTTGAACTATATCAATAAATGTCGCTTTTCTTCTTTGATAATACACGATAGAGGGCTCTGTAGAGCACCACAAAAGTCAGGAAATCCGGTAAAAGCTTGCCACCCCCGTTTCAAAAAAGTTCATTTAGTTTCAGCCGCCCCGTCGGCGCCACAAAACTAAAGAAATGCGGTTTTTCTTCGCACCATAAAAGAGAAGAAATGCAGTGAGCCACTGAAACTAAATCTCGCATATTTCTGATATGAGGAAATTGTCGTCAGGTGAGCCGGTAGACGAGCGGTCCACCATCAATTGTTAGGCAATTTTCACGATTGGACCCAGACTACCGCCTCGCTAGTTTTGGGAGATGCCGGGAACCAAGCCGGGTTAACCGGTCGGTCGAAGGAGCGGCAGTCCCTTCCTTATAAAAACACATGTAAAATACAGGGGATGTAGAGGGCGGTAGATGATCCTGTAAACAGCAAAAAACAAGAATGTTCGTGTATACGATGCTTGTCAGAAGAAACGCGAGATTTAGTTTCAGTGGCTCACTGCATTTCTTCTCTTTTGTGGTGCGAAGAAAAACCGCATTTCTTTAGTTTTGTGGCGCCGACGGGGCGGCTGAAACTAAATGAACTTTTTTGAAACGGGGGTGGCAAGCTTTTACCGGATAAATACTAGATCAATTTCTACCTTGCTAACCAAAGATATCCTCGCAGGTACACTATAAAAAGCATCCTCCAAAGCCCTCATTTTCATCATAAATGGGTGTCATTCGAGTAATCCGGAGTTCAGATGAAAATTCAACTGTTTTCTAAGAAAACTGATTAGGGGGTCAGATAGAGCACGTTAAGAGGAACAGTTTGATATATAAAAGATGGGGAGAAGTCGCATTCCTGAGAAGTGGAAGATAGCCCGATTTGAGTATGCCGGAAATTTGCGCTTTTCTGGCCATTTTTGTGCAAGCTTCCTTCAAATCGCGGACCCAGTCCATCGGGCGATCTCGCGTTTGATATTGTCCCCACTTTTCTATAACAATCGTATATCAAACTGTTCCTCTGCTTTATCGTGCTTTATCTGACCCCCTAATCAGTTTTCTTAGAAAACAGTTGAATTTTCATCTGAACTCCGGATTACTCGAATGACACCCATTTATGATGAAAATGAGGGCTTTGGAGGATGCTTTTTATAGTGTACCTGCGAGGATATCTTTGGTTAGTAAGGTGGAAATTGATCTAGTATTTACTGTGATAGAAAAGTCAAAAATGACAAGCATACCCATGTTTCTTTGAGGAACAAAAGCGTGGCCAATACTTTTGTCGCGGCTCATTTTAAATTTCCCGGACACTTCGGCCACGAAGTGCAAACTGTAAACAATACTTAAACAATCCGATAGAGTTTTGGAAGGGCTATCTAGCAAAAAAGAATATGGCCGAATTGGTTGAGAAAATACAAAGTTATGCCCAAAAAACGTTTTGGCATTATTCGCGCTGCGCTGTGGTTATAGCAGCTGTGGGAATTTTGTTGTCTACTGTCCCCGCAGCATAAACGCCAAAGGAGAATCCTAACAGTTTACAAACGGATTTTTTGAAGGGAGCTTTGCCCCGAAAATGTGGCTTACTTTTGT
This sequence comes from Oscheius dolichura, assembly GCA_932521035.1. Lineage (NCBI taxonomy): Eukaryota > Metazoa > Nematoda > Chromadorea > Rhabditida > Rhabditidae > Oscheius > Oscheius dolichura. The sequence goes on from OW051493.1 coordinate 8,144,827, forward strand.
TGTATGCGCGAAACTACAAATCGAGCCTGATCGAGATGAAGGAGTTGCTCAACCACCTTTTTTTCCTTTGTAGGCATCGAAACATGGTCTTCAAGTTTGTTCATTAACCTGATCCAGTCCTTGTTCAAAACGGCGAAAAACATATCTACTAAGTGTAGGCTCTGATAAATGATGGTAATTGAATAACACTTCTTAAATTACCGTATTATCCAGCATATTCCGCACCTCCTCTCTCTTTTTCTTCTCGTTCTCTGAAATATCAGACTCCTCAAATGTCTTCGAATTGTAGTATTTCAAGTAGTGGGCAATAATCTTTATGACCACCGCGCCTTTCCCATGCTCGTTACGTTCTTCTAAAGTTCTTCTCTTCATAGGAAAACAAAACCTTTCTCGAGATCTTCAAGATGATCCATTAAAAAAAATTGAACCTTATCCTCCAAATAGGCCGATAACATGTTATCCAAGAGTTGCCTGTGCAGATCGTTATTGGACTTTATGACTTTTCGGGCCCCCAGTTGATCACAACTCGTATATCAAAATCATCTCACAAGGGAACCTTTTCACCTTAGGTTGGACTCGTGAGACGAGACCTAGTGCATTCGAAAGAGCGTCAAAAACTATCCCAGGCACCGGGTTCTGTTTTCCCAAAATGACTCGCGTTACGGTGTAGCACGCCAATTCAGTTTTACATGTTAAATTTGTCAAAACTGGTTTTCGTCCTTGTATCCTTGGAATTGCAGTAGATAGAATGTGAAGCAGTGGCCGAGTGGATAGTGCACTCGCTTACAAGATATTTGCGTTTTTTCTGGCCGAGTTCGAGTCCCTGTTGGAGCAATCGTCTTTTGCTTCTATATTTTCATGATAATAACGATTTTTAATGGATAATAGTTGTCAACAGGGTGAGTTTAATTGCTTTGGCACTCCATTTCAAGCACCACAAATGGCCTAGAGCCTATTGGCTTTGGTGTGATTTTTAGTTTGGAACAGACTTGGCAAAGGGCCACGCTAGACGGGTTCCAAGCGAAAAAGAACGCACACATATCATAACGATGAGAAAAATCATCTTTTACGCACATGGGAACTGTGTCTCTGACTCGCTATTGTCGTTCCTATCAATTAGCCTACCTAATGAAGATAATAAGCATGAGTTGTCTTCATTGTTCAACTTGCATTTCTGTTCCTCTTTTTTTGAATCCAAAACGACCCATATTGAAGAAGGAATGCGTTATGCCCGAGATGAAATGCTAGCCATTTAGTGATGCTTGGATAGGACTGCAAACTTACCCTGGGTATCAGTTGACAAGTATTATCCATCAAAAATCGTTTTTATCATGATAGAAGCAAAAGACGATTGCTCCAACAGGGACTCGAACTCGGCCAGAAAAAACGCAAAAATCTTGTAAGCGAGTGCACTATCCACTCGGCCACTGCTTCACATTCTATCTACTGCAATTCCAAGGATACAAGGACGAAAACCAGTTTTGACAAATTTAACATGTAAAACTGAATTGGCGTGCTACACCGTAACGCGAGTCATTTTGGGAAAACAGAACCCGGTGCCTGGGATAGTTTTTGACGCTCTTTCGAATGCACTAGGTCTCGTCTCACGAGTCCAACCTAAGGTGAAAAGGTTCCCTTGTCAGAACGGAAAAGTTCTTCAGTCGCTGTAGACAACTAAGAACTAAATAGCGCGGCAAAGTGGGATCCCACTTAAACCTTTGAGTGGAAACAACAATCACCCGGTGGAACTTACTGATTGCTCCATTTAGTATGATCAACTAAGTATTTCTTATAAAGGTCAATGAGTTTCTTCTTAGCGTTATCCTCCTCTATGCTTAGTGTTTCTAAAAGAATATAAACTCCTCACGGGAGGCCTTACCATTATTTTTTTTATTTTTGAAGTTATCCTTAAATTTCTCAAGGTAACTCAAAAAATTTTCCTCGCTATCCTCCAAAACCTCCATCTCGATGTTTGTGCTGTTCATTTTTTCCAAGTGAGAAATATAATAAATCGAATGTACAGTTGTCGGGCTGCTTGAACTTCGAATGGAATTATGCGAAATGGGAGAATGCCTCAGTTCAATTAGATATGATCGAAACACCAAAGGAACTGAAATGCTTAATAGAGCTGGACGCAAGATTGATCTTGTACGAATAAATGGGCGTATTATGTCGGAATCTGATAAGACTTCAATGTGTTGGCGGCGTCGGTGAGACGGCAGAATATTTTGACATTTATCTCATCGCACAGCTCGCCGAGGTTTGAATTGGCGCCAAAAATGATTGGAAAAGTTGTGCCGATGGTTTTTATCCTCCTGCTTGCTATACCTGACATCAAGTAACATAAAACATGATGTAGTCCATTTCCAAATGATATGTAAGTGTTAAAGGTTAATTCCTCGTTGCGGGAGCTTGCTGCGAACAAATGTGGGAGAAACTTTCAATGGCCGCGAGACCATTCATCCGCCCCCGCTTTTTTTCTTTCATATTTTACTACATTTACATGTTTTCTAAACTGTTTTACAGTAATTTGGGGTCGGCGAAAATGGATAGAAGCTCAAAAAATTGTAAAAATGCATAGATTCACTTCTGGAATGCAAATATGAGTAAGCGCGCCCCCATTTTGCTCACACTGCTCACACCATTGGAGCGTGTGATACGGTCCCTTTAAAAGGACAGTCTCGCATAGGTGCGAACGTACCCCATTTGGGGTACGATGAGATGAAGCAGATTTACTGCGATTTTCTAAAAATCATTTTCGCTCGTTTTTTCCATAATTTCTTGCATTTCTTTATATCAAAATGATCAGCAGAAGCTAGCGAATCATATGCTTCAAAGAATAAAATGCGAAAAAACAAAATGATGAGTTTTCAATACAATTCAAATTGCCAAAAGAGGCGCCAAAGGCAAATTCTACAGTAATTCGTGCCCAACCAAGCTAGTGCGAGACTGTCCCTTTAAAGGCGATTTTAGTTTGTTTTTGTGTTCAATTGTGCCCACTAGTAGAAATACATATTTTTTAAACATTTTATTGTGTTTTCAGCGTAATAACAAATTGTTAATGTGAATTATCTTCGTCTCAAATATTTTCTTCTTCCTCTTCTTCTGCGATAGAAGGAAGAACAGCTGCCTTCTCCACCACTTGATCGTTTTCTATGTCTTCCTCGTCGATTGCTTCGTCTTCCATTTCTTCGTCTTCTTCCAGCTCTACTTCAAGACAGGCTGATGGCGACTGCTGTGTCGGAATTCCGAGAAGATTCCGAAGGATCAATAATTGTGTTACTGGAGGCAGTGAATCCAACAGAACTAACCCAAAGTTTACGAGACTCTGATGTACGGATAGCGCCACTAGTGGCTCATGGATCGATGTTACGGCAGCTTACAAGCGATCCTAGCAAATGTGAGTTATTTCTATGTTCGCCCACTGTGTGTCTTTAGCCGTGGCAGAGCTGCAGAAAATTGGTGATGCTGTAAAAACTCACAAAAAGGTGAGAAGGACTCTATCAAGGGCAGCAAATTTTAAGAAAAACAAGACAACAACGATGAGCTTTATAGCTGCAAGTTCAACTGAACTCCAAGTCCTGTCATAATTTCAGCCACAACTTCAAGTAAGTTATCTTCCTATCGATCCGCAAGAAAAATTTGTGCAAATTCATACAGAGGAGGATTTAATCATTTGTTTTACCAAACCCCTCATTGAATTGATGGTAAAGAAAGGTATTGTTCTATCCTTGCTTCCATTTAAAATTCCAGGACTAACTCACATAGTTTCCGACGGCTGTTACCGAATACAGCCACAAGACGCCGGCGATCAAGGCCAAATGTACACAATCCATGGGATAACAAAGGATGGCCATGCCGTACCTCTACTGCACAGTTATATGAAGGATGCCAAGAAATCCTACACATATATTTTCGAGGTACTTCAAAAAGTGTTGACGGACTACGAATGTGAAGTTGAAAAACTCACATTTGTAGTGGATTTTGAACGTGAAACTATTGGAGCCATTCGAAATGTAAGCATCTTCAATACATTGAAAATCCAAAATTACAGGTTTACGGGGAAGAAACAAATGTACAGGGGTGTAGCTTCCACTTTGCAATGGCAATTAACCGGAAGATGTCGGCCGAAGGTCTCACACCTTACCTCCATAAGTATAAAGAAGTCCGACAATGGAGAGATAGACTGCAAGCCCTTGTCTTTCTGCCGCTTGTTTGTATAGTTCTTTTCAGTTTATGGAAATAATTTAGGATCTCATCGACAAAAGCGGAGTACTGGCCAATCCAGTAGGAAGGAAACACCCGGCGAGAGTTCCATGTGGCAAAGTCTTGGAATATTTTGAGAGCACATGGCGTAACCCCCCTTTTGAAGATATATGGAACAAATTCGGACAAAATGAGCAGAGGACAAGCAACAGTGCTGAATCTTTCCACAGGTATTTCATATTTCCTTAATATTTAACCAGAAATTTCAGTGTTTTATACTCTTCTCAATGGAGTTAAACACCCGTCATTGGCTGACTCCCTAAGGATTCTCAATACAATCCAACTGCAAAATTTTTTTCGAGCTCCGGAACTCAGTTGGTGCCGAGCTACGACCAGAAGATGAAGCATGGCGCAGTACAGTGGCCGTGCTTCATCTTCTCAATTCAAAGCTCACATGGATTCATGTGGAGGAAACGTAACTCAACGAGATATTCTGTGATATCCGGATGTCCGTATTTGTAACAAGAAAACAACGATAGCCAGTGGTATATAAACATTAACCACTGCAAAATACACAAATAAATAAAGATTTCTACAGAAAACGCGTTTAAATCTATTGAAAATGAAATAAAAATGTACGTTAACAACATGTTATTACGCTGAAAACACAATAAAATGTTTAAAAAATATGTATTTCTACTAGTGGGCACAATTGAACACAAAAACAAACTAAAATCGCCTTTAAAAATTAAGAAAACACAAAATAACATCATAAGAGGTGCGAGACCATTCATCCGGGTTCATAACGTGGAAAAAAAAAGATTCCCGGTAACAAAATTCAATATAATTGAAATCCCTCCTTACATATCATTTGGAAATGGACTATAAAGTATCCATGAATATTGTTTCTGCTGCACAAAAAAATGGATGTTCCTGTGTCTATTTCAAGCAGGCAACAAATTTAAAAATAGACGGGACAGAACAGTATGGGCTGTTGTTATCAAAATAATACTGAAGGAAAAAAAGAGAAGGTTGATTAAAGTGGAAAGAGAGGACTTTGTCCTGCTTTTTCTTGTATATAAAAATGTGCTGTTTGCTGGGACGCACAGCTTCTTATCTAGTTCTCTCCATTTCCACTCTTATCATCCTTTCCACCCCTCCGGGGACACGTCTACAAGCGCTGTTTGCTCGCGACAAGCTTTATTTTTATCACATCGATCACTATAATGAATCAAGGTATATGCCCTTTATAAAAACAGGATTTCACTTTTAGGTTGCCCAATTTTCTCGAGAGACAACATAGAAGAATCTGTTAACGGCTCCGGTCGTTTTCAAATCACCACAAAGCGTGGAATTTTTCCGCAATTGAATGGGTTTGTTACTTTCTTCATTTTTAGAAGAATTCTTTTTTAGAGTATTCCGTGTTCTTCACTTGAATCGGTTGACCAGAGCCCAAATGGGAGAGGAGGACCAGGGAAAAGATGCCGCCATGTTCGAGCAGCAGATGAGCCATGCAAGAATAGTTCGAAGGATACCCTCCCTTATGAATTCAGTATGGAAGGTACGGTATTTTTTCTATTCTAAATTACGAACACAAAAGCAAAACTTTTAGAACCCGCATTCAAATGTTATGGAAATACACGGCTTCCTTCGTGCCAATACCGCGGACAAGTGAGTCGTTTATTCCGAAATCGTTTTATTTATTTTTTTCGTAAATGATTCCTTATCAATTTCAAAGATATCTCTGTTTTTAGCCAGTTTATTAAAGTTCTGCTCGGTGTGATTTATACCAATTTATTTCAGGAAAGTTCTATTCCTCGATGAATATAAAACGAAGCCTATGCTAGATGTCACCCATGCCATTTATGAGGACTGCCCGTATGATCTAAAAGAGTGTAAGATTTCAAAATTGGAGCCCATTTTAAATTTATTTAGATATAGAAACAAAAGATGTAAATCAGCAAACAATGCTTCAGTGGGCCTTCGAACTGATCTCGGCTATTGATCATCTCCATAATTCTGTGGGAGTAATGCACCGGCGAATCAACCCCGAGACGTAGGAAATTTCACTGGGTCTCGTCAAGAAGAATGTTTAGAGTCTATATTTTTGAAGAGGACGATGGGAAGACGACTCTTAAATTAGGAGATATACTTTTCGCAAGGAAACCCTCTTCCTCGGACGTGACGGCTGAGTAAAAATTGAATCTTTCTTTCTTTTTAAATGTCGTTTATAGAAGGAATGTCCCGATAGCCTACGCTGCACCGGAAACTTTCAGCGGCCCATCCAGCCGATCAGCCAATTACGGCCTCCCTGCCGATATCTGGAGCTATGGAATGGTTCTTTATTTCATCACCCATCGAAAGTTGTTCCTATTCTTTTCTCATTTATTCAAACTTATTTAGAGACCCGTATCCCAGAGATGTTACAAGACATGGAGGGATATTTCTACGGTGTCACATATTGACCGAGGCGAGGTGAGTATTATGACAAATGAAAGACAAGGAAATCAGGCCGGCACTGAATCAAGGTCTCGACGAGACGCTGAAGGAAATTATCACAAACTGCTGGAATTTTGAGAGTTCCGAGCGATTCACAGCTGCTCAAATCAAGAAGATGTTGGCCCCCAAAATCTATGGTCAAAATTAATCAAAATAAATATAGTCCATTTCCAACGGATATTCCGCGGATTCAAATTTGGCGGCGCGTCTCCGCTATGAGACCATGTTCGAAAGCTTCCTGGTCCCGTAGCGGAGAGGTTTTTCCGAGGAATATCCGTTGGAAATGGACTATATACGACAAATTCATAAAAGTTTGGGGGGCTTTCCGCGTGCCAGCGAGAGAGATCCAAGTTCTTCTCTTTCGTAGAAATACTCCTATCTTGTGTGTCCTCATTGTAACAGTACAAATCTGTCGCTCTCTGTAAATTTAAAGCATCACGATCATGAATCACAGGCGGGGAGAGAGCTTTCCCAAGCTGACGAGGTTGTTTACGAGCTGCTGACCCATTCCTGTCATCGTTCCGCGTCCACCCAATGCTTTGCTTCCAAAATAGAGCCATCAATAAATCAAATAACAGCATCCTTACCGAGTAGATCGTCTACAAATAAATGACTCTCTTTCAAGCCTTTCACTTATTTCCAGTGAGCAAGAAGAGTCACAACCCCCCGAAAAGTCGTCCCTCACAGATCAGCGCAAATCTGTCAAGGAGATAAGTCTCAAAAGCTCCATGAAGAGTGACGAACAGGTAGACTGCATGAAAACCATGCGCGAATTATCCCAGCTCAAATTGAACAACAACAATTTGACCTTATACTGTGATAGGCTTGAAACCTAACGAAACAAGCACACCCATCGCTACCAAACACAGAACTTGGCTTTATACGAGCAACCCACTTGTATAATCAAATCCTCATGTGGCCAAGATCGAAGGAAGCTCTAAATATTCTAGAAGAAAGCAATAGAGAAGCAGTATATGGAGACCTGAAAAAGCTCGTATTCAAATGGGATAGGAATAGATTGAACCAATTGGCTTTCACAGGATCAACGGATAACAAACCAAGATGCAATGGAAAACCAAACAAAATAATACGATAACGCCAGGGAATAATACGATAACGCCAGTACAAAACCAGAGTTATTTCTCAAATCCGAATAGAGTTGTATGGAACCAACCGAAGAATAATTCCAACCCTCAGGAACAAAGAGTTAATCATAACTCTAATAACTTCGCACAACAAAAAGGAGTTGGAAGCATAGAAGAAACTAAAAAGATTAGCACAATAGCAGAATTAGCACGTAGTCTAGGTCTAGAAGAGGAAAATAAAGACCCAATTCAAGAATTCACGCATAGTATGTCAGGAAGTTATCTCAATCCAGAAGTGAATGTCATATCACAGGACAACCTGGAATATTTTGGAGCTAGAATTACTATAGGAGTTGAAGTAGCAAAGTTCAGATGCAGAAGTCTTGTAGACAGTGGTGCTCAACCATCAGTAATGTCGGTGCAAACGTTCAAGAGCATCGTCAACGGACGAGTCCAAAAGACCACATCCAACTCTTAGAACCACAGGCTACATCATCAATTAGTGACGCTTCAGGAAGAGCTATGGAAATGAAAGAACAAGTAGCAGTTTAATTGTTAAACACGGAAAGAGAAGGAACTGCAGTATTTCACCTTGTCAAAGACCTACTTAAAGAGGTACAAAACGAAATAATCTTGGGAACAAATGCTTTCGAAGCATTAGGAATTGAACTGTCCTTCAAGTCCACTAACGGGCTCATTAGCACATCTTCTGCAAACACCGTCACTGAAGGTAGAAAACAAATTTGCAAAATAAGTTCACAGGTTGATCCAAAACCTTACAACGGAGTTTCCAGAAAGCCTGCACAGTCTTCTAATAACAAGAAACAAGGCAAAGACAAGTACAAGAACGACAAAAAAAAGGCGACGAAATCTGTGCTTGGACATAAAGATTTGGTTGGAGAGCAGAGCAAACCAAATGGTTTGAAACTTTGAAGTTAACTGAGTGCCCGCAATCTGGCGAAAAACGGGTGGACTTATACTTTCTTGACGCACTGTATTTTAAAGGGACCCTCCGGAAACAAAATCGCCGCGCTACATCTTACGGGCGATGCCGAGATCTTACGGGCGCGGCGGCAGAAAAATATCAACCTTGATTTCATGCTCATGCTCATGCACATAAAAATAAACATGAGAAAACCCTCTCCAAAGTTGTACCAGGCTAAAACCCTCTCCAAAGTAGAACCATGAGAAACCCAGAGCACGCGAGCTATGCAAAACAAGGGAACACGGTTGCTGATATTACTGAAATAGGAAGAGAAAACAGCAATGAGTCCCATGGAAAACTTTATTGAGAATCTCAGACAAGTTTCGCCGATATATTGTGTTGGTCTTCATAATCTGCCATTCGTTTACTTCGTCTTCGGCTTGTTCTTTTCTTGCTGCTTGTCAGTCCCATTTTTCGGCATTTTTCCCTCGTCGGCCGTCTTCTTAGGCGGTGGATTGTCAGCGTTTACTTGGTCCTTGCTTGGGGTGTCCGTCTTCGATTTTGGCATTGCCTCTGCCTTCGTCTTACTTGCTCCCGTGTTTTGAGCTGCCTTATCTGAAAACTTGAATTGCTTGAGAGGCTAATAATATGTTTCTACCTGATTTCTTCTTCTGATCCTTGGCAGGACGTTCTGGCTCTGCTGTTATAAAGTCGATATATTCTTCTCTTTTTATTGGCATCTCAAGAGGTTTGCCCCATTTGGTATTTTTATCCCAGCGGTTTTGCTGTCCTATTAGCTCCTGTAGACTCTCTCGCACCTTCTTAATCTCCAATTTCTTTTTCTCAAGCTTCTCCCGTGCATCCTTCGGTATATTTTGAACAACTTCTTGGTACCATTTGTCGTCATTCATCTTCTTGAAAAACAGCTTCATTGTTATAGCGAACCACAGGAGTAGCGCCATGGCCGGCATCGCCTCCGGATTGTATAGTTCTTTAATTTGGAAGTACATTTGTTTCCAGAAGAAGCTGTAAAGCACAGTATCATTGTCAGGCGCCACAAAATTTTCCATTGTAGAATATATAAAGAAGAGCAGGATGAAACATTCGGGAATGTCCGTATGGATGATGATATCCTCTCTATAAGCCATTTCAAGCCATTCATACCAACGGATTCTCGACAGCTCTTGAAAATTGTAACTCTCGATAACAGAGAAGGCACATTCGACCAGTTCTATTTCCACTGTACGATGCTCGCCATCTTCGGCTAATTTCGGAGTAGTAAAATCCATTTTAAATGTTTGAGTTATTCCGTCCTTGGACGTCGACTCGTCATAAATCTGAAATAAAATAATACGGTTTTTGGCCTATTTTGAACCGCGAAACCCAAACCGATAATATAAAACAAAAGCAAACAAAAGGATCGGATCCGATCCAGCACGGCTCTAACATGTACTTCTAATAATTCGAAATAACTTACATAGATAGTGTTCACAGGCGGCGGAGAACTCTTGACCTTTTTAAAGCAATTCTTAAATCCTTTTCCAAAATGAATTATACGAATTTTTGGAATATTCTTCTTGTTATTTCCAGATGCATCGGACCACTGTCTATACAAGACGTTAAAAAGTCTGTCCCTGTGCAAATCGATCGTTGGATAAAGAGAAACAAGATGAACATTTCGCACAAAGGGAAAGACAGCAATTTTGTCGTCATTTTCGTCCCTGCCATATTTTGCATTAAAGGCGGTTAACATCTCCTTTTCTGGAAAAGAAGCTACGAAAATTGTAATAAATAACATACTTAGGTAATTATCATCCGGAGGCTCAAAAAAAGCGTAGGCCCTGGGCTGGGATCCTTTGCTGCTTTTCATACTACGCCCCGGCATTGTATTGCGCCTCACTATAGCATCAGATTTGAAAAAATCGTCCGTGATATCAGCAAATACTGTGAATCCCTTCCATGTGAAGGTAACTGTGAGCTTCTTAATCTGCTGGTAGTATTCCGAATTGAAAAACGATTCTCGCTGTAGACAAGAGTTTGTTGAATACTTCTCCCTTTGTCGCTTCAGACCTAGCGAGTCTTCAGATTCCTGTGTGCGCTCCATGGGAAGAGAGTCCTCTTGTGTTCGCTCTAGCTCCTTGGCCATTTCTTTCCGTTCACGTTCTTTTTCCTTGGCCATTTCTTCCCGCTCAATTTTTTCTATTGTCCTTTTTACGGTCTCTTGGCATGCCTCATATGCCTCCGCTCGATCTTTTCTCTGTTTTTGTTGTTTTTCACGCTTGCTTTTACGATAGTAACAGCACCAAAATATAGCTTGCACACATCGCATGTTATAAGAACATTTGCAGTAAATACAGAGGGCACAGTAAATGAGGACCACGGCGGCACCCGCACCGATTAACCAATTTCGGTACTCCACATACCAGGGAACTGAAAGTTGAAATTAAACAGAAAGGGAAGAAATCCTCACCTGGTGGGGCCGGACACCCGGCACAGTCAAAATGGCAGTCTCCCGTTGCGCCGTCTTCACAAGTGGCCAGTATCTTCGACGGGACGAATTCCTTCAACTTATCCGAACTCAGACGAGGATTGCCAACAATTTTAACCAGGATCCCACCATCAGCCGTGGTAATATCCGTCAATTTTGGCATTTTCAACGATTGCAATTTTGAATTATTCGCCACTTGGAGGCCGGGAGCTGAAAGCCGATATAGAGAATAAAATAGAGGGATTCGAACATTTAACGGTAGTGATCATCACGAGTTTTGGGAATTCCAGACTGGTCAGATTCGTGCCAACAATGGAGAGACTCCCGTTGATAGCCTCCAAGGACTTGAGCCTGCTACCCGGAATGCTGCTATTGAAGACTAGGTCTCCTTCAAAATTGACACAATTGTCCTTCGCCAAATCATAGCAAGAAACACCTGGAAATTAAAAGAAGAATATAAAGAGAGGAAAAGACCAACCACAGCCGACTGTCCTATCTGTTCCCGGAGTATCAACCTTCGCGGACTTCTTCAAAAAGTCAGGAACACAAAGCTTCGGATTATCCTTGAGCAAATGGCCTTTCGGGTCGGTACAAGTGATCTGTGCATTCTTCAGGAAGTCCAAATTAGTCAGCTTCGTGTCCTTCACAGTAACACAGCCGTCGACCTCTGTCACGTGTAAAGCGTCGAGATGGTGTTGTTGAAGAGCCGTCAGTTGAGATCCATCCAAAATCAGTGCTCCTTTGATAACCGTACAGAGGCTCATTTCGTCCATCCTCTTGATGGCAGTTCCCTTCGTGTAGCATTCAATCGTCGAGCCGGCCATATTACTCGGCTTCGGGAAATCCTTCATCTTGTTCAGGGGCAGGTCAGGATTGTTCACGAGGACGAGCGTCTCGAGGCTTTTCAACGCCGGCAGGTCGAAGTCTTTCAGCTGGACATCTCTTATCTCAAGGCCTGAAGTTTCAAATATTCTCCAAGTGATAAAATAGAGTCTACCTTTGACCTCCGTCAGCTTTGGCATATTGAGTTTCGGTATCGCAATGCCCGCTATCGTAAGCTTCGCCTTGGCTGCCTTCTCCAGCTCGTTCGGCTTCAAATTTAAATCAGGATGTTTAGCATCAAACCACGTGCTAATGTCGACGTCTTCGCTGATCTCCTTGCATACGGTATATTTGTTAGGGGCCGCCGTTTTATCACAGATCGTGCCTAAAAGAACTCATTAGATCGTCTCTAACTGGGATAAACACTGACCACAACCGGTCCTGACCATCTCAATTTTAGGAGGAGTCGGGAAATAGTCCTCCAATGCCTGGAGGTCCGCTCCACAGAGGCCGGTGTTGCCTATTATTTCCGAGGTTTGCGTATTTCCACACGAGAGACTGCCAGTTTTGGAATTGGGCACTTTAACTGTGACTCCTGTCATCGTCATGTCGACGAGCCTCACACAAGCATTCGTATCCGCCAATGTCAAATTTTGTGACAATGTCATCTTCTCCAAAATCAAATCTCCCTTGATGGTCTCGCAGCGATCCAAAAGGGTCGGAGAGGGCTTGTCATATTTGGCAGGCAGCTTCGGAAGTTGAAACCAGCATACTGTAACAGGTTCAATTTGGATTAAAAAGCAAACGTACCTCCAAGCTCCCGTTCAACGTGGGAATGCGCTTTATCCGCATCGTTCATGAACAAGTCTACTGTTGTGCTGGTCAAATTGAGCTTCGGGTTGTTGTAGACAAGCACTTGGTAAGGCCTTCCAGGATCTATCGAAGTCATGTTCAACTCAATATTTTCCAAAATCGGGTTGTTGACAATTTCAATCAAAAGCGCGTCTAAAAGATGTCAGAAATTCAATTCGGCTTAAACGAATTGCAGCAGACCTGAAGCCATGTTACTCGCAGCGTTCCAGGCAGATATCTGTCCAAGATTAAGGGTTTGAAGCTTTTCATTCCCAACAATCCGTATTCCAGCAAAAAGTTGACCCTGTAGAAGCGGTATTACAATTGACTATTAAACATACATCTGATGCTCCTTTGGCGAAAAAATTGTTAATGTCGGCTTGGTCGCCATCGGAAAAGTCCAGCATGACGAATTTGACAGGATTTCCCAAATTCTTCGTATTAGTACAATCTTTCCATTGAGTTTTCCCATCTTCAATTTCGCTACCTGAAGAAGTCGAGAGTTATTATGATCAAGTTGCATACATGGCACGGGTGCTGCTGCCGCTCCGCCAGCCAAGAAGACGGAAAACGCGACGGCGCTCCAGAAGACGCGCAGCCACCAGCACTTCATTTTGAAAGTCGGCTACTTTTGGTGGAGACGACCTTCTCCCAGGAGAACGGAAGACAGAACTGAAGACCGACTGGCTGACCACGTCCTTTTATAGGGGGATCCGGTAGAATCCGGTAAAAACACGGATAACCCCTTTCTCGTCGTGTTTTAGAGCATTTGGCCGGTGGTAATCTCGCTCTGACGGGTTCATTTTTGAAAATAGCCGAAAAATAGCCATTTTCGCTTTCTTTTTTGAAATTTCGGCCGTTCAAGAAGGAAAGAAAAGGGAACGAAATTGGGTAGAATTTACTTATTTCAAGGAGCCTACGACAGTGTCCGGGACTGCTGGAGATGTAGAAAGGGAGAGGGGCGAGCGAGGGGCCTTTTAAGACGCAAAAAGGGACCCCCGGCGTTTGTCCGTGTATAACTATCAATACCGTAAACAGTCCTCTTTGAGGATGCTCCAACTCTTCTCTCCTAAAAGATCACTGAACACATAGCAGAGAACCTCCAAGGATTTTGACTCTTATTAATCATTCTTTCAATTTTCTTCAAGAACTCCTACGATGCGGAAGTTTCATCCCTCGTCAGTGGTCATTTTTGCTGACAAATCTCGCCCTCCGCCCGTTTGTAGCTAGACCCTAGACACACAGAGCGAGCGTTCGCCCAGATGATGACAATTCCCTCAAATCATCATATATTCAAGCGTTTCTCTTATAAGCGACCTCATTCTACCTCTTATATTCACAGCTGATAACTTTCTCCAAACTCTCTATTGATTCCCTGCTTTGGTCATGGCGAAAACATCCTATCGCAGGCCGCCTCTCCCTTCAACTTGCCTTGATTTCACCTCGACCGATGGGAAGAAACTTTTTGCTGAAAGCCTTCAAGAAGGTTTGTTTTCACTCTTTTTTTTAATAAAAACCATTACAATAATCCAAAATACCCCATTTTTTATTGTATAGAAAGGAAGTTGCCCCTCCAACCCGGCGCCGGGATCAAAGAACACGGCACCCTGGTTGTTTTTTGTGTTGAGGGGAACCTCTGTCCTTTTCGTCCATATTTCCGCTTCAGAAACTCTATTTGAAACCAGAATAAAGCCATAGAAATATCATAGAAAGGGTTGGCTAGTAAATTATCTGTTCCAGGAAATGCCAACCTCTATTTCAAGCTGTCCTCTCAACTGATAACCCAACATGAGCCCGCCTTCTGTGGTGTGACTACTTTAGGTTCGTCTCTATTTCTCTTCTATCCATTTTAATTCTCTAATTTCCAGTAACAATTATCAACACCCTCGACCCGGATCGAATATGGCGATCTACTTGGATGAACAACGGCTCCACCTTGTTGGAAGACGACGGCTCGTTGAGCTCTGTCCGCAGGATGGGAATGCACTTGGGGCAGTTCATCAGCCTGTCAAAATGCAACGGATTGGACGCGAAGGTCACATTTGCCGAAAATAATGACAGTACGTTGCTTCTGTTGATAGAATACCAATGTTTTTTCTAGAAAGTGTGGAGCAGTTCAGGAAAGACCTAATAAAATCGGTTCAAAGCGAAGATACGGTACTGGCTCCAAATTTTGATAGAAAAGCATTGAAGCAGGAAGGATGGGGTAAGTCACAAGGCCATTTTAAAGGGACTGTCAGGGACCTTTTTTTCCGGTAGCGGGTCCCGCAGGGACTGAACTAACTAGCGTCCTCCGCCTTTGGCGTGCTTTGGCGGAACCCGAATTTTGGAATTTTTTTTCTCATTTTTTGACATTTTCTGAACGTCTATGGCGACATATTCCGTAGAAATATTATGAATTCGTGAAATTTTGATGGCGCGCCTACCGTAACCAAATAAGGGCCCTGACAGTCCCTTTAAGCCAAATACCACAATTTTAAAATTATAAACAGCGGCACAGAGGTTGAAATTTGATCCAATTTTTTGAAAGCAGGCGATAAACAAAAGAATAAACCATAGATTCGTCGTTTGAGGTCTAAAGTGCCCGTTTTAGGATTACCATATTCTTACGGAGTTTGATAACTGGCAGGGGAACTCTTAACAACTTTTAAAAGCATTTTGCCATGCATAATAATCACCGGGGAGCGCATTTACTGAATGACTCCGTTTTCAACGCAAGAACCAGGCGTTTCGGGTCCTTTCGTCGAAAAATGCTCGTAGTTCCCTGATTTACAGTGACAAAATTGAAAATCAGGAGTATTTTACCGTAAAATTCCTAAAAGGTCCCGACTCTTTGATGGGAAACAAAACGAAGAATTTCTGAAATATCTTCGTCACGGGGCCACTGGCCCTCATTTTCATAGAGGGAGAGCTTTAGTAAGAATCTGCTGACTGCTCAAATTTGTCTGGCTGTTAAACGTTCCAATTTCCAGGGCATTTCTCCCCACTGGCTGCCTACCACTCGGGAACGGATCAAGTTCTCGTTCTTGACGTTGCTCGATATAAATACCCCTCCTATTGGGTCTCACTGAAACTTCTTCACCAGGCAATGGTCGCTTTAGACTACGTCACTCGTCAGCCCAGAGGTATAGCCCATTTCCCTTCCAAATTCAATTTCTTTTTAGGTTATGTCACCCTGAAATTGGCGAGGAGCTGAAGTCCATTCTACCATAAGATCTCCTGACACGATCATAATAAAACTCACATTATTCCGCCTGATTGCGATTTCCGCAATCTAGAGGGGGAGACGGGGACGAAGGGAGAGAATTGTGTTTTCGGCGCTTTAGATCTAAATCTCTCCCTCTTTTTACTGTTCCAGTTCTTATTTTTACCCACACAAAGTCATAAAAACTGATCTCGTTTTTGTTCCCTTGGCAGAGATATATATTTGCCTCCTGCCATCACTTTGTCGTCCAAATGTAAACACTGCTCGGCTGGGGATGGGGGGATGCGACGAAATCTGACATCCGAAATCACGTACAGCCAGCTCTCATCAGTTTTAAGTTTCAGGGGGTTCAATGTTCATCATTGTGTACTCACTTGCTCCTCTTGAGTATCCACATGTTTCTTACTGTGCCTCTTCTTTATGTTCAATCTCGCTTGGCCTCTTTTTGAAGATAAGATCTAAATCCCTTTTATTGGTTCCTGAAACGAGCATACACACTCCAAAAAGTGCTGTACACCATTTTTAGGGCGGAAGAAGTAATCTTGTCCCTGATTTTTGGATAAACTAGAAAATGAAGGAAATCTGACCACTAAATGCTAATTAGTTCTCAAGCGCGTTGTCTTTCGTCGAAAATGGGCCATATATAGTCTTTTCCACAACAAAACTAGGGTTGCCATAATTTGGGACCTTTAGGTAAGAGAACTTGAACTAAATGGAAACTCCCGATCGCCGTTGCTCAAAATGTCCCGCGCGGAAAGTTTTGCGGATGGGTACGGTAACCCTATCATTTGGATAAGAACTATAGTCCATATATGCTATCATCTCAGGAGTTCAGCAATATAATTTGGGGCTTCTGGAAAATTTGGACGACATTTCATCAACATCTTGCCTCGAATTTCAAGAGTTCCATGAAATGGCCTTTTTGGCACAAACCTGAAAGGACTACGAGTGCCTGACGACAGTTTTTCGTTTTCCAGCGTGTTCTCGAGATCCTAGAATGATGTTTCTCTTTATCCCCTTACCAGGGGCCGACCTTGACTTTCGGTAGTTAGATTTACCTTTGTTTGGAGGAATCTTGAAAAATACTCCTAAAAGTAGGTAGGAAATCCCACTCCTTTTCCGTTGGAAACGAACTATACGAACGTTTTCCCTTCCGCCAGCTTGTTTTCCATAATTTGTTCCCCATTTTCCCATTCCCGATAAATAAAACGGAGGACATATTAACTCGGATTGACCTCTGTATGTGGCGCCCACTTATGGGAATAATGTTCTAATATCTTGAAAATATCTTCCACGAAGAACAAGCCTCCTTTGATCATTGTATTGGCTCCCTTCGGATGTTTTATTCCTGGAGTGGACTTCGCCTCTGTTGACCATTTTGATCCATTATTCATCAACCTTGGAGCCTTCTTTTAACTTCATCTGGCATTTTTCATCCGTCGCATTATATTTCAGCTTATTCTTCAGAATTACTTTATCCATTTCCCGCCCTTTTTCTAATTGAAAAAGGAACAAATGTTCCTGGATGTCCTTCATTTGCCTGCCCTTGTTGTCCTCGGCCACGTGATAAGCCTTTAATTTCAATTTAATCTAAAAATATCCTCTCGCTCCCGGGAATTCCAAAAGAGACATCGGCATTCCCGCCTGGAAAAAAACAATGGTTCCATCAAACTTTTTCTGCCCTCTCTTCCGTCAGTTTTCCCGGGAGAATTCGAGGCGACGAAAGATGAGTCAAAGAGGGCAAGAGTAATGGCCGAGGCAACAAAGCGGGGGGCTCCCGCTTCTCTTCCCCTCCCCTCCCAGGCTATTATCGGACATTCCACAAATCTCAAAACTTTCGATTTTGGGAATTCTTCCTGGAAAAGGAAAATTTGCTTGTTTATTCAGCTGACCGCGGGTAAAAATCTTGTTTTCCTCGGCTCCCGCCGCACCGACACACGCTTCCACATCAACCCGCATCAGTAAATGTCCTTCCGAATCTCGTGAGCCCGCGCCCAATTCTTCCTAATCTATGAATTTATAGCCCTTGACCACTCAGGAGGAATATAGCCCCTCAGAGGTTATACACAAGACAAAGTTTCCAAAATTCTCAAGTACTTCTCCCGTAATTGCGTTTGTCAAGTCTTAGCTCGTCTCCCGTCTCCCTCCCTTGGCCAGTCACTCTCCAGGGATCCAATTTTCACCACATAAAAATGTCTCCCCCGTTTGATCGTTGCACTACGGCTATTTTTGTTCGATCTTGTGATTTTTTTTGACTCTAAAATCAGTTTAAAACGATTATATCATGGATTTGGAGCGCGCTTGCCGTACCGCATACCTGGCCGCCCAAAAAATGGTCTAGTTTCGGGATTTTCCGCCATTTTTCCTCTTTTTTTTCGCAGTCATATTACAAAATGTAATAATAACACTGTTATAAATGTACTGCACATGATTCTTTAAATTTGATTTTTTGAAAATATAGCCGCCGAAATAAGTGCGCCTCCCAGCGGTCTCCTACCCCGTTAGATATTCTGACTACTGTAAGATTTTATCACCATGAAATGGAGAGAGATGGATTCTTCTGACTTTTACAACCCTCGGCCATTAATAATTTCTACCCTCCGATTTAATCAGCCCCAATCCTGGCCCTTGATCAGAACAATTGCCGTCTGTCCGCCGGGAATATTCGTCTTCATTTGCATAGATGACGGCAACCGATTCGAGCGGATTAGTCAGACGCCGGCATTGTTCGTCGTCTCTTCAAATGTCAACCCGCCAAGCAATAGACAGTTACTGTTTTCGGGGGCTCTCCATTTTATTATGAAGGGGAGCCAAGCCCCCTCTCCATTTCCTTCCAAGCCAGTTGTTTTCTTTCCACTGATTGCACCGGACAATAGGAAAGCCTCTTCCCCGAACTTTGAAACCTACGCGTGATTTGAAATAGAAGATAAGGTGCTGCGTACGATTCCAGCCTCAGATTACCCATACCCAGGGGAAGGGTCGCGGGGGTGGGGGTAGATTTGACCCTTCGCTCCTTATTCCTTTACGATAACCCAATCAGAACTCCCTTTCTGTGGGGGATAACTTCTCCGCTTCGGGAGACTGCTACCCCTTCCCTGCTTTAGTAGTTAGTCAGTTCCCAGGGAGGAGGCCTTTGTCCACAGCCCCTCGTCTCACTTTTCGTAATCGACTCTTCTCCTCCACCACCATAATTCCTCCCTTGTGTAGTCCATTATCCAAATGGCTCATTTGCATGTTCACCCCCTTCCGGAAGCTCATTTCACATCTTCTTCTCTGCTCGAACCGGGTGCCTTTTAGTACTGGGCGAGGGTAGCTGGTCAGTCGCTGGGGTTAAAAACAGCAGAGACCCTCATTTGGAAGGAGAGGATTTCCCCCCGTTTTCTACCAATTCCTAGCCGCTTTTTTGCAAAACGGTAAGGAAAAAAGCCACGAGTTTCCACGCTATAATTGCCCCTAACTGTGTTTGCTCAGCCCCGGATTCAATGACGGCAAATCAAACGGCCAAGTCTCCTTTGTTGCACCAGACGAGGGGGGCGAGGGAGAGTAGATGGCTGCCGGTTTTGTGGCACCCGCTCTTTTTGCCCCTATCCACAACTTTTGCTCCGTAGTGTAATAGAAAAAATGCATGATAAAGACCACTCTTCCTTCGGCTCGGTACACGATAGTCCGATCCCCTGCACCCGTAAAGTCTCGGCAAGACAAAGGTATAAAGACTCTGTAACCAGCTCTGTAACAGTTTTGAATAAAGATTAACCTAATGCCGAGACTTTACGGGAGTGGGGGATCGAACTATCGAGGGTCGAGCCTCCTCCTCCTGGGGGCATGCGAACATTTTGGTTACTCATGTTAGGTGGAAGAGGATCCCAACGTTCTTCTCCCCCTTCCAAACCAATTATATTTGAAAACCGTCCCAAGACCTTATGTTGCCAGAATCAGGTACTCTAGCCCCCGAGGGCCCCATTATTTCTCCAATAATAACCTCCCTCTCCCTTTCCTGATTAGTATGGTCAACAGGAAGGTGGCCAAGGCCATTCGATATGACACGCTATTATGTGCTTACCACTGGTGTGGGCATCATGATGCGCCAACGCCCAATTGCCCAGCCCCCCGGTGAGGGGCGCCTTCCCGTTGTACTCTCGCCGTTCATCGCTAATTTCTCTCATTTTCCCTTTGAAATTGATCCGGAGTAACTTGTGACTGTTTTCCACTTTGTTCTACTGCTTTTTTCCATTTCTTTACCTCCGGTTACCAGTAGACAAACAAAAGCACACCTGTGAGTGGAACGGGGATCCCTTTCCTCCCCCTCCCTCTCTTCGCAATTCCGTCTATTTTTCATGCTTCACTGAATTTCAAGCTGACGTTCTCACCCGGGACGAGAGCGGGAGAGGGGGAGAGGACGTTTAACCCCCGTTTTTTGGTTCCCCCGTCCCGTCCCCGCGGTGCCAACCAACCAAATCGGTGGCGGTGCAATTTGAAATCGAGACAACGTGTAATCGCCACTGTTGGTTGGTGTTTTGTTCTGTTTTCCAGTTTCGTTTAGTGGGAAAAGGCAGAGGGTGGGAGACACCTCGATGCGAGGATTATTGTACACACATCGATTTTCTCTTCTCAGAATTGCCAACTCCTTTTGGAGAGGGAACCGTCTGTGACACACAGACTCTGTATGTTTATGGGCATATCTAGTTTTCGAGTAACCACATCTCTCAAGTGGGCAGTGACCCTGCTCCCATTTCAAATTAAACGAACTGTGGAGGACTTCGTCCATGGAAATAAGATGTATTCCTCCCCTTTCAGTTAATTATAGTCCGTTTCCAATGGAAAGTTTGGCGAAGAAATGCGCCCGATTTATAGTTTCAAATTGAAAATCAGGCAACTTTTGTTCGCTAAATTCTCTAATGGTTCCCATTGGAAAATTCTTAGATTTTATCCAACGGAAATCTCTTTGATTTTATCCAAGGGGAATCCCATTGGACCTTCCAGGCCGCAGCCCTCTCCCTTGACCAATAACCAATAATTAGATAAAAGGGGCTTTTGATCCAACAACTTCCCCGTTCGTTCAAAATCTCACTTCACCTCGCCCTTCCCTTTTTCCTGAGGGAACCTCAGGAGCACTGTGTCTCCTCGATTTCTTGTGATCCCAGTCCTTTAAATTGTTTTGGTTTGAATTTTCTGCCCTTCACCCTTTCCTCTCTCTTATTTTCCCCCTGAAGACCGTAATTTTTCAGTGCCTTATGCTGTGATGCTTATTTCTGCAGTGCTATTCTTAGGTCTTTCTAATCTATTAGTGTCAGCACAAGTAAGTTTTCCTCTCTTCAGTTCTGGGTATAATAAGGTCTTTGTGATTGTTACAGTAGGACTTTTTAGTTTTGCTCCAGCTAGTAATGAGTTCAGAAGGGGTTTCAAAGGAGAGATCGCTCTATGAAAGGAGTTTAAACCAACTTTTTGGGGGAAAAGACCATAGAATTCTTTACAATTCTCTTTTTTCAGAGTCTCTGTGAAGACTATGTGTCCTGTATGGAAAAGTTGGAATCCAAGCAGGCTGACTGTATCCACCTGGAGCAGAACTCCAAAACCCGTGCCACCGACAGCTGTTCCCGTAAGAAATGGCAAATCAAGTTGGAGTTGAATGGTCTTCACATGAGGAGAGCGGAACTAGCCAGAGACTGTATCCAGAAGAACATAGCCGAGGGACGGCTCTCTGAAGGATCCGTGGAGGGCAGCCAGGTACATCCCTTTTAGGCCAATGACCGCCGCTATTTTAGCGGACAACTTGCGATTCCCTCCATCGTAAATTTGCCTTCGCTCCTCGGGTTCCAGCCAGGAGAAAGAAGCGCTCCATTTCCCGGCAGAAGCGGGCCAGCAGACGGCACACAAAGCTCTACGATTGTCGGAACGCGGCCCGTTCCTGGCACAAGCAATGTGCCGCCCTGGCTAAATGCTGTCCCCTGACGGAAGAGTAATCCTAATTTATTTTCTTTTACTCCGGTTAATTACAGCTGTAAACTGAATACAAAAGACATCATGGAACAGATCTACGCAGAGAGGAGGAAGCTCCGAGAACTCAAAGAGCAATGTGAAGGCCGCTAATCTCATCTTTTCATCCATCGTTTTCTCGCGCTCAATTATGCTTTATTGTGTGTATTTTTTTATATAATAAACTTTATGTTCGCCCATATATTCTTTCTGGATGGAAGTGGTTCAAGATTCGTCTTGAGGATCTGAAAAGATCTGTTTAAAATGCCTATAAAAATAGCCTACCAGTCTGGCAGATTGGATAAGCATAAGCATTGTAATTAGACGCGGACCACTTTCCAAAGATCTCCCCAGCATAGAGTTCCATTACTGTAGCATAGGTTCCTTGCGGATTATCTTAAACCGCCTTTAAAACCCCTATAAAAAGTATTACAGTACCCTTGACGAAGTTATTGTATCCGGCCAACTTGGTCCCATTGACCCAGGTACAGTCCTCGGCTACGTTATCCACACATTCCAATCCGATCCAAGAGAAGCCGTCAATTTTACCGACCAAATTAGCTATGAACTGATTTTGAGCGTCGTTTAGGATAATGGTTAGAGTTGCCGCCTCGCGGGCGCATGTCGCCTTGGCGTCGTTAAAATTTCCCAGGATATTTACGGACTAATGAGTTCGTTAATTTAAATATGGTGTTAATACCTTATAACACTTGCAATCACCGGCGTACTGGGTGTAGGACGAGCCACAGAGGAAGGGACCACAGTTGGGAGCAGTGGAAGGGGCTACCTCACAGACGAAGGGATGCGCCGTGTTACACAGTGTCTTGCTGAAAAGTGGTGGATATTAAAACTCTAACTTGAAAAGCAGTTCCTCGAGAAAACAGAGCTTATCAAACAGGGGGCCGTTATTTGGATACATTCCCTCCATTTTTATTCTACCCAACTCACATCCACGAACTGGTGTCATCTTTAACAGTAGCACATTGATAGATACTCGGATCCGATGGTTGTCCAGCTGCCCAATTCGAATAGCCCGCAGTTGCATTACTCGTCCATGACCATTGTGACGTCTGCAGATAATTGAAACCGATCCAAAAGTCTCCATTTCCTTTGGCTATCCCGTAGACGTAACTATTCTCAAAGCTGTTTTGAATGGCTACTAGATGACCGCCAAGAGTGGTGCAGTAGTTTTCAGCCAGGGGAAAACTCGTCGGCTGATTGAAGTAGGCATAGCATCTTGGATTGGGGTTGGAATAAAAGGAGAGAGGGTGGAACTTACTTGTTGAATTGGGCATTCAAAATGGTGGGGAAGGGGCAGTCTCCATTTGTTTGGCTAACTATTAAAAGGAAGAAGACGACAGATTGGAGAAGCATCGAGTCCAAGAAAAGGGGAAACTGCTCGAGGAAAAGATAAGAGGCGGGCTATAAAATGGCAACAAATGGGCAACTAAAGAGAATCTAGTTGAATGGCAACGCAACAAGTACAACAACTACTAGGGTATATCTTTTATTGTTTTATTTTGTTCCTTTCTCAATCGGCTCCATCCCGGGCAGATTCCAACTGGGTCTTCTCCTCGGCCAGGTCAACCATCTGATCCTTCGACTCCTTCTTCTCCTTCTTCTTGGCCGCCTTAGCCATCCAAATCTTCCACTCGTCGCGGAACTTCTCCAGATTCAGGCCAGCCTTTGCAACAGTTGCACTGTTCTGGTAACGGTCAACCAGGCACAGACAGGCGAACATGTACTGCTGGCTGTTCTGAACGGCGAAGGCCCTCTGAGCCCGTATCTGCTGCAGCAGTGGCCACAATCCACGGAAGGTGCCCTTCATCATCTCATCCTGTGCCATTGCCAGAAGGACCAAGGTGCCGGTCCGGCCAATCCCGGCTGAGCAGTGGATGACGACGGGCTTCCCGGTGGCGTGGGTCCTGCTGACGATCTTCCGCAGCAGATCGGTCGAGGCGGGGACGCCGTGGTCGGGCCATCCCGTCAACCAGTGGTGGCGGACGACGAGGGGCGTCTCTTTGCCGCTCGTTACTTCCAACAGCGTGATGACAAGTCCATCCTGAAAACAGCACTCATTTGGAAAGAGGCAAGCCCGTACCAAGTGTGACATCCCATAGCGTTTGACTGTTACGGAACCAACGATGAGAGGCTTCGAATCATCCGGATAGTACTTGCTACACTTCGGGTTGCCATTCTCGATAAAGTCACACAGCATGACGACCATTTCACATTGCTCGCTGACCACCATCTGCCAGAACTTCTCAACCGTATGGTCCATAGGTCCTTGCGTACAAATAAAGCGCTTCGGATTGTTGGAGGGCCTGGAAATGGCAAGGTTGCTGAAGAAAAAGCATTCGAAAAAAATTGGACTAGCCTTGGGGACTCTTCATCGAGTACCCAAGAAAAAGGAGAGCCGCTCACCCCACGTAATTGGCGTGGATGTAATCCTTGCCGTCGGCGGCTCCATGGATCTTGACGCGCGTCTTCTCCAGACAGGCTATATCGCCGTAGCGGTTGTCGTCCTCGTTGGCCGCGGAGGTGGCCACCAGCGCCGGCTCGTACTCCTTCTGGTTGGGCTGATATTCACCTGCCAGCTCTTTCACGCTCTTCTGGAAGATCTCCTTCAGCCAGACGACGGCATGCTGCTGCTCGGTCCGGTCCAAAGGCGGCGACTCTTCTTCCTTCTTGGCATCTTCCGGCGTCTTCTCCTTGCCCTTGCTCTGCTTGCTTTCCTTCCTGTCCTTCTCCTTGTCCTTGCTGTCCTTTCCGTCCTTCTCCTTGCCCTTGCTGTCCTTCCTGCCCTTCTCCTTGCCCTTGCTCTCCTTCCCGTCCTTCTCCGTGAACTTGCTGTCCTTCTTCCTCATTGCCTTCTCCTTGCTTTCCTTCGTGTTATCCTTAGAGACCTTGCTGTCCTTCGTCTTCTCGTTCGTCCTTTTGCTTCCTTTCGCCTTTTCTACCGTCGGCGACGTCTTGACAATAGATGGCCATTTTCCACCTTTGCCTAAAATGGTCAAACTATTCAAGTAGCCCCCGAGGCAACTGACCATACACCGACGGACCGTTCCTCCCCGGCTTATTTGCTCGAATGTTCTCGCACCAAGACATCGCGCGAGGCAACTGACCCCAGCGGGACTGACCGCTTCTCTCCGTCTTCTCCGTTCTGCTTGTCTTCGTCTTGCTGTCCTGTGACTTCTCTGCAGTACTCTTCTTCAGTATCGAGTTCTCCTTGTGGCTCTTCTTTTCGAAACGACTTCCCGACGAGGCGAGGCTTCTGGCCGTTGCCATTTTTCCCGGCTGCCTCGGCTGCTGGCTCCTGCCAATCTTTCCTCCCTTCTTCCTCAGCGAGATCTTCTTCTTCGCATCGTGCGAAACATCCTTCTTCTTTTTCAGCGGTTTCTCATCTAAAAAGGACGTAATTTCAAGCTGTTTTAAAACAAAAAGTAGAAGTAAGAAGCAGCAAAAATAAAGCAACCTTTGGACATGACGACCGCCGACGAGAAGACAGATGTACAAATGTGGGAGAAGCCAGTGTGGGCGACCTTATAAATGGTTTTTTCGGATTATCTACTAATCTTTTTCATGACTAAACGGTCCTTCAACGGTCCATTTTTTACGGAAATTGACAAATGCTCTAAAACAGGGCCAAGTCAACGGTCCGCTTATGTTCGAACAAAACGGTGCTGAATGGCCGGCTTTTCACCCGCAGAAGTCTGGCAGAACTATGACGTAATCACCATGGTCGTCTCGTTAAAGCAGATCGTCTCCCTGAAGAACAATGGCAAAAGCGCCTACCGTTGCGCAGCAGACGTCGGAGGGCTGAAACTTACCGCGACCAATCGGAAGCGTTCGTCTATCGTCGATTTTGCTGGCGAACAAGCTCTGACTTACAATATGAAAAAAAAGAGGGACGAGAAAGGCTGCCGCGAGAGGAGGTATATAAACATTCAGCATTGGAACACGATGAGATTTTCAGGTGGGAACGGTTGTCATCACTCTTGAGTCGGATAGCCAGCCGCTTGTCCATTTCTATGTCATCTCCTTGCCGCCTTGGGAGTTCGTGGCTGTGAAGGTGTTCGAGATCGCGTCTGGCCTCTACCGTGTCTCCCTCGAGGCCCTCGTTGACCTGCGCGTGCAGGTGAAGCTCAGGAAACAATGGATCCTGCAACTTCGACAATCTCGCAGCGGTGATTCAACCCGGAGTCAACTACCCGCGCTTCGAATAGCATCAATCAATGTACATCCGTAGCACAATAAAGAGTCTATATCGCAATACCGTGTCGTTTTTTTCCTTGGCCGCGGCCGAGTTTACTGTTCTCTTCTTTGATAGTTAAAGGGACCGTAGCGCAGGTTTTGAATTCTCCGGAAATTCCGGAGAATTTCAGACAACGCCTAAACGTCTTGCACGAAATTTTTCGATTTCCGTAATTTTCGGTGTAAAACAGTTATTTTCCTCACTTGCTGACACTGACAAGCTCTTTTTACTGCAAAAAAATAAGCACCTCATGACAAACATGAACGTCTACGCCCAAAAACGGGCGCTCCCAAAATTGAGCGTTTTGCCCATGCATATATAAAATATCTTCATTACTCTTTTATATATTATTATTCTGCGACATTCTGTTACAATCGAACATCTGTTTTACAACAACAATCCCTATTGTTCATACTGCATCGAGAATTTGTGGATTCTCCCCGGGAGAGGCGAACTGGCGGCCGGGAACACGTCATAACGGTCACTATTTGAGTTCTCAAGATATCTGAATAAGTTGGTTATATAAAAAAAGAATGGTAGAACTAACCAATCTCATTTTTAGTGTCTTTTGAGAACTTCTCCGTCTCTTTGTCCACTCTGGCCTTTAATTTTGCACTCCGCTCAGAAAATGTGACATCGAAGGGCCAAGCAAGCATGAGGGCAGTCACGGCGCCGTTTTGAAACACTGCTCCCAGGCTAGTGTGCCTTATTTCATCACAAATGACCTTGGAAGCTTCGGACAATTCACAGGCACATGTGGAATTCTCCTGGAAGAGGGAAAGATATAGGTTCTTATAAAAAGGGCTTATAGGTACAGAAAAGAGTGAACTCTTGAATGATCCAGAGGAAAGGAGTCTCGGGACCGTTTATAAAGGCAGAACCCACCGAGTTGGACTTCTCCACCTCTCCTTCAATTTGCTTGCTAGTACAGCAAATGGAATGGCAGGAAAAACATTGAGCGAAACGGCGACAATTAATCGAGAGCTCCTCTTGTTCGTCCGGTAGAAGATCACAGAGAAGGTGCTCATTCCAGGCGTGGACAGCGTCAGCAAACTAAAAGGGAAACTGCTCATTTATTTCTGAACCAGCAGTCCTCCCACTTGCCGTCACTCCCAATGCCGGACAAACTCGAGAAGCTGGCTCTCATTTCGCCTCTTCCACGCTCTGGTTGAAACGGGGTGGAGGAAAGAACTAAAGTAAGGGTACTCTTATATAAGCTACTCCAAGAAGGAGTGGCCGTCCATTTTAGTTTTTTATTATCCGGGAACGCAGCCAGGACGTCTTGAAACGCGCAGGGTGCCCGTAGACGTACCGGTAGAGAGAGTAATGGAACCAAGCATTGGTTTCTTCGGTTGGGAAACGGTGATTATTTGGTGCAACGGTAAATTGGGCGATGGGGAGAAGGGTGATACTCTTGATGAGGATAAAAGGAGGATTTTATGGAAAAAGAGTGTAGTTTATTCTGTTCCTTCATGAAAACGGGAAATTTTAGGGCAGGACAGGGATCCTGCCCCCACATGGAAAGGGTGATTATTTGGTGCATAAAAATGGGATTTTTTTGGAACGGAAAACAAATCCCACCCCAAAATTCCAGCCCCGGTTCAAACTCTGCTGACCTGTGCTTCATTATGGCTCAAATTACACTTCAGCCCAAATATCACAAGTGGCCTCGAATTGGCCAGTAATTTCAATGAGACATAGCCTAAAAAATCCGAGTTGATCTTCCTTTTTCTTGTTATTCTACCCCTAGGCCGTTTAGTCGACGGATCCACCGGTACCATTGCTTCCTGTAGCTGTTTTAGTGTGATCCAATGAGGCGGGTATTTGAATCGGGCTACGTCCATGATCAAAACCCTGTCAGATTCCGAATGGTAAGCTGCTAGAGGTGAGAAATGACCTGGAAGGGCCAAGTTTTTAAAAAGGAGAAAGGAAGGTGTGCCTGTTCCTGTTTGACTCAGAGAGGAGCGATCATAACTGGCAACGACGACGGATGATTCGCCACGAACTGAGGAGATCAAATCTTCACGGAGGCTCTTGAGGTAACCTGGAAAGAAACGATGAAGGGCTTGTTACCGAGGAAAGGGAATTATCTTCCCTTCAGATGGTCACCACCCAGCGAATCACCAAGGGAAGATAATTATTTTTTCTTGGGGGGCAGTTAGTTTATTTCCCACGGTCGTCTACGATTTCTAAAGTCTCGTGGGGGTCTGGAAACTTGACAGGGTCCAGATTGCCTGGCTTGCCCAAAAAAAACGATCCCTTTCTTATGGTGCGCCATGTGGAAGCCCCAGGGGTACAGAAATTGCTAGATTTTTTATCTTCCCACCCTAGAAAAGATCTTCAGGAAGTAGAGCCCAGAATTCTTGGGAAATCTTCTTTTCCTTACCTTCACTTTCTTCTGCATAGTACAGCCTCGACTCTAATCGATTACACATAGCCAAACAGCTGAATTGCCCGAGATTTATACCTGTCCTAAATACTTTTCCCTCTTCTCCCAGTATTTCCTCACTTTTTAACATTTTCCAGTGGTACACAACAGTCCAACATCGATTCGTGATAGAACCTCCAGGGTGCTTTCCACACTTGGCCGGGATCGACTTCCAGGGCGTTGAGAATCATTACCAGTGTGCTCAGACCGCAATAGGCCGGCTCATCCTGGGTCAGGAATTGGGAGGCCAGTTTAAAGTAGATATTGGCATTTCCTATAAATTACTGTATACTATATTTCCATTGGGGCAGCCTCATCCGCCTTTTGAGCCGGGCGAGACGGGGAAGAGGCGGGAACACAGCTGGCGTTCTCTGGCCCGTTGCATCATGGGATTGTCTCTTTTTATAGCTTTTTGGCCCCCAAAATAATTGGAACAAGGGTGAAGAATAAAGGTTGAGGGTTCACCTTCTAGAAGACTTTCTTTGAACAGCCTCTTCCCGTCCTCCGAGGCGAAATCAATGCAACTGTCGGGCAGCGGTCGTCTGTAGAAATTCTTTGCGGTAACGGACATCCGTTCACAGATTTTCACAATATCTGAAATTGGCTTTCTATACAAATCGAGAGGAACAATAAACGAACGAATAGAGGCGGGAGAAATTCGCATACAAAACGAGCGGGCAGACTAAAAAGGGGCGCCCTTCATGGGAAAGTCAGTCGCACATTCCCGCCAATTCCTCCCTCTTCTATGAGTCAAAAATCTCGTTTTTCTACAGCCCGCATGAAAAAATGGGATGATAAAGGGAAAAGGAAGACGAAATGGCCCCGAGGTGGGATCATTTTACACAAAACCGTGGAGCAGCAAAGATTCAACGGGAAGGAGGAAATAAAGACGGGAGAGCAGCGGCCCCTGTTAAAAGTGGAGAGACACGAGTCAAAGATTATAGCCAGCCGGGCTAACTAGATGAAAACATCAAGGAAATGGGAGTACGCACTTCTTTACGCTGGGAGGTAAACTCGGAACAGAAATTGATATCGGGGGTGTAGACTATTTGACGAATGAGTCATAAGACAATTGCGCGAGGTGATGTACACCAGCATGGGAAAGGGCCGTCTAGCAAGATGTGAGGAGATGAATCACTGGAAAAGGTCTACACTGCGAAATGGTCCTAGGGCGCAGAGGGTTTGAAAAAGCAGCGAAGGACCCGTCCCCATGGACATTTTGGTTCAGTTGTGTCAGCAGTGGAACAGCTGGCTTCTGGCAAAAGGTTCCAGGTTGAGACATGGATATCTTTGTGTCCCTCTTTGGGATAAAGCCAAGGCGTTGTCCGTATTCCTTTTATTTTCCCAACTAACACTGAGATGGGGCTTGGTGAGGCTTGGCACACATTTTGTTCCATTTTAGAGAAGTGTGAACTGGTAAACAATACTTGGGGTACATATGACAGATAGCTTTCCAACGGATATTCCTTGGAAAAACCTCTACGCTACGGGGCCTGAAAGCTTATGGTCCCATAGCGGAGACGCGCCGCCAAATTTGAATCCGTGGAATATCCGTTGGAAGTGGACTGAGACCCACACCACTCTATACAAGAAGGGGGACAGGATAAAGTATGAAGAGGAAGCCTGTCCTTTCTCGAAATACCCAAGAAATACGAAGAATGGATGACAAATATTTATTTTGTGTTGTTTTAAAATACAATACAATACCATGATCAGTTTTGGAATGTTCGGATATTTTTTAGATACTGGTTTTCGTTTTTCTCGTCTTGTTATCAAATGTTATCAAAAATATTAAACCGGTACTGAAACGGAAGCATCTACATCGATAGAGGTAGAGGGAGAATTAAATAAGTGTTTCAATACCTGCTAAATACGCCGTAAAGATAAGGACCGCGGGAGATTTTGACGCCATTTTTGAAGAAAAAAGGTCCCGAGAAGATATCACAAAACATATTTTAAAGAGAAGAAATAAATTAGAAAATGTACACGACAATTTGAGAGACTCCGCCGATCATGGTAATGGCCCACTTCCACCAGCCAACCGCGGATTCTGGCTGTTTACGGCGCTGGTCGATAATTGTTCGGAGTTGGCGAACAGTTTCCGAATTTTGATGGGGTCCTGAAGCGAAAAGTTTCTTTAGAAAAATTGGGTCTTGAAACGAACCGTGGGCGTGGTGAGACGCCACCGAGATTTCAACATTGGGAGTCGTTTTGGGGTCTGCCGGGGTACCCGTGGGCTTCTCCATCAAGATCCAGAATTGCCGAACCTCGGGTTTCTCCGTTCCGTAGGTCATAAAGACGAAATAGGTCTTACGACGACCAAATTCATCAATATCTAAACCAGAAAAATGGGTGGGATACGGTAAAAGGGCCTACTGATATCGGTGAAGGACCACTTGGAAAGCTCGTAGCCGTTGAGAGGAGTGATGTGCAGGGACATCTTGTCAAAACCCCCACGAAGCTGGAAAAATACCATTAGATTGAAAAAAAATGAGTTAGGTTCACCTCAAAGGAGACGTTCAGCTGATTACTTCCAATTCGTTGGCGGTCAACTAGGGTCAAGTTGATTGGGAAGGGGACGACGGCCGGGGAGGGGACAGGCACCCACAGGGCTTGTCTGGAAACGATTTTATGGAGGGAAATAAACTGGAGATCATCTATGGACCATTTTTTGTGGGTCTATACAAAACAAAAACAAAATTCAAAACGTCCAATTTCGGGCGCGACCGAAAATCGAGTGTTTGTGTTCGTATCTTGGTCATTTTTGGGCCGATTTCAAAAATTCAAAGACCTCGATGGAGAGCACGTCAAGGCGATTCTAATGAACCCGGTCGTATCGCAAACGCTCAAAAAAGTCTGTAGCACCGTAAACGTTGACTGAGGATATGTTACGTAACGCGGCGGGCCCGGACCTATGTATGGATCTATAGGCCGTTTTATTTTCTTTTCAGGGCCTGTGAAAACCCAACCAAAGAGACAGTACTGATTTAGACGCGCACGAAATGGATTTGCTATGAAATGGACCAAAAATGATTTGGACGTGTGACGATTTGGACGTTTCGTTCTGTATTCACGTACTCTTTTTTTGTACTGTCTCCAGTACTGTCTCCAACCAAAGCTCTGCCGCCCTACAGTTTCCATCACTTCCATTAAAAATGAACTCACTCTGGTGGGAAGAGTTCATGAATAGCTGTATAGTATGGCATTCTACAATACTCATCCTCCACTCCAGTACAGTCTGGAGCTGCTCCAGACTGGAGGAACGAGTGCGCGGGAAGGTCAGCCGTATTTCTGAAGAAGTTAGGTAATTCCAATAGAAATCTAGCGGTGTCCTACCTGTAATCCAAGCTCTGCACAAAGAGGGCATTATCCTGTTTCACTTGTTTTCCTTCAAAGTTGTAGATTGTCCTGTTTGTGTGCTGAAATCCGTTATTATTCAAGGGGAAAAATGGGTTAAAACGAACCAGGGCGATGATTCTCCTCAATCGGGGATGCTCCTCGGAATATTCATACGGTACTCCCAATTTTGTGGTGACGAGCAGGGCAAAGAAGAAGATAAAGATGAAAATTCCGCATTTAACCACGTAGTTCATCTTGCGCGAGACGTAGAACAGATTATTCTGAGAATTCCGTCAATAAAATCCATAAAATAAAGTCTCACCACGAAGAGGATTAAACTGGAAGCGATCACCAGGCTGAGGGGTCCCATCACGAACTCTGGGTTGATGGCATTACCCAGACGACCCATGACGGGGACGAAGAAGTCAACACACTGACTGATGGCGTAGACGGCGAAGACAATCACAGGGACGAAGCAGAACAGCTGGGTATAGAGCAGGATCTTGGTGTTGGCTTCTGAAAAAAGGAAAAGTATACTGGAAGAGGAAAAGGGACGACACAGTTAGACAGCCAGCGACGAAAAGGGGCCGCCGCCTCTAACTAGGGGATCATTTTTGACAACTTGGGGCGATTTGACCATAGTTTGACTCATTCGCTGTAGTTTTTCAAACTGATTCTGAGTTTCTTTTCAGATTTAGCAAATAAATAGTCAACAAATTTTTTACGCTTCAAATATTATGAAAAACGGGGGCAATTAGTTCTCTGGTTTAAAAACAGCGCCAACTTCAGGCCCCCTTTGGGTCTCCATCCCGTCATGGGCACAAAATGGTCCCGTAGCGGTTATTATTACTATTTTTAAGGCTAAAATTAACAAATTTAAATGAGGGAAGAGCTCACTTTGGATAAGTCCCAAATTTCCCAGGAGATAAATCAGTGGATCCTTGAGAAGAGGGAATAAGACGTAGTTGAAGACGAAGAAAGCGGAAGCCAGCTCGAAGAAAGTCATTAAGACCAAGAGGCAGGCAAACGAGACCAGGATACTGTCATAATGTACCATTTCCGAGTTGTAGGTCTAGAAAAATGGGAAATCTTTAAAATTTCAAGAAGGAATCAGACCTTATCCTTGTCGGCGAAGTAGCTGTGTACCGTCATTCCGGCAAGGAGCATAGGGAGGACGTAGAGCGGGCCGAGGAGTTCGGGCATCTTGTACCAGCACATGACGAGATCCAATTGGATGACCAGGGTCACGACGAGGAGCATTGTCCCGACCATGGCCAGCCAGGCGACAACGTGGTGGTAGAAGGCGTTGATGAGGTCGGCCGTCGTGTAGAGACCCTTCCCAATTCGGGCCGTAACCAGAAGAACTACCAAGACGAAGGCTCCATAATTCAGCCATTGGCCTGGAAATGAATAGTAGAAATAAAGAAGAGGGGTGAAGCATACCCATGACGATGGGATAATAGACGGTGAAGAGGCCGACGACATCGTAGAAGACCCAACGGTTGGCTTCTTCGAATGTTGCAGGTTTGTCCAAGTAGGGACTCTTCAGGATGGCATTGACAACCGCGAGGACATTCTCTCCAGCCCTGAAATGAAGAAAAATGGATGGGAGGAAGGACGTCAAGCTACAATTTTTGGAGCAATATTCTAACGAAACCACTCCTAGCCGGACCCTGCCTACGTCTTCCTTTCTTTTACACTGCATTTATTTTACAGGAGCTGGGATTCTTTTTGGTGGTGACAGTCTTACCTCTGAATAGCTCCGGCTTCAATCCTGTGCTCCTGGTCGAATTCCGTATGGTACACCCATCCATTCTTCGTATAGGCAATATCCAGCCCTAAACGTGGAAACCATTAAGTTGTTCCAAGATGTAACATACCAGATACTCGACCATAATCCCTAAAAATTCGGAAATCCGTATCCGAGGGAATAATTCCCGATTGGAAAATTTCCTGAGCTAGGACGCTACAGAATGGATGCGGGGCGTTTTCCAGGTACGTTTGAAGGAGCCAGGAATTTCCGGGACCCGCCTAAAATCCCTCTTTCTTGAGAGAAAATAGTGAATAAGCTACCTGGAATAAGATTTCACGTCCTCCGGAGCCGGTTCCTTCCAGGTTGATGAAGGCGCGAACAGCGTGGCGCCATTTGTGCTGCTCGATGAAGCCGTGAGCCGCCTGGAGGAAGTTTTCCTCGGCTCCATTGAATAGGAAAATAAGGTCGTGTTTCATTGGCTCGTTGGAGTTTGAGAAGACTTCCAGGATATCCAACATAATGGCACATGAGACCTGGAAACGGTGGGATAAAAGTGGAAGGGATAGGAATGCCTTTGGGCAGTTTGTTGTCTCTTCTTAGTTTTTCAGGTTCATTATTTTCACCTTAAAGTATTTGGATAACCATCGGGCTCATTCTAGCATAAAAAGTCCGCAAATTTTCTTCGTCCGGATGATTCATTCTAGGGCTCTCGAAACGGGTTGGTAGGGTTGGGCCTATAAGGCCTGGTCAGCTCAGGCCAGATCGAGGTCAAAAATCTTATTTCAGTTTTCCTTTGAATCATTGGGTTCCGTGTTAACAGTGGTGCCGGGCTCATATTGTTTCACTTGAGATGATTCTCCAGGGAAATTGGACCATACAACCGGTAATGCGTCGGGACAAGTGATCCCTTCACTTATTAGAGATCTAGCAAACGAATAAGAGCCCATACCGCGTCATCCGTTGCTCCTGGAGTATCTGGCATCGTGTCAAAGTGACAATTCAGGAGTAGAGCATGTTCTGACGGTTCTTTAGGTCCAATTCGAACTACTGAAATATTTCTTGCTTTATTTTTGTTTCTATTTTTAGTAACTCACCAATATTAGTGATCTTATGATAGCACAATGAGAAGCTGCTCAAGAATTTCAGATCAAAACACCCGCTTGGTCGCTGAAAAATCCCATTTTCTTGTTATCTCCATTCTTCGAGATTACCTGTATGTCGTATTCAAGTCTATTAACTTCCGACTTATTGAAGATGCCCTGAACGGAGTAGATTCTATTGTGGATAATATTGAAGGCATGATGTTCCAATTGGGCCGACCCACTGGGTCGGGGACCCAAGCTAGCGATTGATTTTAATGTGAATCTAGCTCGCTCTTCACTAAATTGATCCTGGTGGTTTTTACCCACTACCGGAGGCATCCTTCTATAATTTGATGTCTTTCTATCCATGTTTGATACCAATTTACCTGTGAAGATATACAACGGCTCCGTACATTAGTCCAAAACAGACTACCAGAAGGAACCAATGTCGGAATCCGAGGGCATCCTGAAAATTTATATTTTCTACCCTAATCCCTTGGTTATTTAATATTGTCTCTCTTCCGATCAATGTTCAACTGTCAAGTTTTTCCCCTGCCATTTTCTATGACCTCATTATCAGAGTAGATTTCGTACGATCAAAAAACGCCAAGGTCAGGGTCATTTTGCGACAGAAACAAGGTGAGTACACCTTTTTTGAAGAAAATTCTTTAAAAAAACAACGAAATAATCTGTAGTTTATTTTTAAATAAAATCATTACTCACCTCTACTCGTCGTCTGGCGTTTTCCTTGATTCCATAGTACGGTGCCTCGTTGAAGG
Organism: Oscheius dolichura; assembly: GCA_932521035.1. Lineage (NCBI taxonomy): Eukaryota > Metazoa > Nematoda > Chromadorea > Rhabditida > Rhabditidae > Oscheius > Oscheius dolichura. The sequence goes on from OW051493.1 coordinate 8,180,518, forward strand.
TGCTACCAGAAGTTGAAGGCGCCTCCCTACGCCTTCGTATCTCCCTTTCCATTCTGGATGCCTTTAGGGACTAAACTTCACGACAATCATGACAAGGAAACACGGGGGAAAGCCGAGAAAAACTACAAGATTATGAGGAAGTTGGAAAGGATAATTTATTATTTTTAGTAGAAATCATAGTAGAAACAAACGGGGAGTCCAATTTTTTTACAAAGAAGTAGTAGTTTTTAAAATACTTTGCCCTCGAAATAAATAAATTCACAACACAATAAGAATAATAATAAAACCCAGAATAATGAATTGGCTGTATGGATAAAGCTTCATCTTTTGATGTGGAGAATGTTTAGTAGCGGCGGTCTCTCCTGAAATATAAGCGCGATAAGAGAACTACATAGGAGCTAGAGTACGATTGATTTGTCCAACTTTCACTATCGTGCCGAGATAACGGGACATCTGGACGTTTCGCGGACGCGGAAGATTGCAATAAATGTTTGTAAATTGTCAGCAAAATTTGGGACTGACTAGATTCTCGCTAATTGTAATCGAAAAGCGGCATTAAAATTGGGAAATGCCCTTGGCTGTAAAATATTCTTGAGCGAAAAAGCGTGATGATTAGAAAAAGAAACCAAGTATCGGTGCTGAGTAATTTCGTTCAAGCGTAAATATTGACAGCAACCGTCAGTGGCCCTTGCGATTAGTTGTGTTTATGAGTCAGCGCGAGAGCATTTTTAGAGCAACAAATGTGACACCAACCTATCGTTCCTTCCTCCATATCGATCTCTGTCATCTCTTCGATTATCCCGGCGGTCATCACGACGTCTATCACCACGATCACGAGACCTGGAGCGGCTCCTACGGCGATTGTCACCTCCACGTCGATCTCTGTCGCGACGGTCGTCTCGTCTATCATCTCGTCGGTCATCACGACGGTCGTCACGTTCTCGACGAGGGGGAGAACGTCTAAATAAACCATACAACAAGAAATAATTAAATAAAATACCTCCGCTCATAAAATCGTGGAGTTTCTTCAGTACCAAGCTTTTCCTTCCGCTCTTTGCGACGTTCATCGATATTTTCCTGAAAATAATTCGATTTGCAATGGTAATAAACATATGTAATTAGCAAAAGTTAGCAACTCATGGACATGGAGTTTGACGTTGTAGATTATCCTCTCCAGCTGCCAGATGGGTCACGTTGAATTTTTAGAATAGGAGTGCTCACTCACTCGCTAAAACCTAGAGTGCCCAGATCCGAATGAGCTTAGGAATCAAACAACTTTAGCTCTAGATTCTTTGACTACCTACGGATCGTCAAAGCAACGCGTTATTCGAAATAAAACCCACAGTACCAAGCGCAAAGACAGAAATCCGCGGCACAACTCAGACGGGGTACTGCGATTACCGGACCTAAAGTGGAGACGGTCACTCCGGGTTTAGGCACATTAGAAAAATAGAACAGACGAAAAAATATGAAATTTTCGAACCCACCTTCATTTGATTGTATCTTTCACGCACTTCCACCATTCCTAGATGCATTTTTCCATTGAAGTGATCGGCTATCCGCGTCTCGTGGTCGAGAATATTTAGCTGAGCACCACAATCGTCACATACACGGAGACGGGAAGCATTCGATCCAGGACCGACTAATCGTACTTCTTGTTGTTGCATCTGAAAAAAAAATTACAATAGCCAATAAATATCACTCTACCTCGAGTTCGACTTTTTTCATACGTAAATCTTCAACTTGTTTAGAGAGCCTGATAGATTCGTCTACCTGTAACATTCACAATAATTAAAACTTTGATATAAAGCGACTTTTCCAAGATTTCCTAGTGCCTCCATTTCTTCAACGGCTTTGTTAATCTTCTCATCCAATTCTGTCATTTTGGCTGACTAAATATCAACATTTTAATAATATTTAGAAAATAAAATAAACCTTGATTACTTCTGCACTATCGTTTTGTTCTCTGGATTCTCTATCAAGTTTAGCTTTTATCCGTGAAATTTCGCCATCAACTACTGTTATTGCGTTTTCTAATGCTTCAAAGGCATCCACATCGTAGAAATGATCTTTTGCATCTTGCGCTTTTTGAAAGTCGGCTTTATGTGCTGGTTCATGTAATTTCCGACAAGATAATAAGCCCTAAATATATATTAATTGTAAAGAAGTTAAATAAATATAAAAATACCTGCAATCGACTGTCTGGTACTAATTCATAAGGGCAACATCCAACAAGATAAGCTCGACAAACGGAAATATTGTCATAAGCGGGAAGATCTCTACCTAAAACAACTTTTTCTTACAAAAATATAAATTACAAACCTTCTTCTCCTTCTTTCTGTGTTCCCATGAGTTGGGCTATCATTTCTCGCATAGTATCTGTCATTTTTACTGAAAATAGAAAAATACACTAAAGAATAAATAGAATAAGAGCAAAAAACAACAGTAATATTAGCACAATAACTAAGAATTCAAGATAAAGAAAGAACATTTCAATCAAATGATTTTTTGTCAATAAAAGCAAGACTATCTAATAAACAAACATAACAAGTACCTAAAATTACCCGAAGCAACTATGTACATAAAAAGATTAACATTCCTAAGGTTGTTTTGGTGGAGGCGTTCCACCAGCTTTCTTAGCAAAAACTCGCTGTCGAAGAAGGCGGCCATATTGTGTGCCAAGGTAAGCGACAATTGCCACGCCGATTAGCAGTTCTACTACTCTGCAAGAAGAAATAATTGAAAATCGATAAGAACCACGCGTACCGCCATCCGCTCATTCCTTGGTAGATTTGTATGGGAACGCCATTAGTTACAGAAATTCCGAGTAATCCTTCTTCTTTTCGAATATCTGCCCAAAACTGTTGAGCATTTCCTGTGAAAGAGACTACAACATAGTTATTCTTCGCCTAAGACATTCAAATAAATAAATAAAAAAGATTATGCCACCTTTTCATTATCGATAATAGCTCCGTCATGAAGATAGGCAATCGCTTTGTATGCTTGTGGACAAAATACGATGCTCTTCACCTCGCCGGCTTTTAGATATTTTTGAACGAAGACGTTGAACTCGATTCCAGGCCTGAAAAAAATGGTAACTTGTAAAAGATTAAAATAATCTGCTAAACATGATAACAAAAGGATTAAAAAAAATAGCTATTTTCTACTCGCTGCCCTTTTTCCTTTGGCAGGCGTCGAAGCTGAGACCGCTCACAACCATCACTTGGCTACCCTTCTCTCTATAGCAAACGAGCTCAAAACCTGCTTCCAAAAGGAAAATGAAGAGCTGATGGAGAAGATTAAAGTACTCGAGAGCAAGGAAACGGCAGTGACTTGCAAAATGCAAAATCTGCTATGAGAATGCAGTGAAAAATCTATTTCCATGTGGACATTCGGCCTGTGATGCCTGCTATCCGTACCTCAACGGGTGTCATATTTGCCGAAAGGACATCACGGGTGTTCATAAAGTCTACTTTACCTAAGCACTTCAGACGATATAAAAATAAACAGTCTATGAAGCTTGTTCGAATTAAATTAGTTTTCAAATGCAGGCATCAAACGTTTTACAGAATAGGCAAATATACTTACTTTGTAAAATGTTCAGCGCTTGTGCCTGCAGGAAGTCCAGAACCTTCCTTATACATTCTAGATAGTAAGAAAAACGATGTGACAAATGATATTCCACCAACAATTAATACATAAATTCGTAATTTTCTGGCTAAAGTAACAAAAACTATGAAAAATTAGAAAATAGCTAACCTATAGCAGGATCCATTTCTTTAGGTGGTTCTTGTTTTCCATCTTTTTCTTCTTGTCGTGGTTCTTCTTCTTTCTCATTATTTTCTTCGGTCTTTTTCTCGTGCTCGCCTTGGCCACTCTTTCTTGTGCGCAAAAGACAAGTTTGTACTGAAACAAAATTAGCTAAATACAATAAAGTGAGTACAAAACCTGTAAATGAAGATGGTTTGCGCAGAATAACAACGGAAGAAGTCCACGTGCTTACAGAATTGTTCGATAACCGTAAGAGAAGAAGAGATCGACGAGCACTTCGTAGAACAATTGATTGCATCTGAATTCAACGATGAAGAATAGAATATGAAACAACCATCAAATAAAGAATTAAAGAAAAACAGAAAACAACAATTGGTCATTGTTTTCGCATGCTATTTTTGATGGATGCTATTAGTCGCGAGAAGACCTGAGTAATGTTCAAATCTCCATTATTTTGATGTCAGTAGTGGAATAAAATAACTAAAATAACTAGAAAATAAGGAGAAAATAGCCAGAAGGGAAAACTAGGAAGAGAAGTAACAATCTCAAGGCAACCGATGTTTAGCAAGTGCAACATTTGGTTTTCTTGGAGTAAAAAAGGGATTTTCTTTTCAAAGATGGCTGCATTTCATCCAGTTACTGCTTTCCAGTAGGAAAAAAGCATTATAAATGGCCCCATCCAGTTCAATAACTTCAAAATAGAATCAAAGTCTCAATCTCAATCACATAACCATGACAAATAAAGCGTCGCCATGGTAATGTTGCCCGAGGCGGGTGTTGCATATTACGGCTTATCCCAGATCATCCGGCTAACAATATGGTGAGTTTTGCATCGCTATAAATCCAGGAAAACATGGAAATACTTACAGATTTTCTCTAGACTACTTTCAAAGAAAAGCAATCCGCCAGCGGAGAGCCGTGGTTCCCGACAACCAAAGATTCCCGAATTGGATGAATTCCTAGTGAAACGTGACTATATTGGAGCTATTTCATTGCTGGAAGTAATTTTTTGCTGGTATTTAGCAAAACATATCATTTAGTTCAAATTGAAAAGTGATAAAAACAATCTAACAACTCGTATGTGGCTAGGGCATTGCTATTTTCGAGCAGGAGAGTATGACAACGCTCGGAAGGTATTATTCCCTCTTCTAAAGCTAAAAAACAATAATTATAGGTGTATGAGAACATGCTAAATTTAGAAGAATGCCCACCAGAAGTTGAAACCTATCTCGGTTGTTGTCTCTTCTATTTGGGGCGATATCTCGATGCCAAGGATCACGGCGACAAAGGTAAACTATTCTCTGGTAAACATCTATAGCTGGAGAATTTTTCGGCACAAAAAGTGGTCTACAAAATAGATTACTATTTCATGTAGCACATAAATTAGGAGATGAGAAGTGGCTGATGTTTCACCATTCACAATTACAGGTGAGAGAGATCGGTTTTCCTCAAAATTCTCTTCTGATTCTCCAAAATTCATCCAGTTTTCTTTATTTTCTATTCTTTATATTCTTTTATATGTAAAAAATCATTTTCAAACAGCACAAAAGATTTAGAAACAAGAATTTATCAATTAGAAAGAGAAAACATCCATTTTTCTTGAAACTTCTTGAAATTCCTTGAATTTGATCAAATATCCAATTTTTCTTTTATTTTCTTTCATTTTCTATATTTTTACAACTTTATAAAGCATGTAAATGACTAAAAGACGATTAAAACTGGATAAAAAGAATGAATTTCCTTCAGAATGACTCCCTCGAGGATCAGCTCTGCCTGGCTTCGATTCACTACATGCGTCAGCATTATACAGAAGCTGTTCAGATTTACAAGACCATTGTAACTGATCATATGTAATTTTCAGTAAAATAGAAGCTAAAAACAACAAAAATTTAGAAATATGATCGCTCTAAACGTTTATTTGGCTATGTGCTACTACCATATGGAATATTTCGACGTGGCCAAGGAAGTTCTCACAACTTACATCAAAGCCTTCCCTGATAGCCCAGCTGCTCTCAATTTGCGATGTGCTATCCTCTACAGAACATATATGGGCAATAACTCACCGGCTGTTAGCCTATTATTTTTACTGAAAAACTTCAAATTCAGGCGGATCTTGATAAAATCCCAAAAAATTCACTCTATCCTTCGATAAAAGCTATGGTCAAGCATAATTCAGTCGTTTTTCGAGATGGAGACGGCGCTCTTCAGGTAAAATTCCATAAAAATTCAATAAAACTTGGATTTTCAGAATCTGCCGGGGATATTGGATGAAGTTCCAGAAGCACGGCTCAATTTGATCATTTATTATGTCAAACAACGTAAGTTAGGAGGAATTTAGGAATTTATTGGGAAAGAGTGAAAAGAGAGTCGACTGCGTAACTGTGGCTCTTACAAGATAGGGTCTGACTGCGTAACTGTGGCCCTCGGGAAAAAAATTGCCGAAGTAAAAAAATTGTCGAGGTTTTCGGTAGAAGAAGCGGCCTTCTTTCATTGGAGTAAAGCAACAGCAACTGTCTAACTGTGGCGTTTTTTCTCCCCCTTTCCGACCATTTCTCGTTATGATCTTTCTTTCAGGAAACGAAGAAGGAGCCTTCAAGTTGGCCGAAGAGCTGGAACCCATCAAGCCCGTGGAATTCTTGGTCAAAGCCATTGCCTACGCTATGATGGGAGTCAAAGTCGACTCTGTAAGTTTCTCTCCCCCCTTCAAGTTAAAAGATCCCAATTTTTAGAAAGAATACCTCGGCCTCTCGGAGAGATATTTCAAAATGGTTGGGGAGTCGAGCCTGGAGGCGGACACCATCCCAGGGCGGCAGGCTATGGCAGCGCATCACTTTCTCTGTGGACGGCACGACGAGGCCCTCTTCTATTATGAATCCATCTCGGTAAGACCCAAATTAATTGGAAAAATATAGGGAAATTCAGAAATTCATGGCAAATGACGACAATTTCCTGTTCAATTATGCCCAGTGTCTTCTGATGTGTAATAAGAGCAACGAAGCGGAGGAGGCATTTCTGACCATCAGTCCAAAAGCTCATGAACGGACTTTGCCATTGTATAAGTATCTTCTAGCCAAGAGCTGTGAGTTTTGATCTCAGGAAATGACTTCTCTGGCTGTTGAATGCCTTTTATTCAAGGCTAATCCCAGTATCTGCAATCCACGGGGTTTCTCAGGCGGCCGATCCCCGGGCCTTCCCGGATTCTTGTGGTCTGTGGAGCCTGACCAGAGGAACTAGAACATACTGGGAGCTCCAATGGAGACCATTTTAGTCGACCACTCCCTGGAAGGATGATAGAGGCATCGGGAAACTCTAGGATGATCTTTTGGATAGCTACTGGAAGGTTCATGGGCCTCTTTTCCTTAAATTGCTTCAAACTGGCCAGGGCTCTTGAACCTTCCGTCCTAGGATCAGTTTTGGAGACAGTGCTGGGCATTTGACGCAACCTCGGCTCTCTTTAGACATTATAGACCTTTAAAATATCGAGAAACTCACTTGAACTACAATAAGGAAGTCTCCTTCTTTCAGTAATCCGCAACGGAAAGCCTGAAGTCGTCTGGGACATGATCAAGCAGACGGCGGAGCCGCAACAAGCCTTCACATTGACAAGAATTCTAGCCAATGACGGTTTCAGGGTAAGACTGCCTCCTTATTTATACGAGTACGAGATTATTCAGGCTAAAGAGTACTTCCACTCGGCACTTGGCTTCGATAGTCTGTCAAGAATGGATCCAAGCCCGGACAACCATCAGGGGTTGCTTTGTAGTGCTTCAGGACTCTTTGGCCTGTTCGCAAAGCGGAAGAAATCCAAGTACCTGGTCCATCTTTCAAAAAGGAAGGGGGGTATTTTAGTGTCGTCCAGCAAATGTCCATTCTGTGCCGCGTTTTGGAGAGGAGCGGCCAGTCAGAAGCAGACAAAATCGCCTCAATTGTCAAGCAGTTCGCAGCCAAGAACGGAGTTGAACTGGCCAACGCGGAATTTGACTTTATGCTACAGTAAACAGTTTATTCAATTGAAAATTAAGGAGAGAAGATATGTGGCCCTAAAGAGGGCCGTTGGGTGTAAGATTAGCAAGAGAATCCAGAGCGGATTTACTTGCTGGAGGTGTACTTGGTGACGGCCTTGGTGCCCTCGGAGACGGCGTGCTTGGCCAGCTCTCCCGGGAGAATGAGGCGGACAGCGGTCTGTACTTCGCGAGAGGAGATTGTGCTCTTCTTGTTGTAGTGAGCCAGACGGCTGGCCTCGGCGGCGATGCGCTCGAAGACGTCGTTGACAAAGGAGTTCATGATGGACATGGCCTTGCTGGAGACTCCTGTGTCGGGGTGTACCTGCTTCAGCACTCGGTAGATGTAGACGGCGTAGGACTCCTTCCTGCCCTTCCTCTTCTTCTTGTCTCCGGTTCTGGTGGCCTTCTGAGCCTTAGCGGCCTTCTTGGCTCCCTTGGCAGATGGCTTCGGTGGCATCGTTGGCGATCAAAGTAGCTGTACGGTGAGTACGTGGCGCTCCTGCCTCTCTCTCCGCTTTTATACCACCTGCCGGTTAGCCCCACCCCTTTTCCTCCCGCGTCTACCCTCACCCTCCAAGAGACGCTGGCTAGCTGCCAAGGCGATAAGAAATGGCGCGAAAGATTGAGGCCGCGTCCAAGAGGAACAACAGATTAGCCATGGGTCAGAAATGGGCGCCAAAATAACCATGAAGAAAAGGCGACAATAACAAGTCTGACCTTTATTCGATATAGTACAAAATAGAGGAAGTTTAGAAAATTATCACTCTTCTGTTGTTCAAAAAAGGTTTAGACCGGGATAGGACTCAAAAAGTTGGGGAAATTCGGCTCCTTTTCATTCTAAACACTGGTCTTACCCCGCTGAATCCTCTTTTCGGAACTGTTACGACCATTTCAACCAGTTTTTGTGTGAAAACAGAAGCCCAATCCTTCAACTAGCTCACAACTGAAATATCAAAGTGCTACCAGAAAACGGGGATGATAATAAAGGAATAGACATGGAAACTATGATCTTCTGGCTCCCAGGATCATTTCACTACGCCCATTCAAGATTTTCTTCAATTAAAGGCTTCCTCTGGGTGTACTGATGCATTTATAACGAGCATTTCAAGTTTTTCTTCGTTCTCTTGGCTTTATTTTCATTAATCCATCGCAGAAAATGATGTTTTCATTAATAAACCTGTGTATTTATTGATTTTATTAAAAAAAGACGAGATCAAAGTGAAATTGCGAGTAATTTGTGGCCCTAAAGAGGGCCGTTGGGTGTAAGAGGATGGCGGGATGGCAGATTTAAGCGCGCTCTCCACGGATACGGCGAGCCAGCTGGATGTCCTTGGGCATGATGGTGACCCTCTTGGCGTGGATGGCACAGAGGTTGGTGTCCTCGAAGAGTCCGACGAGGTAAGCCTCAGCGGCCTCCTGAAGAGCCATGACAGCAGACGATTGGAAGCGGAGATCAGTCTTGAAGTCCTGGGCAATTTCACGGACGAGACGCTGGAAGGGCAGCTTGCGGATCAGGAGCTCAGTGGACTTCTGGTAGCGACGGATTTCACGAAGAGCCACGGTTCCGGGACGGTAGCGATGGGGCTTCTTCACTCCTCCAGTAGCTGGGGCCGACTTACGGGCAGCCTTGGTGGCCAACTGCTTGCGGGGAGCCTTTCCTCCGGTGGATTTGCGGGCGGTCTGCTTGGTACGAGCCATTTGCTTCTTATTGCGAGATGCGTGGAGACAACTGAGCTGGTGGGCGCCTTTTATACGGGCAGGCCGTTAGCCACGCCCTCCGCTTTTGGCGCCAAGAACACGGATCAAACGTGGATAGAAACTTGCAACAATAAGAAAACGGAGGAAAATATAAAGATAAGAAGGTTTTCTACGCCTCAAAACACGGTAAACCAGTTATTTGAGCGTTTTCTCCGAGAAAAATGAGAATTTGACGGAAATTTCCGAAGAATTCGAAAATTATTAGTGAAACAAACTGAAATAAACACTTTAGAGGCAATTTTTTGACCACAGAACGGCTCCAGGTAGTTAGCAAATGTATAAAACAACCACATTTGTGTCAGATGAGCTACTTGGGTTAAAAACTACCACCAGGGTTTCTCCACCAAAAAGACGGATAACGCTATTTAACCGAGTTTCCTCATTATAATGGCATAGTGAGTGACCAGAAGAGGACAAGAAGAATTCTAGGCAAAATATCAAGGATTCTGAGCGTTTTATATGGATTCCCCCTTGTACTTCACGGATCTCCTGTTATTCGAGCAGTGTATTCCTTTTTATCCCTTGCTAAAACAATCATATCGAGTAATCCGGCCATTTCCCTAGTACTTCCCACAGATTTGCCCCATTATTGTTAGAAGAAGACAACAAGTGATGAAAATAAGACATTTATTCATTTATAGACTAGTTTTTATTGAGTTCAATACAAGAAAATAGAGGACTATGAGTTGGATTGTGGCCCTGAAGAGGGCCGTTGGGTTTTAGAATGTTCGATCGTGCGGCAGTGGGGCAGACTTATCCTCCGAAACCGTAGAGGGTACGTCCCTGACGCTTGAGGGCGTAGACGACGTCCATGGCAGTGACGGTCTTTCTCTTGGCGTGCTCGCAGTAGGTGACGGCATCACGGATGACATTCTCGAGGAAGACCTTGAGGACTCCTCGGGTCTCTTCGTAGATGAGTCCGGAGATACGCTTGACTCCACCACGACGGGCCAGACGACGGATAGCCGGCTTGGTGATTCCCTGGATGTTGTCACGGAGAACTTTGCGATGGCGCTTGGCTCCTCCCTTTCCGAGTCCTTTTCCTCCCTTTCCACGGCCAGACATGACGAGTTGAGTTGAGTTCGACGAGTCGAGATGGAGACTGGCTGGCTGGGCGAGGCTTATATACGGAGGCTGGGGTCTCCGCGTCGCGATGCAATTCGGCCCTCTCCTCCTTATCCACTCTCTCTCGTCCCCGCCGCAGATGGTCCGTCCGCCTCCTTGGAACCGTGCCAACGCGCCAAATACGCTTTTGGCGCCAAAAAGCGAGGAATTGGGTCAGCCATTGGGAAGCGATAAGAATATTATGGGCAGGTGGAGGAAAACAAAGATAATGGAGGAGCAATAGGAATTTATTCAAAAGAAACGAGATTTTCTTGAAGAAAAGTTGGCTTTGGAGTTAAAATGGGAGGATTTGGAGCCGAGGTTCGAGCTAATCTGGGGATATTGCCGGCTAGTGGACAAAAATGGAGGCAACAGTAAAATAATACTGAGCTTATTGCACTAGAAACTCGGTATTATTACCGAAAACAGTCTTCACTACACATTTTCTCATCATTTTCCAAGGTGAATACAAAATTCCATCGAGGAGTACCCATATCAGACCAGAAACATCCGTTCAACAGGGCATTCGGCTTGGTATTCTTGAAGAAAAACAAGGTTTGAAGCCAAGTTTTGAGACTTTGGGAACTCCTTCAATTTCAACTCATTTCTCAACATAAACTCCCGTATCAAGTACACGTTAACCCGTTTTATTGAAAGTAATATAAATATGTAATTTATTCAAGGAGATCAAATAAGAACTGTGTGTGATTTGTGGCCCTGAAGAGGGCCGTTGGGTGTATAAATTGAGCTGAACCAGGAGAGAGCCAGGGGCTTATTCCTTTTCGGTCTTCTTGGGGAGGAGGACGGCCTGGATGTTGGGCAGGACACCTCCCTGTGCAATGGTGACCCCGGAGAGGAGCTTGTTCAATTCCTCGTCATTTCTGACGGCCAACTGCAGATGGCGGGGGTTGATTCTGGACTTCTTGTTGTCACGGGCAGCGTTGCCGGCCAACTCGAGCACCTCAGCAGCGAGGTATTCGAGGACGGCGGCCAGATAGACGGGAGCTCCGGCTCCAATACGCTGAGCGTAGTTGCCCTTCCTCAGCATGCGATGAAGACGTCCAACGGGGAATTGAAGACCAGCACGCGACGAGCGAGACTTGGCCTTTCCTCCTGACTTGGCTTTTCCTCCCTTTCCACGTCCAGACATGATTTCAGCAGGTAGAGTAGATGTGTGTGGTTAGCACGTAACCAGAGCGGCGACCCGCCCGGCTTATATAGTCGCGGCCGGTTGGCTCCTCCCCCGCTCGACCCACATCCTTTGTCCGTTTGGATATGGCATGCCTATCTATGGATATCGATTCCTACTAATGTTTTATTGGATCAGAATGGGGAATTCATTGATATAGTATATTACACGAATCTTTAAGTGCCGGTAGTGTATCTAGACTAGAGATGATATCACAACAATTGATGAATCTAGAAATAAGCAGGGGGCAGTATTAGGAAAGATCAAAGAAAGTATTCGGAGGAAGAAGGAACAGATTTTCACCCGGAGAACCTTTTTGAAAAGGTCATTTGCCATCTGCCGCTGGATGGGTATACAGAAACTTGCCCTTTCGCTGCCTCTGTGTACCGAGAGGCCTTTTTGGAGCAAAATGAAGGGGTGTATCAGGAAAGGGGCAGTTTCTAGTTTAAATATGGCTAAATCCTAGAAGGTTAGCTAAAAGGGAGCCAACACGGCTCACTACAAGATAACTAGACGAAATCTAAAGCTCAGAAAAGAGGGGGCACAGCAAGGATGAGGGTAAAGGTGAATTCCTGGACTATTTGGTGAAGATGCTAGAATGAAACGAATTATCAAGGAATTAGGGTTCAAAATGGACGGAGATCGGCCTCTACAGACTTTAGAACTGGGAATGATGAAACATACGGGAACGGACGAATTTGTGGAGAGCGGGGGGAATACTGAAGTGGTAATGGCTGGGCAAGACTTCTTCTGGCCAATTCGCTGCGTTGTCTGAAAGCTGGTAAATCCTAGAGACTGACAAGGATACTGTACCAGAGCTCCTGGGGCCGAACCCTGTTTTTATAAGTTCCATAACAGTCACAAATGGCCTCGTGGCAATGAGGGCAGCAGCGGCACGGACCCCAGTGGCATCTGGCACAACAGCTACAGGGGAATTTGGTACATCCCTTACACAACCCTACATAATGTTTTTCTTATCAATAAGGCTATTTTGGAGACTTACCCTGGTTCCTCATATTCTGGAGATACTCAAGATAGGCTCTATATTCCTCGCTCAGCTCCAAGGCGGCTGGACTGCTAAACAGAAGGATAAAAACCGGAAAGGAAGAGAATTACTTCGAAAACTCCATAGGAAGATGAGTAGCATCGTCGTTGACAGGAGGCGGAGGAACGGGAGCGACGGGAGCGACGGCGTTGTTACGAGGACGGGGGAAGCAGTTACCCATTCGGAGCTAAAGTTCGACTGGAAAAGTCTGAACTGGAGAGAAAGAGCAAAAGAAGAAAGGAATAGAACGGGGTGATAGGTAAACAAAACAAAAGTGCATCTCCGGCTTTTAGGCAGGACTATGTACAAGAGATTTTTTAAAGGGAGTTAGTCATGAACACGGGAATTGTATTCATAAGAACCCGGAAGCGGATGTACAATAGAGTTTAGAGGGTGTTAGGAGGCCATCCCTCCTGCGGAGACAGAAAGGCCCTAGCCGGCAGCCAGGAAAAGTGCGGACTGAAAAATTGAAAGGAAATAACTGTAAACAGGAGGGAGGAGAGAAAAATCACGCGACTTCGAGCTCCTTCGGGATGATTTCGTCATTTGAAAACGCCTCGTAGAGCGTATTTTTTCTGGGCCTCTTTTTGCACGACTCGGAGAGAGACAAAGATCCAGGTGCCGGCTGTGCAAGTCTTGTTTTTTGACTAGATGACCTCATTTACGAAAAGAGAAAAGAGGGTTCAGTAAACAAATTAGATCCTAGAAAACTGTATGCAGGAAGGTCTATGCCAAAGTCCTGAAGTCATTATTTGATGAACCAGTCGCGTTTCAGTTTGTTTTGTCCTTTTTCTCTTTGATGTTGGCGGTTCCTAACGTTCCGATCTCTACTTTTAACCTTCTTGGTAACCTTTGAACCCTGATTTCCCTTTTGCAGCAACCCTGCCTTCTTACGAACCTTTCGAAAGCCTTCTCTACAAGCAGTGATCTCTTTCCATGGCTCGTTCTCGTTTATCAAGTCAATTCCAATCTAGTGTCAAGACGAAGAGCTCCTGAAGATTACAACCCCATCAATTAGTTCGAAGGTTCTTTATTTGACATATGTATTTCTTTCAAGATATTTTATTGTACCGACATAAAGAATAAAGCAAACTATGAGCTGATATGTGGCCCTAAAGAGGGCCGTTGGGTGTAAGATTAGCAAGAGAATCCAGAGCGGATTTACTTGCTGGAGGTGTACTTGGTGACGGCCTTGGTGCCCTCGGAGACGGCGTGCTTGGCCAGCTCTCCCGGGAGAATGAGGCGGACAGCGGTCTGTACTTCGCGAGAGGAGATTGTGCTCTTCTTGTTGTAGTGAGCCAGACGGCTGGCCTCGGCGGCGATGCGCTCGAAGACGTCGTTGACAAAGGAGTTCATGATGGACATGGCCTTGCTGGAGACTCCTGTGTCGGGGTGTACCTGCTTCAGCACTCGGTAGATGTAGACGGCGTAGGACTCCTTCCTGCCCTTCCTCTTCTTCTTGTCTCCGGTTCTGGTGGCCTTCTGAGCCTTAGCGGCCTTCTTGGCTCCCTTGGCAGATGGCTTCGGTGGCATCGTTGGCGATCAAAGTAGCTGTACGGTGAGTACGTGGCGCTCCTGCCTCCCTCTTCGCTTATGTTCAGCAAGTCCGCTCGCCCCGCCCAGAGACAGACCGCTGCTCGCGCCAAATCCTGCAATCTATTCTAATCGCGCGCTCTCTCTCTCTCTTCCCGGTCACCCTAGTGGGCACTGTGCCAGCAGAACTGACCAAGAGGCGCGCATTATTGGGTCGCCTCGAGCTGGCTGAATAATCGGAGCATCTGTGTTTGGCACAGGGCCAGAGAGTCAATAGAAAGCGACTGTGGAGACTATGGGAATAAGGTACACCTAGCACTTGGTCTTTTGAGGAATGTGAGAATAATCGATCAGGTTTTCTCTTATGGAAAGTGTAGAAAGGGGAAATAGACGCTATAGGAAGTCTTTTGTAAAAACAAAACTACTCCACCTTGTCAAACAGTTAGCACAGAGAGGAAATTCCTTTAATTGGACTGTTCACAGCGGAAAAGATGAAGACTGGGAACTCATTCTTGTAGTATAGTGCCCAAACGGCGAAGTTTTAACCTCTAGAGAACGTTTCCCGGTGATTATTTCAATGATTCAGGTTTAAATTGTCATTTTCACGTTCAGAAAGCTCTTATTGTTCTCCTGGCCCCAGTTACTTTCTCTCATTCTATCTCGCAAGTTCGTTGTCTAGTGTCCTGTGTAAAATACGGCTCCCAGGTGATAAATATGTTCCATTAGTTGGTCCCCGACTTTTGGTAGCGAACGGTGACCTTATTATTGCAACTTCCCGCCGTTGGCTCTCTGCCAGCGTCCCTCATAAAGGCGGGCGCGATTAGAAGCCAGCATTCGCGCGCCAAGACGGTAGGCGGGGCCAGCGGGGCACGGGCTTATAAGCCGGGCGGGTCGCCGCTCTGGTTACGTGTTCTCTACACACAACTCGCTGAAACTACTCATCCAAGATGTCTGGACGTGGAAAGGGAGGAAAAGCCAAGTCAGGAGGAAAGGCCAAGTCTCGCTCGTCGCGTGCTGGTCTTCAATTCCCCGTTGGACGTCTTCATCGCATGCTGAGGAAGGGCAACTACGCTCAGCGTATTGGAGCCGGAGCTCCCGTCTATCTGGCCGCCGTCCTCGAATACCTCGCTGCTGAGGTGCTCGAGTTGGCCGGCAACGCTGCCCGTGACAACAAGAAGTCCAGAATCAACCCCCGCCATCTGCAGTTGGCCGTCAGAAATGACGAGGAATTGAACAAGCTCCTCTCCGGGGTCACCATTGCACAGGGAGGTGTCCTGCCCAACATCCAGGCCGTCCTCCTTCCCAAGAAGACTGGTGGCGACGAGCACTAAGCAGCTCTCTCTCTCAACACTCTTCATCCCCCAAGGATCAGCACTCGTTGAAACCCAACGGCCCTCTTTAGGGCCACAATTAACTCGCTAATTTATTTTTATTCTTTGCTAATTGTAAATAAAGTTTTAATATTCACCAAACGAGAGAAAACGACGAATCTTCTCAACGAATCAAATAAATGGCATCTAATAGGGAAAAGGGCATTCAGAGCGTTGTTTCTCTTCCCCTTCCTTCCATAAATGCCTTTTTATTGTCGAATCTGATCTTTTCCTGCAAGAAATACCAGTTTTCCCCCATAAAATGCTTAATTTTGGCTCTGATCCAACTATTTTCTCGCGTCCTTCTTGAATTGCGCCCTATTCGCAATCGCGACCGCTCGCGTACGCCACAAGAATTTGACCTCGTAGACATACCAAATAGAGATGATTATGGGAATTTATGATCGTAAAATAATCTACGAAGGGGAATCTATCATTAGCTAAAAAACAGTTGCAGGAGAACCGCTACTTTTAGCAAATAACATTGTCAAAACTTTACTTGAACAACGTGGTTACAGTAGGGATAAGGACATATTTCACACACTAACATTTTTCAGGGAACGAAAGTCACTTTTAGATCTGAAGGAAATTGTTACGAAAATTATGGAAATTTTAAATAAAAAAACCATCAAAAATGGAGAAACCCATGGAATTGCATTGCTTACTCCTCTTCTACGCCGTATCCGTTCTAATCCATAGAAATTCGGCTCTCTTCCGTTTTTTTTTCTCTTTATAAACTAGTCTGCTTTCTATTGAACTGGTTATCCAGTTGAAATCCATTAAATTGATTTTTCCTTATATTTTAGGGAGCAGTACTTAAGACAACAGTGATTCCTTCGCTCACCCTTTCTCGTCCTTCCGCTATTTCATCCAATTTGACTAGGTGAAAACATTACTTATACTTTATTTAAATAGATAAATTAAGAAAAAAAAACACAAGTATACACAAACATATCAATAATATGTACCGGGGGGAAATGCACAACTATCTTATCTTAGTAACTTCTTAGTATCTTAGTAAAAGAGTATTTTGTCTTCACTGGGTGATGCTCTACCTCGATTACTATTGATGACATTCGCTGCGAATAGATGGTTACCGGTGAAAAACGAGAAAAAAAACTGATATAGAAAATGCTAAAATAGAAGGAATGGATAGTAAAGAGAGAGAAAAATAGGAGACAACACGTGCTGGACAGAACAATTGGAGTCGTGCACCTCACAGGATGGCGAAATTAGACGAAGCTGCTCGGGAATGTTTTCGGATTAATTGGGATACAGCTGAAAATGAAGGATAGGATCCTAGAAAATTAGAAAAAAACTCACTGGTCCATCAAGAGAAACCTGTCCGTCTTCGACCAGCTCGCCTTCAATCGGACCGTCTTCCATTGGATTCTCCTCGACCAGTCCCTCTCCAATCATATCCTCTCCGTCATCTTCCTTCTCGGAATTGTATTCATCAGGAATGATGTGGAACTCTCCACCGGGGACTTCCATGACCATAACCTTGACTCCTTCTCCGTTGTCATTCAACATTTGGATTTCGCTTCGGGCATAGTCCATGAGCCGGGCAGTTACAGTCTAAAATTCTTGAGTCTTTCCAGTTTTTTTCTATCGATTTCTACAGAAATATCAGTTTGCCCTGATGCTGGCAGCTCGCCAACGCGGCGAGGTAGAAGAGACGCAGAGGCTAATTGGCGCCAAAATCGTTTCGAACCTAGTTTTTGGAAGGCACCTACCCACAAAAAAAGAGATAAATTAGATAATTACTTACAGTGGCTGCTTCCAGAAAGGCCGCGTCCTGTTCGGCCTTGGAACCGGGATCAGTGGGATCCTCGGGGATTCCGTTCCCCTGCCACTCGTCGTCATCCTCGTACTCTCCTTCCTCCTCGCCATCTTCAGGCTGCATCTCATCTTCCTGGTCGTTCTCAGGAGGATCCTGACCGTATTGGCCCTATAAATCGGTTTTAAAAGTTCGAAAATAAGTCTCACTCCGGCTAGATGCTGCAGGAGAGCCACAGGGTCCCTCATCTCGTCGGGGACATCAACAGGCTCGCCAGGCTCGCGTTCTTCTACTTTCTGGAAATTCTTCATATACTTTCCCTAACTATAGTCAATTACCCGGCGTCCCATTTCGAGAACCTGGATGAAATCAGCCATAGTCAAAGTGCCCACATTGTTATCCAAATCATCGGGTTCAAACAGCTCAACATGGCAGCTACGGCCCATATCAGTGACACGATCCGCTGACAGAATCACACGCAGCGGAGGTGGGACGACTGGGATCTCCTTTTGGTCAATTTGATCCTAAAATTTTAGAAATACGGAAAAAGTAGTCGCTTATGGGCGCGCACCGTCGGTTTGAGCCGACTTCCAACAGATATTCCACACAATTTTTTGAGATTTTGGCTCATCGATCACCTAAATTATTGGCGGCTAACATAAGAACATTCATTTCTAATTAACCGGTCCCGTAGCGAACACTTGGATTGAGCTTTAACCGTGGAATATCCACTAGAAACGAACTGTTCAAGCCATTTTGGCAATTCGAGGATTTGGGAGCTATTTGGGAGGCTCGGCCCTCGATAGTCCGGTCACCTGCACCGGTAAATTCTCAGCAAGACAAATGTATAAAGGCGACACAGTTTTGTAACTCTTATTGAATGAAGATGATCCCCCTGCCGAGACTTTACGGGTGCAGGGGATCGGACTATCGTGTACCGAGCCATTTGGGACACAAAATTGAAACTGATTTTCTAAATTAAAAAAGAAGGAACAAAATACTCACATCGAAGTAATGATCGTCAACCACGGGATTCCGATGCTGCAGGATGCAGCAGGGACAATGGTGTTCATCGGCTTCTTCTGTCTGGCTCGGCTTCTTGCACACCTTCTCCAGTCTATCAGCGAGTCTCGACATCTTCATTGCCATCTTTTCCGAGTTCAATGACATCATCTTCATAGTCTGCTTCTGCTTCTTCAGGGCGTATTCCTGCCGCTTCGAACGTCGAGAATACAGACGCAGAGCGGCTTCAATATTTCGATTGCATCTGAAAAGATACCCCGATTAATTTTTAATAAATTATTAAACTCACGATCTATTGGGCATCTCTTCAGGCGATTTTGTTTGCTGATGAAAAATGGACAAATAGAATAACAAACGGAGGTCAGTAAGGCGTATGCCAAGTGTCGAGAGTGTGTGGAAGTGGCAGAGGGCGCAGAGACGGAACGCCGGCCGGCAGCAACACTTAGAACGCGTCAATATTGTGATTACACGGAAAGGGGACATTTTGATAGCGGAAGAGAGAGGGAGGAAGAGGGCAGTTGAACCCAAATACATTTTGGTGGCAATAACTGGAATTTCAAGATTTATTTTTCTAATTTCGGCGCCGTACAAATCGAAAATTTAGAGACTTATTGAGGAAAATCAGGCAGTTCTCGAGACGTAGCCATCAATTTCAGTGGCTAGAGAACTTTTACACGGACAAGACGGAGATGTATCCTTCCAACAAGGAGAATACCCTCAAATTTTAGTGAGCTGTCTTTATTCTCGCCCAATTGGAAGTTTCTAGCGGTGAACTATAGATTCTATCTTTTCTTAAAAGGACCTCTAACCAATTTCAAATTAGGAAACACGAAGGATCACTTGGTTATAAAAAAAAAATTAGCCTGCAATTTCAAAATTTCCCCAGAAGGATGGATCGTCACCATTCAAATTTTCTTTTCTCTCGGGGATCGATCTCCTAGGCTATTTTCCCATGGCTTATGCCAGTGGCACTCTAGATCATCTGTAATTGACTGTTTGAAGGCCATCGATAGGAAAAATATTGGCTCAATTGATTGGAGATAGAATCAGTTTATTTAAATTTCAGGATCTTCTCTTGCCGATTCTTCTAGAAGATTTTTTAGCGAGAAAGGGAGAGGAGCAGAGGGGGAGGTCAAGAATCTCCAAAGGGTACTGTAGGATCGTTGGCGAGATTTTGGCTTGGAGAATCCATATTTTTAGTTCATTGCCCCTGTTTCCTGAGGGTATTAACTCTATTTGACCCAGTTTTTATTTCCATGTCCCGTAAAAATTCGAATGGGAGCCTTATCGAAGAAGTTGAGCGGTCTTTGCCCACTCCTTTGCTTTTCCCGGGGATCCAAAATGGCTATTCCTCCACGATCTACAGTAATCTCCTGATGTTTCGATTAGAATAAGGGCTATCTCTGGCTCAGTCCTAATAGCTACCGTATCCAACATTCGCCTAACTATGTGTGTAAATTGGCGCCAAACGAGAAAGTGGGCGTGGCGACTCGGCCGGGCCTTTATAAGCACGGCGGGCCGGCCATTCGACTACACCCCACACAGTCAAGTCTGTAAAAAATGGCCCGTGCTAAGAAAGTAGCCCCTACTGAGGAAGCAGCTGCTGCTCCTGCCGAAGAGACGAAAGCGGAAACGACTCCCAAGAAGGCCAGCCCCAAGAAGTCGACTCGCAAGACCGCCGGCAAGAAGGCCTCCCCCAAGAAGGCTACCCCCAAGAAGGCTGCCGCACCCAAGAAGGCCAGCAAGAAGATTACCAAGAAGTCCCCAGCCAAGAAGGCCGCTGCACCTAAAAAGAAGCCCGCTGCCAAGAAAGCTGCTGCCAAGAAATCGGCCTAAGCCATTTAGACTTAACCCCCACTTTCAAAACCCAACGGCCCTCTTCAGGGCCATAAATACAACTCGTTATACCTCCATTTATATGTCCATTGCTTTAATAAACACAAAGAATTCCCATTAATAAAGATCTCCTGGAGAAAAGAAGGGCAGAAGGCGTCCTGTTCTCATATGGGTAAGGTCAAATGATTCACGGCGTAACATTCTGACCGTGGAGGGCAGGGAAAGGGCAGAGTCTTGAATCTTTGACTGTATAGTACTACTGTACCTTTAAAATCAGGGTTACAATATTCTATTCCTCTTTTAAACAGACAAGAGGGGCCTTTGCAGGGTTTAAATTATCCTGGAAGCAATAAGAAGATCCCATATTTCAGCTACCCAAGAGCGATTAATCCCAATGTCTTCAATTTCTCATTTTCTGACCACAATTCCCGAATAAATTTTCCCTCCAGTAGCCTCTCCCCCGTTACTTGACCTATATTCCCATACAAGCCTCCCAAACTGTACACGACGCTGGCAATCAGCCAACCAAGGCGAGATAGTAGAGGGCGCAGGATACTATTTTGGCGCCAATACAGGGGGAAAAGAACAGATGGTCGGGACACTTCTGGGTCATGGAAAGAGTATCCATTATAATGAGCAATAAACCGGGTTGAGCAAGAGGGAAAGAAGCGACGGAAGAAGGGGGCTGATAGGGGAACGTAAAAGAGCTGTCGTAAGTGGAATTTCTGAATTCCTATGGAAATGAACCTATTCCTCAACGATAGACTACAGGAATTCCAACAATTCGGTGTAAAAAGAACCACCATTTCACTCTGAACAAGAAATATTCGCTTCTTTTTGGTTAAGAGCCAGCATAATGACGAAAATGGACTTTTTCCCACTAATAAGGAGCAGAAAATGAGAATTTGGGAGGTTTGACAGTTTCTTTACAGGCTACAGTAACCAAAAAACTGTGTACCAGTACCAGAATCCTGAAAATAGCATATGAAGTCAAAATGATGTTGGCACAGCCACGTACAACCGCGTAATTCGTCGGATTAGATAAATTCAATCGCCCTTTTTCCCTAGTTGTTTACGTTCACGGTTCGATGAATTATTCCCCCGTTCGGACTGTACGCATAATCTCCAAGAGCTCTTTATTCAGAGATTACATCATATTCTACTCTTCCAAGAATTCATTTAGTTCTTTGCATTTTTTCGTAATTAGATGACCTGGATTCAGGGGACGCTGGCCAGGTGCCAAGCCAAGCGAGATAGCACAAGACGCAGGGCGCGCTATCGCCTCAAAGCGATGCTTTCGCGTGGGCGTGGCTTGTGCCCTGCCCGTATATAAGGCGGCCAGAGTACGCTTTCCCACCACCCCAACCCAAAAACCGAAATGGCTCGTACCAAGCAGACCGCCCGCAAATCCACCGGAGGAAAGGCTCCCCGCAAGCAGTTGGCCACCAAGGCTGCCCGTAAGTCGGCCCCAGCTACTGGAGGAGTGAAGAAGCCCCATCGCTACCGTCCCGGAACCGTGGCTCTTCGTGAAATCCGTCGCTACCAGAAGTCCACTGAGCTCCTGATCCGCAAGCTGCCCTTCCAGCGTCTCGTCCGTGAAATTGCCCAGGACTTCAAGACTGATCTCCGCTTCCAATCGTCTGCTGTCATGGCTCTTCAGGAGGCCGCTGAGGCTTACCTCGTCGGACTCTTCGAGGACACCAACCTCTGTGCCATCCACGCCAAGAGGGTCACCATCATGCCCAAGGACATCCAGCTGGCTCGCCGTATCCGTGGAGAGCGCGCTTAAACTACTCGCTACCGTCCCAGCCATTCTGCCCTCATGAACCCAACGGCCCTCTTTAGGGCCACATATCAATCTCGATCTCTTTTTACCCATGTGTTCTAATAAATCTACTCAATTGTCTCCTGATTTCGCACTATAAAGAGTAAGAAGTCTATCAGAAAGTCTTGTTCCACGACCAATTCACCCGTCATTCCACTAATAACGAGTCTCACCACGAAAGTAAAACAGTCCTCGGAATTTTCTTTTATTGCGTTGTTATCCTTACAAATAAAGGTAGAGAGAAATTCCGCCGGTGCGTGCCTGACAAATATGGCAGTTCTGGAGACAGTTGGCACAGGTCTCACAGACGGGATGGCCGCAGAAGAACATCCGGCTGATGGGCTTCGCGTAGCAGACTCGGCACTCCTTCGGGTCGGGCTGTTTCTGTCCGTTGAGGAGGCGCTTCTGCCTGTCGACCAGCATCCTCAGCTCCTGGAGTTCCCTCTGCTGGTCATTGCTTCTCTTCTTGAAGACGGACAGCTCATTCTCGGTCATTTCCAGCTTGTCACTGACGAGTTCTATGTACTGGCGAAGGTCCACATCGTTCGGAGGGATGCCCTTGCCTTCCAGGATCTTGTAGACGGCTTCTTTCTGATCCTTGGGCAAGATGAAGGAGAAGACATCCAGCTTGGAGGGGAGATTCGCCGCCTGGGCCAGCCGCTCGTTTCGAGGCGCCACATTCGGCATGGGAATGTCAGGATCCCCGGCAAAACGTCGTAGAAGATTGTCTCGGGGACGAGGATCGGCCGGTTGCCGGGCCAGGAAGGCTTGAAGCGGATAGTCTCCGCGAGCTGGCCTTCCAATATCCGCCAGTTGAGGAATCCCACGAGCGGGAGACTGTCGAGGGTTCAGGAAACCTTGGTTTCGAAAATCTCTCATCGGAGTTGGCGGCTTTCCAATGTCTGCCAGCTGGGGAATTCCGCGGACAGGAGACGGCGGTGGAGCATCCAGAAACGGCTGAGCAGTCGTGTTGCGAGTAGCTGCGGCTCGGGCTCGGCGGCGAGTTGTGACGACCATCTTGGGGCAAGTAGACGAAACGGAATGAATATGAAATGGTTCGAAATGCTTTATTCTCCACTGGTTTGAACCTGAATCGACAAAGAACCGTCTAAATCCCCTTTGACCATTTGAAAATGGCCTACTGCCCTTCCTATGGTATCTACTTGATATACAAATACATTTGCCCCGTAGTTTAATCTCTTCATCCTCTAATCTGTCCTCTTGAACGCGACTCCTTCTTTTGGCGCCAATTGTGACCTATTTGGCAGCTGGCCAGCGTCTTTTGGAGGGTGGGGGAGATTAGACGGGCGGGAGGAAAGGGGGCGGGGCGAGCGGGCTGGCCGTTTATAAGGCGGACAGGGGCGAGCGGACCTCACCACGTACTCTCGTGAACTCAACCATGCCACCGAAGCCATCTGCCAAGGGAGCCAAGAAGGCCGCTAAGGCTCAGAAGGCCACCAGAACCGGAGACAAGAAGAAGAGGAAGGGCAGGAAGGAGTCCTACGCCGTCTACATCTACCGAGTGCTGAAGCAGGTACACCCCGACACAGGAGTCTCCAGCAAGGCCATGTCCATCATGAACTCCTTTGTCAACGACGTCTTCGAGCGCATCGCCGCCGAGGCCAGCCGTCTGGCTCACTACAACAAGAAGAGCACAATCTCCTCTCGCGAAGTACAGACCGCTGTCCGCCTCATTCTCCCGGGAGAGCTGGCCAAGCACGCCGTCTCCGAGGGCACCAAGGCCGTCACCAAGTACACCTCCAGCAAGTAAATCCGCTCTGGATTCTCTTGCTAATCTTACACCCAACGGCCCTCTTTAGGGCCACATATCAGCTCATAGTTTGCTTTATTCTTTATGTCGGTACAATAAAATATCTTGAAAGAAATACATATGTAAAATAAAGAACCTTCGAACTAATTGATGGGGTTGTAATCTTCAATAAAATGCTTCATAAAAGGAATAAATATGTAAAATAAAGAACGTTCAAAGTGATCAAAGCGATTTTAACCTTGAAAGCCTTCGCGTTTGTGTAATTTAAAAAAACCTTCTGTCTTCTCGACGTCTTTCTTCATAAGAAAACTCTTGCTATAAAAGGTTCTCCAGGTTTCACGTGTTTAATTTTGCTTGAAATTCTCAAGAAAGTGCTGTTTCTCTGCTTCTTTCCTCGATCTCCCCCATTTTCTTGCGTTTCCCGCCAACTTGAATGTTTCTTGGCTCTCGGCCAACCGCGTTCATTTTTCCTCAACGGCTCAATAATTTGGCGGGCTGTGTTATCGCCTTGGCATCGTTCCAGCGTCTCCCTGTGGAGAGAGCGCGCCCTAATCAGAGAGGCTAGGGATTTGGCGGGCAATCTAGCGTTGTAGGCGTGGCCACCGTTCTCAAAGGATATAAGGCGAGCCAAACCTCACACTAGTTACGTGCTAACCACACACATCTACTCTACCTGCTGAAATCATGTCTGGACGTGGAAAGGGAGGAAAAGCCAAGTCAGGAGGAAAGGCCAAGTCTCGCTCGTCGCGTGCTGGTCTTCAATTCCCCGTTGGACGTCTTCATCGCATGCTGAGGAAGGGCAACTACGCTCAGCGTATTGGAGCCGGAGCTCCCGTCTATCTGGCCGCCGTCCTCGAATACCTCGCTGCTGAGGTGCTCGAGTTGGCCGGCAACGCTGCCCGTGACAACAAGAAGTCCAGAATCAACCCCCGCCATCTGCAGTTGGCCGTCAGAAATGACGAGGAATTGAACAAGCTCCTCTCCGGGGTCACCATTGCACAGGGAGGTGTCCTGCCCAACATCCAGGCCGTCCTCCTCCCCAAGAAGACTGGTGGCGACGAGCACTAAGCAGCTCTCTCTCTCAACACTCTTCATCCCCCAAGGATCAGCACTCGTTGAAACCCAACGGCCCTCTTTAGGGCCACAAATAACTCGTTTTAACCGATTAAAATCCAATAATTTGGGGAAGAGTATTCCGAAATAAAGACATCTATAAATAAAAAAGACTTTCTCCATTGACCTCAACAAATCGTAATCGTCTTGAAGAACAAGAAGTCTGCGACCATTTTATTCCCCTTAAAGGTGACCCTGCCCTCTGCCCCAACCGGTTGTTTGTCTCTCCATGTCCACTGTGATATTGAAGCAACATTTATTCTTTGATATTTCCTTGACAGAGACGCGTTTCTTATTGATTCCATTCCAGATTGGCGCCAAAAATGAACCAAACAGCGTTGGAACAAGCGAATCCTGACTATGACCATGTGAGTTTACCTTTTTATTAATTCAATTTTCTATAAAATTCCTTCAGTTCGATCCATTGGTCTACTACAAGCAATATTATAAAGATGCTGAAGGAGACTTTGCCCACAAAACCTATCCCCTGTTCCCTAAACTGGTCCAATCCATGAAAGATTTCCCTAGAAGGGTTTCTTCCGTCCTGGATCTAGGCACAGGTAGCCCCTTTTCTAGTTAATGTTATTTATTCTTTTCCCTCCAGGACCCATTCTTTACGGTTCAATTGTTATGCGGAACTATACGGACGCTTTCTATCTCTCGGACTATAACAATGAGAACAGGGAATTTCTGAGGAAGTGGACTGTTGGGGAAGAGTAAGTCTTTTTTTTCAATTTTACAGTATAAAAACTAACTTAATGGGAAAACAAGGTCGGTTTAGGCTCCCCTATGACTTTGACTACATTGCTGAAATTGTTAAAAAGACCGAGGGCTCCAATGAAGACGTAAAAGAGATGAAAGAATCAGTCAGGCAGAAAATCAAAGCCATTTTTGATGTTTGTTACTTATTTTTGGATTAAAAACCCCGGTTTAGGTTAATCTCTTCGACGATAAGGTGATTCAAGGAGTCCATTGGGAAAAGAACGAAAATATCGATGTTCCCAAGAAATTTGACGTATTTTGATCAACAAATCTGGTAAATTCAAGACTTTATAGATAATCATGTCCCACTACTGCTTGACGAACGTTTGCCAGACAGAAGAAGGTTTCATCCAAGCGGTACAGAGGACAGTGAATCTTATCGAGACAGGAGGTTACCTGGTACAGCTAAAAGTACGAAAAGAGCTCAATTTTCCTTCAGATTTTGGCTGGATTTATCAAATTCCCCGAATATAAGGTCGGAGACATTGTGTATAAAGAATTATCCCAGACGTTGGATCAAATTTGCGATACATTGAAGGTACCCCCCCCCCCTTTCTGTTGGGTAAAAGAGCAATTCAGAAGTGTGGAATGGCTACGGAGGAGGGGAAAGGCTTCGGCCTGATTGAATCTCGTTATGACAACGCAAATGACGACGATAAACAGTACCACGAAAATCTTCACGGGGAATATGTTCTCATTTCGAAGAAGTTATAGATTTTTCTGATTTCTAGGCTGTCTATTTGGAAATAAAGAATTGGAGAGGATAATAGCGGATTTGGTGGGCTAGTAGACTCGGCCCGCGATAGTCCGACGACCGGCAAGACAAAGCTATAGAGGCATTGCAGTTTTGTAACTGTTTTGAAGAAAGGTGATTCTCCTGCCGAGACTTTACGGGTGCAGGAGATCGGACTATCGAGGACCGAACCGACTTGTACGCGGAAGAAACTGTTCTTTGAAACATGGAATCCGTGTCAAGGGTTCTGAGATAAGCGAACATATTTTACCGTCCATTATTGGATAATCTTCCCGGTCATCCAAATGTTACTGGTCTTGGTAGAGTTCTCCAAGGGAAGAAGAGGTTTGCCTGTCCTGATGATCTTCGAAAACCGGTACTTCTGTCCCTTGACCTTATCACGCAATAGATGGCGAAAAAATTGGCACCGAGACTGCTTCTCTGTCCAACCAGGAAGTATTCACTGAAGCAGTGAACATTGTCCCCAAAAAAATGGTGGTATCACAAGCCAAGAACCGGTGGTATCAGCGGGCTGCCATATTCGACAGTGTCAAAAACTTTCGCCCCATTTTGATCGGAAATCAGAGTTTATTTGGCGCATTACAAAAAAGGACGAGGATTCTGATCTATGGATTGATAGACAAACGGTGAACTAAACCTTCATTATTGGAAATGGGTGCCGGTTCCCGATAGAATTCAGGATTTTGGAGGTTTCGGGCAAAAGGAGGATTTACTAGGAGCATAAGGCTAAAATTCGGATCTCTCTATTGATAAGTATCCACAGATTTTGGGACTCGGAGTCATCTACTCATGGAGTATCCTAGATACCCGGGAACTCTACTCATTTGGACGTGAAAACTCTAGAGACCTAGATTTTGGAGCCGGCCCGGCTGACAGCTCTTTCCTCTAGGCAACACAGCTAGAGTACATGGATTATTGAGGATTTCCGGTTCTTCATACAGATATAAATCTTTTTCCGGGAAAAAGAAGGCTGTCTGCCGAATGCGTGACGACGACTGTAAGCGGAACTAGCCGCGCCCCTCTTCACTATATAAAAGACTTCCTGGTTTAAAATTCGTAGACAAACTTTTCCAAAACCCTTTTTCTGAATTGAATGCACCCGTTGTTGGTCACTGGTCCCCGGATGTCTGTCGTCTCTTCGCCGTATTTGGACGAGAAGAAGAACTAATAGTGGAGGAGCAGTACCACCGCCTCCTACTTTTGACCTTGGCTTCTGTTAGTGGTCAGAAATCAACGAAATCAAAATCAGCACATGCTTGTACTGGAAAACATCTTCATCTCCTCTCTTCTCCCTGTTAATATCAAAGATCTATCGTCACCATTTTTGACTGTCTGAAGTTCTCCTGCTTCGCTTTCTGTTCGCTTTCTTGGTTCAAAATGATGCTCGCTCTCCTGCTTGGTTTTATATTTCCGTTGTCAATGAAAAATGGCTACAAACGGACGTAGACAAGCTAATTGTTGAACACTCGCTCGCACTATCACACCGACGGAGAAGAAAAGGCGCACCAAGAGGACTTCTCAACGTCACCCCGCGATCAGGGTCACTGGGTGGAGATGCCTGCTTCTTGGGGGCTGTTTATTTAGTCCATCTTTGTCCTTCATGATGTACTATCCTTCTTCTTCTTTACTTCTTGGCTGTTCCCACTTTGGGAGGAGCTTCCATTTTGAAGAATGACCTGTATTTCTGGGCCCTTGCATCATTCAGTTTTTCTAGGGAATACGGTAGAAGCAATTTGGTCATAGGAGAAAAATGCTACAGTCTACTGGTTCCAACGGATATTCCACGGATTCAAAATTGACGCGTCTCCGCTACGGGACGAAGTTTGAAAGCTTCCTGGTCCCTCAGCGGAGAGGTTATTCCGTGGATCATCTGTTGGAAATAAACTATACAGACCAAATGTGGGTACGTCAAATTGCTCCCTTTCGGGGCTTCTGGAGTACAGAAGAAGAGGTCCTCTTTCAAAGGAAGCCGAGCTCTCTGTCAATTAGTACTTTCTTGTAGAGGAGAGATCTTTCTCGACTCATGAAAAACCATGTCTGTGTGCCCTTTTTAGGCGGAAACGCTAGTCCCAACTAGGAAGCAAAATGATCTAATAACCCGTTTCCCTAGAGATAACCAAAACTGTTCGGAGAACAGACTCCCGTTGACCCCAGTCTTTCGTAGTTCAACGAAAGGGAGCTGTTTAACCAGGGTAAAGTCTCTCTTTCCCAAAACTATTGAACTAGACAATCTCTCTTCTCTTTTTTTACACTATTTTTGGATGATGAAACTTTCGCTGATTTCACGAAGAAGGAGATAAACAATTCTTGTCGTTTTATTTGTCGTTCCGGGGGAAGATCTCTGCGCCATCTACGTTTTATCGTCCCAGGACCACGATCTTATTCAGCGAATTCTTATTCATTCTCGTCTTTTCCCCTCTATCTTCTAATCTACAGTTGCCCGTGATTTTAGAATTTCAGAATAAAAAGCAGATCTTTTCTAGGTTCTCGGTCACACCGGCGCGGTTTTTAGCGAATTGGTACCGTATTTATAGGAAATTTTGAGATGAAACATCCTCCCCGGGTTTATAACACCCTTACAACTTCGACAGTCTTATTCTCTCTCTCACTCCATTCTTTCATGTTCTAGACTCTCTACCTACAGTATATTTCCTTTCCAGGGGCTCAAAAATGTCTCCTGATCCGGAAACTGAGCTAGACTACATCGTCGATGGAATCCAACCGGCTCCGAGTACTGCCAAGGCCGTCAACACCATCCATTGCCTTCCTAGCACGTTTTTGGACTCCCGAGTAAGTTCACCACTCCCTTTATTGAACTATACCCTCGTTTTCAGCTCTTTGTCCGGAATTTGCCTATCAATTCCCTGGAATTAGCCCGTGAAATCGGAAGGCTAAAGAAGGCAAACCAATTTCCTTTTTATCAATGAGGAAACGGCTTTAGGATGACGACGAGCCCTTTCTGATCCTGAATTTGGACAGGGTCATCGATCTGTACAAGCTCTGGGCCAGTGAACTTCCTACAATCAAGGTTCGGTTTCATATTGACCCCTCTGGGGTTCGTCTTTGGCGAACAGGGCTGACATCATTTTTCTTGTTTTTTTTCAGCCTTACTATGCTGTGAAGTGCAACCCGAACGGCGTTCTTCTCAGAACTTTGGCCGCCTTGGGGGCAGGGTTCGATTGCGCCAGCCGGGAGGAAATTGAGACTGTTGGTTTTCCTCCACATTCATGAAAATAGAATATTTTAGATCCTAAAATTGGGACTCGAGCCGGGGGAGATCATCTACGCCAATCCATGCAAGCCGCGGACTTTTATCCAGCACGCGAGAAGACGAAAAGTCTTGAGGATGACATTCGACAGCCCGGCGGAATTAGACAAGATCGCCAAGTGCTACCCGGAGGCTGAACTGATCCTCCGAATCGCCGTGGCCAATCCATCCGCCAGCTTTGAACTCTCCAAGAAATATGGAGCCGATCCGGCGTTATCCTTGAAATTGTTGAGGAAGGCCAAAGAACTTGGGTTGAAAGTTATTGGAATCTCCTTCCACGTCGGCTCCCGGTCACAGGATCCGTCTGCTTATGAGCGGGCTATCCAGGAGTCGAGGGGACTGTTTGAAGTCGGAAAATCTATGGGTCATGAGATGACGGTTCTGAATGTTGGAGGAGGGTTTCCTGGAGACGATGAGGAGCTCTTCAAGAAGGTGGGACTATTTTCTTTTACCTCAGTCCCTGAAAAGAGAGGTTCGGGGACTTTTTGTAGCCATACATGGATCCTGGGAACTTGTATTCCAATGCTTGGATTCCAAGGGTTGCGGTATTTATAATATGCTCAATTTCAGATGTGTAAAGTGATAAGAACATCCATCCAAGGCCATTTTTCGGACGTGGAGAACCTAGAAGTCATGGGAGAGCCTGGGCGATACTTTGCGACTTCTTCCTTCTGTTCCGTGGCAACCATTTTCCATACCAAAGAAGTTCCTGCCTCGAGAATCACCAAAAATGGTAGGACATCTTAAAATGAAGAGAAAAAATGGTCTATTTTAGTAGAAGATGAAGACCGAACAGGAATGATGTACTATCTAAACGACGGAGTCTATGGAACCTATAGTGGAGTAATCGTGGACGATTCGAAACCAACTGGCCGACCCCTATTTGTATTTTCAACCCGTTTATTCTCCTAAAAGTGTTCGTTTCAGGATACCGCTAGAGAATGCTACCCGTCGACCGTTTGGGGTCCAACTTGTGATTGTCTAGACGTCGTGGAGAATAACAAACTCCTCCCAGAACTGAAACTGGGCGATATGCTCTATTACGAAGATATGGGAGCCTATTCAACTGCCTGTTCGACGGAGTTCAATCATTTCACTCCTCCTGTGGTGGAAGTGGCCGTCAGCAAAGAAAACTGGAGGAACATTCGAGAGAAGATAGCAAAATTCTACTAAAAAGTGACATGGCTGACCCTTTCAGCTGTTTGTAGTAGGCAAAGCTAATAAAGATCGTACTGGTTGGGTGCAGTAGTCCGAACATCGAACTCTTGGTCACGAGGGAAGGGAAACACGTTTATTTTACAGTGTTGGTAGTTTGAACTCTTGGTATCCCATTGATACTGATATTTGGAACAAACAGGAAGAAAAAGAGAGAATTTATTTTGATAGAGCGAAGAATTTAAAGCGAGAGATTTGTGGCCCTGAAGAGGGCCGTTGGGTTAAATGAGATCATCAGAAAGGGAGCAAGAAGGAAGCAGAAGAGGCTCTACTTGCTGGAGGTGTACTTGGTGACGGCCTTGGTGCCCTCGGAGACGGCGTGCTTGGCCAGCTCTCCCGGGAGAATGAGGCGGACAGCGGTCTGTACTTCGCGAGAGGAGATTGTGCTCTTCTTGTTGTAGTGAGCCAGACGGCTGGCCTCGGCGGCGATGCGCTCGAAGACGTCGTTGACAAAGGAGTTCATGATGGACATGGCCTTGCTGGAGACTCCTGTGTCGGGGTGTACCTGCTTCAGCACTCGGTAGATGTAGACGGCGTAGGACTCCTTCCTGCCCTTCCTCTTCTTCTTGTCTCCGGTTCTGGTGGCCTTCTGAGCCTTAGCGGCCTTCTTGGCTCCCTTGGCAGATGGCTTCGGTGGCATCGTTGAGTTCACGAGAGTACGTGGTGAGGTCCGCTCGCCCCTGTCCGCCTTATAAACGGCCAGCCCGCTCGCCCCGCCCCCTTTCCTCCCGCCCGTCTAATCTCCCCCACCCTCCAAAAGACGCTGGCCAGCTGCCAAATAGGCCACAATTGGCGCCAAAAGAAGGAGTCGCGTTCAAGAGGACAGATTAGAGGATGAAGAGATTAAACTACGGGGCAAATGTATTTGTATATCAAGTAGATACCATAGGAAGGGCAGTAGGCCATTTTCAAATGGTCAAAGGGGATTTAGACGGTTCTTTGTCGATTCAGGTTCAAACCAGTGGAGAATAAAGCATTTCAAACCATTTCATATTCATTCCGTTTCGTCTACTTGCCCCAAGATGGTCGTCACAACTCGCCGCCGAGCCCGAGCCGCAGCTACTCGCAGCACGACTGCTCAGCCGTTTCTGGATGCTCCACCGCCGTCTCCTGTCCGCGGAATTCCCCAGCTGGCAGACATTGGAAAGCCGCCAACTCCGATGAGAGATTTTCGAAACCAAGGTTTCCTGAACCCTCGACAGTCTCCCGCTCGTGGGATTCCTCAACTGGCGGATATTGGAAGGCCAGCTCGCGGAGACTATCCGCTTCAAGCCTTCCTGGCCCGGCAACCGGCCGATCCTCGTCCCCGAGACAATCTTCTACGACGTTTTGCCGGGGATCCTGACATTCCCATGCCGAATGTGGCTCCTCGAAACGAGCGGCTGGCCCAGGCGGCGAATCTCCCCTCCAAGCTGGATGTCTTCTCCTTCATATTGCCCAAGGAGCAGAAAGAAGCCGTCTACAAGATCCTGGAAAGCAAGGGCATCCCTCCGAACGATGTGGACCTTCGCCAGTACATAGAACTCGTCAGTGACAAGCTGGAAATGACGGAGAATGAGCTGTCCGTCTTCAAGAAGAGGAGTAATGACCAGCAGAGGGAACTCCAGGAGCTGAGGATGCTGGTCGACAGGCAGAAGCGCCTCCTCAACGGACAGAAACAGCCCGACCCGAAGGAGTGCCGAGTCTGCTACGCGAAGCCCATCAGCCGGATGTTCTTCTGCGGCCATCCCGTCTGTGAGACCTGTGCCAACTGTCTCCAGAACTGCCATATTTGTCAGGCACGCACCGGCGGAATTTCTCTCTACCTTTATTTGTAAGGATAACAACGCAATAAAAGATAATTCCGACGACTGTTTTACTTTCGTGGTGAGACTCGTTATTAGTGGAATGACGGGTGAATTGGTCGTGGAACTAGCCTTTCTGATAGACTTCTTACTCTTTATAGAGCGAAATCAGGAGACAATTGAGTAGATTTATTAGAACACATGGGTAAAAAGAGATCGAGATTGATATGTGGCCCTAAAGAGGGCCGTTGGGTTCATGAGGGCAGAATGGCTGGGACGGTAGCGAGTAGTTTAAGCGCGCTCTCCACGTATACGGCGAGCCAGCTGGATGTCCTTGGGCATGATGGTGACCCTCTTGGCGTGGATGGCACAGAGGTTGGTGTCCTCGAAGAGTCCGACGAGGTAAGCCTCAGCGGCCTCCTGAAGAGCCATGACAGCAGACGATTGGAAGCGGAGATCAGTCTTGAAGTCCTGGGCAATTTCACGGACGAGACGCTGGAAGGGCAGCTTGCGGATCAGGAGCTCAGTGGACTTCTGGTAGCGACGGATTTCACGAAGAGCCACGGTTCCGGGACGGTAGCGATGGGGCTTCTTCACTCCTCCAGTAGCTGGGGCCGACTTACGGGCAGCCTTGGTGGCCAACTGCTTGCGGGGAGCCTTTCCTCCGGTGGATTTGCGGGCGGTCTGCTTGGTACGAGCCATTTGGAATTGGTACGGGGTTGGATATGATCCGTGGAGTCGACTGACCTCTCCTTCGCTTATATAGGGCCAGCGCGTTGGCCACGCCCCTCGCTTTTGGCGCCTATTTTATCGCTTTTCTTACGGGAAAATTAGAAAAGCGAAGAAAAGAAAGCCTGAATAAGTAATCAATAAAGAAGGAAATGTTGGTAACTTGACTAATCAACGATTCCTTGACAATTATATGAAAAAATGGAGAACAACATCGTTTTCTAAGGAAATTAGAACAAAACAACAAAAACAACGAGAAGATCACGAATCCAAAGGTCAAAGTAGGGTCGTCTACATCTTCCCCGCGACAAAGAGATGGATTTCGTAATGTTTTTCTCCAAACCGCGTCTCGGCCATGAGTGTGTTGATATTTTCGGCAAGCCCCCAGGAACGAGAGGGAGAAAACACACCACGTGGGGAACAACCAGTTTCAGTTGCTTTTGCTCCGCTCGTCTGAGCTGGTGAGCGGGTTTCCAACCAGTCCAACTCCATTCTTTTCATCCATTCCTTGGTTATTGTTCGGGAAGGCTTCAGTCCTTCTCATCTCTCCATTTTCCCTCGCTTCCCGTCATTTTTGGTTCATTTTCCCGTTCCACACCCTGGAACCCCGACGTCCATTTTTGACTCCAAAACGGAGAAAACGTTTCCAACCCCAAGAAAATCCAAGAATGCGAGCATTTTCGAGCCATGTTGTTTGCAAAACTGGCCCCATTCGTCATTCTCACCATAACTTTCCCATTTTTCGCCTTTCCACCTTCCAAAGTTGAAATATTCTGTGCCTATTGTAGTCCGTCCTAATCTCTCTATAAAAATCTTCATGAAAAATGCCGAAAAACAGTCTCTCGCTCGACGGCAAACAACATTCACCTAACAGCAACGCCTCTCTATCGATGAAACTCGCTGTATTCTCTCATTGAAATGACAAAAAAGCGGCGACAACACAATTTTCCCGCCCTATAAGCTCTGAAGATCAATTGAAACCACCCATTCTCTGTTCTCTAATACTTTCAGCCTCTGTAGACCCGGGGAAGCCCTCCCTGTTTACCATATATTTTGAACTTGGATTCGGGAAAAGCTTATGCAAAGCAACATGTTTACCATTTTGGAAAAGGGCGCTTTGGGCAGGGATGCAAAGCAAGGTCATGTTTTTTGAACTGAGCCTGTTGTACAGCTCGTTTTCCTCTTCCAAGAGGCTTCTTCGGCTGTTTCAGCTGTTTTCCTCGGTTTCATTTTGCTCCTTTCCTCATTTCCCTTTTATTTATTTCTAATTCAACCCAAAAATCCTACAATATCAGCTTAAAAATGTCTGACAATCATCTCGGAAGCGCCAGCATCTACAATATCAAGGATCCGAAGCGATCTCTCCCCTTCTATCAGAATGTCCTCGGAATGAGGTGACTTCCTTTCTTTTATTATAATATTTCCCTATTTCTAGACTCCTCCGCCAGTTTGACTTCCCCACCGAGCAGTTTACCGTCTATTATCTCGGCTACAACGATGCCAATTCGAAAATCCCCGAAGAGTCCGAGCGCGCCCTTTTCGCCGCTTCAAATATGGCTTCTATCGAATTAACACAGTTTGTTTTCACCTCCTTTCTGTTCAAAAATACCTATTTTAGTAATTGGGGACAGGGAGAGCCAAAGCTGGATGAGCTGACGGATAAGAAGGATCCAAGAGGATATGGTGAGCCTCCGCTCCTTGAAAGTACTGTTTCCTTCTTTCAGGACGCGTTGGAATAACAGTTCCCAGTGTTGATCAGGCTCTGGAGCGATTTAAGAAGCTCGGAGTTCCTTATAATCGAAATGGAAACGGGAAATGGGTGGCTTCTATCCAAGATCCAGACGGCTACTGTATTGAACTATCCGATCCGAAGTCCAACGAGTAAATACCACTGGTCTGCTGATATTTCATTCCTCATTTGAATTTCCCGGTTGCATATTTGTGTAAATAAAGGCTTTTCTCTCTTTAAGCGCTGGCTACCCAGCTGATTTGGAAATGCACGCTCCCGCACAGGGGGAGGAGCCAACCGGCCGCGACTATATAAGCCGGGCGGGTCGCCGCTCTGGTTACGTGCTAACCACACACATCTACTCTACCTGCTGAAATCATGTCTGGACGTGGAAAGGGAGGAAAAGCCAAGTCAGGAGGAAAGGCCAAGTCTCGCTCGTCGCGTGCTGGTCTTCAATTCCCCGTTGGACGTCTTCATCGCATGCTGAGGAAGGGCAACTACGCTCAGCGTATTGGAGCCGGAGCTCCCGTCTATCTGGCCGCCGTCCTCGAATACCTCGCTGCTGAGGTGCTCGAGTTGGCCGGCAACGCTGCCCGTGACAACAAGAAGTCCAGAATCAACCCCCGCCATCTGCAGTTGGCCGTCAGAAATGACGAGGAATTGAACAAGCTCCTCTCCGGGGTCACCATTGCACAGGGAGGTGTCCTGCCCAACATCCAGGCCGTCCTCCTCCCCAAGAAGACCGAAAAGGAATAAGCCCCTGGCTCTCTCCTGGTTCAGCTCAATTTATACACCCAACGGCCCTCTTCAGGGCCACAAATCACACACAGTTCTTATTTGATCTCCTTGAATAAATTATTTATTTATATTACTTTCAATAAAACTGGTTAACGTGTACTTGATACGGGAGTTATGTTGAGAAATGAGTTGAAATTGAAGGAGTTCCCAAAGTTTCAAAACTTGGCTTCAAACCTTGTTTTTCTTCAAGAATACCGAGCCGAATGCCCGGTTGAACGGATGTTTCTGGTCTGAAATGGGTACTCCTCGATGGAATTTTGTATTCACCCTGGAAAATGATGAGAAAATGTGTACTGAAGACTGTTTTCGGTCATAATACCAAGTTTCTAGTGCAATAAGCTCAGTATTATTTTACTGTTGCCTCCATTTTTGTCCACTAGCCGGCAATATCCCCAGATTAGCTCGAACCTCGGCTCCAAAACCTTTGTTTTCCTCCACCTGCCCATAATATTCTTATCGCTTCCCAATGGCTGACCCAATTCCTCGCTTTTTGGCGCCAAAAGCGTATTTGGCGCGTTGGCACGGTTCCAAGGAGGCGGACGGACCATCTGCGGCGGGGACGAGAGAGAGTGGATAAGGAGGAGAGGGCCGAATTGCATCGCGACGCGGAGACCCCAGCCTCCGTATATAAGCCTCGCCCAGCCAGCCAGTCTCCATCTCGACTCGTCGAACTCAACTCAACTCGTCATGTCTGGCCGTGGAAAGGGAGGAAAAGGACTCGGAAAGGGAGGAGCCAAGCGCCATCGCAAAGTTCTCCGTGACAACATCCAGGGAATCACCAAGCCGGCTATCCGTCGTCTGGCCCGTCGTGGTGGAGTCAAGCGTATCTCCGGACTCATCTACGAAGAGACCCGAGGAGTCCTCAAGGTCTTCCTCGAGAATGTCATCCGTGATGCCGTCACCTACTGCGAGCACGCCAAGAGAAAGACCGTCACTGCCATGGACGTCGTCTACGCCCTCAAGCGTCAGGGACGTACCCTCTACGGTTTCGGAGGATAAGTCTGCCCCACTGCCGCACGATCGAACATTCTAAAACCCAACGGCCCTCTTCAGGGCCACAATCCAACTCATAGTCCTCTATTTTCTTGTATTGATCTCAATAAAAACTAGTCTATAAACGAATGTCTTCTTCTAACAATAAGAGCGAATGTAGGGGAAAAAACAAGAGTAGGCCTTGGAAAATGGCAAGTACTGGCTTGACAACGGATGTAAGGGAAAAATCATGCTCGAAACTTTGGAAAGGTTGATTTTTTTGCTTTAAAAAATGGACTTCTCACTCTAATGCATACTGCCTACTGGCTGCTACTGGGGCAGGGAGCCTCTCCACCCTTTTTAGCACGGCGGGAAGCAACGGCATCGCCGGGGAGAAGTATGGGGTGGATATGGGACATAACCCCTCCCGTGGCGATAATCACCTTGGAGAGTAGACGATAGAGCTCAGTGTCGTTGCTGATTGCCAACTTCAGATGACGGGGGCTGATGCGACCCATCTTGTTGTGTTTGGCGGCCTCTCCAGCGAGCAAATTTATTGAGGAGCAGAAATAGTCTAGACGCCGTCTGGTAGTGACGAGGAATGGCCCTCCCCTCGTTTTTTTTCTCGGTGACTTAAAATCTGAGTGCCCTTTCCGTCCCGGACTGTCTGGCGATGAGAAATATCCAAATGCACGGAAATAGACCAGACATTTGCATGATGCTAATGGATTTTGATCTTCCCGGGTAAGAGGAGGATGTTATAGCCTATTGGGGGTGCAGGTTGTTTACGATCAAGAAGGAGAGATGCGAACTCCGTGGACATCTGCAAAGTACTTTCCTCTCTCAACTTGAGTAACTCGTAAATTCACTGATCTTTTAGCCGTCCTCGGGTAGTATTGTTTATGAGAGGCATCCCCCTTCTACAGCAGAAGGAATTTCATAGAGAGAGCTCAATTTTTACTAGAGAATATTCAACAATTCGTTTGTTAAGTGAATGACTGAGGACATTTGAAAATGGGCGATGATAAAGAAGATAAGGCGACGTTCATGGCATGTTGTAAAAGTTAATTAGATGTGACGACCTGAAACGTCTTTCACAGACTGCTGGTGGTAACTTTAATCAAGAAAATGGTCTTTGTATGAGATAAGTAAGCTGCCCTTTATTTTCAACTCGGAGAAGACTACTGTCCGCCCGTGGCTTTGATGACTATCTCCTTTTCTACTTACCCATTTGTCCTAGACAGAAGGGTTTGCCAAATGACCGTTTGTTGAGGCACTCACATTGTCAGAGGGAAAACCTCCTTCCCACAGAAATTAGAAGAAAAACAGCGTATATTATGTCTTTCGGCAGTGTGTCAGCCCTCCGACTTTATAATGACTTCCTCCCTTTTTTAAATTTCTTCTTCCCCCCAGAGAGAAGAAGATGCGGAATCTCCCCCTCCTTCTGGTTTGTCTCCTCCTCCCCGTCGCCTATTCCTACATCGAATGTCGTCAATTTTCCTACCATCCGATTGACGAAACCTATGACGAAGTCCAGACCGAATGCCGGGATTATTGTGTCAAATATGCTGTGACGATGTACATGCAAGAAACGAGCAAGATGACATTCTTCCTGGGAAATTGTGATGATGGCCACTTCTGCCGAGGAGAGTGGGACAGCTTCAACCGGACCCTGTCCCCGCGGGCATACAAGCGCATCCTGGGAGGACGACTGCCACCAACTGTGACCAAGGTTAAAATTCAAGGAAACTGCTGCACAAGGGACAATTGTAATCGTTTCTAACGGCCGTGTTAACCAGAAAAGGGAATATAAATCTTCAATTTTCCATGTTCTTTCCATTTCTGCCCTTGTTTTCGGTTCTGTAAGCCTTTACCAGCCTTTAGAGATCATGTTGCCGGGGAAAAGGGGTTTGCTGGATAAAATGGAGTCTCCTGCCTGGATTATGGAACATTATTGCATGTGTAACAGGGAAAACTGGAGGGAGAACCCAATTGAAACCTTAGACCGTTCATAAAGGGCAGCCCAAGTGCTCAACAGCTTCCACCGGGTCCGACCATGCTCGAGCCGAATTTCCTTTGGCTTCACCTGATTTATGGACTAGTTATTAGACAATTCACCTGAATTTCGAAGGCAGTCAAGTATTCTTCAAAGTCAGGTACCCCTAGTAGAGTCACTGTTCCAGAAATCGACGCTCCGCCTCAAAATCTTGGCCCAACACGATTCTGAACCTATAGGACCACAAAATGAAGACAACGAGGCTTCCGCACAGATTTTTCACTGGATTTCGATGTCTAACCATTGTGGTTACGTAAACGTTTCCCTTCTGCCCATTTATCCAGCTTTTCTGTGAGTTTTTAGCCAGATAATTGGCTGGAATTGGACTAGAATGGCCCGTATTCGTAGGGACCGCAAAGTGAAAATCAAATTTGGCTGTATCCCAAAGATTTTGGTATCAATCGAGAGATCTCAGTGTAACTTACAACATTTGTTTTTAGAGTAACCAAATCCAATCACTCAATGTCGAGATATTCGCAATTTAACAACACTGATGCGCAATCGGTTTCCGGTACAAATTTTGGTCTTTGGGCCAACGATCCACAGGTCGAGGGTTCGATCCCTGCCGACGTCGAAAATTTTTGCTTTTTGCGATTTTTATATCAAAATGATGCTCATAATGCGACAAAAAGAATGCAATAAAAATACGCTGAAATGTGACTGTCGAAAAATTGGCCATTTCTAATAGATATTTTTTCATCTAATTTAGTGTTATTTTCTTATTTTGTTGCTATCCCTTATAGTAAAAAATCTGGTTAAAATTATGAAACCAATTACAGTCTGTAGTTTTTAGAAAAAATGCAAGTTTGTTCTCATGCAAAATTTGCATATATCAAGCAAAATATAAATTTTGTTATACAGCAGATTTATTTGAGTTTTTTTATAATAATATCTACATCAAATAATGCACTATTAAAAACACAAATAGAAATATGCGGATCGCTTCTTTGTGTCGAGATACAGACACATATATTTTTAACGTTGTTATTTCTAATAAAAACTGACATTTTTATAAAAAACTAAAAGCACCATTCGATTCTCCGTTTAATTTTAGCTACTGGGTGAGTTTTTCAGCTCAAAATCGTGTATAACAAAAGCATACTAACGCGTTTTACAACGGGCGTACCCAATGACCAAAATTGCAGAACAAAATGTGTTGCCACCTTTTGGCGCGCCTTTGCGGTCCCTACGTATTCGACCCTTCGACCCCAATTGGACCTATTGATTATTGCTCTATCCGATTAAAAGCTCCAGCTATCGCTTTCACCCTCATTCCGGAAGAATTTCCGCTTTCCAGTATTGCATTCCTTCTCTAGCTCCCAGATTCCGGGAGACAGTAAAGGACAGAAATGACAGGTACGCAATCACGTAACCCACAAATAAACAATTCTCTTACTCATTTGAAATAGGATACTTTGCCATACTTTACCACTTCTAACCCTTTATTTGTCTAACATTTACATAGGAAAGGTTCCAGATTTATATCTAATGAATAGACCAGACCATCAGCAGAATGGAATATTCGCCAGGACGACGCAAGACGCCAAGAGGGACTTCAGGTTGGGTTATTTAGTTTTTTGACTATTTCTTTGTTTTAGGGTCAATGGATTTTCGGAATTGAGGCATTTACGGGTTTGTAATCAAGTAATGTTGGCGGCTGTACAGCCAACGAAGCTTATTAGCCGGTCATTGGCCAATTCTACCAAACAAGCAGGTACTGATCAGATTATTTAGTCCATTTCTGGATATTCTATGACTAACAGTTAATTTGGCGTCTTTGTTACGAGACCCGTGGAGGAAAATTGAATTTCCAGCAGTAATTTTGAAGTAGTGAACGAAATTTTAAAGGTCTGGGTCAAGATGTCCCAAAGACTCATGGAATATCCGCTAAAAATCGACTTTACTCGTCATTTTCATACGTTTCTCCCAGAAATCAATCTCCCTGTCTCTACCTCCGATTCCGTTTCGTATATCCACTTATCGCCGAGTGGTTTCCATGCGATTGTCAGCTGCAAATCAGGGGAGAACTTCTATCTCCACCTGAAAGGCCATGTAGTCACGGCAGCTCTGAAGAAAATTAAAGTGAGTTCGACTCGAAGGAATAACAAGGTAGGAAGTGCATTTATTCATTAGATTTTCTTCTTTTCAACACCTTTTCACACTTTTTTATCCAAATATTTAGCTTAGCTCCTCGAATCGATAAAAATGATTCCAGGATCAAATAACAGCCGTCGCATGGCATCCGGATTCGTTGAAGGACGCGGAGACAGGACATATTCTTCTGGGAACCATGAAAGGTACCGTACTCTTGGATTACTTAGATTTTTTATTATTTTAGGAGCAATTTTTGAGACAAATATCATGTCAAATGGGTCGGCTTCCTTTATGAAAGAGCACACGACCAAGTTTCTTCATAACGGCGACCCAACAGAGAATCAAATCGTCTCGTTGAGGCTGTTCATTGTCAACGATGATGATCCAAAAGCAGCGAAGTAAGCTAAACCCTTTCTTCTTTTCATTTATAAAAAAATGGCGAGAGGTTACAAGGTCCTGACGCGACTGCACCTCTCTGCCCTCTCTTACGTTGTTCAGTGGAGGATTACTGGACGACTACTGTAACAATAGTCAATTCTACTCTGGAGATCCCGTAGCGAGACGCGCGCAGTCCTTCAGCCATCGTTTCTTGGGGAA
The DNA here is from genome assembly GCA_932521035.1 of Oscheius dolichura. Taxonomy (NCBI): domain Eukaryota; kingdom Metazoa; phylum Nematoda; class Chromadorea; order Rhabditida; family Rhabditidae; genus Oscheius; species Oscheius dolichura. The sequence goes on from OW051493.1 coordinate 8,222,398, forward strand.
CCAGGGATAACCATAACCACAAGAAGCTAGGGCTCTTGGATCTTTTCTCTTTTGTCTTCCAAAAAAGGGGGCTTCTTTAGAGGCAGAACCTTCCTGTGAAACATTTAGGGATAAACGAGTGGATTCTCAATGAGCCGGGACAATTTTCAGCGCGACCAGGGCTGATCGGGTCTCCGAGGGCCACAAGGGGAACCGAGGCGTGGTTTCTTTTGGATCTGCCGTCTGGTCTCCACCAGTTCCCTGCAAAATTCTCTCTCTTCCAGATGTGTCCTCTTCGTCTGCCAGCAATCTCGCCTCTACTGTATGTCCACAACGATTAGCCTGATTCCCATCGTCCGGTCCTATGTCAGTACAGCAACGCTTCAAAACTTTGCTGCCCTAACTACGGAGACGCCTCAACATCTTTTCCACTCATTTTTCGCTCTAAAAGGTAGATTTTCGTCTATATTTTAATAACCTTCGTTCAGAATCTCAACAAACTTGTATCTATATGCCCAAAGTGGAGCATCTCCCTGCCGAGTACACGTCGGGCTTGGCGTTCTACACGACGAGCGAGACCTACACCCATCCGTTTCATTATTTCTGGCTGGGACCGCGCGGATACTCTTTTGGAACTGTAAGGGCTCTCTTCCTTCTATTTTGTCCATTTCAAGACCGTTTCAAGAACCAAGTTTAGGTAAATCTAGCGGCCGACAAGGTGGGCGACATTATCAAAGAAGACAAATTCTTCGAGTGGGTTCAATTTTCCGCTTTTGACGTGTATCTTTCCCTTTTTAGGCACAGAAGAATAGAAGGGAGGATAGAATGCCCTATGGGAATTACTCTCACAGAGTTTCATGTACTTCTGGCCTATAGTAGCCGATTGGTGGCGCTGTCTCTCTATACCTATGCCATCGTCTATGAAGACATCTGGCCAGTGGTAAGTTTACTTCTGGGGGTACTCCGAGTACCGTACTCCTGACCGAATCCGCAAGAATTGTTCATTTTCAGGATCTTGGTTGTGCTGTCGGTATTACCACTGATCCCGTCTCTGAATTCCACTGGCTCTACACCGCCTCCTATATTTTAAAGTATAGACCAAATGATGAAGCCAGGTACCGTATTCCCTTTTCTATTTATTCATTTTCTATTTTATAGATACGTCTGGAAGGTATTTTTGGAGAGTGGCGACTATGCAAGGGCCTTGACTGTCGCCAAAGAGCGAATCCATCTGGATCCAGAGGCTCTGGAATTGGTTTTAAAGCGACAGGCGGATAAATTCATAGCGGAGAAGAAGTAAACCTCCCTTTCTTTTATTTTTCGAGAAATTCTATTCAGTTTCACTGCCGCTGCGGAAATTCTGGCCCAATCTAACGAACCCTTCGAGACTGTCGTGTTGAAATTCCTCTCAACGGAGGCGGACAGACGGATGGGATTGAAAGTCCTTCTGGAAAAGAAGCTGGATAAATTGGGAGGAGGGAGTGAAGACAGAATGAAAAGAGACGGTCTGGTAATGTGGCTGTTGGAGATCCAACTCGCGGAATTGGCAGAGGCAAGGAGAACGGGAGAGACACAAACCGTACACGACTTGACAACCCAGTTGCAACATTTCATTATGAAAAAAAATAATATGGTAAGGCTTTTTTTCGTTTTTAGAGCGTCTCAAAAATGATAAAAATCGGAATTGAATTCCTAAAAGTAGAGAAAAAAAGCTTACGACACCCGGGATTCCCAAGCCGTCTCCGATCCAAGTACTAACCGGGCCCAACGTTGCTTGACTTGCCAGATCAGACGGGATGGCGTACTTTCAACGTGGTATGGCCGTAAGCGGTCTCGTGCGCCTGTGGATGAAAGATATCCCTTCCTTGCTCAAAAAACTGAATTTCATATTATCCCACAACGAAAATAAAACTTCTTTCTCTTCCAGGACTGTATCTACTCTCTCAAGGAGGCTGTCTATGGCTTGACAATCTCCCACGCCGATTTCGACACCCAGTTGTTCCTGGCTCAACAGTTTCAAGACTATGAGACGGCCATTTCCATCTTCATGACTCGGAAACAATACCGGGAAGTTTTAGAAATTCTAAGGACAAAAAGTGTAGGCTCTTCTGATAATTTATAGCGTATTTTCTTCCAGACGGGAACAGAAACATTCCTAAAATATGCCCCCGTCCTGGTTGACCACATCCCAATGGAGCTTTTCGTCTCCCTGATGAAGAATGAGCGCCTCCGGCCGAATACCATGCTCCCGATCCTTTATCAGTGTCAAATTGACAAGAAACAGGTCCTTTTCCATCTATTTTTTCGGTTTAAAATGGAATTTCCAGGCCATTCCGGCGATAAAATATATGGAATGGGGAATTACTCATCCTTCATGTGTCCACGATCCGCAATTCCACAATTTCCTTATTTTAATGTATGCCATCCACAAGCCGACGAAGCTCTACGAATATTTGGAATCGAGAGGAAGAGAAAAGAGCGCCGTTCCCTATGATATAGACTTCGCTGTGAGGACATGCAAACAATTTAGTGGGTTCGATGGAAGAGAAAGATTTTGACTGTTTTAGAGCTGAACAAGTCGCTGATCTTTCTCCACTGTGTCGATGAGAACTTCTCCGAAGCGGTGGATATGGCTCTCAGGGTAAGCAACAGTTTATTTAGGGGCTAGAAATCGATGGGGCTTTACCAACCGGGAAAGGGGCATTAAAACTCCAAAAAACAGTGAAAACCAGGATTTTTGAATGGTTGGAGAGCAAGAAAGTGATGTCTTCCACTCCTGGGGAAACTATTTCGCTTACGGCCATACCACGTTGAAAGTACGCCATCCCGTCCGATCTGGCAAGTCAAGCAACGTTGGGCCCGGTTAGTACTTGGATCGGAGACGGCTTGGGAATCCCGGGTGTCGTAAGCTTTTTTGCCTTTCTTTTTCGATCAAAAATGACTTTATTTTGATGTTTGAAACTGCTGCTTTATCACGGCTGCTAAAAAAGAAAGATCGACAACTATTTATTTCTCAAAATTTCTTTTTTTATGTAATTTTCCTGCTCCTTTTTTTTTGCTTCTCTGGCTGGTCCAGCTCGCTAGTTGCCTCCTCCCTGATCCACTAGGCCTGCACGCTTACCAAGAGAGCCATTTTTTCGTGGAACGGCCTGTAAATGTCTTGCTCTAAATGAAAACAAGTGAAACTGACTGGGAGCCGTGGGAGCAGTAACTCGGAAATCATTGTCCGTGCGAGGACCGGTAATACTGTAAGAATAAAATTGCTCGGTGTCCTACTCGGGGGGTAACAACAAGGTAGAAAACTTACCAGGCTTAGCCAGTAGTGGGGGAAGTGGAATGGCCGAATGCCGGCTCGAGCTGCCTAGTTACAGAAGGGCGCCGGGTCTCTTCCCTTACCTGCCGTTGCCATCCAGAGCCATAAATCCACCGCGTAGGATATTTCCATTTTCTGGGTCCCATACAGGCCAAATTACAAAAAACACATTAGGGTTCATGGCAACGGGGAACCGCTCCCGTCTGGCCACCTTCGATACTCCCAGCTGAGAGGGAACCGAGAAAGGGAAACGAAATTTAGGCAATCTGGAAGACGCAGAGCCTTTTGAGTTTTTGAAGTTTTGGAGACGCGTCCGTACCCATAAAACCTCGGCAGCTGAATTAATTTTTATTGTGCACGTCTAGCTTTCATTATCTTCTTGCTGCCAAGATTTTACGGGTGCGGGCGCTCTTGAAAAAGGCCAAGGACGCCGATTCCACAATTTGAAAGATTCCTTAGGCATCGATTTCGAGCTTTTCTCACTAGGGAAAGCTTCAATATTTCCCCATTTTTTCAGATAAGCATCGATGAGGCGAAGAAATGTGCCAGCCTTATGGAACCCAGTGAAGACGACATCTTCATAATGACTGAACGGTATCCAAAAGAATTGAGGCGGAAAATATGGCTAAAAATAGGTAATTTTTCCTCATTTCTACTGATTTTAATTCCATTTTCCAGCCTCTTATATAATTGAGAACGGCGGCTCGGCGGAGACATGTATCGAATTGTTGAAAGAATGCAACGATGCGATCAGTATCCAGGATATTTTTCCTCTTTTTCCTGATTTTACAAAGATTGATCACGTCAAGGATTCACTGTGTGAATGTTTGAAAGATCATGCGAAGACAATTGAAGAGATACAGAGATCGCTGAAAGAAGCGACGGATGTGGCGACACAATTGAAGGAAAAGACGGAGAAACTGAAAAGCAGGTAAGACATCCGTCATCTAAATGAATTTAGCCTATTTCCCATTGAAAAATACCCTAAATAACATATAAAATATCGCAAAAAAAATATAACATAGCAAGAAATATGAAAAATAACAAAGAAAATACATTTTAGAGTAACAATAGTGAAAGCAGGCGATACCTGTGCTGAATGCCATCGAACACTGGCCAACCGTCCTTTTTATCCCTTCGCTTGTCGCCATTTCTTCCATCGAGAATGTTTAGAACAAGCTATGCAAGCTTTTTTAGACCATGTAAGTATTCCCAGCTCTCCCCCAATCAAAAAATATTTTCCAGGTTGAAAAGAAAAGATTAGCATATTTGATAGATACGGAACGTGTTGTTTTAGCTCTTTTAGATGCTGACGACCGTAGCCCGGCTAAAAGATCTGGACATCAAGGTTTGTATCAAACCTATAAAAGAAAAAATAAGAATTATAGAACGAGAAACAAAATATGAAGAGATCTCACAAGAGATTAGTGAAATCCTAGGTGCTGAATGCCCACATTGTGGCTCAATAGCGATAGAGTAAGCTTCCCATTATTTTTAGTCATTATTTTGCTTTTAGAATTATTGACAAACCTTTCTTTTCTGACGTTGATTATGCAAATGATCAGGATTCTTGGTAGATGCCATCTTTTACGAGTAGGAATGTGATACATACTTATATGGTGCCTTACTTTACTGTGATATGCTTATAAGTGTTCTTATGTATAAATTATTTATATGATATAGTTGGAAGTGATTTTATGTTGAATTGTAACGACAAATGGATATTCTAGCCTCTCGTGATCGAGGAAAGCGGAGAAATGATGACCAAAAGTCAAAAAATGGCCCGTAACCGTGCGCCGAAGCCCGAAACATTGCGAAATCCTCCCTTCTCTTTTTCATCCTGTCTTTTGTTTCTTCCTGTTTTAGAAGTTATTGCTAAATTTTCATTACCTTGTATCTCACGTAAAAATATCTTCTTCGGCCATAAAGTAAAACATAACCATTATTTTCAGTAAATGAGTGATGGTGATGGAGATGCTCATTGGAAATTTACTTGGCCATGTGCTCAATTTTTAGGTTTCCCGTTTTACTATTATGCTTAGGTGCATTCATATTTTCAGCGGCATTTATCTACTCAAATGAAAAATATTTCCACGGATCCAGGATTGTTGAACTTGGTGCTGGTGTCAATGGAGTTCCAGGAATTACTGCTGCAGCTGCCGGTGCATCCTTTGTCATTTTCACCGAAAATTCAGAAAACCAACAGGTTAGCTGGTTACAACTTTATTTAGTTGCTCTTGCAGTATTCAACCAGTAGCTTGTTTTAGGCACTTGATATGCTTGAACAAAATGTTAGCCGAAATCTTGAGCAAATGGAGGATGTTGAAACCCAATACAAAATAGAGGTAAGCCGAACTGTTTCAACCAGTGCTTACGTTTAGGGTTTAGATTGGATGACTGCAGAAAATCCTAGAAATGGAGAACCAGGAGATGTAGCCGATTTCTTAGCATGTAATGACGAGTGTGACTATATTATTGCTTCGGACGTCTTTTACGAACCTGCCCTTTTTGCTCCGCTGGTTCAAACTATTGCTCTATTCATAGAAAAGTGGCCGAATGTCAGATTTTACTTTGCCTACCATCTCAGAGAGTAAGTTAGCATTTGTTTTACAGAAATAGTTCAACTGCTTGTGTTGTCGAAGACCACAAGAACGCTACCATTTTATCTGTCACGCGATGCTAATGCCCGATTTGATATCTAATCGCCATTGCAACTGGCTGATTTTCTGAACATTCCTGCGATTTAGCGTTCCTAGTGACCGTTGTAAATAAACAATTGCAGTGAGAACCATACAATCGCACCTTTTCTAGAGGTGTTGAAGCTCTCCTGTGTGCTTGTTAGGACCGTTCATAGAGACTCGACATTACAAATTGGACTTATTTACAAAGAAGGACCACCAGAAAGTAAAATGTACGCTGGAGTTGAAGGGTACGTTACCTATTTCTTGTTTATTTTATACCTTATACTTTAGAGGTGGCACTTGTTCTCATTTAGTGTTTCTGGATAAAGATGGCAAAACGGTAGCTGAGTCTCGAACAAAAGGAACGAATCTGTGTCTTCTTGGTTTGTAATTTTTCTTCATTTTTAGCAAAATGCATTTAGGTATTCAAGAAACTGCTGATACTATTGCTAAATGGGTTAGAGAGCAAGCAAAAGTGAATAATATTCTGCTCCCTCTTGAAGCATTAGGAATGGGTTTATCTGGAGCCGAAGATGATCATCTGAACAAGCAATTTATTGACTATTTGAATACTTTTCATGGCGACCTAGCTAAGAATTTTTCTGTTGACTCTGATGGAATTTGTGTAATTCAAGCTGCTTTCGAACGAGGTTTGTGTAATTTTTGCCGTGATTTATTTTTTGTAATTTTAGAAGGAGTTGTTATGATAACAGGTACAGGTTCTACAACACGGCTATTGAAAGCGGATGGTACTCGTCATGGTGTTGGTGGTTGGGGGCATATGATTGGAGATGGTGGTAGTGGATTTTGGATTTCACGAAGGTTGGTATTGTATTGTTTTGAAATATTCTTGTTTCAGAGCTATACAAGTATTATTTGATGATGATGACGGCTTAGAAACTGCCTGTGGAGATACTACAGTTCTTCGTCAAACTATATTGGAACATTTTGCTCTAAAGGATAAAACGAATATTCTTCCTATGCTTTATTCAGACTTCGAGAAATCTAAAATTGCCACTCTTTGTAAAGCACTATCAGAACGTAGGTTTTTATGGGTTTATTTTAAATATTGCAATGATAGAAGCTGAGGATCCAGTAATTGCACGAGTATTTTATGATGGCGGTTATATTTTGGGGAGACAACTAGTTGCCCTTTCGAAGCATATGGACGAGGTTAGCAAACTGTTTTTATTTATTCAAAATTTGCAGAGTATGTTAGAAAATGTGCCTGTAGTTACAATTGGATCCGTCTTCAATTCATGGAGACTTTTAAATCGAGGTAGCATCGTACAGATCTCTTTTTGAATGCTTATTTCAGGTTTCTTAGACGCATTGAAAAGCTCAAACATCAAGAAAGTTAGCTTTTGTCGTTCTGGCGAATGCCCCGCAGTAGGAGGTGCCGTTCTTGCAGCGCGTCAGGCAAATCTTCATCTTCCTCTCAACGAAAAGTCTCAAGTCTACGAAGACCATGCTGTTTGAATTGGAGAGGTTTACTGTTATCATTCCATGTTCTATTTTTGTCTTGCTAATGTTTAACATTTTTGTTTCATACGAATTTATTTATATATTGTTGTGGTATAATTGTAGAGCTTGTAATAAATAGTTGTATAATTGTAGAGCTTGTAATAAACATACTTTATTTACGTTACCAATATTTTTGTTCCTGGTTGAATGACCTACGTGATTTATCTCAAAACAGGCGCCATCCTCTGCGGACAAGAGTCGAATCGATGGCAACCCTTTACGCCTCTTCTTCCAGTTTGTTTGTGCCAACTTGCCGAACACTTGTATACGTTTTTACTGTTAGCTCACTTTTTGTATGTTCACTGTTTTTCATTTAGAATGACCCGTAAAAAACAAGCGGTGAACATTTATCAAGAAATCAAAGATAACATCAGAGACTCTATTCTCGGCAGTTGTTTATGTGCCCACATTGATTATTGTACTTTGATCCGCTCACTAAAGCGAGTTCTCTCCAAAACTGCCATTGTATCACCCCGCGTTCGTTGGCATGAGTTTGCATCACTCATTGCTCTGGGTTTATTTCGAAAATGGCTGCCATGCCTTCCTTTCGTCATTTCTTCCACAATTTTTTAATTTTCAGCAATAAAGATGACTCGCAAGTTCTTCGTGGGAGGCAACTGGAAGATGAATGGAGACCATGCTTCCATCGACGGGATCGTCGCCTTCCTGAACCAAAGTGGAGGTTTGTTTATTTACGGTCATCCATTGGTTGTTTTTGCTCCAAAACCAGTGAATTATAATTGCAATCATCATCGTTGTACCAATTATTATATCAACATTATTTTTGGGAGATTTCTGAATTTTTCAGCGACCGATAATGTTGATGTGGTTGTGGCTCCACCATCTCCCTACTTGGCCTACGTAAAGGATAAGCTGAAGGGTTCCATTAAAGTTGCTTCCCAAAACTGCTATAAAGTAAGCTACTGATTTTTGAATTTCATTAGTTGTGAAATTATTTTTATAAAATTGTTTATCCTAGGTTGCCAAAGGAGCCTTCACCGGAGAAATCTCGCCTGCCATGCTGAAAGATCTGGGTTTGGAATGGGTTATTTTGGGACACTCCGAAAGACGTCATGTTTTTGGCGAAAAAGACTGCGTAAGTTCTTTTTTTAACAATTTTGTACTTTTGCATATGTTCAGTTGATTGCTGACAAAACTGTTCACTCCCTTGAAAATGGAATCAGCGTAATTTTCTGTATTGGAGAACTTTTGGAGGAACGAGAAGCCGGCAAGACGAAGGAGGTCAATTTCCGCCAGCTACAGGCCATCGTCGACAAGGGAGTAAAGTGGGACAACATTGTTGTTGCTTATGAGCCGGTTTGGGCCATTGGAACCGGAAAAACTGCTTCACCAGAGCAGGCCCAGGAGGTAAGCCTTTGGTTTTATTTATTTGTTTCACATTTTTGTTTATCTTTTACAAATTTTTATTACTTTCAGGTGCATGATTGGATTCGTCAATTCCTAAAAGAAAAAGTGTCCGAAGATGTTGCTAAATCTACAAGAATCATTTATGGAGGTCCGTTTCTATTTCTTTAAAAAAATATAACAAGAACTTTTAGGATCTGTTACCGCTGATAATGCTGCTGAACTTGCCAAGAAGCCCGATATTGATGGATTCCTCGTTGGTGGAGCTTCACTGAAGCCAGATTTTGTCAAGATCATCAATGCCCGTAATTAAATTATTTGTATGATTACTGTTTGTAGATAATTATAGTTTTGTAATTGTAGAATTGTAGTATCCAGTAAATTTTCTCATTTTTTGTTGATCTGTTTGTCTCTTCTAATAGTTTGAAGCTTATTAGGTATTTTAATCCAGCGCTGTGGAACAATTAACAGTCAAGTTTTTTAAAGATGAGCACACAGTACCTCTACGAGCCAAATACTTCGGGAAAGGTAAGCCTTTACTGTTTTTTTTGCAAACACCATATTTTCTTTCTTTCCATTAGTTGCATTTTGCTTTAGGTAGTCCTATCAACCACAGCTGGTGATATAGAAATCGAATTATGGTGCAAAGAAACTCCAATGACTTGTCGAAATTTTATCCAACTATGCTCTGAAGGCTATTATGATGGAACTATTTTTCACAGAGTTGTGAAAGGTATTTGATTTTGTATGGTTTTCTATTTTTCTATTTTTTAGACTTTATAATTCAAGGAGGTGATCCTACTGGAACAGGAGAAGGCGGAGAAAGCAGCTATGGAAAACCTTTCAAGGTAAGATTTTGATTCTTCTGTTCCTATTTGTATTTTTACCTATTCGTGTCATTTTTTATCAGAGTTTTGTAGGATGAATTTCATCAACGTCTTGCTTTCACTCGGCGTGGCCTTCTTGGAATGGCGAACAATGGCCCGGATCAGAATAGAAGTCAATTCTTTATTACTATTGGAAACGAAGGACTTCGTGGGCTTACCAAGAAGCATACTCTCTTTGGACAGGTAACTATTTTCTTGATGTGGCTTTATTTTATGTTTAGGTGGTTGGTAAAACAGTTTTTAATATGCTCAACATTGCCGAATGTGATGTTGACGAAAATGAAAGACCAAAACGGCCACATAAAATCATCAACACCAAAGTCTTGAAACATCCTTTCGATGATCTTGTAGTAAGGTATGTTTTAACGAAGAATTTAATTTATCAATTATTTTTTAGAAATAAGACTACAGACAAGAAAAAGAACAAAGATAAGAAGAAGGAAACTAAGAAAGTTGAAACTAAAAAACTGAATTTATTGTCTTTTGGAGATGAAGCTGAAGAAGATGAGGAAGAAGTCGCAAAAATTAATCAGGTATTCTTTCATCAGTTTTTTTATTCAACATTTCAATTTTAGAAACTGGCAAATAAAGGAAAATCCGCCCATGATATTTTGAATGATGAAAAATTGAGTACTCAAGTGGCTGTAACGAGAGATGAAATGACAGATTACAATCCAGTAAGTTTTAGATAATTCTAATAATGTTTGTTATTGCTTCGTTTCTTTATTTCGGATATTTTCAACGTTTTATATGGTTTTTATGTGAACTTGTGTCGCTCTATAACTTTGTTTCATGGCAATAATAAATATTTAAGGAACTCGATGATGACCGCGATGCCGGCACCTCCTTAGCTAATGTAAAGGAACGGTTGGCCAAGAAACGTAAGAGGAATGACGAGGATGACGAGAAAGATGTTGATCTGGAAGAATTAATGGACGAAGAGAAAAAGCGAAAAGAAAAGGAGGAATTGTAATTTCTAATTTTTCTTCCTTATTGTTCTTTCATTTCTAGGGATCACTTGAAAGATGAACTACACCAAATCCAAAAGGAATACATTAAAGCATTGAGACCAAAAGAGAAGACAGAAGAAAAAGATGAAGAACCACAAACTGAAGCCATGCAAACTTATAAATCTCTCAAGTTACAGTTCAAGAAGAAAGGACAAGAACTTGGAATTAAAAAGTGGAAAGATCCTGCAAGACAATCTCAGGTTTGCATTTATTCAAGTTTATTATAAATGTCGTTTTCAGACTATGGATTTATTGTCTAAATTCACCAACAAATTGAAGTCTTCCAATCAAGAAGCTATTCTTTTCGATAAGAAAGTTGTTGTTCCGGAACCGAAGAAAGAAGAAATGGAAACAGAAGATGGCGAAGGAAATAATACGGACAAGTTCGGAGTTGATCTGGATTGTGAAGATACGCCAGGAACCGAATGGTTAGATCGTTTATTCAGTTTTTTCAATGCTTTGTTTTCTCAGGATGCATCATACATTCGTAGCTGCAGATACAGATCCCAAAGTGACGAAGGCTAAGGATGCGAATACGAAGGACACGAACGAGGAATGGTATCCGTTGAATGATCCTCGTAATGTTCTCAACAAGATGCGTCGTGGTGAAGAATAACTTTTGCAATCCATTGTTGTTGTGAATTTGAAGAATTTCCGGTAAACTTATTTGTATTCATTCATGTATAATTTTACACAATTTATTTTTTCTCGATGTCATACAGAAAAAACGAGCGTGTGTGAAGAACCGGGGTAATACTGGACGTGTGGGACTCATTTTATACCGGGGAAGGGGTACAACGGGGAAAACTCTAATACAGACAAACAAAATTACCCAAGAAATCACACGCGGCTTGTGGTGGTGGTGGGGAGACGACTGTATTCACAATACAGCATTATTTTTAGAAAAAATAAATGTCAATAAAACTTGTAGGCCTATTAAACATAACAATTAGCCAGTGTTTGACACTGGAATCAGGGATCACGTGGAAGGGGGCGGAAGAGGTTTTCTTAGAAGAGAGATGGACAGGAAGGGAGACAGAGAATAAGGGAGAGATAATTAATTTTAGCCTATAATAACAATCAAAAAATGGGGATAAGTGGAAGGAAAATCGGGGGATCGCTTGGCGACCAGCAGGGGACATCTGTATAATGCACACACTTGGGGATTTTTCTAGGAGCTAAAGCAAAAAGGGTGGGTGGGGGTCCGTTCAACAGCCAACAAGTCCACCCGGAAGAGTTTCACTTTTTTTAAAAGGTAAAAATATAAAAAAATTGCATAAATTTTGGTCACAAAGAAGAATTCTGGAGTCAGGATCAAAGGCAGGGTTATAAAAAAGGTTTTTTGTGTTTCATCCCCGTTTTTGTATTAAAAGAGAGATACTAGACGAAATCTGGAGAAAAGAAGGAAGTAAATGCATGTGTGTGTGGGAAAAGAAACTAGAGAAGAAAAATAAAATAATTAGGTGCGCTCCCGTGCATCAAAAAGAGTTCGACCATTAACCCGTCGTGTGATAGGAAAAACGTCCATCAGATTTTTTTTTGTAAAAAAAACAAGATTGGAGAGAGAAAACAAAATTCTACCATGGAGTTAGACTCCGTCTTCGAGACGAATCTTCTTTCTCTATCTTAAAAATTTTACAAAAAAAAGAAGAAGCTAAAAACTGGGTTTCTCTTTTCCCGAGGGGCGGTCTACGAAAGATCTGCTGTACCGGCTGTAATGTTTGTTTCTGTGGAGGGGATTAAAACTAGAGAAGAATATAATACGAAGAAGGGAGAGGAGGGAATATTACAGAATGGGAAGGGCGTAAGGTTAGTATGCCGCTGGTTTCATGTGATTAATTATTGACGGAGGGAAATGCTGCTGGGCGGTGGTCACGGCAGCGGCGGCCGCTGTGGCTGTGGCTCCTTGCTGGGTATAGCGTTGGATGTTTTCCAACGGGGTGATCATATTGAACCTGGAATTTTTAAAATTGCATTTATTAATTTTTTAGATGTTTATAATTGTTCAAAATACAGAAGAAAGCCACAATTTACACGAAAAAAGTGAGTTCCTTCCAGTTTTCTTTGATTATTTCAGGCTAAAACTCACCCAGTCGGCCGTTCCGGTTTGATATTCTGAGGGAACTGATCGTAGAATCGATTATTCCGGAAATTCAACAACGAGAAGGCTGAATTCGCCGCATTATACGGATTTCCAGTTTGGGATTGATTCAACTGCGACATCATGGCTTGATTTGCGAATTGATCTGAAAATTTAATATTTTATTTGGTTTTTTTAGCACCCCTCTTCAAAATGGATGGAATTCCCACGAGAAGAGGCAAAAAACGCCTGTCTCTCTGGTTCGATCGGGGTCATTTTCGCATCGTCTGTGCACTCAGTTGAGAGACTTTTGGCCGGTTTGAGAGGCAATAATGCGGGGTGAAAAAAGGAAGGATGGGAGAAAAATGACTGCAGGCTATGACATTGTCCGGTAGCGACATGAGCAGAAGAACAGGAAACGGTTTTTCGGGGGAATGAGGGGAAACAATGGACTTCTTGAACCGCAAGCATTCTGGGACAAAAAAACTGTTCCCTCCGGAAAAATCCACGGCTTTCGGAGTCGGAATCTTGCAATACAGACCGAGTATGGATATATGGAGCCCAAGGCAAGCCACAGTTAGACAGCTAAGCCTACGCTTTTCATTGTTGGGCCCGAATTTTTTAATTTGAAGCCCAATAAATGTCTCCTAATTATCGGAAATCGTAAAAAATTGTTCCTGTTCCCATTTCAGGTCTTTCCTAACAATATAATCCCTCCAAATGACCGTAAAATTTGTCGAAAACCCACCGAATTTCCCATAAAAACTGAGATATTAAACTCACTGATGGCAAATTGTTCCGCGTCGTGAGCATTAGCTCCAGGCATGCCGGGCATTCCCGACCACAGCTCTGACATAGCCATGGTTGGATCGGTTGGGAAATCTGCTCGGAATCTAAAAATCTTCCAAATAATTTAAATTAATATAATAAAACTGACCCGAGAGTGCCGCCCCTCGTCCTATCCGCGTGTTTCGTCATGTGTTTCTGGAGATACGTCGCTTGGGTATAGGATTTTCCACAGAAGGGACAGATATGAACCTGTTTTTTCTTATTTTATTGATTTAAATAGAGTCAGTTATACCTTTAGATGTTTGGATTCTTTGTGTTTGGGGATGTGCTCCAGAAGGCTCTGCTCGTCGGAGAAACACTTGTAACAGCTGTTACATTTGAAGGGCTTGTCCGTCTGATGGCACCGCGAATGCGACTGCAGGTTACTCAACTGGCTGAACGCCTTCTCACATCCTTGGTATTTACACTGAAAAAAGGGGGATATTTTCTTCGTTTTGACGGATTTTTCAGGGCAAGAAACCCTTTTTCTCGGGGGTTTAGCCGATTTTCGGGGGTTAGGCTCAACTTTTCCGTCTTTGAACCCTTTTTTAAACCAGTACCCCCGTTTTGGTGACTCAGAACGCTCTTTTTTGTCTGCAACCCCTTTTCCCGGGGTTCAGCCGAGTGGGAGTCGGAACCTCGTTATCTCTATTTTCAACCCATTTTTGGCCCAAAACTCTTTTTGGATGGCCAGAAACTTCTTATCCATTGAAGCCCCCATTTTTTGACCTAGAAACTTCCGTCTCCCCCTACTGAACCCATTTTTTGAGCCATGGCTCACTTTTTTCCGCCGTTGAGCCCATTTCCAAGCCAAAACATAGGCCTGCGCCTCCATTTCCCACCTGGGGCCCCCCATTTTGGAGCCAGTACCCTGCTCTGGGGATGCGGAATCCCCCCTGGTGGGCAAGATGCGTAGACTCCTTTTTACTCAGGCCTGACCCTTCAGCCAAGATGGATGTCCGTTGATAAATTGGGTTCTGCTACTCGGGGGGAAGACTCCTCGGTTTTTTTGCCCGTGGAAAAGATCGATTTATCATCGAACAGGCAAAAAAACGGCAGACAAGAAGAATGTCTTTCGGGGGCAGATTAGTTGCACTTCTGTCTCGTTGGTCTACCGTAGTAGAGAGGAATTGATCAAGGAAGGGCAACTGAGAGAGGACGTGAGAGATCAATGGAACTCTTACAAGACAAAGCGGCCGATGGTTGGAGGTTCCTTAGGCACTTTGGGAGGTAGCCTAGTCCGATCCCCTGCACCCGTAAAATCTCGGCAAGGCAAAGATATACAAAGTCACAGCTTTGTAACAGTTTTGAATAAAGATGATCCAACTGCCGACATTTTACGGGCGCAGGGAGTCGGACTATCGAGTCTACACCTCAAAGACCCACTTTCTAACCTTCCCCCACAGACTGTCGTCTGCTCGGGTTTCCCAGGAAATGTGTGCTTCCAGTCCCGAATAACCCCATATGATAACCCTTCCTTCCAATTTTTCCAGTAGAAAGCCTCCCCAGCTCTTCCAGATTACGGTAGCTAGGGTTCAACTAGGCCGTGGCTCGCAACTCCCTCTGAATTTTGACCCCTAGAGGTAATATAAGCCTCCCTCTTTTTAAAAGCCACATGTATTCCCCCGGAAGTCAGCTGTATGGCCCCGTACCTCCCTCTTCCTCCCCCTACCTCGCCCCGCGTGTGACGCCTTCCCAGGGTTCCAGACTCCGTACACCGCTGCTCTTGACCAGCAACAGTTTGCCCCAAGTGTTCGCCTCAAAGGGTTCGCAACCCTTTTTTTTGCCCTAGCGAGGTTTTCAAAAGGCCACGAACAGGGCAAATACAAAAACGCGGAAGGTAGCGAATACAGCGGAAAGAGGAGACTGTAAGGGGACAGTAGAAGGAGGAGAGGGAAAGGATTCACACTGCACACGACAGTATCTCTTAGCTTTAGACTATGTGGAGAGGCTTTTTCTAATGACGCGCGTTTTGCAACGTGAAGCGGGAAAAAAAGAGGTCAAAATGGACTCTTCTCTCTTTGCAAACACGTAAAAGACGTGGGAAAAGTTGAAAGGCAAATAAATTTTGCAAAATTTTGGCAGGCGCGGGGGTTTTTGGCCCGGAAAAGACCTAAAACTCTTCAAAATGGCAATAATTGCGAAGTTTAAAAGACTGTTAACCTTTTTCTTCTCCCGGTTTCTAGTTTAGACCATCTTTAAGTTTTTGGAAACGTTTCCGGCACCGCGAGAGAGACAAAGCCACATTAGAAAACGGAATTTATGTGGGTGCCGCCGCGTCACCGGAAATGAACCCGGTCCAGCTGTACCCTTGGAAGCGGAGTGCTTGGGGTCAAGTGGAGTTGAGAAGAAAGTTCCGATGCCTTCTATCTGTAGCCTCGGGTTCAACGAAACACCAACCACAAGAAACATCCATCAAAACCGTATCTCTCGGGGTTTTTCATATACGATCGGAGAATGACACTGATCAAGGTCCCAGTTCGAAATCCCAGCTTGCGAGAAGTTATCCAGGGCCGGGTTGCGTCAGAGAGGGCGAGAATTATGGCCGATAAAACCCCAGGATCCTAACCTCCAAGAAAAAAGTTCACAACTTCCAGGAGGCCTGGGCCGACCCAGCTCGTTGAGACTCGGTACAGGATAGTCCGATCCCCTGCACCCGTAAAGTCTCGGCAAGACAAAGATATAAAGGCGCCACGGTTTTGTAACTGTTTAGAAAAAAGATGAGAGCGCCGCTTGAGCACCACATGAAGCCTTGGAAAATGGTAGCTTGGTAGTCCGCGCACCTGCACCCGTAAAGTCTCGGTAGGTAAAAGCTATAAAAGTTGTGACAGTTTTGTAGCTCTTTCCAATAAAGACAATTCTTCTGCCGAGGTTTTACGGGTGCAGGAGCACTGACTATCCGGAGCCAGGGGTCCCCCGACTGAAGTCAAACATCTCCTACCTTGTACGGTTTCTCTCCTGTATGCGTCCTGATATGTTGTTGCAGGTGGGACAACTGTGTGAACTGAAAGAGACAAGCTCGTTTGGATTACTGTAGCTTCTCAAATCCCCCTCTTCTCCCTGTTCCAGGTATTTTTTTTCACTCGATCACCCCCCTATTTTTTCCGCCCCTTGCGCTGGCTGCGGTGCCGGGCACTGCCATCAGGGCAGCCATTTTTTATGTCGTCAATCTGGGGGGAAGAGCGAAAAAATGCGTCGGGGGTCGAAAACCTGCTCCCTGTTTTTTTTCGCCCTGCCGCCCTCCTCATCTGACCAAATCGCTGCCATAAGAAATGGTAGCTAGCCGGAGAGAAGAAGAAAAAAACAGCTGCGCCAAGGGCAACAGCAGGAGGATGGAAGGGAGAGAGAGCAATCAGCTCCCGCTACCGTTCACATAACCTTCCTTCTCCCTTTCAGCACCTGACCGGTCTCCCCCTCCCCTCCTTCGCCTCTTTTGACGGTAATGGAAGAGCTCCGTAGACAAAGAAAAGGAGAGGAGGAGGGGCGCCAGCGGGGGTACGGTAGCATTGAACGCACAGGTGGGCGAGGGACGGGGGGAAATTGGATAAGGCAGATTGAAAGTGAAACGGGCGACAATGACAATGATGAGCTTTTTTGACCCGATTCACAGCAGGAAAAGAAGAAGAATCGGCGACACGGAGAAGGAGAAGATAACTATCAGGATCTTTGAGATTTTTAGGAAAGGCCATGAAGCTTATAAAGAAACTATTGGAGCAGCAATGGACAGTACAATACACAGGAAGTAGAAAATACTCATAACTTGAAATTGATTTCAATTTTGGGTCCAAAACTGGACTAAAGGGGGAAAGGAGCCTGAAGGACGGGTTCCCAAGGGAGCAGACCCCGTTGGAAGGCTGTGATCTCTGACAATTTAAAATTATAAAGGACTGTGAGGTTCTAAGGAAAGGTCTCAAAGTGGGTAGACCCATTGAGTCTAGGATAGCCCCTTCTAACGTCGCTTCAAGACCCGTGGATGCCCCTGGCAGCGCCCGCTTGAGTTAAACGGCGGCTAACCAGATCCTTGTACTTATTCTGATTCTGATGCAAAAAGGTACATTCAAGCAGGGTCTTGAAGCGATAAAATCTCTTTTCTCTTTTCCCGGGGTTCGTTCCCCAAAACTAAACGAGTCGCTATGTTTCGGGCCTTGTCCTGCCGCCCACGGGGCAGCGTCCGACAAAAAAACGACTGGTCAGTTTGTTTTATCCTCGACTTTCATCTCGGGGACTTTCGGCCTTTACTGTCCGTCTATTGTTACAATTTTCGAACAATAAGAAGGGAGAAAGAGACGAGAAAGGAGGGAGAGACAGAGAAAAACTGGGGAACAATCAACAGAGCACAGTAGAGACAAGGGGGGAAAAGAGGGAAAGGAATTTGTTTTCCTCTTGTTTAATACGGGTCCCGTTCCGGGGAATAAAGTCCGAAATTCAATAGAGTGGTCAAATTCCTCGGTACTTTTCGTTTTTTGAGTCCGAAAATATGTGGACCGGGAGCTCAAATTGTGCTTTTTCTAGAGGGGACAAAAAGTGCCCCAATTTCGTAATAATTCATAACAGGCCGGGGTCTCGCCAAGAATCTGGGAACTAAAATGGGGTTTATGATCTCTATAAAAAGACAGTATACAAGATAGCGAAATATGGAATAGAGCAAATTTGCAGGAAGGATTACGGTAAGGGGAGAGCGAAGGTTGCATTGCAGGGCCCCCCATTGTTCCAAGGGGCCGCCGAAAATAGAAGGAAGAATTCAGTTTCCCCCCGGGGGCTCCAAAACCGAGTCCAAAGACTAAAATTCTGCAGCCGACAGAGATAAAAAACGGCTGTAGTGTTTCTTTAAAGAGTGCACACGCTACTCTTGTACTTCAGGACTTTTCCCCTTTTCGGAAGGACAAAGGCCGGCAGAGGGAGAGAAAGAGTTTGGTCCGCCGCCCAAAAATGAGAGCAAATAAGTCAGAAGGCGGAAGCAATTTTGTACTTTTAGAGGGCTAATTTAAAGGAGGAGTAGGTCCTTGGGGTACACACTGTAGGTTTCTGACAGGAAGAAGGGGAAATAGAAAGATAAAATAAAAGAGAAAAAGAAGAGACCTACCTTCTTGCCACAGTATTGACACGGACCAAATGGTTTAATTCCCAGATGAATTCGCATATGTTGTGATAAATATGAACTATTTGCAAATGATTTGGCGCACTGAAAATATATACTACTCTATATAATAAATTATATATTAAAAACTAGAAAAAAAAGGGGGAAGACAAACCTGGGTGCACTTGTAAGGCTTGGCCTCCCTCATCTGCATTTGCAGCTGCCCCACGTCGGGCTTTGTTTCGAACTGAAAAAGTGACATTGATATAATAAATAATACATATACTAAATTAATTATAAATTATAAACTTAAAATTTAGATTTTTCCCCCTTCTTTGCCCATCACTCTCCTCCCCCTTTCCCTGCAGGACCCAGAAGAGGATACCCAGCTTATCTCCCCACCTAGAGATAGACATCTGCCCCCAAAAAACGACCTAAGACTATCTACAGTAAACATTTATACCGCCCGGTAGACCCCAGTGGTGGAATTCCAGGCGGCAGAGGGGAGGGCCAGGCAAGGACACCGGGACTGTTCATTTAAGATTTTACGGATTACACCAGGTATTTTTTTGATTACCCTGACCCATTTTTTCCGCCAGAGATTACTGTATTTTTAATAGAAGAAGAGACTCATAAGGCTCACATTTTTGTTCAGCTCACAGAGGTCAAGTAGCATGCCGTCTTCGGGCTGCTGGAAAAAGAGAATTTTTAGACTTTTAGAGGCACAAGCTCGGAAATTCCGGGGAGTTGTTAGTCTGTGTTTTTTTCTTAAGAAAAAAAGGGAGAATAAAACCGGGCATCTGCCTGCCGCCGAGTTCAAGATTTTCACGAACGAGGGGTGTAAAAAAATGGCTGTGCTCTTTCTGGCCGGCCAGCCCCTCCAGCTATTCTTCCTGGGGAAAAAGAGAGAGGGAACGGGGGGAGAGGGCGAGAGAGAGACAGGGAGGGGGGAGAGAAAGGCAAAAGACGCCCCGAAAAATCGAAGAAGAAAGAAAAATAAACGGGACAGAGGTAGCCGAGGGAAGAAGAGGTGTGAGATCGAGGAAGAAAAAACAGAGAGTGACTGACTGGACTGGGCAGTGACCACTACCAGGAAAAATCCATAAAAACTTCAGTTCTTCGCGAAATTTTTCCATTCTTTTCTACTTTTCTCAACTTTTAGGGCCTTCCTAGGGATTCCAACACTATTATCAAATTGGTAATGGAGCATAAATACTGGTTAATAGCGATTTTGGAAGAAATACTGGACTGGACGTCGTCTGTTTCAAGAAACCCCTCAAAATGTGGGATCTTCCAGAAATGTTCTATTTTTCTCTCCTTTTTTCTTTTTTCTTTTTTCTATGATCTTTAGATTGTTTAGAAGAGCCCCAAGAATCTGGAAAACCAAAAACTTCCGCAGTTTTAGCAATGGAGCGTAATTACCGTTTAGTGGCGACGCTTTGAGACAATTGGCCCCGTTTTTGCCTATTTCCTTCATTTTTTCTTATTTTTAGCCAAAAATGGAGTGAAAAGTAACAATTAAACAGAATATAGACCTTTTTTAGGTTCTATTAGATCAAAAAATATAGGTTTTATACGTTTTTTTTGTCCTAACCGGAAGAACAAGATCCTAGATAGTTTTCGTGTTTAACTGACTTTTTGCCCCCGGGGCTTAGAACTATCCGCCCGTCTCTCGAAGATGACTATCCCTCCCCCTCGTAGCTTTGTTTTTTGACCAATGAACCTACCATAAAACCCCGTTTTGGAACAGGTATAGGACGAAAATCCGGTCCGTTCTACTTTTTTTGTCTCTCTTGCTTGTCTGCCAGCCGGTGCTTTTACAACACAAAGAACTAGGTGGGGGATGGCGCTGGGGGTGGCCCAGTAAATGGACAAAAAAGCCCGAGATTTTTACGGGAAGGAAAAATAGACGAAGAAGACGGTGGGGGGTGGAGATGCAAAAAGTGTGCCGGGGCTACTACGGTTGGCTTGTGTCCTCCAACCCCCACAAGGGTGGGCGGAGCGGGAGGGGGGCTAGGGATTGGCGTTGGGGACGACGGGGGGGCTGAAGGAAGGTGCTGGTCCCCCCTCGGGTAGAGAGAGAAGGGCAGGGAGGGAGGGGCAGAGGGCCCCGACCACCCCCAGCCCCGATAATGACCATTTTACGCCGTCTGCTGTGCGCTGTGCCCCCCGTGTACGGTAGGCAAACGACTCATATAATAGGAAGCGAGGTCAGCCAGCTCTGTCTCGTCTTTTACCACCATTTCTCCTATTTTTCATAAAAATTTTCCTCTTTTCCGTCCTGTTAATCTTTATTCTACTGTATGTACCATACCATAACTCTAGAAAATTCCCTGTGTAGCCTCATTTTCTCAAGCAGGAAGTCCAATTATTCCCCATCAGACGCTGATCATCTAATAAATTCATTTGTTTACTACATGATTATTCGCATTTCTGTGATCGTTAATTTGTTCCTTTATTAAAAATTAACGAATATACTTTTTTCATACTGCAGCTGAATTTATTGCCAAATTAAGTGTTGCTAACCTTTTCCAGTATTCGTAAGTCCAGAAAAAATGAACCCGGCCAACAAAATAACAGAGAAGAAGAGGATTCCTCTTTTTGGGAAGGAAGGCTTGGCCCCCGATAATCCGATCCCCCGCACCCGTAAATCCTCGGCAGGAGGATCGCCTTTATTCAAAACTGTTACAAACAGTGACGTCTTTTCTATCTTTGTCTTGCCGAGGCTTTACGGGTGCAGAAGACCGGGCGATTGAGGACCGAACCGCAAGAAATACGGTAAAATTCAAGTTAAAAGGTTATCCCGCCATAAAATGCGAAATTCTACCTTTAATTAGGGTAATGTATCCAGTTAAATAAGAGTACGTGCTATCCGGAAGAACCCAAAACCCGCTAGAGTCACGTTTTCCCTAGTAGGAAAAAGGATAGCCTTGAATTCTCTTGGGTATAAAAAGTGTGTTCTGTTTGTTTTCTGCTGTTCCCAGTTTTTGTCCCCCTCTCTCCTTCAATATCAGGTATAAGTCCCAGTTTCTTCTGCGTTTGACTTTTTGCCCTGGTCCTTTTATGATGGCCTACTGATTAGAAACGGAAAGGCGGATTGACTCATACAGGGTTCCCTACCAAAAGGAATGGGTATCTGTGGTACTGTGGCTGGTAATTAGGGTCCTACAGCGATAATTACAGTAATTTATACTAAAAAATACAGTAAGATCCAAGTTAAAGCAGCCTCCCTAAGGTCCTAAACCCCCCTAGGAGTCCAATCAATCGATTCGTCAACCAGCCGGCGGGGCGCACCTGGTCTGGTCCGCGGTTCACTCTCCCCGCCCCCATCTGACTTATGTCAAGCTTTTTCCAGCTCTTCCTCTAGGAAAAAATTCAAAATTCCTCCCAGCTGACGAGAGAGTTCATTGAGCTCTCCCGTGCAAGGGATATAAGCGAGGGTGGTCCTCGTCACGGAACCAAGGGGGAGGACTCTTTTTTGGGAGAGGAGGAGAAACGGGAGCACAGAATAAATTATATGTGTAGCTTGGAACAGTGGGAATAGAGAGCAGAAGTTATTTGAACACAGAAAGTGCTCAATTGTTTGTGTAAATAAGGAGGAGAGGTGGAGCCGAAAAAACGGGCAGTAGTCATGCTCTACCGTCAATTTCTAGTTCTACAGTAACCCAGAATATATCTTAATTTCATTGAAATTTGGACGAAAATGAGTCGAGGAACAGTTTCTTTCGTGCACCTGCACCCGTAAAATCTCGGCAACAAAACGCTTTGTTAGTTCTGCGGAGTCACCTTTTAATCCCGTCAGCTGCCGAGACTCTGCGGGTGTGGGCGCACGGGGAATAGCCCTCTGTATGAACGGAAGAAACAGCGGTAACCTTGTTCTAAGGTAGCGAAATAGCAAGCTACAGTAACCCATAATATCCCAACTACCTTTAAAGATTGCCTGACAGATTTTTATTAGTCAACATTCCCTGTCTGCCCCTTGCCTTCCCATAATAAACAGGGAGAAGTCCCCCAGCCAAAAAAAAGTCTGGTTATCAGCTGGAGACGCCTTGGTTGACCGGGCTTTTTTGTATTTTGGCGGGAAGGTGGAATTATATTGAAGTAGAGATCGGAAACATTTTTCTGACCCCCTCAATATTGATAGATTCCTATTGGAAAGACGAGAGGAAGTGATTAGAAAATGGGCTGGATCTTGACAATGAAACAGACAGAGGAGTCAGACAGGGCCTGTAAATCATAGAGCAAACACGGCTGGAAGGAGGAAATGGTTGTGAAATGAGGAGAGCGGCTGTGGAATAAAGATAGAGCACGATTTGAAGAGGTTACTGTAGGTTTTATTCATTTTTTAGGGAGAAAATGGGAAAATTCCGGGATTTTGGGGGTATTTTGGGCCGTTTAGCGCCCTTTTTCCCAGCTTACCCACCTCTATTTCGTCCCTACCGTCGTCTGTTTCAATCTCGTCATCCTCATTGTCATTCTCTTCAATAATTTCTAATTTCTCTTCCATTTAAAGATTATAGAATATATAAAATGGTGTAGAACTGAAAGAGGGCAGCGTAGAAGACAGCAAAAGTCTTACGGAATAGGGTACCGAAAAGAGACGCAGATGTTTTCAGAGGTGGAACC
This sequence comes from Oscheius dolichura, assembly GCA_932521035.1. Taxonomy (NCBI): domain Eukaryota; kingdom Metazoa; phylum Nematoda; class Chromadorea; order Rhabditida; family Rhabditidae; genus Oscheius; species Oscheius dolichura. The sequence goes on from OW051493.1 coordinate 8,245,768, forward strand.
GTGATAAAGTCTCTCGACGACTTTTGGGCACAAGAAGTCCCCGATAAGAAAAAAAGTAGAAGTTGAACGAACGAGGCTGTCAGTCGCAGGAAGGAAAACGCATTTTTTCGAATTTTAAAAGATGAGGACCGGAAGAATGAGTCATAAAAGAAAAATGGCCAAGAAACCCTAAGAAATGAGGATTATTGAAGAAAAACGGCGGGGATACGGTTGCCGCGTAAAATAGACTGCCCGCTGTTTACAGAGTGTCATTTTCAACAGATGAAAGATTTCTATAGATTCGTGTGGCGAAGAGGATGAACTCTTCAAGAAGAACGGTCCAATTGACTAAAATACCCATATTTCAGCAATGAAACCTTTCTGGTACCTCTAGGGTTCGGTAATACTGCTCCAGGGCCTGCTCGCCGTTTACAAAGCGTCATTTTGTAATAAGTTTAACCCTTTACGGATAAAAAATCCCAAAAGGATGTTCCTAACTGTTCCTGCAAAACGAAGAGCAAATTAATGTGAAAAATTCCCAGAGCACAAGAGCCAGACAGCTTGCATGCTCCGTGTTGTTTCAGCGGGAACGGCTCTTTTTACTTTTTCTCGAATTTTTGTGGCTTTAAAGTTTACATTTCATACTAAATAAGAGGGAGGAGTGTTCTACCAAAGAACTTATAAAAATTTCTGAGTTTAATCAGATTTTCCATGAGTTTTGGCGGTAATTAGCCCCTGGGTACAGTAACAATTCCAAAACGTTGCCGTCAGCTCAAAAATGGTCCCCAACTGGATTTTTGAACTGTCCCGGGCTTTTCAGTACGTTTTCCTCCCACCTGACATTTGTCTCCCCCCATTTTTTTCGTCTCTCTGCCTTGTGTTTTTCTTATCTCCCACCCCTAGGCCAAGTCATTTTTTTACGTCTTCTCCCGACCCTAGCCCCATTTTTTATCAGCCAACCAACTGCTGATCATTCCGCCAACAGCCAAAAAAATCAGTAATGTGCCGGCTGGTGCCGGCTGCCCTGCTGCCCTGCCGGTCACAAAAACTACGCGATTTTTTCTATCATCTCGTGCAATCCGGTACCTTTCACCAAAGGTGATCTCTAATTTTTCTTCTCTTTTTCTCTCGGCCCTATGATCTCTCCCCTCCCGGCCGTTTCATTACCCCCGGGGGGCAGTTTTTACAATCGATTCGCACCGCCCATCATGGTGAAAAAAGCAGAGGGGTCTTGTAGCGATTATTGACTAGAAAATGGCTAATAAGTAGCAAGAAATAACAGTTGTATAGTTAGGAAAGGAAAGCTACAGTAACCCTAATTGAGCTAAGTTGCGCCTATTGCTAGCTAATGGCATCTGCAGCGACTTTCAGAAGGAAAGTCAGCCACAGTTAGACAGCTTCTAATATTTCATGGAATTCCAAAGAAGTTACAGTAATTCATTTAGAGATTTTTTCTGCTTTGTCCTCGATAGTCCGATTCCCCGCACCCGTATAGTCTCGGCAGGATGATCATCTTTATTGAAACTGTTACAAAGCTGTGACGCCTTTATGTCTTTGTCTTGTCGAGAGTTTACGTGTGCAGAAGGTCGGGCTATCGAGGAACGAGTCAATTTTTCTTTGAAAAAGGTGCCCGGTGCGGGATTTCAAGGAGATATGACAGAATTTTGTAACTGTAATGAAACTACAGTAACCCTGTCTTCGAATCTCTTATTAGGATGATGCTTAAACGGCATAAATCCCGTGCCTGCTACAGCTGATCCACGCGGCTTGATCGATCCAATTGGAGTCTCACCCCCGCCCGCTCTCTCTCCGTCCAGTCGTTTTTTGTCAGGTTGTTTCGCTGCGTCATAGGGGCATTTTTCGCTATTCTCTCTCTCTCTCTCTCTCTCTCTCTGGTTCTCTCCCTCCCAGCGGTGGACTGTCTGTCTCCACCTGGCGACGACTAGACACGATCCGATTGATTTTAGAGGGCTATTGGAGACATAGAGAAACAGAAGGACTGTCACTCGTTAAATAAAGGAAAGGAATAAAAAGACCACCCTGATGGATGACAAAAAACGTCTATTTCAACATGACAAAATGGCTCGTTGAAAAACGTGGTTAAGAACCGTTTTTTGTAGGCAATAAGACGCGGGGGTGATAAGAGAGCCGGGACGGCGGAGGTGAACCGGCACCGGCACTGTAGAACAAGCCCCTGGGGACATTGGGCGCCTTTAAAGGACCATCTACCGGTTCTATCATCAAATTTTAAGATAAATTAAAGTCTAGAGAACACAATTAACACGGAGACAATCTTTAAAGAGGGGGAAAAGCGGAAATATTGCCAAAAATCCGGAAACTTGGCGTCATTAGTGAGAAATTTGAACCATTGCCCCAAAATAGTCGGCTAGTGATTGTTTTTAAGCTTTCCAGGCTATTTTTAGCTGTCTAGAATGCTAGAATACCGTATGCACTAACTAGATAAGCCCCTAATTCTCCTTAAAACTAAGGAAACGTGCCATCCGTCCCCTTTCCCCCGGCTAGTCATCTTCTTCTGGATATTTCAGCCATCGCAACAGTTTGAAAAGCCGCTCCTAATGATCCCAATAGCGAACACGACGGAAAAAAAGTGGAGATCATAGGAAATGGCAAAAAGGTGCCTGGATTCTATGGAACGATGATTAAAGTGATGCAAGAAGGGCTGGAATCAAGGTAGCGACATTTCCTGATGGCTCAAAGCGCTCATTAGGCCGGCTGGTATTTGTGTTCATTCATTTAGTTTGCAAAAGAGAACGGCAATATGCATAAAATATGCTAAAAATGAGCAAAAAACGAGAATAATTAGGTCAAGGTCACTTAAAAATAGCAAAAATAGCGAAAACCCCTTTTCGCGGGGAATTTTCACCTAATCCCTGGATTTTTCGTTGTTCTGTCTACTTTCGCCTTCTTTTATTCAGTTTTCGCTTTTCTTTTTCTCTATCGGATTATCAACATCACAATTGGGTTCATGTCCCGCATTGATAGAGAGAAAACCGAGAAGAAAAAACTGTTCGCAGCGGCTGAACCAGTGACCAAATAACCACAATGGAAAGCGCAGAGGAAAAAGTTGATTTAACGGGAAAACTACATGGTAAAGAACCAGGAAGTTATCTTTTTCAGTCTAGAGCGGCAGGACATTCAAAAAATGGAGAAAAACATGAAAGCGACGGGATTAAGCGAGATTTTTGATGCCCTTAAACTTGGAGGAAGGGATTTCGACTGGAGGGGAGCTTGGAGTACTGCACTTTTGAACTTCCAGGACCAAATTTTGTGTTAGTTTTTAGCAGAAATTAACAGATTTAGTCCTTAGAAGAAGTGAAACAGTGTAGAGAAAAAGCCAGTGCCCCTAGAGGACAGGTCTTTTTTGGCTTGGATAGTCTGCCCCAAATCTCTCGGCCCTCTTCATTTCCCCCATTCTCTCCCCCCTGCCCCTCTTTCATCTAGCAAAAGCATCCCTGTGTTGTTGGGAAAAGGGGGAGGTTAGAGGAGATGCCGATGCTGCGGGATACGGTAGCCAGTCAGCCAGCCAGCAACGAACCGGCAACCGGTTCCCTTTCGGGTGGTGGCGCCGCCGCGCGCATTTTACATCTTTCCTCCTCTCTCAGGGGAGACAGGGCCATGGGAGCGGGAGAGGGGGAGGGACGAGTAGCAAAGGGAGAAGGAAAAAACTAACAGAAACGGGGAGGAGAGGAGAAGGACGACGACAGGGAGGGGACGACGAAAAGCAATTATGCACTGGGCCGGGCCTGACGACTGCTGCTAGCGGTGACGGTTAAAACGGGGGTCGACGGTAAAAGATTTCACTGGGAACGGCGAGGGTGGAAGGCCAAGAGAATGGTAATGGACTTATTGGTTAGTTTTAGGGAAAAAGATGCTCAAATTAACATTAATCTTGACCGGCGCTTCTTTTAAGACGGAAGAGAGAGGATCGCTTTGCATTGATCCAAAAAAGTAGAGCAAAATGAGCTGGAGAGTCTTTGAATTGGGAAAATGGCGCGAAAGGACTACAAATTCAAAAATAGCGCGTCTTTTTCTATGTTTTAGGTAGAAATATGGTAAAATGGGGTCCTAAAGCGGGATAGAATACCGCGGTCTCCGTAGAATTTGAGGAAATTGCGAAAAATTCATTTTCCGCCGAATTTACCCAGTACCCGGAAATTCCCCGTTTCCAGATTCTGCATTTTAGATTTTGTGACCATGTGACCCCGGGAGCTTTTTCTCTTTCCAAGAAGAGCAATAATTGAAGCGGAAAAGTGCACTCTACGCAAAGAAAAAGGGAGCGATGCGATCATTTCTCATACAGAGAAAAAACTGGGGAGAAAAAGACGAGAAAGAGACAAAAAGTCGGAAGTGTATTTCCAATATTGACCAGCTTTTTTTCAGCTCACAGTCTCTGGCTGGCAAAAGTTAGGGACGCCGAACGGCAGCAGACACACTTCGAAGTTCAAAGAGCGGGGTAGAGGATGGAATGAAACGGATGGAAGGAGCGGGAGGAGCTCCTCTTTCAGGAGAAGAGGGGGCCAGAGAGATACTTGGCTTTGTCTTTCGAGGATGGTCCTACACGGAAAATTGACATGGTGACCGGCTCGAAAACAAAAAAAGAGACGGCCAGGAGCCTAGGAACACAAGTGTTGGTCCTGAAACGAATTGGGATTGTACTAGAAAACGTTTCAAGACTTTTTAATGGGAAATTCTAGCCCCTGACAGGCTCGAGCCGCTGGTTTTTCCAAGTTCGAGGTCTCACAGTTTTTTAAAGAGAGATTTGGCTTTATTTCCTATGGTCCTACACGGAAAATAGTCTTTCCCCAATTATACTGCAGTCCAAGGGTTATTTCAAAGTCAAAAATCGGACTACACATGAAGAAAACGGCGAAAATTGGCAATTCACGAAAGTCTAAAAGGGCCCAGCTCTGTTGGTTACGGTACCGCGGAGAATTAGTCTCACTTTTTATAGCCTATAGGCAGAAATTTTGATCTTTATAAAGAATTTTGGCCGTGACTGTTCCCCAGTTTTTAGAAAATCTGCCCTTGTCTTCTTAGAAAGATTTTCTAAAAAATGGCTGCTGCCATTAACCGAATAGCACTTTGCCTAACGAGACAAGGAAGGATAACCGGTAAGCAAAGATTCGGCTGCTTAGATGGAGACGGATTTCGGATGATACTCCATAGACGATCATCTGAACGGGACCAGAAGACGAGGAGAGATCTGCCTCAAAAGAGAGAGAGAGAGAGAGAGAGAGCCGGGGGAAAATGTTAAGATTTGCAGGTGAAAAGTTGCCTCTAATGAAGAAGAAGAAGCGGGAAAAAAGTGGAGGAGAAAGGGTTCAAATAAAAGGAAAGCCGTGAACATGAATATCAGAAGAGAAGGGGACAAATGAGGAGAAAAATGACGAGCTGAGGAGGGGATAAGCTACCGTATACCAGACGGAGATGGAAGTAGAAACAGAAGGATGGTTTTATCTAGGTTAGGAGGGAGTTTTCAGACCTGGAATTCGAGAAGATCCAAGGATATCATAATGACAACGAGGGGAAACTTTTTGATACAGGATTACTGTAATTTGGAGAGGGAAAAGGGGGTTTTTTTGCTTTATAGGATTACTGTTTCCACTTTTACCGGGAAATCTTGTCTCAAACTTCAATTTAGCGAGGTAGAAGGTCCCGAGACGGTCAGACAGGATTACGGTAATGTCCCCTTTGTTGCGAATCTTTCGCGTAGTCCAAGTTATCCTCCCTCTCTCTCTTTTGTAAAAATGAAAATGACCTGACCTTGCGATCCACTTCGGGTCCAGCTCTTTTTCCCAAGAAAGAAAGAACTTTTCTTCTTCTGTTTACCCCGGATAAACATTGAATTTTTAGGGAGAGAAGAGTCAAAAAAGAGCGGGGGGACATCTAGGGGGATTTAGAAGAATCTATATACCAATTTTGGAGGATTTACCCGGAATTTTTAGAGGAAAATTGGGGAAAGTAGAGAGAAAGGACCATTTTGAGACCTACCTGTTGTTCTTCGTCGCTTTTCTTGAGTACTGTCATAATAGGGAAGAAGAGGAGTCTCGGACGATACCACACCACCAGGAGACCCTCTCTTCCTCTTTTTCTCCACTTTTTCTCTCTTAGAGACTAGGAATGAAAAAGGAAGAAGAAGAAGACGACTAGCATAGTAAATAAAGAGAGGGGTGGCTCAGAGAGAGGAGGAGGAGGAGGGGACCTCCACGGGTGCCGGCCTGATGGTGGTCAGTAGGGAGGCGAGGCGGCGAGGCGGACCACAGGAAGAGACAGGAGAAGAAGAGGGCAAAAATTATTTCTGCCCTCAGGCGCTAGTTTGCCGTCGTCGCGTAGAGAAAGAGTGCGAGAGAAGGGAAAAAAACGACTGCGAATCGATGAAAAAGGGCATTGAGGCCAGCTGCCCTCACACGAGAGGAGGGAGAGCGGGGAGAGAGACCGGGGTGGGGAAAGAGGGACGCCCGAACGGCGGAACACGAGTTCCTCGTTTCCAGGCCCCGCGCTCTCTATCCCCGGCTGCATTTTGCCCCTTTTTCGCCTCAAAAATCATAAAAAAGGCGCCTTTTTTCAGCTGGGGAAAGAGTCGAAGCGTTCCCCTGGCCGTTCCCCTCTATTCCTCCCTTCTACTCCCAGTCTTTCTCTCTTCCCTACCACCACCAGCCAGCCAGCGTTTGAGTACACAAAAAGGGCGACGCCAGTCGTTTTTTAGCGCTTTCACCATCCAGCCCGGGCTAGCAATATCAACACCGGGAAGGGCGGGAGAGAAGGGAGGCCGCGGCGGCGATCGAGGAGAAGCCAGAAAAAATCGGTAGAGAGAGGGAGATAAAAAATGACTGAGTAGCCGAGAGAGCAACAGAAGGAACAGCGGAGAGCCAGTGTTTGAGCAGTGGGAGGAAGAGAAAAAATGACTCCTCACAAAGTCACAACTGTTGCTGATGTTGCGGAAGGACGGGCGCCTCGGGCGGGTACAAGCCCTTGAGGCGGACGTTGAGTACTAATGCAAAGGATACAATCCAAATCTACAGTACTCCAAAGAAGTGAAGAAAGTGAAAAAAGAGGGGTATCCCATTTTAGGCGGTGCAAGTGAGGCGTTCCCCGTTTGCAGCCGGCTGACGGCCTAACGGAGCAGAAAAACCCCCTAGCTAGACGAGGAACTCCCAATTGTTGCAAGATGACCAGGGAATCTATTTACAAAGGAGAATACTTTAAGAGTACGGTAGGATTAAAAGAGCCACAGTTACGCAGCACAGCTGCAGTCCCTAATGGCTCCGGTTAATTGAACTTTGGAGCGGATTTCATCACCTTGACGGCAAAAAAAACATGGCTTGATATAATTTGCTCAAATTGGGAGGAAGGGGAAATTTGCAACTTTCTGTTTTTTAGCGGTTGCCCACGTGAAAGGCTGACCTCATGGCCCTCTATAGAAGAGAAGGTGGCAGGAAGCGTTCCGACTTCATCAAAGGGGACCCAGTCAAATGCTATGGTGTGGCGGAGGGACCTGGATCATTATTTTTGCAGTGGTTTTTGAAAAGCCAATCTGACACACACGGTGAAAAAGGAGGGAGAGAGCAAAAAGTGGGAGGCCAGGGTGGAGAGAGAGACTTCTGGAGGGAAGGACGCTATAATCGAGGGGAATGAATACCTTTCGCAAGAGATTCTTCTGTAAATTAGCTGCGTACTATTTCCTCATAAAGTATGCAATAAAATGGCTTAAAAATGAGAAAGGAAGAGGTCGAAAATCTGGGGAAAACGATGGAATCTTCCCAATAACAAAACAGTACAAAAAATGAGTGGATATCTCTTGGGAGGTGATTTTTTGAGCTCTGACAAGTTTTATATCTATTTTTTCGGGCAATTCTTATCACTAGATTGAATCAGAGCAGGGCGAGGAGGAGAAAAAACAAGCTGATTAAACGGGGAAAAAGTCCAGACGCGGAGGAGAAGGGACCCATGATTCCAAACTTACGAATTGGAGTTGGTTCTACCTTGGCTCCTGGTTACCGTACCCCCTCCCCTTTACTGTTGTTGAGTCAGTTTGAGGTTCAAGAAGCCAATATTGTTATTTTTTAGCCCATTCAACTCTGTATTTTCCACCGTTACAGTGTTTTTTTGGACTCTCTCAATATTTGAAGAGCTTGAAGTTATTCCCCGCCCTCCACGTGACTACCCGCTTTTTCCACTGCTAGTTATGACTAGACCCTTGACTCGAGGAGGACCTTTAAAGACTAAAGAGCGGCACCTACCGTATGCCATTGTCGCCTCCGATTGGTGGTCTAAATGGGAATAATAGCATAGGAGCTTTAGTTGGTCTTGAGTGGCAGGCGAAGTCGCCATCTCCGGGACGACGACGACCATCTGGACTGTATGCAGCCGGGGGAACTGGAGTCCAGGACCGAGAGGCTGCAGGCAGGGGGGACGAGATAAAAAACTACGTCGCCACGTGAAAAAAATCGGTCGAGGGCGCCATTTTTTATGCCTGCTGACCCCATTCCATAGTTCTTTCACTCTCACTAGTCTCCGATTTTTTTTGCACTTTTAGCGGTGGAGAGAGGGGGTAATCGCGGCACAGGATCCCGGGTAGTGCCGGCCACCACCAGTCATTTTTTTCGCTCCCTCTCTCGCTGGTCGTCACATTGCACACACACACTGACGGGGGCGCTCTGTCTTCTCCTCCCCCTCGGGCCTGGTCTCTCTCCCGCTCTCGCGCCTTCCCCACGGCTGGCGGCCGGCGATAGCCCCTCGCGAACGCCCGTTCGACTAGGGGTTTTTTATATTCGAGGTCAGTTGGACGACGCAGCAGCCCCCCGCGAGATGCACTTTTTTAAAACTCTCTCTGCCGAAACACACAGGGGGCGGCAGATAGCCAGATGAAAAACATTGGTGAGCTGGCGGAGGAGGATAAAACCACGGGAAATTGAGGAAATAGGAAGAAATGGGTATCGTTCGAAAGGTCTTGGAACGGAGAAGACGGTGGAATAGGTTTCAAGATATAAAATCTACAGTAGTAGGTTTAAAAGCTTCCGGAAGTCTATAATCCCATATCCTGACGGTATACAGTAATTCTAAGCTGGGAAAGCTTCAAAATGGACAGAAATGGATATCATTTGAAAGGTTTTAAGATGAGAAAGTTGATGAAATAGGTCTTGAATGGAAAATTAGACCCTAATAAACATTATAATCAGTTTTAATGGCCAATTAGCTCCCATACGTTCCCTTCTCTCAAGTATGGTAATTCTGTACTCAAAGGGCCAAAAATGATTAAACGTCCCCCTACTCTTGAAAAATACGGTAGCCCTAATGAAATCCAGATTAATTGAAGCCCAAATGGTTTAAAATATCGAAAAAAAAGGTATAAGGAAGTCAGCAGTACGAAAGGAACACTTCCCTCAAAGCTGAACACTGCCTGAGTATCAAATGTCCTTTTTGCAAAAAGAAAAGGGGAACCTCGTGCCCCCCTCGAAATCTTTGATTCTTGCTCCCATTTCAGTTGCTTTTTTCTCTCCCTGGCTCTAAAATTTCAGTGTTCCTTTTTTTCGGCCGACGTAAATGTACACAAAAAGTCCATTTGTTCCACTGTCCATCTATCGCGTCGCCCCTCTCGTCCCCGGGAGGAGAGCACACGTTGCGTAAAAAAACTCTTCGCAACAATTCTCTCCTTTCTCCGACCTGCCCTCTAAAGCCATTGTTCCACCACCGGAGAGGGGACCCGGGAGGGGGGCAGAGAGACCGTCCACACAGTTCATATTTACTCGTTGTTCGTTTTCCACCCCCTCCTCCCGGGGCGCTGGCGAACGGCGCAGCGAGAACCACAGAAGAAGAGGGAGACAAGAAGCATTGTGTCCATGCACGTACGGCTTCCCCAAATCCACACACCGGGAGGGGGAGAAAACCGGCTCCCCGATGACAGCAGCCATTTTTTGAGGTCAACGTGTGTCCGCCAGCCGACGGCTATCCCGCGGCCGCCGCCGTCGCCGATGAAACTATCCCGGAGGAACGAATTGGAACGGCTGAAATGGGCTTTTACCGGGCAGTCAGCCAGCAATTTTTTACGGGAGGGGGAGACGGCGGGCGCGGGGAGACGAAAAACGAAAAGGAAAGGATAGGGATACATCTAAAAGAAAGCCGGGACTTTCCCTGGAACAAAATGGAACAGACAGGGAAATCCCCCTCCCCTTCCCCACCCACTCTCCTAAGGAGCTAACAAGGGCTCCACGTTATCACATCGATTGCATCTTGGGAGGTCCCGGGGAGGCCCCGGCCATTTTTTGGCTCAAAGCGGAACGGCAAAAAAGTGCAGTTAGACTGAACGAACCTCGTCCCCGGGGAGATCAGAGAGCTCTCTTCCCTGGCGGGTGGAAAGAACAGCTGCCGCTAGACTCTGCTTTTGAATAGCCGAGGCGGAAAAAATGATGGGGGAGGTCCTTTTTTAGAGTAGTAGTAAAGAGATGAGACGAGTGGGGAAAAAGAGGATCAGTGGACTAGATGTAATCAGCGGGATTTTTAGGGGTGAAGACTAGGAAGATTATGACGGAAAGGGGAAAGATTCTCGGGGGCTGAGCCCTTTCCGCGGAAGAAAATTCAACAATATCGGATTTTCCTTGGACCAGCAACTGTTTGTAGGCGTTCTCGTCCCTTTCTGGTCATTTCCGGCCAATTTTCTCAATTTCCAAGCGGCAAAAAGTGGCGTAGCACTTGAGGAATCGGTGTTAAGCCGGAGGAAATCCTAAAAAATCTCCTCAAACCCCCGAAAATCTCCTTATTTCTGTGTTTTGACCCCAATTACGACCCCTTCTCCTTTTTTCCGAACGGATATGGTGTGTCTAATCTCATCATGATTCGCTCTCCAAGAAAAGTAACACATATCTTGCGTAACATTTTACCTGGGGAAGGGTAATCCCCAGATTTAGACCCCAGACTTTCTTTGGAGATTCTGAATCTCGAAATTTCTTCCCCTCCTCCTCTTCTCGAAAAGGATGGATCAAAGAGTAAAAAATTATAAGGAGAGAGAATTTCTAAGAGATGTACCCCCGGAGCCAGTTCCCCGTTCTCGAGTTTCACCTCCTCGTCGCCTCATAAACATTGCATTGTCTGACCCCCGGCTAAGGGACAGCGGCTAGGAGAACCCGCCGCCGAGAAAGTGCAAAAAGTTCAAGACACGAAGGGAAAAAATAACCACTGGGGTAGTGGGAATTGTGGCTCTTTCTGCTGTGGCTCCTTCCTAGATCTTCTTAAAATCCCACCTCCGCCCGCCAAATTTCTAAGCGGCAGTCTCGAATCACACCGTAATGGGCGCGCCGAGAGGCAAAAATTACCCCCTCCCCCTTTTCTTTTCTACCCGAAAAATTCTTTAAAAGACGCGGGGATTTTTTATAGTTTAATCCAAATTAAAGATCAGAAAAAAACGACTGTACCTATTGGGAGAAACTAAGCGGGTCACACCAGAGGCAATAAGGTGAATGATGGCGAAAAACATGTGGCCCCCAACGAACGAATCTGAACACAAAGACACCTCACTGACACGGATTCGAACGGCGCCGCGTGCGTTGTTGGATAAATGGCATCCAGGAGAGAGAAAGAGAAAGAGGAAGGGAGCGCGGTTTTTTTGTAATGATGGACATCTGATGGATAGACGGAGGGTGGAAAGGGAAAGTTCGAGGGAGAGCCATTTTTTATAGGTTGCCAAAGGGAAAGGAGGGAAGAGAGAGGGATTATTTGAAAACAGGCCTGAAAACTCGGAAGAAAAACCACTCTGGTGGGATTACTGCCTAACTGTGGCTGCTCTTTTTAATTTCTAGATAAAAATGAGCCAATATAAATCACCGGTAGCCTCAAAATAAAGTTGATGGATAAACGGTAGCTCCAAGCGTATTTCAGATGTCCAGCTATTTGGGAAGGTTTTGGAAGGAATACTGTCTAGCGGTTGCGACAGTGAGCAGTTTTCAGATGGAAGTAGGAAGCGGGAGAAGTTCCTCTACCAAAAAATCAAGGCAAAGAAGGATATACAGTGTCTCCAAGCAAAATCCCCTTTTCAGGCTTCCAATAGACCTATTTGGTCTCCAGCGGGTTCCTGTCTAACTGTGGCTGGCTGATAACAAAAAAGGGGCAGGAAGTGATTCTACAGTATGGCAAAGAGGATAGAGCCCTCATTTTAAGAAACATGTTGTGGAGCCCAGTTGAGGAGGCTGTGGAAGTCAAGGAACGCTGCGTTCCAAGTAGTACAAAAACGTGCCAATGGTAATCCCCTTATCTCCTCCTGAGCGAGTACTTCCAGTGCAAAAACCCTCCTCGAAATAGGTACACAGTGGGTAAAAAGTTCCCCCCTCGTTCCTTCCCGTTGTCTAGCCACTCCCGCACTGAGAAATCAGTAACTGAGACAGATAGTGGGTGACAGCAAGTAGTCAGAGAGAAAGAGAGTTGCCCACCTCGGCCATTCACTCCTCGTCTCGTCTCCAGGGTTGTCTTCTCCAGAAAAAAATGAATAAAAACGATAGATAGTGAATTTGGAGTATTTGAATAGGTAAAAAATTAGAAAATACGGAATTTCGTGTATCTTTACAGCTGCGGCTCTTCTTTGCAGACTCTGTGCACTTGGTTTAAAACTTGGAAAAGTGCGTCCGAGGCCGAAGGGAAGTATTTGAGCGCCGTGTTGACTCTCAAAGCGATCGCATCGAGCTCTAGGGAGGGGGTGCAACACTGGGGCTCCGGGGGCACAGAGGCCAGCCCCAGGGAGGGCCAGATTTATTGGGAATTCTAGATCTAAGGGCCTATTGCCCTCCAGATGTCCGGAATTTTTAGTTTTTGGGTATGCAGCCCAAGTAACCTCGCTCCAGAGCCAAAATCTTCCTAACGCACTTTTCTCTGACAATTTTTCCTCCCATTTAAAGGCCTACTTCATTCTATTTAGCGTAAGCATGTTGCTGAGGTCCAATTAACGGAAAAGGAGGGAACATAGTTCCGACCTCAAAAAAATGGGACAAAAGCTAGCTCCGAGGCTAAATTTGTTGAATCTTCCCTTTCTTTTCCAATGGAAACCGGAAATTACCGTCGTTTTGAGAAATCTTCCCCTTTAAAGGTCTACTTCCTTAAAATACGTGGCCTAGAAGGTTGTAGAATGGCCCAGCTATAAGGATTCTACCGGGTTGTCCCCTGATTCACGTTTGTTTGTACCCTGCTCCAGACATTAAGACCATGTTGCGATGACCGTTTCTTTTTGCCTTGTCCCCCCACAACGGTGGACCTAAAAGACCGAGCAAAAACCAAGTTTAGTCCTCGCCGCGTTCGTTCGCTTTCTCTCTCTCTCTCTCTCGGTGTCCGTCCCCTTTTTATTTGAACAGGCATTTTTCCTCGTGGGGACAATCGCCACCTCCTCTCTCTCTCTCTCTTTCTGTTCCACGGACCCCCTCTTGAAAGAGAGAAGACGACGAGAAGAAAAAGGAGATCCTTGGAAAAGAAACGGGGAGACGGGAGGAGGGGCGGGAGACAGAGAATCGAGACAAGGAGAGAACAATAGACAACAAAGTGACCCCTCGAAACAAGGGAACACCGTTCCGAAAAAGGGCATCCATCAACGAAATAAAAAGGTCACGAGAGGGACGACTACCACGTAATGAACAAGGAAACAGAAAAAGTACCAAAAGTGCGGCGAAAAAGGTTGTTAACACAGAAGGAAGCGACATTTCTATGAGCACAGCTTGTTCATTGGGATCAGGGAGGCAGAAATTATGATCGGCTTTTTTACGGTTCAATGATGTACAACATCGGCGGAAATAAATGTACAGATCGGCTGAATAATTGACCTCGAAAGATACTTTTAACGGACTGAACTGCGGACTGTAGGACGGGATTGAAGCGGGTAGGGAATCTCCCGGTCTCTTGCTCTTTAATCCGTCCAGGACCTCTAGAAATCCGGTACGGAATTTCAAGGAGAAGAAGGTGATAAAGAGCACAGAAGAAGGAATTCTAGGAAAAGTTGCAACTGTTAACAACAATAATTTTACGCATCGAAGAAGAACGGTCCCTCTGTTTGATACTGAACTATTGAACAAAGATGAGCTTTTTTATGGGAAGGGTGTCCGTTTTTTAAATGTGTACACAGCTTTTTTGAGTCTTCCCTATTGGGAAAAAAACACATAAACGTGGATTTTACTTTTACTCTCATCAAAAAGGGAACATGAGAAGAAGGATATTCTCACCTTGTGGGATTATACCGGCTTATAAAATTGGAGTAAAAACCACGCGATTAAAGGCACAAATTCTACTTGTTTTTCTCAGGACAGCACGGATATTTTTGCCTTAAAATTGGTGAAAGAAGGAGACTAGAACCCCGCCAAGACCAACTCGGTCCTCGATAGTCCGATCCCCTGCACCCGTAAAGTCTCGGCCGGAGTGTCATCTTTATTCGAAACTGTTACAAAACTGTGTGACCTTTGCCTTGCTGAGACTTTACGGGTGCAGGGGGATCGGACTATCGAGGACGGCGCCTCAAGTCCTGTCCAACCCTTCCTCGGAAAGAAAATCCGGGTCAACCGTGCCTTCAACCCCTATATATAATGCATTTCCAACGGATATTCCACGGATTCAAATTTGGCGGCGCGTCTCCGCTACGGGACCATGTCCGAAAGCTTCCTGGTCCCGTAGCGGGGAGGTTTTTCCGAGGAATATCCGTTGGAAATGGACTATACCTAAATCCCCCTTGTCCCCGCTACGTCCTGCCCCCTCTACATAATCCCCCTTGCCCTCCGCACATGTCTCCCTGTCTGCTATAAAAGTGGATTAGGAAACCTACCGGAGGAAGTCGCCCAAATTGGGAGAGCATCGGATAGCCGAATGAGTTATTGTTGAAGGAGAAGATATCTGAATTAATATCTATATTATAATTATTAACCTCCATTTTTTGCTAATAATGATACGACTCCCGATTACGAAATGTTTTTTACGGTTTTTTTGAGCGACTGAAAGTTCTGTTATCAATGGGGGTTATCGAAAAATCGTCGTGTTATCTATTCCGAATGCCAAAACACACACACACAGCTCTTTTTTGCCTAGAGGGGCTAAAAGAGAGGCTGATACTAATAATATTACAGGAAAAAAATTAGATTAACACATCGCTTAATTTTAAAGGGCTGAAGGATGTCATACTACAGACCATTTCTAAAAGATTGGGTCACGCGCTTCAGGATCTTTTGTCGAAAAATGCAGTAGACTGTAAACTTGCCAAAAGGTCCCGAAGCGTGTTACCTAGACGTGGGAGGCGGCCTATTTTACCGTATTCCCTTGGAAATGGGCCTTTCTCCGTTCTTTGAGGAGTAAGAAGAGAAGGTTAGGGACCTCTAGCTTCCTTTCCCCTTGGGAAAGGTTCCATTGTCTCCAGAATTGGCTCAGGACTGTGAATCTCTCGACTGGTTTCGTATGAGGGCCCATTCCGTTCCAGGCTCGGTCCTCGATCGTTTGATCTCCTGCACACGTAAAGTCTCGGCAAGACAAAACTATAAAGGCGTCACAGCTATGTAACTGTTTTGAATAAAGGTAATCTTACTGCCGAGACTTTACGGGTGCAGGTGAACGGACTATCGAGGGCCGAGCCCCCATTGCTACCAATTGTGAACGATCCTATGGCCCAGAAGTTAGCCGGAAGTTCCATGGAATATGCGGAATGGTGAGGCTTCACGGATAGATGTTGCAAATGAATTAAAATTTTCCAGTAGACTGGATTATTCTTCCCCCTTTCGACAGGGATCACTTGGTAAGAGGTACTCTTTGACCGATTCCCTTTGAACATGATCTGTGCTTCCTCTATGTTTCAGCCTTTCATCATTTTATGGAGATAACCCCTCTCTCAATAAAACGCCCCGCCAAGTTCAAATCCACGGGAGGCCGAGACCCTAAAAAAAGAAAGGCTAATCCCCGTCTTACTCTCCCCGGTTAATCTGATTCCCCCCATTCTCTAATAAGAAGCCCTTTAGCGAGTGATCTATCCAAGGGATCTTTTTCGCGTTTTTTGACGTCAACTCAACTGAGGTAGACTTATCTTTTGACACTTACCATTCTGGTTGAAGTGGGGAAAACTCGGCACATCCACAGCAGCCGCCTGTTGCAAGGCGGCATTCAGGTTCGGGATTTGGCTATGGATTGACGGATTGTTGCCGTTGAGCAAAGAAGGGGTCTGGAAAAAGGTGTATTTAAGTTTAAAGGATTGGCCAAGATGTCAATTTTCCAGCTGCCCGAGCTGGTCCTACAGACCTTGTTTCCAAATCCGCTCGCTCCTTGATAGACCGATCTCCGACACCCGTAAAGTCTCGGCAGGAGAATCACCTTTATTCAAAATTGTTACAAAGCTGTGATTATATCTTTGTTTTGCGACTTTACGGGTGCAGGGGGTCGGACTACCGAGGACTACTTTCCAAACCAGACCCTGTAATCTTGCTCCAGTTAGGAGCCCTGGTCCGAAACTTTTGCAACGGTGTGTTTCCAAAAAAAAGGTTCTCTCTCCATGGAATCTTGCAAAAAAAGAGAATATTTCCCCACTCGCGCAGCTGTATGACCAGGTGTTCCCTAAAGATGAGTAACCCCAATCGCGCCTTCATCATCTCGCTTGTTCAATTCCAATTTCCAGCAAAATACTGGGGCACTAGCTACAGTAACCCGAACCTAATAGAGTGAATAACTTGCCAAATATTTTTCCGGGAGAGCAAAGTACACAACGGGCGTTGTCTCAGACGATGAAAAGAGCAACATTTTCCGATGAAAGGAAAACTGATCTCCACCAAAAATGAGAGGGAGGATGATGAGAGATCAAATAATGAGAGGGGTTAGAAAAAGGGCAAAACGATTGTCAGAAGAAAGAAAGAAGTCTAATTGTGACTATTTTTGACGTAGGAGCTTTCGAAACATAACGGAATAACGGATTTCTGAGCTTTCTGACTAAAATTAAAAACCAGAGCTTAGAGACTACCCTTGACCAGGTTGACTACTAACCCGCCAATTTTCGTTGTAACTCTCTTTCAAGCCTCTTTTCCCCCGTACTTACCGTCTGCTCATTGGCATGCCCATTGCTTTGACTCTGTTGACTTCCATCCGTAGTAGAGGAGTCTGTAGAGCGGGATTGTGACCGAGTCGAGTCGCTGTTCAGTCCGTTTGGACCAAAACCATTGGCATGAGGATCCGGCGGGACTAACGATGGCCCAAAGCTGGTATCTAAAGCTTTACCTCGAGATAACCCTCGTTCGGTCTAGAAAGTCCTTACCCAGTGCAGAAGCTTGCATATTGTGGTTGAAACCGGGACGAGGAGTACAGTTGGAGGAGTCGATTCCAAATGTTACATCAAACTGTAAATTTTCTCTTGTCGTATTATTTTAATAGAAAGTCCCTGAAGTCCCCCGGTAAAAGGAAGGCTGTGCTCCCAATTAGCCTCATGTACATGAGCGCCACTCCGTCCTATCTTTTTCACGTTACCATATGCTCATTAGGCGAGTCAGTAAAAGTCACTTTTTAACAGTTTCAGGCTACTTTTACTAACTGAATCAGTGTCTCGACGTCTGTGATCATAGGGGAAAACGTCATGAACATGTACTTTTAGAGGGGAAAGCACTTCTCTTCCTACTGTAATTGCTAGCCAGATGGACGGAGGAAGGGAAGATTTCATAATTATGGTCGCCAGTTAATCGGCATGCCCGTCTCTCCTGCACCCGGAAAGCCTCGGCAAGACAAGGGTATAAAAGCGTCATAGTTCTGTAACAGTTTTGAATAATGATGACTCTACTGCCGAGACTTTACGGGTGTAGGGGATCGAACTATCGAGAACCGATCCGTTGTGCCTACCGTAACTATCAAGTTAACAAGGTTTTAAAGCTACAGTAACCTATAAAAGAGATATATGACTATTGGATTAGATTACGGTATTACCAAAAAGAAGTAAAGAAATGGAGAGAACCCGGCATGTTCCAGGAATCTTCTAGGGGTAAGGAGATAAAAATTGAGCTCTCTCCCTTTTCCTGCTCATCCGGATAATGACGATTGCCATTTTTGGGAGGTAGAGAAAACCCTGGTGGATGGAGGCGCATGGATTTTTGACGCCTAGAACCACCGCTGAAGAAGTTCTATTTCTTTGCTTAATTCGGGAGCAGAGGCAGAAGATTGACCGCCGGATTAGCCGGAGGGCGAAGCCTGTACCGGACAGAATCCTCCTCCAGTCTCTTTTAAGAGAGCATGGCTCAGTTAAAGTGCAAGCAACGATTCTTCCGGGATGACGGTAATTTGCAATTGAAAAATCACGTAATGCCCGAGGAAAAAATCCGCTAATTGTTTTTCCCCAAGCGCACCAAGGGGGAAAGAAGACGTGGGATGGTTTTATAACAATTTTGCAGCCATAAAATCGTAAAAGGACGGGTAGGAAGGGTTACTGTAGAAAAAATTGCTCGAAAAAGCTTTTGCAGCGAAGAAAAGTCGTTGTAGGACCATTCTCCAGGCTTACAAGGAATTTAGTCGCTTCTAGGACGACTAGAGCGCCTCGGTCCTCGATAGTCCAATCTCCTGCACCCGTAAAGTCTTGGCAAGTCAAAGATACAAAGGCGTCACAGCTTTGTAACTATTTTGAATAAAGATGATCCTCCTGACAGGGGGCAGGGTATCGAACTATCGTGGACCGATTCGCTACAGTAACCGGGAAGGTTCCATGACTTCAAAATGATCCAAATCCTTTTCAAAAGTTCCTCATGGAAGACAAATGGATGAAAAATGCCGAATTGTTCTTTCTACAGGTGTGAGGATTGGAAAAAGAGCCCGCCTTCCCGCCATTTCCCCACTTACACGTTCCAATTTCGGCGGACCACAATAGGATAAATCCTGCGGCTGATTAGGATCCAGAAAACCAGGATGCTGCATCATTACGAGTAACTAGACGCGGCGGAGATAGACAACTGATAATGAGTAATTCCAGGGAGGAGCCCCGCTTTCTGTACTCATTAGTGGAGCTCTCTGGCTACCTCTTTATCCCCTGGGGAGAAGTGGAGGGACTCTCATGTGACCTTGTCCCCGTCTTTACTATATTTGCAAACCTACGGTATTCATGGTGGAAAAAGAGCGGAGAAACGAACTGAATAGGGAAAAGAATGAGGGAGGACAGCCATTTTTGGGAAAGTGCAGGTGGGGGAGATAAAGAACTGCCAGCTGCGAGAATGAGTAGACATCTGCGGATAGTAAAGAAATAGACAGACAGGATGCGAGAATATGGGCATCGGCGAGGATTAAGGGCAATTTAAAGGACTGTCAATGAGTTATAGGGAGTTTTGGTTACTGTAGGCCCTTCTTCCGTCTCTAAAATGGAAAAACTTGGGGGTAGGAGTCGAAAAGGCCAGAGAAGCCGCCATTTTATCAAAAAAAGGTCATTTTTAGGAATTCGGAAGGTTCTCTGGTCTCTATTACCCTTTCCCTCGCTTCCCGCTCCTTTTCCCGGTTCAAACCTTCTCCCTCTCCCCTCCCCGTAACCTTTATAATCATAGCCAAGCGCCCTTCCCGCCCTGATGACTATAAGACCATGCCGCCACCTCACCCAAGTTTTGAATCAGTCTCCCCATTTTTTTATGACCCATAGATATTATTAGATTGATGACCTCAAAGAGAAGGGGGAGTCGGTTCCCAAGATGTTTACTTTTCTCTACATAAAGAGAGGCTAGTTGCGCCAGGTGCTGAAATGTTCCCCCGGCGTGTGTTGCGCGGTGGATGACTAGGCAGGGATCTGGCCGGGGAGCGAGCGCAAGAGATTTTCCCCCCCTTTTGCACAGGGGCAGAAATGCCGACAAGATGGGAAATCTCTCCAGAAAAGGTCAAAAGAAACGAATTCCCAGCAAAAAGGCCCAGTGGGTACCATAATACGGACAAAAATCTTATTGAGGAGCCAGGCTAGAGCTAAGAAAATAATCTCAAAGAATCCCGTGACTGAACAACAGTTAGTCCTCTAATAATTCACCTGGATTACAAGGGGAAGAAAATCCCCTAAAGCTTCCTACCGAGAAGCTTTCCTGGAGATGGATTGGTTTGGTGTTTATCTGCCCTGATCTCTCCTATCCGGGATGGCAAATCCTAACTTTTTGGGTATAAACTGCTCTTTGAAGATCTGACCAAATTGTGGGAACACCGGCCGGATAAGCATGGACTTTTCCTTCAGCAGAGAGCCCAAATGACCAAATGCACACCAGGTGGATTACAGTTCTCTAGTTCCGTGCAACTATCGGATAAAAGCATCGGGGGAAAGACAAAAGAAGGCAGAAATTGAAGGAGGAATTGATTAGAACAAAAGAAGGGATAGAAACAGGCAATCGAGGATCCCTAGGTGGTCATTATATAAGTCAGAGTTGAACCGATTATCCCCTTTCTGGTCGGCAAAAGTAAAAGGGATTTGACTTGTTGACTTTTCGAGTAAACATGATCGGCATAGGTTAGATGGCAGATGCCTCAACTTTCGCTCCCAAAAGACTTACCAACAATGGCTCCTGCCAATGGGCAATGCTGCTGAACCACGGCATCTTTTCAAGATTCTCAAAAGCTCGAAGCGCTTCACTCTTATCCATTAGAAACGTAGGTTCGAGGAGATTTTTGTCTAGGATAATCGAAAAACGAAATGGGTATGGAAAAACTAATCGTATTGGAAGACAGGAAGACAGATGCGAGGAAAAAAATCATAAGAGATGGGCGGAGCAACGAAGGTTTTGCCCTTTTCGCCGACTCTCCTCTCCCAAAACCTAGGTCAACGCAAGCGAAGAGGGCCACGGACAGAACACCTGGGGCACCTGGTGCCGGCGGATTTGGAGCAAAATAAGATCAATCACAAAAGGATACATGAACGAAAAGGGCAGATTCCTCTTCTCAACGTTCCTAGCCTCTACTTTCGATCTCCTTGGTGAGCCAACCCCTCCAATTAGTTTATCAGAGAGCATTTTCAACCGGCGATACATTCATATTCCAAGCTGATCGACTTCTAATAGGCAGAGCCTTCTACGTCATTAAAATACCAATATAAAAGTGTGGGAGCCGGTAGAAATGCCATTTGATGCTGACTTTTTGGAACTTTTGGCATACTCAAAGGAAATGGCTGCAAAATTTCAAAAGCAACTCGGTATGGATATTTTTCGAAGTTAAATTTGCAAGAGATGTTATTTCTTTACTGATTACGATATGTTCCAGTCCTTTAAAATTAAGAAGTGGGCGAAGGAGAGGAACAGGCCCCCGTTTGAAACCCCCCGCTACCGTATCGATGAGTACAACCATTATGACTAGTTTTCCTGTGAGTCACATGCCGCCTCAGCGGGGCAACCTCTCCAGACACGAGGAGAAGCCTAGTCATCATCTCCTCTGCGGTTCAAATTAAAGGGAGCAGGGGAGGCTAGACAGAAAGGGAGAGGGCGATGATTTCTGAGAAACTCCTCTGCAATCATTATGAAATTGCAGCGATTATGGACAGAGCGATGAGTCAAACGGGCAGATACCGATTATTCGAAAGCATCTTTGGCTGTCCAGTGATCTTTACCGTATTCCAAAGAGTTTGAAGCTTTTTTGTAGCTATGCAGATGTCTCTTTTTCGATCTGCACCAGATGCACCCAAAGAAGACAATAACTACAAAAAGTTTCGAAATGAAAGTTGCGACTTTTAAGGTCTTCGAAGGACTTCGAAGGGTAAGAACTTACTGTAAGACACTCCAATATAAATAGTCAAGATGAGATGAGATGATACAGTTCTTCTCCGATCTTAGAGATCAATGGGAGTTGAACTCCGAATGGCCGCTTGGCGACCTTGGTGCTGCACCTAAAATTCATTTTAACAAGGAGAAAAGTGAAAAAGAGACGAAAGATGGGGGAAAAGAAGCAGACTACAGAAGGAAGAGGAATTGAAACCAAACTCGAAGAGTAGTAAAGCAGTTTATGGAGGAAACGTCAAAACTTCAGGATTCCGCATTTATTTAACGGCCCGTATTTCCAGGTTCTGTCCTCGATAGTCCGATCCCCTGCACCCGTAAACTCTCGGCAATACAAAGGTATAAAGGCGTCACAGCTTTCTAACTATTTTGAATAAATACGACCCCCCTGTCGAGACTTTACGGGTGTAGGTGATCGGACTATGCAGACCTTGAGAGCCCCATAAAAGCAGTAGCAACTCTCAGCTTACTGTATAAATTGAGAAATGAATTAGCTAGCAGTAAAAGAAAGGAAAAGGGGAAGTTCCCTCTCTTTCTCTCTTTGGTGGGAAATTGAAGCGGTAGAAAAAGGGGCGAATCGTTGAAGAAGAACAGGTTTTAGAGAATTGGTATAGAAAAAAGGTGGAGTTTTGTGAGTCAGGAAAAGGGAAATGGGAGGGAAGAGGAGAGGAGAGGAGGAGGTAATACGGATTGATTCATTCTTTTAGAAGGGACCAGAGGAAGGGGATTACTGTAACCCATAAGTGATGAAGATCCAGATTAACAATTTAGAGAACCCTTCTATCTGACGTTGGCCTTTCCCGTGACCATCAAAAACGGCATGGACAGAAGGTTAGAGTTTCCCATTCCCCGAAGGAGCGGTTCTCGTATGGCCACCTTGCTCCTCTTCCTTATGGTTTCCCTACAAAGTAATCCTTTTTTCTCCTCAAATATATGGTAACTAGGGTGCTAAAGAACCCAGAGTAGAAAGTAGAGGATCGAAACAGATCGTAGAAGTTCCGAGCAGACCAAAGTATGAGACATATAGGGGGAACGAAGTGAGGATGAGGCAAAGAGGACTGGTAGCAGCTGGACAGGCGCTGGGATCAGCGAAACAGCTGGGAAGAAGACACTTACACGGAACAGGAAAATTTGACACTTTTTCTGTCTTCTCTAAGAACTAGGAGGAACTGGAGGTGTGAACACAAACTCGAGAGACTTCTTTTCCCTATCCGATTCTCTATTCTTTTGGTTTCTTCCCTTTTTGGAAAGAAAGACGCGTGGTCTTCTCTCCCTAACGGTCTCCCACCCTAGCGGGATGCTAATAAATAAACTTCCTGTGTATTACGTACCCTCCGTGAGATTTTTTGCCCCACTCGCCCCTAAAGCAATCTCCAAATGTGCGCGCCGCCGCCAGTCCGGGAAAAGAGCGCGGGAGGTGGGTGCCGCGTTTTCTTCTTTAGTTGGGGGCTTTCGATTATCGGTGTCCGATCGGCAAATGACCAGGTTGTTTCGACTACTTTTTTCTGAACACGGGTCCGCAGCTTCTCTCCCTAACGAAAAAGGAGACGAATTTCTACACGGGGGCGTACACACCTCGCCGAGGGGGGATGGCCTGCTAATTGAATGCACGCCTCCTGCCTGTAAGGCAAATATACAGGGAGGGGGACAGGAATAAATCTAGGGAAGGGGGCAAAAAGACTCTTTCCCCAGTAGGGAAATCCCTCCAAGGACCTCGGAATAAAAGAGGGGGCACCAAGGGAAAAGATCTTCGGGTAGAGAATGAGGGATAAATTGGGCTGCTATTTTCGATCTTCCTCCTTCTTCTTCTTCTCAACTCGCCTCCCGATAGTATAGAAAAAGAATAAGCGATCCAATTAATAGTTGGCAACAGCCGGAGAGAGAGAAAGAGAAACGGGAGGAGCCCTTTTTGTAATGGATTTGATTCGGGGGCTATCAAGAAGAAGGGAAAGTGTAAAGTAAGAAGGGGAGAAGTGTGGAGAAAAAGTTCAGGTCAACCTGCAAAAACGGCCAACATTTTATTAGAGATCTGGGAGAGGAGAATTGTAAGGCTTAAAAAAAGCCGGCCATTCTATTCAACTCATCGAAACAGAGTTCATTTTTAAAGGCATTTCGAGACCGTTGAACCAAGGTACCACAACGCATGATTCCTCCGTTAAAAAGAGGACTATGGAAATGGTAAGAAGAAGAGGGGGATAGACATCCCAAAAAATATAGGGAAGAGATAAATTACAGTATGGGCGCAAAACTAGAGATTTCAAAAATTGCCGGGTACCGATCTCTGGCCAATTGGTTGCCAGGTTAGAAATCTGTGACACACGTAGTTCTGGCACTGTTTGGAAATCACACAAAGTTCGTTACAGTAATCTTTTATCGATATCTTGAGAACTTTAAAGGTCTACGTGAAAAAGGTCTCAAGGCGGCTTTCGAACAATAATAATTTCGAAAGAGCAAAGGCTGCCCGTCATCGATAATTATGACGTTACACTGTCTTGTCTACTTCCTGCCAAGAAAGTAACCTCGTCTAATGAGTGTTATAAAATTGCAGAGGAGACCGCGATTTGTAAAAGGGAAAGCATGTTTTCGTTAAAGTCCTACTAGTTCAAAAATACAAATATCCGAGTTCAAGAGTAGTCTAACAGCTTGAAAAACGAAGAACTAACGATAAAAGTACAATTTGAGGTCTATAGCACCACACCCACCTTCAAAATGACAGAGAAAAAGTAGTAGAGCGGGTTCTTCTTCTGTGAGAAAACTTGTGAAACCCTGTCTTTTTCTTCTTTCTAGAGGGAGAGAGAGACACAGATGGACTAACTGGAACCAGTGATACGCACGTCTGCCGGGCCAATCGACGCATAATTGCTTCCTTTTCTAATAATCAGCCAAATTCTACTGATATCCCATTCTATTAATTTAAACTACTCAACGTTGTTCTTTGCCCGTTTTTAGGAGAGGAAAAAAGCAGTCTGGAGTACTGTAACAGTCGATTTGATCGGTCGTCAAAAGGAGCGCGCCGCCCGCCGGTGATACTCAAGTCAATGGCAGGGGAGAAACGAATATGACGGCAAGTTGGTTGGTTCAAAATGTTCAGGGAAGTTTATGGTCCTTATCCAGCCAAAAAGTAAAACTGTTTTAAGACAAAAAATTGGGTTTCCCTGGAATACAGGGCTCTTCTATGCCGGGACCCATGCAGGGGATCTTGTGGATCCATTTCGATCCATTCGTGGCCAAAAGTTTACCTTCGTTTTGAGACCAAAACACGCTTTTTAAGTACCTAACATCTTCTTTAATATGGAGAAAACTGTCCTTTAAAATCCATGTGAATTGTCTTTGCTTGAATCGGAAGTTAAACCAGCCCGCAGTTAGAAGCCAGTATGAAGAAAAAATCAGGAATAACCTCCCAAAAGTCTCATTTTATCCCATTCCTCGTAAAAACTACAGTAAGCCAAAAGTTTCCCCCTCTTTGATTACTGTACTACGTCCTTTAAAAGTCCTGTCAATGTCCTTTGCCAAAGGATAAAACAAGAACGACATCGCCACCTCCATCTCCATCTCTCTCTTGATCTCTTCCTGTCTCCGCCCGTCTTCCCGACAAATTTCTTACAAATAGGAATTGTTCCCCCTCCGAGAGACTATTGCACAACGATCGATTTTGTCGTCGTCCGTCCGTCTCTCTCCCTTTTGGTCGGAACGGTTAGCGCGTTGAAGAAGGCGAGATGAAAAGAAGAGCAGTAGCTGACGAACGGCAAGCGTACGTCTATGTGACTGGCTGGGGGAAGTCCGACAGTGGTGTTCTGGGGGAGAGAGAGAGAGAGACAGAGCGAGGGGGAACCGGACCGTGCCCCTAGCGCTCCTCGAAGTTCTCTGTCTCTCTCTTCTCTTCTCTCTCACGAACAGACAACTGGGCAATAGGGGGCCACAAAAAACGGCTCGGCAGGTTCGCATGTTCTTCTTCTTCCTCGCTCGCGCTCTCTCTCCCGCTTTAGGCATTAGTATGTCCTCTTCTAAAACGGGAGAAGGAAGCGGGAAGAAGGGGAAGAAGAAGGGGGAACATGGGTAAGGCGGAGGGGGAAATACAGTAATAGGGGCGGGGGGCCTGAAGAGGGCGGAAGCAAGCAAATTGGCTGAGAATCAAATGCTGCTTTTGTAGCGAGGAAAACGAGGAAAATGAACTGCGTAGCTACATTAAATACGCAGTCAAAACCAAGAAAAATAGTGAGAAAAGAAGTTGAAAGAGAAAAATGGACAAAACAAATGGAAGCGGGGGTTAGAAAGGGTCAAAATTCAGATTGCAGCGCCTGGCTGAGTATTTAGTGCCTTAAATTGGCTGCGTAGTATTTCTACTACAGTAAAAATACAGTAGGCTATCGTTGTCGTTGTAGGAATCTCAAAAAATAGTGGCAGGCCTTTGATGGTCAGCCAGGAGAGAGAGAGACAAGAAGGGGCTGGAGATTGCCTCCTATTTTTCTGGGAAAATGAGCAAAAAATGTAACAATTAAAGGTAAATGGAAAAGAACAATAAACATGTGGTCAGATGGGAGAGAGCGTTTCTCTCTGGCTAGCCCCCGCCATCGCCCCTCTCTCGGCTATCCCGTCCCCCTGTATAAAAAGAGGAACGAGAAATAACGACTAGAAGAAGAACGCCGGGGGCTAATGCCAAAGAAGCGCCCTCTCCGAAATCTGCTGCCACTATTCATTCTTTTTAAAGGGGGGATATATAAGAAAAGAGGGAGGAAAAGGCCAGGGATGTGGCAAACAACCACCACAGGTGCAAATGTTTTGTTGGAAAAGTAGTAGCAGACAGTAGAGAGAGGGGAGAGCGATAAGGGGCAGTTGTTTGACGGTAGACTGGGAGGTCTGGAGAAAAAGGAAAGAATTGTTTTTGTTGACGAAAGAATGGGCAGAAAAATGGTGATAAAATGGTTTTGTTTTCTAAAAACTGGGAGAATTGACTGAAAGAATACTGCATGACCAGTGAATTACGGTAAAAATTTTAACCGAAGAGGGCAGTTATTTTAAAGGTACAGACCAAATGAGGATAGCAAAAGGGTCGCAAGGCTGCGGCACATGGCTTGCCAGTCCAAATAGTTTGGAACCTTACATTACGATTACCTTGTAGTATAAAATTTGCCAAGAAGCGAAATAAAACCGTCCGTTTGGAGCGAAAACGGAACAGGGAAGGATGAGAAGCATTTAACTTCGCTTATCACCTATAAGGAGCGAAATAGTCAGGTGCTTTAAAATATAGACGGAAGGGATTACGCCGCCCTCAAAGATAGGCGAAATAAAGGGAGAAAACCGTCTGACGAATCCAGTTGGGCACTTTAACTGCTCTAGGAATACGTAGGTATAACGCTATCCATACAATTACAGAGAAAAATGGGTATAGTCTGTCAAGAAAAAAGACGACGTTCAAGGTCTAACGATTTAGCCGCGAGCCGAACTTACTGGCCTTTTCTTCTTCTTGGCCGCTCAAAACTTATCTGTCAGTTCGCTCCATCACTAAATTTGTTCTCGGCCAGTTAGACCTTGAATGTCGTCTTTTTTCTTGACAGACTATAGAGAAGCTTTATACAAAAGAAATTACAAGAGCGAGTTCGTTTTTGTAGGAAAACTTCTGCTGCTCAACAATTTTAGCCTTTTCTCGGTTAAAATAAAGAAAAATTACCGCTTATGTGGTGTGGGAAAGTTAGAAAAGTAAGTGTCTAGACCTTTGAAAGAAGCAGTTGAAGAAAATGTGTCCGCTGGGCAAAGAAACATAAGCAGTTGTTCCCAGGATCAGAAAATAAATGGCCATTTTCTTCGAAGGATTTCTGACTATTTCAGTTATCCGTTATTTTACTCACATTCAGAAAAAGGAGCAAAAAATCGGGGAAATCCTCTTTTACAGCAAAAAAAACCCCCATATGTCACTCAAGGGGACAAGGAAGTGAGGTGGAATTTCTCAAGGTCAAGTACATTTTTCGAGGGGAGGAAAGAACAAAGAAATTTTGAAATAGAAAATTACTGTAGTGAGTCATCCTGGGGAAGAATCTGGGTAAAGAAAGCCTGCGGTCAGGTGGACAACAAAGGGACCAGGAGGGGGGATAAAAGTAGTGTGCTTTGAGGTTCTGTCTCTCCTCTCGGGAAACTATGTGCCCCCTCTCTCCCTTGCCCACTCTCCCTCCTCTCTCTCCTCCCCAACAGCTAGAGAAATCGCCGCCGGGGCCCGAGGGGGGCTTTACAACACCTACAGAAAAACGTCTATTAATGCGGGCAACTAGCTACTCGCCACCAGTTTTGCCTCACGGAAAACCGGCGAGAAGAATGGCTGGTCCGCTGGAGGGCCAATGACTTTCCGGAGAGGAGGCGAATGTCGAGGAACATGTGGCAAATTATGATGGCCACTTTTTAACTGGGGGGACGAGAGCTTTCGAGAATCGGGGGCTCTTTTCGTTGAGGGACCCAATTAATAAAAGGGGGCCACAGTTAGACACCAATCTACAGACATTTGTATATAACAAAGAGCAAACTCGTGACTGTAGTGGCAGTCAGTTGTTAGCGGGAAAGGTGAGAGTCGGGAGGGGGCAACTTGTCATTTGTGGGGAAAAAAGAGCCGGGAGAAAAGATCAACTGGATAAAAATTGCCGACCTCAAGAAAGAGAGACCGGAGAGAGTCAGGTGATAGCCATTTTTCTCCCTCTCTCCCCTCTTGAAAAGACTGGGGTATAGAGCGTAAAGTCATAGAGTTTTTATTAGTATGAGACACTCAAAACGCTACGGGAATAAGCTTCTTTCTGGCTGAAGTTGACCAAAAACTGGGGGATTTTTTCCTCGAAAAGGGAAATGAATCTTCGGAGCTTTGTCTACTCGAGGAGCATGACTCATCCGTCTGAGAAAGGGCGAACTAATCGTACGGATCGAAAAATGATAGCGACAATGGTGTTCTCAACAGGCCAGACTCAGGGTTTCGAGGACCCGACAAGGAAAAGGCCCCCAGGAACCGAATAGTCCCGTGCTATCTCGGGCAGAACAGGCAAACGGCTATTGTGGAAGCGGAGGATTGAAAGAAAATATTGAGATAAAGTAACGGAGAAGTTTGATGGAAACAACCAAAGAAGTTAGCTTGAGGACCATTCACACGTAGAAAGGCGGCTTTTCGGTTGTTATGGAAAACCAATTGAATCTCTGGCAACTGGACCGTAACTCAGAAACGGATCGAGAATCCCTGCTCTCAACACTGTCTTACTGTATAAGTAAAGCATTGAGTCAATAGCTAAGGGACAAATGAGTTTAATTTCGTGGTTTCTGCCTAATAAAGAAAAGCTTTGGAATATCTTGATTGTGTCTTACTGTATTTCATGAGCGCTTCGATATTTGGCCTACAGAGCAGCCAGGAAACTTCTTGTCAAAACTGTAGCCTGTTATTATTACCAACTGTTTCACTGTAAAAGAACCAAAGCAGCCTTTTTTTATCGGTCTAGCCGTTCTAAATCGTCCCCCAAGTTTGCCATCTAGACTTTGTCAACAAATGTCTAAAAAGATCCCGAGCTGTGGTCCAAATAGCTGCGGCATTATAAAAAGCAGTTCGCACCTCGCGAATTGTGTCTATTTGAAGACAAAAAAGACCGTAATCGAACGGAAGCAGGAGGAAGTTTTTGACTAGTAAGTAAGTTTTCGAGCTTCTCGGACTAAAAAAGTGGTGAACAGGGCGGCACAAAAGCGAACCCAAGACGCCGCCGACAACTGTAAAACTGCAAACTTTTGCAAAGGAACAGTTACTCTACTTTCCTCTTTGCGCACTTGGGAATAAAAAACGATGGGCTATGTTAACCGCGAAACGCTCAACAAACCGTCTTTTTGTATTGTTGCAACTTGAGAGGTTACTTTTCACAAGGGAGCAGGAAATTGATTTCTTTTTTTATGATTTTTTGGGGCAAGGGGAGTGTCTTTAGACGTAAAATAAGGGATAATATAAGGAAGTGTGAGAATATAAAGATAAAAATGAGTCTGCTGGAGAGGGAAACGAACGGCAGGTAGAGGCCGACAGGGGGGAAACAGTCCCGCTCGCGTCTCTGCTCTGCTCTTTCTCGCGAGGAGTTTTCCCCGCTCTCTTTTCTCAGGCAAACAAAAGCTCACTTGGGGAAAAGACAATTCGGAACAACATAGAGAGTGAAAAATGTTGAACTGGAACACCGAATGGAAACAATTGGGGGTCAACATTTTCGGGGAAGAAGACGGGGCGGGGAGGGTAAGATGGGCCGGAGGAACGCGGTCTCCTGTCCTAGATTATCCCAGATTTCTCCCAGAGGATTCAGTTCTACTTCATATTTTTAGGATAAAATCCCCGTTTTCTCAACAGAATAAAACCAAAATCCCCTCGAAGAAAAAATGGCACAAAACAGGGATATTCTCTCAGACCTCCCAGCGGTGAGAAATAGCCCAAGTTGCAGGCTTATGAAAGCTATTTCGAATGGAAACAACTGCAGACGGTGTAACCTATTGGATAATTAAGGTCAGAGACATTTTTAAAGAGATCTAGGCGAAAGTTTACAAAAAAAAAGAATCAGTAACTATGAACGTTTGGAGTCAAGGGCGCCCCCAGTGGGGCTCGGACCTCGAGAGTCCGATTCCCTGCACCCGTAAAGCCTCGGTAAGACAAAGACATAAAAGGCGTCCCAGCTTTGTAACAGTTTTGGATAAAGATGATCCTCCTGCCGAGAGAGACGTAACGGGTGCAGGGGCTCGGACTATCGAGGGCCGAGCCACCACTGCTCGCTCCTCTCTCTAGTTTAGCGTTGAGTCAAAGGGGAGCTGGTTTCCCGTTCAGTGTAGCGTAAAAAGGAGACGTTGCTCCAATTGGCGAAGGTAAATTTTACCCCGATTTATCAAGGAAACGATTCCAGGTTGAAATTCTTGACCTCAAGGTTTTAGGCCCTGGACTATGCTCCTCTCTGGCAGTTCTCTGCTGTGTAACTCCGTTAGGGTTTACATTTTCTATAAATTCTGTTAGCTCCATTAAAGTGTAGGTATAACGTCTCCCAAAAATCCGGAAATATAAGTAAAAGTGAGAAGAATTACGAAAGAAACGGCCCGCCGTGAGGAAGGTCGTAAAAAGGGGTATCAGTGGTTAGGCGTATGCAAATTGTCAGTTTTTAGTAAACAAGCCGGTTCCGTTTCGGATTTGTCACGCCTTATCCACGCGTTCTTCTAGGAAATGAGAGAGATTTGTGGAAGGGCCATGGCCCGACATTTAGGTTAATCAAAAAGGAACTCCCTTCTATGTTCTTACGGTAATTGAAGGATCCAATTAAATTAAAGGAAATGGTAGCCGTCCCAAGTTTAAAAAAGTTAAAAGCTCAAAAATTTCAAAAAGTCAGTAGGGGGAAGAAAAAGATGGGCGCGGTGCAAGGCTGCGGGGCGCTCAAAGCGCAAAGAAAGAATCATGGCCTCTGAAAAAAACGGCTAGATGGCAAAGAGCCCCCCGTGTGTGTTTGAATGGGCGGAGCTCCGGGACCACCCGTGGGAAAATGGGGCGTGTGAGCCAGGCAGGGGGAATCGCACCCCTCTCTCTCTATGTTCCAATGTCTCTCTCTTCTCACTTCCTCCCGTACTCGGAGAGAGGGCAGGAAATTCATGAACAGGCTGCCCATCATCATCGAAAACGGCAAAAGAGGATTGACAGAGGGGGAAAATTAATCCGATTCGAAGGGTACAATACAGAGAAAGAGGGGACGGAGTTTTTTCGGCCTCAGGGAGAAAGAGCAGCGTAGATCCGCGATTTTAAAGGACTCGACCCAAGTTTCTATGAAATTGACAGTTAGACCTTTAATCTACCGTCTTTCTCTTCTCAGGACCCAAAATCGACAGCTTCCTAGGAAATAAACGAAAGGAGAGGTGAAATGAGAGGGATAAACGGTCAGACTTTTACATTAAGTCCAGCAGATCCTTCGTTGATGAACTGAGGGTAAGATTTTAAAAGAATTGGTATTTAGGTCTTTAAATCTTGCGTTTTCTTCTGCTCAGGTACCATAACAATGCGTTCACCACTTCTAAAGAGCAGAAAAGAGTAAGAGACGCGCCAAAATGCCCAATAGGTCAAGCAGATTGCATTTTTGAGAGATTGAAGGAGATTTTAAAGGAGTTTGTAGTTAATCTTCGAAATTTCTATCCTTCCTCCGTTCAGAACCCAAAAAAGAAGTGTCTAATTAAGAAAAAGAGCGGGGCTAATAATAGAGGTAAGACGAGGTGCGTCCCCCTTGTCTGACCGGGCATCAATCCCTGGTTTGTATTCCCCCTGCGAAAAAAACAAAAAGGACAGCCGTGTTTTGATCTCTGTCCCCGCTCTCCTCGCTCTTTTTTCTCTACGTAGAGATGAGGAAAATCCGTCTGTTTATGTGTATATTATGGGTAACACGCAGTCACAAATAGACTTTCTAAGAAATGGGAGGCATGGCGGGTTTCTCGCGAAGAAAATAGAAAATAGGAGGTAGAAATGGATGAGACCACCCGCTCGAACACATGCTATTGTTTTTGTTCTACTTTTAAGTAAAAACCTCACTGACTGAACGGCTTTTAACAGAGAGGGGGCCTAGTGGCTCACAGCCACCACTCGGCTCATTTCACTTCGCCTCTCAACGCATTTATCATGTTAGAGGTCTGTGGAGAGTCTAGTGCTTCAACTAGAGAGATTTTGGACTTTTTTCGTCTTTTATCCAATGCATTATTCATCCTAGGATGGCGATATTCCCCGACCAGGGCAAGTCTTCCCGAACTTTTCTGACAATTTCGCTTACGGCCATACCACGTTGAAAGTACGCCATCCCGTCTGATCTGGCAAGTCAAGCAACGTTGGGCCCGGTTAGTACTTGGATCGGAGACGGCTTGGGAATCCCGGGTGTCGTAAGCTTTTTGCATTTTTTTGGATCACTTTACAATCAACTCGAGTTCCCTTGATCCTTTGTCTGGGGTAGCTTAACCTTTTGAAAGCCAACCTTGTTTCATTTTTTGAGCCGCCCTTAATTCGAACCATTCCGCCTTCTTCCCCCTTTTCCCGCCCTAATTACTTTTTGTAATAAACATCTCCGGGAACAGAGTGCTCATTTCCTCTCAGACCACCCAGAGTTGGAACGTGGAGAGAGCGAACATTTGGCCCGCCTCTCCGTCCGACGCGGTGATATAGAAAGAGACACAAACCAGCACCAATATGACAACTGTTTCAGCTGGAAGCCGTCTTTCTGGTTCTAATTAGCGACTCCCGACAAAAGTTGTCGACTTTTTTCCTTCTCTTAGGAAGGGCGGTCTAAATGAAATCACGAGAGGGAGCCCCCGGGGCAGTCACTAATCGGCACCAGCTCGCCCTTCCGGACCACCCAGGGGGGTGAGCCAGCCAATTCGGGGGAAAGGAGGTCAATCGGATTAGTCTTTTTCTACCGTAGCTCAGGGACCACAGGGGTTTTCGAGGAAACAGGATAAATACTGCTGACGGGGACAGATCGCAACAGTCGGCAGTGGGAACGTCTTCCGAATAATTGGCATGAATTTTGGGACATGAGGAGAAAACCCCCGGGAAAGGACAGAGGGCGCTGCCAACAATTGGGACCGAATAGAGGAACGGGGGAAGATTTTGTATTCGTAGTTTTTTCGTAGTCATAGTTCCAAGACGGCAGCTTTACCCAGAGATGTACCGTATTAGTCCTCCTGGACTCCCTATGGTATTTCCTAACTGGATTCCTGTTTATTTTTAAAAGTACTGAAGTGGTTCCAGAGTACAAATACGTAAATAGGGGGCAGATTACCAAAAGAGCTCCTCATTTCGGTTTCTCTGCAGGCTTCTTTTCGACAACAATGAGAAAATGAGGCCCTTGTTGGCTTCTTATCTGAATTTTTCCACCTCTGGAGCATTTTACGAGCGGGGAAGGACTCAGAAAGCCGGACAAACTCCCCCTTTTCCCCAATCCTCCTTTCTTTTTTGGCGCCCGGCTCACATCTTCAAATGGGATGTTTTCGTTTTCACCTGGACAAAAGTGAACAATAGAATAACATGAAAAAGATACATTTCATTCCACTGGATTAATCCAGCATAGAACCAAGGAAGTACACGAGGTTTATTCTTATCCTGCCCCAAAATGGAACAACTCTGACTCAGGGAGTTCATCAAGGTCAAAGACCCCTGCCCCTCTCTGTAATAAGCTATAATTTCCCCTATATTTCTGTCCCAAAAAGTTGGCGAGCCAAAAGTTAATGAGAACCATCCTCCCCTTCAATTTATCTTCTCCCTGACCACCGCCACAGCCTGGAACGGCCAGGGCCCGCCGCCGGCGTCGGGACCTCCCAAGTCGGCCGGCGTCCCCAGAGACTTGGGTTCCATAAAAAATGGCCATTAAACGTCGGCCCAGGACGCGTTTGTTCGGATTAACTCGGATACATTATTTTCTGCCATTTAGGGGATTGGTCACGATGGACATAAAAAAGAACTGCGGGAGGGCCTAGGGATTTAGGCGGAACGGCCGGCCGGGCGGCGGGGAAGAGCACGACCGGCACCGAAACCGACCACCAACGATGATTTTATGGTAGACAGGGGCTGGATTACATGGGGATTTTTGGATTTTTGGTAGGGGAACGGGGGAAAAGAGAGGGAAATGGAGCAAGAAAGGGGTATGTTGCCTGGGAAAAGCTCTTGGAATGAACTATCAGTTAGGACGAAAAAAAAACAAGAAAGTGTATAATTAGTCGAGCCTGGCACCTAAAGTAAGATGTAGTCTCGAGAGTTCACATTCAGACGCTGAATTTTTTTGAGGAGGAAAATAACAAGGACGGGTATCAAAGGAGCATGTTTTCGTCGACTTCTATTGTATAGTAATGGCTGGGCTTCACGTTTAGGCGCGCTACCGTAAGACAGAAAAGCTTGGCTTCAACCCTTCTTTCCCAAGCTGTACTATTTGTTTAAATCCAGAAAGTTATGGTTACATTGACGCCAGTTTCGTTATAAGCGGCCTAGTTTGATGAAATCGTTTCGGGACCTTGAACACAAGTCTCCCTGACATTTCCTGACATAGGTTCCGGGGATACAGTAACCGAAATCATAGCAATGTAGGGCTGGAATTTCTACCTATTTCGTAATTACCAGACCCAAGATCACTTTGATAACTTTAGCAAATACTGAACCCATTGTCCCAGAGTTCAAATGGCGAACAATTACAGTCTGGCTCTGATTGCGCCGGTTCCACCAGGGAAATTTTTGGTTCAAAACATGTTTAGGTGGGCCCAAAGTTCCCTCTACCGAAATATTTAAACTGTAGGGCTCCCATCGGGCAATACTAGTGAGCGGTGGACCGTGCCAGATAGAAACGAACAGCTCCAAGCCGGGTTTGCCTCCATATCTTCAGAACCCGCTTTTCTAGGAAGCTCGGAAGCCCTATTTTACTAGGAGAAAAGAAAAGCAGCTCAAAAAAGGTCCCTAGAGAGCCCTGGATGCTCTGCAGGGTTCTTTCTTTTGAATTCTTTTCGACTACTGAACTTTCGACCCGATGAAAGTCCTAGTCGGCTGTTTTCGCCTCTCGCCCTCTCGAAGTCAATGATAAGGTTTTTTGGAGTCGTCTCAAAAAGAGTACAAGACGAACAGTCCTCCCTCTGATTAGATTATTGGCTTATGCTCCTTTTTTGAATGTTTGAAGCCTTTTGTCACCTTTTAAAGAATGCTCGCGAGTTGAAGAATGATGTAACAATGAGAAAGGGGACAGAATCGAGGAAGAAGAGAGGAACAGGACGGGGAAAGTACCCCACAGCTCGTAAAGGAGGTTCCGTCGGGTGGTAAAATGGGTAGACAGGGAAAAATCGAAGTTGATTTTTATCAGTATTCGCTGTAGTTATTGGCTCTTATCGGCAATAAACCCCCAGTTTTTTTTCAACGTAGGAGGCCAGATAGGCCTAAAAATGCCGCCGAAACGAGCTCTTTTCATGGCGGGCTGCTGCTATTCCGGCTATCATCCGTTAAAGGACTCCCCGCGCTTTACTTTCACTTATTTATTAAACTACAGTAACCCAGAGAGTAGATTAGAGAATAATAACAAGGAAACGACCTTGGAAATTCTGTTCTTTTTGACGAAAAAGAGTAAAAGAGAGAAGAAGGGGCCGCGCCGTCTGAAGGATCCTGACAAGAAATGACATTGTACAACTTTTTTACGGGGCGGTGCTGTCTTCGTGATGGCGGTGGTACTGTAAGATTGGAGGAGAGGTTTGAGACGCGACGACCTCGTTCTCTCTCTCGTCTTGTGGTTTAGCACACCGAGGGGCAATTGCGCGGAACACAACCGGGCAAGGACGGCCCGACGACGACTAGTTTATCAACTACGGTAGCTTCTCGCTGATAGCTGGGACCGTGGCATACTGTAGGACCACTCCATACAATTCTGGAGGCTTTACCCTTTATTATACGCTTTCTATTCGTTTTTTCTTGAAGAAGCCTGAAAGAGCACACTGTTTGTCCGTCCTAAACCAATTTTTTGGCTTTTCAACACTTAAAAACATCTTTTTTCACTTCATCACTTGCTTTACATCCGGAGAGATCTAATTTTTAGAAGGAAGACTCCATTTTTGAGAATTTTGGCAATTTATACAGAGTACTGTAGTTTCAATCGTATTCACTGTGTCTCTTTTCTTTT
The DNA here is from genome assembly GCA_932521035.1 of Oscheius dolichura. Classification (NCBI taxonomy): domain Eukaryota; kingdom Metazoa; phylum Nematoda; class Chromadorea; order Rhabditida; family Rhabditidae; genus Oscheius; species Oscheius dolichura. Next base: position 8,282,093 of record OW051493.1, read on the forward strand.
ATACCTTCAGTCTGCCCACTTGTTCTACCCAAGAATCTTGTTAGAATAATTTTGAGATTCCTTTTGGTAGTCAAAAACGAGCGAGACGGATGATTACCGTAGTTGCTGCTGGCAAATGCGTTCAGGAGGCTTACCTTAGGTTCTGCCTTGAATATGCCCTCTGCTTCACTTTTGTAGCAAAATCTGGCTTCCAAGAAATTTAAATCCAGAAATAGTCCTAGTGAAACCTCTTCTTGCAGGTCTTCAGAACACATTTCGTTGTGGGGGCAAGTCTTCCCAAACTTTTCTGATAATCTCGCTTACGGCCATACCACGTTGAAAGTACGCCATCCCGTCCGATCTGGCAAGTCAAGCAACGTTGGGCCCGGTTAGTACTTGGATCGGAGACGGCTTGGGAATCCCGGGTGTCGTAAGCTTTTTATTTTTCTATTTTATCCTTTTTTTTGCTTTCTAGAAGCGATTCGCCCAACTTTCGAAGCGGTATCCTCCACAAATCGGTACAAAACTCTTTTATTTGTTTGCTTTCCAACGCTTATTAGCGGAAAAGAAAGAGTTTCCAACCCCTCCCGCTGTGTCTAACTCCCACTTCCCCCATCCCCTTCATAAAGGTCGCGGTGTGTACAAAAGGGCGAGGGCTTCACCATCGCCTAGTGGCGGCCTCGAAAGTCAGGCCGTTCCTATAACTTTTTTCCCGTGGCCGTCGCCTCCTCCGTCCTCTAATCCAACACACAGAAACTTGCAACCGGCTATTATTAATCGTCCATTGGACACAACTCGATGGGACACCGTTACATGTGATAGTCCAAGGACACGGCCACCTCCTCCTCCTCGAAATGAGGGTCACAGCTCTCTAAGCCATTATAAACGGGGGGAAATATATTCATTTCTCTCTCGAACATACAATGGGAGGGGTTTGTTAACGAACGAATGTTTGTCTCTCTGATTTCTCGGGGTGGAATAAGCGTCGTATTCTTGGGAGCGTGGCATGAGGGAGTTCTCTCGCAGCTACACTGAACGTGTCTGAAATGGACGGGATTACTGTAGCCATCTAGGATGGTCCCTTACCATTCTGAGTAGAATTCGGCACATAGCCTCGTGCTCCTGATCTTTACCAGCTTTTGGCTGAAAAACATGTGATTTTCTCAAGATTCTAAGGTTTCCAAAAGCCGAAAATCAGCCCTGCTGACCCAAAATGGTGGTCAAAAATGAGCCTAAGTGCCAAGGGACGGGATATTGGCTCGGTCCTCGATAGTCCCACCCCCTGGACCCGTAAAGCCTCGGCAGGAAGATCATCTTTATTCAAAACGGTTACAAAACTGTGACGTTCTTATACTTTTGTATTGCCGAGACGTTACGGGTACAGCAATCGGACTTTCGGGTACTGAGCCCCCTCTACCTGGGCTCCAATCTCCCTCTCCCCTGCAACGGGCTACCCTTTCCCAGATGACTTTAAATCCAGCAGCTCTCCTTTTCTCTTCCCTTCTCGTTCACGTCATATAATCATTTTCATTGTCTCGTAATTTCAGCCAATGAAAAGGTTAATGAAAGACCGGTGACGGGGCACCATGTTCTGAATCACATGTGTTGTCGGAGTTTATTGAGTTTTCTTGGTAATTTTAGGACTGAAAAGACGGAGGCAAACATAACTAAGAGACGACGGAACTGGATTCATGAATCAGTGCTCAATTAGAGGAAAATATGATGTCAGCAAATGTTTTAGACCCGGATTTTATACGATACTTGGTCGCGAGAGCACTAAATGAAGTCTTAGACCTTTCGTTGCGGAGTTCGGATTTTTTTATGTTTATGGCAAGTACAGTAACCCCTTTTAAAGAACTTTTTTTGGCCCCATAATCTCCCTGATATAAGCAAACGTACGCCTTCCCGACAAGCGTGCATCAGATCCCGGATACTTCCACCGCGATATCCTCCGAAATCGCCTCCTTCACCGCCAAAGTCGTCTGAAAATGCCATTCTTGTCTTACTGTAACATCCTATAAAACTAACTAAATGCCAGCCATGTACCAGCATGAACGGTACACATGAAGACGAGGATAAGAACGAGCAATTGGCGCAACATTGTTGTCTGTCACCGGGGAACCCTGAAAAATCGAGTCTATTTATACGAGAGAGAAAAATGATAGAGAAAGTAAGTTGGAGATTTGTAATCACATTCTTATGGGGTGGGGGTAAATGAATGGAAAACAGGGCCGCCTGTTCCCTGAATGGGATATTCATAGTAACCGGGGCTGTATTGACACAAAGCAGAGGTTAGCTGTGCGTGGGAACAATTTGTGGATTTAGCACGAGTCATTTAAAGGAAACAAGGGACGAGGAGAGATTGGATGTCACCCATGATGGCAGCAGCATCCGGTTACCTATGAGGGACAAAAAGTAATTGGCGCAAAATGGAAATTACAGATCGTACATTTTGAGTACAATGGGTCTCGAAATGAATACAGTTGAAGTTGGGGAAAGTCTCTTTGGGACCGGATTATTAAATCCCTACGTTCTAAAGTTCTTTACAGGCCAAAGAATGGTTTAGAGGTCCGCGGTAATACTTTTAAAGAGTAGATTAGTTTACCAAGTATTGTAAATGAGGCCTCCAAGGCGAATACGAGTCTCTGCGCCGACAACTAGAGCGGAGGAAGGCGTGTAGGCGTCTACCAGCCCCTTTAAAGGTAGGCTGTCCTTCTTTGATTAATTTGCCGATAATAGAGTAAATTGATACAATCAGGGAAACAATCTCCCTGCTAGCAGGAGCATACAATTCGAGGAACGAGCCCGCCCTCCGCAACAACCAATAAAGTAATTCTTACGAAATGGGAAAAGGCAGATAAATGGATGGCAGTACCCGTTTGAGGCAGGAAGTAAAAGAAAGAAAGGCTACTGTTGATGGAGACGGTTTGATGCGCAACGACGTCAAAAGCAAGACTCATTAGGCTTTGGTCTGCGGCAAAACAACTAAACGTCAAAATTTTGGTATTTGTTCGAAATCAAAGGCTGGAAATGAGGCGATAGACTGGATATTTCGTCATAATTGGTGGAAGGAGCGAGATCTACTTGGAGAGCTATTGTCTAGACGGAGGCACTTGATAGAAGCTTGCTATTCCAATTCTGAATGGGTTGAAATGACTCCAAGCCAAATTTTCCTTTAAAAAACTTGCCACTGCCTGAAAAGATCCCCTTTGTTTATAAAAAGTAGACCAAAGAATATCGTTAGAACCATTTCTCCCTTATGGTGGACCCTCTAGAATCCTGAAGGCCTCCAGACAGCCTGGCAGGGCCGTTCCCACTGCTGCAAAACGGTAAGGGACTGCTTGTCTTGTTATAATCCGTTTCTAACCTCTGAGTTTTTTCATAACGGAACCATTTGGGAATTTAGCGAGCAAAAGTTGCTGATTCTCAATTTGAATCTGAAATTCTCGCGCCTTTATTCGCCAGATTGCCAAATAGTCCCGTAGTGACCAAGTGAAGCAGTTCTAGACAAAATAAATTGGATATTTTAGAAGGAAACCAGCGCTTTCATATCGTTCTCGGCAAAATGAGATAAAGCATTGAAACGGAAAGTGAAATTCGAGGAAAAAGTGAGTAATGACCGTTTACGACTATGACAGCATGCCCTTTACTAAGAATCCTTCTTCAAAAGCGGCAGTTTTACCTTCTGACAACAATTTCCATATTTTATGAAGTTCTTGTCTTTAAATTTCGGCCAGCTGGAAAATAAGGGTAAAGTGACCAAGAGAAGACGAGAGAAGTTGAAAAACAATCCCCCCACATTTTATGACTAATAAAAACCGTCGTCTGAGAGGAGGCGAGAAGTGAAAGTATGATTAAAAAGACCACAGGGACAGGGGGCCGGCCCCTCCCCATCCAGCCGGCCATTGTGATGGGATATTACGGGGAAGAGAGGCACGCGAGAAGGAAGAACAAAAAGAAAAGTCATCTGACTAATATGGAGTGACGCTGTCTCATTGTCCACGGGGCTCGCTTTCAATGGTATTACTCTCGGAACTCATAATAATCACGGGGTCACTGCAAAACATACTATTCTTTCCCTCCCCTCCCCTCTTTTAGGAGTAGGAGGAGGAACAAAGGGCCGGGGTAAGAGGGGGAAAATAGACCTTACTCAGAGCTAACTGAGAGAAGCGAAAGAAGCAGGCTCTGAAGACAGGAAAACGAGGTCTGCCCTTCTCTATAAAAGAACCCCCAAAATCCCCAAAATCTTGAAAAAATGCCTCCAGAGGATCCAGGTTGAGGAAATACGGTAGCAAAATAATCCAAGCTCGTTCTTTGACTTCTCCCGAAACAAAAGGGAAGTAGTATATCCTTCAAATTTCGTCATACGGCCCATAGTGCAGTCGGGTAGGAGGAGAAACACAAGTAATAAATGTAAGTAGATCCCGAGACATCACTACGTGGATAATTTATTGCCGCTGTCAGAATAAGCACAACGGAAGTACTGAAAAGGCAAAATGTTGTTGGGAAAATAGGGGAAATCAGGGAAAGGAAAATGAGGGCAGGGTATGGACTCTCTGGAATCGTCGTTGGACTCCGAAACCAATTCATCAGGAAAATCACTACTAAAAAATCTAATAGAAGCTTCTAGACAAACTCAGAACTCGGCTACAGTATCCCACCTCCATAGGACCCCTGGAAAGCAGAACAATGAAGCTGGACAGGGGTGCATTTTGAGGACCCCGTACTTCTTGTCCTCAGGCTTATAGTGACCCCTAAAAGTGGCCCAAAACAAGAATTTCTGACGCGAGCTAAAGTCTTCTGGGAGCCCACTTCAAGCGTATGGAAATTTTATTCGTCCGAAATCGGTGCGGTTCTTGGAATGAAGCTGCTTCGAAAGCTTCGTAATGGAAAAGTTTATGGACCACATTTGCTCAAACCTTCCATCCACCCGACATAGACGTAAAGGTTGAAAAAAAAGCCGCCTTATGGGAGAACTTCAAAGCCGGGGCCTCTGGGTCAGGGGAAGCCGAAGAGTCACCTTTGGAAGTGGTGAAGAGATCAGAAGACAAATTGTTTGAACCTGGGTCTACTAGGGGTTCGGATATGCCACGTATCTTTGCCACTAGCTGGACTAACAAGGTGGTTCAGTGGAATGGTCCAAACTATAGAGCGACATTAATGAGATGGAGGCGTTTAGGAGAAAGGGAATTTATTATAACTGCATCAATTACAATAATAGGAGAGAAACTGTGCTCACTAATGTCTGACTATCAGACTGACTAGGTAGCGCGTCCTGTTGGGAGACGGGCTCATTGACCTTTCCTGACAAGAGTCAGGACACAAATGGCTAATTTTCTATGAATAGAGATGACTTTTTAGGTAAAATGAGGAACCAACCGGCGTCACTTTTACCTTGTTTAAACTTGGCAATCTATTTTCAAAAAAATGACGGCTTATGAGCTGATGATTTGAAATTTGAACCCCCTTCCCCGTGCCCACGAGGATATTCGAAGGTCAGAGGAAGTCACAGCTTTCATGTGGGAAGACAACCCGCTGAGCTGTTACGTGTCTTCCCCGCGGCGGGAGGCAATATGAGAAGAAGAAGGGATTTGGGGGAGGAGGGGGGTCGGCCGGGAAGCGGTATACTATCTCTCTCCAATCTTTAATTTAAGGGTTTATGATCCACGTGGCCACAAATATTGGCCGGGTGATTTTGTTGACTTTGGGACAATTTAAATCGGAGGTGAGGGAAATTAGATTGCGGAATAATGGACGGCGGGAAGGGGCAGACGAATGGGCACACCCTTATTCCAGTAGAAATGTGGAAAAATGAGACCAGTTGCTGTAATTTAACTTTAAATAGAATATTGAAATTCAGTCCCTAGTTTACTCTCTCCTTATCAATTCGCTAGAATCGCTTGTTTTCCTTTTAACTATACTATTGTGTGTAACTAGAAGGGTAAACCTGGCGCATGACTGAACTTAAACACATAGTAATTGCAGCTGATAAGCTTGTTTTTGTTACTATTGGTTACGAAGCATAAAAATAGATATAACCTCGAAACTCTGAGTTTGCGGAGTTTAGTGGTGTAAAAATATTTCGGGCTTTAGCTTATTTTAGTGGATAAAAACGCGATTTTGTGCTGAAATCCGTTCATTTTCATAGAAATCCGAGGCTGTGCCAAAATTTCATTTGATGGCACACTCTCTCGACATCGGCATCGTATTCCCTACCTTTTTTACCCTAGGGGAACTTAAAAAATAAAGAAAAAAGGGCTGCGTCACATCATTTCCATAGCCTGGAAGTTGCGCTGTCCTACCCAAAATGGACAATTTGTGGGCTAATTCTTTTTATTCACATTTTCCAGATCTAAAGCTCTTTGTGCTATGTATAAAAAGTGTTGTTTTATCGTAATCGAACCCTCGACCTCCTGCCGGATCTCTGGTGGCCCGCTTTCGCACTGCGCCATTGTGTCCTATCTTTTTTGGAAAAGGCCCTTTCGAATAAAATCTTTCATATATCGCGAAATTGACTTCTAATTCTAAAACTTTTTACATATTCGGAATCAGCAGCAAAAACTAAGTCAGGAAATTGTAATTATAGTCTTTATCCCGTAGAGGGAACTGACTATTTCCGAGTAAAAGGAGTAGAAAGGCGAAAAACAGATACGGTCACCACGCACCTTCCAGGCTATGGAAATGATGTGACGCAACCCATTTTTCCTTAATTTTTTAGTTCCCCTAGGGTAGAAAATGGTGGGGAATACGACGCCTGTCACTGATATTGTTATCGGCATCCTTATGGAAATTGTAAGTGTTCCTAAACTAACAGTCGCCTCATATTTTAGACATCCATTCTTGGATTGTTTTTCAATGGATTTGGATTATTTGCCGCCATAAAAGAGCCAGTTTTAAAGAACAGTTTTGGACGCCTTTGTCTAAATCACTGCATCGGTAACTTTGCTGCCAATCTCATACACCTTCTGTGGGCCCTTCCACTCACTTTCACGTAGACGGGCATTCGAAAGGATCCGATAAAGTTTAGACAGAATATTCCCCTAGCTACCGGTATCTACGGCAAGCTAGTCGGACAAGTCTGTATTTTCTTCTGGAACGTGGTCCTCTTTTCACATGTTTTTATCTCAATCGACCGCATGGTGTCCATATCAGTGACCGTCAGACCAAGCTGCCTTCTAATGGTTTTCCGTACTGAGGTGCTCGTCACCATTCCCTGGATATTGGCCTTCCTCAGCATTGTGGACCTATTCTTCTGTAACCTGTTCATGATACTACTACACTTCCTGTTCAGATGACTCATGCTACCATGTTTACCACCCTGACCTCTGGCTCTACAGCTACGGAGATACTATGTGTGGCCACGTTTTGGAAAAGATTCATTTTGTTAAAAATTGTATTTGCCTGGCTATAATGTTTGCGGTGAATATGGTGACACTGTACTACTTGAGGATGCGCCATACAGTAAGCGAGCCGATCAGTACAAATCACGAGATTTGTCGTAGATTCCCCATTCTTGTCGTAGATTCCCCAATTTTGCCTCCAACATTGGATGAAGGGTGAACATCAACTTCCCGGTATATTGAATTCCATTTCAGCTTCAAAGGAGAAGAAGCTTCACCACGGACGATGCTCGACAGATGGGCAGTACTCATCGAAAATGTGAAATTGGCTTCTTTATCCAGGTAAAACTCACTTTACCGTTCAGAAATGCCATTTTTAGACAGTAATCCAAGGTATCGTGTTCTTCTGCACGTTTGTGAATAGTTTTGCGTTCCGCCGTTTGACTTTGAACAAAGCGTGCGCATTCTTCTTCGCTCCGTTCGGCTGGGTCCTCTTCCACACTCTTGATGGGTAAATGCTATCTGCTTGCCATTCTCTTTCAGTTTTCAGCCTGATCATGTGTATTTTCCAATTGAAGAGGTATAATAATACTAAAAAACATGCAAGACAACGGACGACGGCTATGATTTTTGTGATGACAGACTAAAACCCGAATGAGGTCGACGGTAAATGCCTAATTAGAATAAAAACTGATTTATTGAAAGGAAAGTTTTCAAAGAAAGAATAATAAATACAATGAGTCACTCTGTACAGAAAGCGGGAGTAAATATAGTTTTAAAAGTGATTTCCCTGATTACTTCTTCTTGAGGCGTTCAACGGCATCGTGCCAGAAGCAGGCCTTCATGTTCTCGAAGCGTTCATAGCAGGACACATAGGAGAAGTCCAGCAGGGTGACATTGCCCGGTCTCTGGTCACAGAATGTCAGACACTGGAAAATACGCCTTTTTCATGGAATTTCGACCAAAAACATACCTTATCTCCAGCCAGAGTGGTAGTGACTCCATTCCTGGCGCAACAGCCTCGGTGATCTCGCCCTTGAGCAGCACAGAATTGAATCTCAGCAGAAGCAGCTAGAGGACAGGCATCTTGCTTGAAATACATTCTAGTAAGCTGAAAAAAGTTGTCTTGTTTTCCCTGTAGGACCCAGAATGGTACCGATTGCTTGGTGTAGGTGTTGAAGGAGCATTTTTGGAGGCAGGCGTCGGGAAGGCCGCGCTGCTCACAACAGGACATGAAGAGGGCATTTGGGTCCTGAAACGATCTCGTAGTTTACTGTGAAGTTCATTTTTAACCGGTAAAGCTGTTTTTATGTTCAATGGTCACCCTCATTCGCCCCCGCCTGGCGCCGCTCTCGATTTGCCACATCATCCCTCCATGGGTGATGACCGACCGGGGGAACAACGGAACCAGTTCAGAGTTATGTAGTGACCAGTATATTTCACACAGCATGATCCTCTTTGAAATCCGTTTCCCGGCTCTCTAATCTAACCTGCTAGCCTTGACTGTATTGGCTGTCTCTCTATCTCTCTCTGCCATGTAGCTGCTGCTGCTATTTGACTGCCATTTACCCTGCCGAAGAGGGCGATTATCCCCCCGGTGGAAAGCTTAATCGGGGAAGATATACAGCAATTGAAAGTGTATGAGTAGGATGATGCAACTGGTTTCCCCTCCAATTTTAAGCAGCAGGGAAAGTCAGAACGATTAGGTTTTGCCATTGGGAGATAGGAGCGAGGGCAATAATCCCTACAATGAGGTTTATAGAGCTGCCGGTTGGGATAATTGCAGGGGGCGAGGATTAACAAAACTTGCTAGGTTTCAAAGTAAGGAGAAAACTGGATAGGTTTCAAAGTAAGGAGAAAAGGGAAATGAGAGGATACTCCACTCTCTCTTCCGGTACACATTTCCAGTTCAAAAATGGATTGAACGAGAAGAAAACGGACACGAGAAGTTCCCTGGGACAGGGTCTAATTTCTTTCAGGCAGTGCCCCCCAGCTCTTGTGGGCCCCCTTTATTTAATTGGGGGTGGTTTCCTAGTAATATTTCTAATGGAAAATGGGTAGAAGAGGCTTTCCTTTCCAATTCCCCCCTTTCCTGGACTACTGCTGGTCACCGACAGCCATCCCCAGCCCGAAGAGTTCCGCCTGACCGCCTACTACAAACACCTCTATTCGAATGTTCGGGCTGTCTCCCGCCTTTCCTCTTCCTTAGCGCCGTTTACGATTGCGTAAACTGTCGTCTAGCTGTGACTCACCGAAGGTTGTGGCTCTTGGCTGCGATGGAATTGCGAGAAACGGTCAGCTCCGATCAGTACCGGGCCCTGGGTTAGGGTATTGGTTCCGTGGGTTCGGGCACGGGCGCGGAAACAGCCATAAGCTCCACAGGCGTAACCGGGACCACAGCCTGAAACAATTTTTGGTTAAAAACAATAAAAAGAAGAAACGGTACCCATTCCACCAGCACAAGGAGGAGCTACGGGCGGAATGGGAGCTGCACATGGAGGTGGCGGCAATCCCGGAAGGGGAGCCACTCCACAGACTCCGGAAGCAACACACTGGAAAGGGAAATTACAGTAATTTGGAGAAAATAAAATGGGGAAGATTATTAAAGGACTGAAAGAATACTTACGGCATAGGTTGAAGGGAGGACGGCGAAGAGAAGAACCAGGACCATTGCGGACAGTCTAAAGGCGAAATTTTCATGAGATAGAAAGGAAAATAAGAGAGAGAACGGTTGGAAAAGTAACAGAGATGGTCTTTCGTTCGAAAAAAAAGGGCAGGCTGCTGCTTTCTATCTCTCTCACTAAAGGGCTTACAGTAGTCGCCTCGGGGTATTATATACGGCTTGCCGGCCGCCGGCAATGGGGAGGAGGGAAACGGACAAGTTTGGAGGTCGAAGTGACATTGCAACAACAAAACCGGAACAACAGAAGACAGACAGAGACAGAAATCCGTTGCCGCTTGAAATCAAGAAGGCTTTAAGGCAAAGTATACACGGCCCCAAAAGACCTTGAAACAGATCCCGGTTTTTTATCCTGAGTACAGAGAGAAAAATGGCGAGGATTAGAGGAAAGTTTAGCGAAGAGCGAAAGTTTTTGGGCTAAAGAGGTGAGCCATTGCCTTGTTTGGCGTATAATATCAAGGCAATTGGTGACTAAGCCAAAGGAAGCACCACGGTACCACATAAACAAGGAAGGGCACAAAAAAGAAAACGGTCCAAAACTCATGCAGCCGGTCCAGAACTAAGGCAGCCGGCTCAAAATTATTTCAAACCCCGGAAGAACAAGTCGCGTCCCGTTCCTAACAGTCCCAGTCAGTTCTTTTCTCTCATAAAAATCTTCCCCTCAAATATTTCATCCCGTTCATGTTGCGAATGTTCTATTTGTCCCCTCCGGCTGCTCCTTTTACAGCTCCCGGTATAAAAGGCGAAAGGCTGCCACGCCTGGAACAACAAGTCGTCAAATGCGCGTTCCTGCTCTGCTCTTCTTCCTCGTCTTCCTAGTACTGTTAGTAATCCTCCTTCTCTTCTGACTATCAATTTCTAGGGCAAAAAGAGATGCCAACCAGAAGTTGAAAGCCTGTTGTGCTAGACAGAAACAAGCGGACAGGGACTGCAAAAGACGATTTTGTGACTTCAATTCGATTAAACAGGACAACGCATGGGTTTTCTACCCACTTGAAATGAGAAAATTGTTCAGATGCTCCATTTTTTGAATACCTGCACACCGAGGAACCTTACAGTACCATTGATGTGGGATTGCGCCTCTTCTAGGCAGGACCATACCGACTGTTGTAAGAGGAAGTAGGTTCACCGCCTTCCTAACTCTTTCCACTTTGCTTTTTTTTTCTAGTCGCCAAAGCTGGAAAAAGTTCAAAAACTGTCGTCCGTTACCTGTGAAAGAAAGGAATTTTACTTCTAGCTTTTGGAAAAACTTGAAAATTAGGCTAAATCCGCTCGCAAAAAGCAAATTAGTCCCGGGGTGCCCTTCCTTGCCATTGGAAATGAACTATAGGCAGTAAGAGCTGAAGTATTCGTTCCTCCATTGCGCTATTCTCAGATATTGAGGGAAAGTTTACTCAGGAACCCAATAACCCAGTACATGGGAAACTTGCCGAGTAAAATCCATCTCGGAAAGATGAAGAAATCCACCTCGGAAAGATGAAAATAACCTGAAAAGGCTTTCGAGAACGGTTCTTTCCCCGTTAAAAGAAAGAATTTCCAGAGAAGGAAGTCGCCCTCATCGAGCTCTCTTCTCTTATCCTTTTCCTTTTCAGTGGCGTCCTTCCCGCTTGTATGCCGTACTGTGAAACAACCAAGAAGGTCCCTGACGACTATTTGAACCACCTCGTCTGTCTGAATAACTTCAACGCTATCCGCGACTGTTTCCGTGAACATCTGGAGAAATTTCCCAATATTTATGGCGATGTCTGACCGTCTCCTCTTTTCCCACGTTTTCCCAGCCCTTTTTGTAAGAAAATAGTACTTGTGAATAAATTGATACTGGTATACAATTGTAATTAATGAAAGAATACGGTATTTATTATTATTTTCACAATTAAAACGGACCAAGTACCCAATTCTAGGCGTCTAATATCTACCGTGTTCCTCTCTTCTTGGCCGCCTCAAGCATTTCATCCTGGAGCATTTCCATCAATTCACAGCGTTTCAGGGTCCTTCCATCAAGATCACCTCTGAAATTCGTCTTTCCACTACTTTTCCAGGTATGGGGACTCACGCAACGGTTGGCTTCTTCCAGTAGTTGTCCCGAATCCTTTCCCAATCCCACGGAGCCGTGCTGTTACTTCTGTCGAGCCAGATTTCGATCTTTCCAAAGCTCCAATAAACAGCGCCACAGAAAAGGATAAACCAGGCTCCGGTGAGGAAGATCAGCGGATAAACTTCATAAGCGTGACCCAGACGGCGGAGCATGAAACTGAAACAGATTTTCTAGATTGGAGTGGCCAGAAGAGCAATCGCTATAGGACCATTTTATCTACTTCATGGAGGTTTTAGCATTTCCAAAAGACAAAAAAGTTCAAAATGGTGGTCTCTTAGCCGCGATTGAAAGTTTTGCATAATCTAGCCACAACCATATGATCGTTTGACCTTGATGGAACGGCTGCTGGCTCGTTATGACCGTAATTAGCCGACCAAAATGGGTAAAATACTCTAGACAGTGTCGATATTCGACCCAGGGGCTGAAGTAAGATCTCCCCCAGTAATACAGCCACAGTTAGACAGATAATTAATGACAGTACTCATCAGAATCCGAGAAAGCTCTAGACTTTTTGAGAACCAATTTCAACCCTTCCAGGAGAATGGAGGCCGTTCACGGACCTCTTCCGACAACTGGTCAAGGGTTTGGTACAGTTTCCCCAACTGGAAAGATTAGAAGATCATAGTCTTACCCTCCGCCATTTAGAAAAATGAAAGGGATCAACTTACGTCATGGGAAGATCACCCTTCTGGGGAACAGGGCCACTTTTCGCCTTACTCGGATCACGAGACCAATTTCGAGCATAAGAGAAGAAGCCCTGAAAAATAACGGCTCATAATAAATTGGAAATCCCGACAGCAATGATAACAATTAATTGTTTATTATCCCTCGCTTCACTTCCTGCTATTAATCTCACCCAGTTGATTTGTTGTAATCCCACGTTCTCTCTCTCTTTCACTATAAACCGGAAGCTAAGGAACTGCACGTAGTTTTTTCTTCATCACATTGCCGACCAGGTCATATTTCATAGCTCAAAGCGAGAAGAGAAGTGCGAGAGGGGGGCGACATGACGCCATAGGCCGCTGCCGCTGGTTTTGTTTGACCACACGGTCTCACGTCGGAAAATGCACGTAGTTTTTTTTGAGCGCGGAAGGGAATGAGACACCCCGTTCTCTGGGTTATTTTAGACCTGGGGGAGGAGGGAAAGATCAGTTTCCGGGCTATTTTGCAGCAAAAAAAGGGGAAAATGGCCTTAGGGAGAGGAAATTACCCACCTTCCACAGGGAGCAGACACAACTAGTCAGTTCCTCTGTTGCAGTCAATTTGAGGTCTTCCCCTTTCTTTAATTCAAATTTTAACGAAATCTACGGATCCCAAGGGCAGTATTTTGATCCCATTTCCTGAAGGTCCCTGGGAGATCAGTTTAATGTCATAAAATCGGCCCAGGGTCCTCTCACAAGGCCAGAAAGAGGATAGGTAGGGAGCAGGTGGAATTCTGCTTCTGGAGTCTCTATGATAAGTTTGCCTCCCATCTGGCTCCCGGAAGGTTTCTGTTTTCCCTACGGGATCCAGTAAGCTCCATCAGAGAACACCCCCACCTCAGGAAAGCCCCAGAATGTTCGCCGGAGGCTCATTGGCTACTGAATGGACGAATCTTTCAAGGTAACTGACCTCTTCCCCAGTGGGCTTGATAACTTGAATCTTCGGCGTGAATCCCTGTCCCGAGGCTGCTCTCCTGAAGATCAGAAGCGCGGGAGCTGATGGCCGGAGAGCAATTCGCGATAATGACATCTTTTAGGCTACGTCGTGTTTTCACTGAAAATGAGGCAAATTAACCAGAAAAGAACGGGAGGGGAACATGAAAACACGAGTAAAGTTTTCACTCAAAGAGACAAATTTGTTTATGGGCTTGTCCCCTTCCTCCCCAAGAAACAAAATCTGTTTTTGACGGATGGAAATCAGGAAGAAATGAGGGGGAAGTAGAGTACTACAGCTTTGTTATTCAGGATGCAGTTGTGCCCCCTCGGGGGGCGAGAACGCCTTCCCCTCGCAGTCCCTCTGGAGGGAAGAATTGAGGCTAAATAATTAATTTGAGGGAGGGGGGCACGACAGAAAAACATGCCTTCTTGGCCAAAAATAAGCGGATCGGAAATGTAAGGAAGGGAGATTTATGGAGAGGAAAGGCCCGCCCGAACCCCCTTCCATAAGGCAAGATGGCGGCGGGGAGCTACGTGCAGAAATGGAGAGACACAAGCTGACGCAGCTCTCTTGCGTTTCCCGCCCTCGTTTGAACATTATGTGGGGGGCTATTCTAGCCGGGCAAGTGAAAAAGTCACGTAGGGGGAGAAGACAAAGGCGGAAGCAGATCTTCTCCCCCTCTTTCCACCTTTGGGAAATGAGGAACACTCAAATTGGATTACTGTAGGGCAGAAAAACAAAAAGACATGGAAAAAAGTGAGGACTGAAAAATAAATAGCCAACCCTATCATCCTCCGCATCCGGGGATGACTGTCGTCCGCGCCCTGCCCTCCCCCTGACCGTGCATGCCTCTACGTGAGTCGGAACAACTTGCGTGCTCGGCTTATTTGCACCCGGAGCAGAGAAGCTTTATGTTGGGAGATAGGGTTGGACAGTGACACGGACAGGTGAATAAGCTGGAAGAAGGCTAGACAGAAGGGAGAATGTCGATAAAAACGTGACAGGAAGTGCTTCCATTAATATCCGAAGGGACGATTTCATCAGACCATATGTGGAAACTTTACTCTTACAGGGATTTCTCACACAGTAAAAAACTGTTTCAGTCCGAGAAACCCAAGAGGCCTATCAAATATCTTCCAGGTAAGCTGAAACATCCAAAAGTATACAGTAACCGTATCCAAAGAATTTTAGGCGAGAAAGTTCAGACTTCCTGGTGTTTCTCTCCGCCGATCTTTATGAGCTATTCAAACGAACGAAAATAGGTGTCTGAAGCCGGCCCGGTATCTAATTTTCTCTATTGAACCTTCAATTTCATTGAAAGGGTGAAGGCTACTTTCCACGGAAGGCATTTCTTGGAAAGAAATGGCCTTTTCGGGAAAATATACCAATAGAAAACCCATCCAAAAACACCTGCTTGTTTTTGCCATTTTTAAAAGACCGGTTAATTCTCTCTTGGGAGCTTCTAGTTCCAATGGAGTGGCTCAAAACCCCTTCAGGGCTTTCCCTATCGACTGTATCCAACAATCGCTCTCCTCTATTCGAGAGAAACGTGCCATTCGTCAAAATACACAGCGGATAACGTGAGAACAAAATGGATGAAAGCATATAGGAATGCTCCCTTTTTTTGGAGACTATCTTTAGAAAATCATTAGCCAACAAGGAGAAGAGGAATGGTTCTAGGAAAATAGAAAAGTGAGTAAACAAAAACAAGTTTTATTAACTGATATCACTGTACGCCGAGGCTCTTGTCGTCCTTCTTCCTTCCGCCGCCTTTCTTGGCAATTTTGGCGGCAATGCCCGGCTTCAGCCAGTCCAGCGGCTCCTTCAAATCGCACCACTTCTCCACGGTGTCGGTGTCCTTCAACAGCTGTAGTATGTACTCGTAGTCCGGCCGGTCGTACCACGTCAGTCCGATAATGTATTCCCGGATGATGTTGACGGCCAGTGGCAGATCCCAGCCGGCCTTGGGACCCTTCTGCAGCAAGTTCATCTTCTTCTGGACGACCAGACTGTTCTGCGCTTTGATTACTTCCTCCAGACTGAATTCGTCCAGTATTTCTTTGGTCTTGTCCGCTTCTTTCGTTTGAAGGATTTCTTTCTTGATTTCCTCTTCCGTCGGCATTTCCAGATAGTCGGCGCCCTTCTTCATGCTGATATAGGGAAACATCACGTAGAACCATGACTCGACGTCGTCGGCTCGGGTCTGGTTCTCTCCATACAGGTCTCCGATTGAACTGTAGATTACGGTACCGCCGGATGATGTTCTACCACGGTGATGCATCTGGCAGCCGTCGTCTTGACGACCAAAGCGATACAGTCCATAATCCAGTAGGTAGACCGTCGTAAGCTGCCTGCCCACAGCGATGTTGACCGGCTGAAAATGGAAAAAAATATAGGAAAAATTAGATAGAAGCCGGCGACTGGCAAAAATTCAAATTTGAACCAGGCGCGAAAAGGTTGCGCGGTTGCTGTTAAATTTTTTTCCGGGACCGTTCAATCTTCCTCTAGGCTACTGTAAAGAAGTGCGCTGTAGTCTGAACTGGTGGGAGGCTTGCCGGGTTCAAACGGTGTACAGTATTGCTGGAAAAAATGGGCAGAAAGGTGGACCCGTGGAGCAATCCTCGCTGGTGCATGGCCGCGACGCCCTGGAGACTCTGCATGGCAATCTGGATGGCCGTCGACTTGGAGAAAACTTCGCCATCCATGTACTTCTCGAGATCCGCCAGCGTCTTCCAAATCAACGGCATCACAGTGAAGACGAGGTCCTTGTGGACGCCGTACTCGATGGTCTGGAGGAGGTGCTTGGGTCGGCTAGCGCGGAATCCCAACATGGCCAGGATTTCCAATTTGAGACGGCGGCTTCTGTCCTCCTTGTTATCCACGCGTTGCTCGCATTTCATGGCGTATTTCTTCTGGGTGGCTTGATCCTTGACCAGCAGCACGACGCCCATTGTTCCTCTTTCCAGCTCCTTCATCACGTGATAGTAGCGTGTGGTGTGGGGCTCACTACGGATAGCTTCGCCTTCCTTGGGTGGATCGAAGCCAAGCTTCTTCGGCCCTTCTTCTTGTTTCTTCGACTCGGCCATCGGAAAAGGAGACGACTAGCTTGGAGAAAAACAGCTTACGGAAATGGTGGTGGTCTTGAAAAGCGAGAAATTGGTTGTTTGACTGATATTCTACGGGAAATTTGACCAATTACCGTAAAGTTACAGATCGCAGTTTCCCCGCTTTTTTGACAAAAAACTGACAACAGATCCCGTTAGGTTTGAGAGAGCGAGGCACAAGAAATTCCAAAACCCCCCTCCATATCCGTCCCCCTGTCGCCTGTCCGTCTCGTCCAACACATTCCCTCCCTTCTTTTTCATCAGTTGTCCTCTTCTCTCCCCTCCATACTCTTCTTCTGTCCGTTGTCCGACCGGCTGTCCCATAAACTTCTTCAATCATCGAATCGTCTTCTCCTCTCTACCGTACCATTTGCGGTAAATTGGCGGAGGTTTCTTGGAGCGATTAACGCAGGGGATACTTTTACACTCGCTCGCTGACTCTTTCGACAAACTATTCGAATTTAATGACACGTGTGGCCATCATTGCGCGCGTGTGTTAGGCAACGGGAAAAAACTAGGCGTGGCCTTGTCTGACGCATTTTTAGTGCCTATAAGGAGAGAAGAGGAGGAGGAACGGGAGCCAGTTATGGAAACCGTTTCGAGGCCGGTTACTGTATCAAAAGGGGAAACAGAGAAGCCACAGTTAGACAGCCGGCCGGATCTTTTGGTTCGTTTTTCAGCAGAGACGGTAGCGACGGGAAAATGGCTCGTTTCCTCTAAACTCAAGTAGCAGCTTTGAGCGATAAAACTACTAAATTTGAAGGGAACCCCTTGAAAAATATCATATTCTACCCTGAAAATGGAGTTCAAACGGGAACTTTTGTGTAAGATACAGTAGTCTCAAGAAGACCGCTACCAGGCGCGTTCCCAGACCATTATCGCTGTTTTTAATAGGCCCATTTCACTTCCCCTTGTTAGTTTATCAATTTTCAGCTACAGTACCCCGTAAAGTTCAAAATTCGTTCCTTTGTAACCCAAGTATTGGGGCTATTGACGACTTTATAGGTCTCCCAAGACCGTTCTCTATAATTCATAAGGAAAAAAAGACGATTGGCTCAATTTTTTGACATGACAGTCCTTTAAAAAAGTAAACCTTGCTCTTTTTCAGGTACAGGATATATTTCGTTTAATATTTTCAGTCAAGAGCAGGCGTTGTTGCTCCTCAAAGGCGCCGCTCCCTTCAGGGGGCTCTTATCCCCACGAAAACCTATTTTATAGACTGCTAGAACCTAATTTCCGTTGGTATTAATCCACTCTCCTCCTCCTAGGCGACAGTAAAGGTGTGAATTGAGATGTTCCTGACGATAAAAGGGCAAGGACATCGAGACGGCGCCGCCGTTTGTCAAAGTTAGTGTGCGGGCTCCGAGTTGGAGATAAGACGAGAGAGAGATGGCAATCCAGACGAGACCTCACTGTATTAATATCATATTTATTTCATAACCACATTTTTAATACACATATTTTAATAAACCCACAACTGAGACACGGAGAAGGCGAGAGAGAGACAAGGGGGAGAAAGCATTGTCCGAATTACCTGTATGGGTTGGGAATAGGCATATGAAATGGAGGGAGAGTGGAAATAGATTAAAAGAGACGATATAGACTGGTTAATTGGACAAACTAGAAGCTAAAATGGGTAGGAAACTAGGCAATTTGGGGTGGAAGCTGTTGAGAGAGGGGGAAGAGCATCGGGGGCAGGCCGGCTAGGAAGAGGGGCAGCGGTTGGAAGGGATACGCAACTTCTGGCTGGAATTGGAAAGTTCAAGAGGTCAAAAATAAGAAATAGAGTACGAAAAGGGCAAAAACATCCTATTTTTGATCGTTTGCGCAATAAACATTCAACCAACGGGAAGGTTTCCAGATAAAAATCAAACGGGAAAGGGTACGGTAATTTTAGAATGGTTCCTCGAAGCGACTCTGGCGGTTAAATTCTTTCCGTTTTTAGCGTATTAAGCGGGTAAGAGTTACTTTACAAGTCTTTTTTAGGACACAACATCTCCGAAAGTCACAGTTTGGCCGTATTTATATTGTTTGCAGTCAATTTGACCGCGCAACAAATATCTTTGACCTTTTCAAACAATTTTAGACCTTTAAAAGGACGTTTTGTAGTTTATTTTCACATAAAATAGGCTGTACAGCTTTTTTGATCTTACTCTGTATACTGTAAAACCCACCGGAGATCCACTAGGCATCAGGTTGGAGAACATTGGAAGGTGCTTCCTACATCTGGCTCGCCGATTCGAGAACCACGTCTAAAATTCTTCCCTTTATTATCTTGGCTACGGTAGTTTACCATGATCTTCTCCTCCGTCAGTCCTGTCCTCTTGGCAATGGCTTCCCGTTCCGATCCATCTGGGTAGGTATTATTCCTGAACGCGAACTCCAAAGCGTCCAATTGTTCCGGGGAGAAGGAGGTTCGATTCCGTCTATTTTCCGGGCAAACGTCGTCGTCCGAAGAAGTCGAACTCTTACTGTCATCTGGAACGAATTTCATTAATTTTAATTTAAAAAAGTATTGCTCCCAAAATGCGCTCCCCTGTCCAGCCTATTTTGTGAGACAAGACAAAAACAAGTTAGTCCCCTGTCGTCAGAGAAAAACAGGTCGCATCTCATAGAGAATTAGGCGCAACTTCAAAGGCTATAATGTGCGGAACGGGGGAATCTTACTGTAAGTGTGGGGGAAAGGACTAATCCCCCTTACCGTAAAATTAAAGAGGGGGTGAAGTTCTTCCCTCATTTTTTAGAGATTCTATCAGATGGGGAGAGCGAGACTTGGGCCTTATCTGTGAAGGGTGGTAGAATTTACGATGCGCGAGTGCGTTAATTGCCTAACAAATGACTGCCCGATTACGGAATAGAGACCTCACACACACATTATAAGGGATGACGAGGAGATCGTGATGAGACATCGGTACGACCCTATTATTATCCTGGGCTGGGCCTATTTGAACCACTTTTAACTGAACTCGCAGGCTCCTATGAATTCAGGCTGTGGTCCTGAAACGACAGGTCTCAGGCTCAATAAATGGACTTTCAGCACTGTCACAGTTAATTTAAATCTTCTAGTGGTCAAAACTGAGCTAACAATCCCGTTAGGAACCAATCCAGCACGGTAACCGGCCATTTTCAGGGCCATAACTGTGCTTCCCGTCATCAAGAGGTCCCTGCTCATATTTCCACACTTTTCAAGATTACAAAATGTCCGAAGACTCCCAATCATGAGAATTATCAGATGTTTTCCGGGGGCGACACACTAATCGACTGGTTAGGGAACATGTGACGGTAGTTATATGTGGGTTACGCAGCGACTCGTCGTCTCTCCTAATTAAAACCGACTCAATTTGTAACCAGACTGTAATGTAGAGAGAAAAACGTCTCCAAATTGGTCAACGATAAAATAATTGTGATAAAGATAAAAAGCAAACGATTTTCGACCCATGACCAAAATCTGGGGCTCCGGCTCAAGGCGGAGTGCAAATTCAGAGCCAGGGTCTTTTTTCAAGCTTTCTGCACAGGTTAGGAACTTCCAGATGACTGCTTTAATGCTCCGGTATATAATTCTTTGGTAACGGGTTACATGACGAAATGACCAGCTAATGAAATCCGTTCCTACTACGGTACGGTCAGGGTCTTCATATATTTTCCAGAAGTCTTGAAGCGACCATATAAGGGCCATTCATGTTTTTATCCAAAAACTCTCCTGCTCAAGATCTTTTAATCTCTAACCATCCCTTTAAAGTTTAGAAGTAACTCCAAAGGTCCCAAAGCGAATGTGAACAGTCGTGTAGCCTTGCCCAATTTGGAGACCCTAGTCTATTTTCTAAACGGGGAGCTTGAGTAAATGGGATTAAAGCGTGCGTCTCTCTATCTCCTTCCCAAGTAACCCAGTTTTTTGAATATCCTATTTGTCTGTCCATAGAATTAGGTAGACGCAATGATTCTAATGATGATGGTGATTAACTGGTGTGAAAAAGAGTGCTTGCTGTGCTTATACGTTCTTCCCGGGGGCACAGCAGGTTTGACTCTATCGCCTTCTTCTCGGGGGTGGTCGTTTAGACGGCGCTAAGTCGCAGATTTATGACCTCCACACCGTAACTTTCTTTCATGAGTGTGAGAAAAGGTCTCTTTCTGTCACCTAATCAGCAAAGCAGCCAACCAGCCAGCCCCTCGCGACTCAAAAGCAACAGCCGCAACCGCCGCGCTTACAATATATTGCAATTCACAGTAGGAAACTTGAAGGTCGGGGGCGTCAGGCTGGGGGAGAAAACTTTTTTTCGATTGGTGACTCTTCGCGGAATGAGGAAAAGATGAAAAACACCATCTGGGAAACACTTTGTGTCAGAATTAATTTCCGTTGAGGCGATGAGACAAAAAGGGAAGCGAGGGAATGGCAAACAACGAGGAGGCGGGAAAAAGTGGTCGCGCTAGATGTGAAACGGAGTGGAACGTACCCATGGAAATGCCGAGAATACTGTCGATACTGTAGGACAACTTCTTTCGGCTCTCCTTGGGCTTGGCTTCTTTGGTCCAGCCGCGGGAACGGACAAAACGGTTGATGGAGGACTGGGTAGGGGCTGTGGCTCGAGTACAGGCTCCTGAAAATGGATTGGAGGTGGAATAAAAAAGGATTGAAACAGTTTTCGGATCTCCAAGAGGCAGCTAAGTCTTCCAACAATCTTGTAGTTGGCAAGGAAGCTTTCTTTTTCTTTACGGAACCCATGTATTCGCTTCAGGGCCCATCATGAAAGCCTAACTCCCCTTATTTAGGGATAAAGAGACTTTTTGAAGCATATTTTTAGATTCTATAGCCAAATACTTTTTTTAATGAAATGGCGCAGGCATAGGAATTATTGTGGTCCCAAAAGGAATACAGATGGTAGCAAACGAATGAGCAATCCATGAAATCAATGGGGCCTGTGAACGGATCTACGGGTCCACCCTGACACTTTTTCGAACAAAAGCAGCACGGATTTGATTTTTCACCCATTTTTTGGCTCCTTTTTTACTAAATTGGCCTCTTTTTAGAGTCCAGAAGGTCAAAAGAGGCGTAAAAGAGCTATAAGCGGGCCTGCTTACGTAAGAAGACGGGTGTCAGGGATACGGTTATCGGTTTTGGAGCGCAATAATGACCGTGACAAGGAGATACTGCTACTATTCTTCTCATAATATTCTTCACTTTTATTTTCATCGATTTAAATTGATTGAAAGGCTGGTGGTCTGGTTATTTCGAAAGATATCGGAGATTGAAAGTTAGGAAGCATTTTCTTGAATTTTCCCGGAAAATATTTACAAGAAAAGTTGTTTTTTTGATCTACTCACCTTGTTCGATCAGGACCTGACGTAGTTCGGCACCGGAAGCGGCTGGGTTTTCGAGAAAAGCAATTAATAATTGTTTCTCTATCGCCTGTACTGATATCCTTTGCCGCGGGTTGCCGCCAATCTGAAAAACATTTCATTTTTCTCTCTCTTTTTCGCTGTGATTCAAACAGGTGATACAGAAAATAATAATAAACACGGGTCTTTTTCGTCTTCACCGCCTTCTTCTGTAAAAAAGACAGGAGACAGCTGGCTGGCTGGATGGATGAGCACCGCGGGTGGCCACGGCCCGGTCTTTGTTTCACGCTCAATCGGGGCAACCATCATCAGACGACGGACTGTCGATTTTTCGAAATACTGTCTCTCAGAATACCGTAGGAAAATAGGCGCGAAAAGTTTAGACAGGTGAGCGGCGGGAGGAGAATTCGAGAAGAGGACAGATGGCCGGGGAGGGAGGCAAGTCAGGGTTACTGTAGGGACAGGATTCAAACTGTTTCGAAGGCGCTGGATCAAAAGGTTGATGAAAATGGGTCCCGAACAGATTTATGAATGAAATTCAGACACAGTTAGACAGCAAAGCCCCGTTTTTACTAAAATTACGAGGAGGCAGATCAAAAGAGAGAGAAATAGTTCCAGGCAGATTTTAGAGGAGAATAAAGCCACAGTTAGACATCTACGACTTCTGGAGAAAAGTAGAGTGGATTACTAATCCATGAAAAAGAGCCACAGTTAGACAGAAGGAGACGGTTACTACTGGAAAGAGACTAACCTGCCCTGGAGATACAGATCCCGTCTCGTGGTATCGGTTTAAAATTTTAGAAACAGCTCCATGTGATACTTTCAGCTGTCTGCTGATCTGACACGGTCTAAAATTGGTTCTTTTGATGGTCTTGGAGAGAAAACTTACTTAACACCGCGATTAGCCATCTCAATTATTTGAACTCGTATATGGTGAGGCAGTGGCCGGCCGTTGATGAACATTCCTCCCAGTTGATTGACTCGGCCCTGAAATTGTCTTCTTTCTTTTTATACGATAATCTTCTGTTCCTCCTTTTTTGTTTCGCGATTTTCACACCTGTCAAAATGTCTCGGAATCAAGTTGCAGGCGCCAACAACCGACGCCGCAAAGAGATCCATCATTGTTCTTCGGTTTTTCCCGTTGTCTGGCCAGAAAAACATGAAAAACAAAAGGGAATTGGCGTTCTTTTTGGGTTGAAAAGAGAGAGTAGCGAGTATTTTTAAGGAAAACTCTATTCTAGGTCCTGAACCCTTACAGTAAGCTGAGGAAGCGGCTATCTCAAAGGAAATTCTTAATTCCCCGGCTAACTTCAAGTTTAAACTAACCTGGCCTAGGATGTGATTAAAAGTGACGGTAGATTGATCAGGATTAGTCATGATAGAAGAGGAGGACGAAGAGTACGAGACTCTGATTGCCGCAGCAGAAAAGTCAGGCGTCTCTTCTTCGATAATGGTGACAAGAGAGCGGCCGCCCCGCCTACTCCTCCTCCTCGCCGTGGAACATACGGTATCGCTCGCGCTCTCTTTTGGACCTTTTCGCGCTGGCTGCTGGGAACTGCGCAATTATAGACGTACGCCGGTAAAAAGTAGAGAGACGACAAGACGGACACGCGTCCCGCACGCGCCTTCTCTCTTCCTTTTCACTGTCACCACTTACTAGGAAAAGAGAAGTTTGCACAGGAGGCAGTCAAAACTCCCCTCGCCTTTCTTTTAAACGATACAATAACCAAGACAGTCATCCTTTCAAATTTTTAGAGTAGTCAGTTTGGTAAGCTACAGTACCCAGTGATCAGCAATCCAGTCATTTTCCCGCTGCCCGAGCTTCGAAACAAACCACCGCCCAAAAAGAGCATTTAAACCAGGAAAACTCTCTTTTGAATCTATGTAGAGGGGTATATTTTCAACGTATACGGTATTGACAACCTGGTTCAAAAGGGCAGACCTGAACTGAGCCGCCCAGTCTGATTATCAGCTCCGTTCAGATATCATCTGGCGGCATCTCTCTCTCGGCTCCGTTTCAATACGAAAATATTCCTTTGGCGGATTGCCCCTGGCATGATCACAGTTGACCGAGGAAAGATTTATGTACTCCCGTCACTAGAGATACAAGGTTAATGAGGCAGCGAGTAATTAGGAGCATCATGAGCACCTGGATGCGGGGGTTACTCTTTGTCCCTACTGTACCTTATGCTCATTTTACGTTACTTTTTTTGAATTGCAGTCTTCTTGAAGGATCATAAGGGTCGCAACAGGCAAAACTCGCTGAAGATGCCCCAAGGCAAAGCCGGCGCGTTGGAGACAGCCTGTTGGTCGCTTTATTGAGAGTTTCAGTACTAAATTTGGGAAATAGAGAAGGAGTCCAGCTGAATTTTGGTTAGCTGTATCACTTTGGACAAGTAACATCAGAGTCCCTTCCAAATTCAAATTTCCAGTTTCTGGCCAGGGTAGTCGTAAGAAAAAGACCGACCCTGCTTTTTACAGTACCGTATCTTTCGTGTAAAACCCATTGGATACGCTCCACTATGACTTTTTGGGTAGAAAAGGCCCCACGAAAACATTTTACCACGAGAAAAATTAGCTGAAAAGGTAAATGAAGACGTCTTCTAGGGATTCCAAGGAGTGCTCTTCAAAACTTTTTGAACCTGGCCACTGATCTTCAAAATTTAGAATTGAACATCCTTCTCTTTGACTCGGATCTCTTCTCATCAGCATTAGCCAAACACAAGGCGACAAAAGGTCACAACTAGGTGTGATAATCATTTCTGTCGCGCGGGTGGATCGTGACGAGTTGATTGCAAGGCGGTTACTTGGCAATGGCATTGGCGCATCCTCTTTATCGCTAATCCCCGCCAATCAGCGGCTCCTTACAATTCTCTTCTCTCGGATTAATTCATCTGTAGGGCCAGCAGGGGATGCGCAACACCGAGAGGTGACAACAACTTCCGGGCCGCCCAGAAGGGGGTCATCCTGCTCAGAAAGAGAAAAACAATTGGAATTAGCCGATTTATTTATATCAGACAAATTTCCATACTACAAAAAAGGGAAACAATAAAATATTCAGGGAACGGGCTGAAGTTCGGCATCAATCATGTAGGACATGGGCGGCTTGGTGTCCTGGAGGGCGGGCAGAGGGCGTTCGACGCCGGCGGTGGCTCTCTTCTCTTCCTTTTCCGTCTCCAGGTCTTTCGACTCCTTCTTTCCAAAGTTGTAGTGCTTGATGCCGAAGTGGGCAATGGCCAACAGGTGGCAGACCTGAAAATGAAGGGAATTAGTCAATCTTTTGGGAGAAATTCGCATTTCTATGGACAATTTATCCAACTTTTCCTCCTAATTGCCGAATTTTATTGAGTCTACTTTCAAAATAACAAATAAAATACTTTATCAACCCCATCGTTTGCCTAATAAAAGGGTCAGCCCTCCCTTATCTGGCTGCCGCCAAGGCAGTAGCGGGTGCCGCCTAACCCACAATCTAATGAGGGAAGAATACAGCCACCTCTCGGCAATGAACCGTAACCCCGAGAAAATAACAACCAGAAGAACCCGGGAAGACCTTTCTATGCTACTGGGGCCATTCTCTTGGTTAGATGGGCTCAAAAATACGCTTCTGGAGCCTGAAGGTAGCTCAAACATCCTTGATAGGTCAGCATGGGGACCAGTGGCTACGGATACAGAAATATTCCGTTCTCATTGGGGTTACGATTAGTAGGAGTCACTTTTAGTGGATGCGTCACTGTGTCAAGCTTAACGGCCGCAACTCCCTTGGTGGCTACCAACCGATCGTCCGCCACTGGGGCTGCCACTACTGGGGCGTATGCTTCTTACTAACGGCTACAGAAAGGGGGCAGGGCTATGAAGAACGGCGAAAATACACGAAACGTACCATAACAATAATGGTGATGGCCGTGGTGACCTGGACAAGCTTGAGCTGGATCTCCTCCCTGATGTGGTATTCCTTTTTCTCGGCCGCCGGCTTTCCATTCAGCTCGATGTTATCCTTGGTCGAGATAACGAGCATCACGACGGCAGGGATGATTGCAAAGGCCGTGTAGACGCCGGAGACGAGCAGCCATAACTTGGGAGCGGCACGGTGAACGATAATCTCGACGATGAAGAACAGGGAGACGAGGATCAGGGCCGTCACGCAGACGAGGTAGATCAGGGTGCGGCCCGTCGTGTTGATCACCTGGAAATGAAGTAAAATAAAGAGTCGGAAATAATTTTCTTCTGGGATTATTAGATAAAGGGATACTGTACCCCCAAGGAGCTACAACTAGGAGACCGCCTGTGACTGGGTTTATAAGCGGGGCAACCGAGTCTGGCCCGGAAGACACATGAAAATTGGAACAAAAGCGAAGATTAGAATGGAAAGCGAAAGTTTTGGTCATTAGACACATTTTGACAGCTTTTGTTAACTTTCCAATTTCCAACACAAGCCGGCTGGGTGCGGCTATGGTCAAATTCGGCCGTTTTTCAACATTTCTCATGGCCACTGGTGCGCAGGGGCCCAGAAAACCGGTGTCTTGTGGTGTGGGACTCTGCTCCCTTGCCCTGGATGGCAAAACTCCAATCCAGGCTCTAACGGCTCGAGAGAAACAGCCCGCTCGGTCCAAACATCAAGGTGTACGAACCTCAACCATGATGAATAGGGCAAACGACATCTGGAGGATGAAGGAGGCGATAATGGCCAAGGCGTCCGATTGAATTCCTTCGGCCGCTTTCGACCTCCAGTTCTTCGTGTCCGCTTTGGCAGCAGCCGGGGGCACCGAGGCGTCGGGCTTCGCAGTGGTGGTGGATCTCTTGCTACCAGTAGGCGAAATCTTCGAGGCCGTGGACCTGTTGCTCTTCTTGGATCCCTTGGAGGAGCGCTTCGAGGCGGTGGTCGACTTCGTGCTCTCGTATGATTCCTTGGCCGACTTGGTGTCGTCGTCTGAAAAAGTTCGGGTAAAATTAGAAGAAAGTAGCAAAGTTACCGGGCTGACTTGCAGGAGTCGGAGTAGAAGCCATTGCTGACCGCTTGGAGGGCAGCAGATAGGACAGAATGACTGGAAAGCGAATTAGGGGGGAGATTGTCTTGACCGACAGTTTCGAACCAGTTATAGGACGGTCAAATTATTCTAATTCTGGGAGATAATAATGGGGAGATCTCTGTCTGTCTGTCTGTAAGACCTGTCGTTTGTGCAAATCCGACGGCCAACAGCAAACAGTTCGAGAAGCAGAAAGATCCGACCGGCCAATCTTTTTCGACTGTCAAATTTTTAATCCAAACGCGGCCGGTAGCGGCCGGAGGCATACTAGTTCTGGGAGAACGGGTAATTTGACCATTTTCTGTCGAATTTTGAAATCTACAGTTCTGGTAGGGAACAAGGGCGGCGTAGAGGGCCATGAAGGCCGGGTTCAACCACAGACTGGCCTAATCGAGACTTTCTATGACTTCCGGGGTTCGAAAAGAAAGAACTTGGGCACTGTTCTTGCAATTTTCCATCGAGGAGATGTCCCACAGGAAGCAAGGCCGGGCTTTTGGAAGACGCCAAGAAGAACGTCTTCAGGACGCCTGAAGAGTTTTAAGACCCTGCTGCTTTATACATTACTGGGTAGTTTCAATAGCAACGCGTAATCATATGGGGAAAAGCCGCTTTCCCAGTTTTCCCGCAACAATCGATTGGCTTTAATGTTCCTGGAGTGAAATTTATCATTTTAATGTACTCTATCGCTGTCTTTCAGCTCTCTTCTCTTCCTCAATGCATTTTACTCCAGATATTGGCCAAGGTAGGTTCTGTTCGTGGTGGGGACCGAAATGGAGGAGTCTGGGCCCATAAGCTTTCAACTCTGTTGAACAATTTCTTTCGGATACCATTTTTATTACAAGAATGGAAACTTGTATGATCCCTAGGGGCCTCTCCAGCTTCTGGATGGCTTGGTCCCTCTAGAAGAACCCAGGGGCTGGATTTTCTCTTCCGGGAGCTCTAATTTTCAATATTACAGATGAAGTGGTCAGAACTCAGCAGAAGTCTCAAAACTAACAAGGCACTGTATCAGTTTATTAAAGAAAACTGGACTCAGCTGAAGAAATGCGTCAGATTGAACAGCCTCCATGCCCGTTATAATGTAAGGTGGCCCTTTGGCACAGAATAAATCTCCTTTTTATAGAACGTCTATACTCGGGTTCCGTTGAGCCGTTCTTATCCAGAACCACTGGATTTATCCGACGAATGGCTAAAAGGAATCCAAGTGGACGGTCTTTACGCCGAAGACATTGAGGTAAGTATTCCAAATTATACAGTAATCTTCTACTTTTAGTGGAATTCCCGTCTGGTTGAGAGAATCGTTGAAATTTTTACGTTTTTTAAATTCAAATGGGTGTTCTTCCACTTTCCAAAGTTACCGTATACTGCCAACCTACTGGGAAAGATACGGCCCGAAGGAATTGTCCTGAATGTTAATTGGAATGTGAAATATTGGAAGGAAGCTCTTCCGGCCCTGCAAAGTGCTACAACGGTCAATATGTCAAACGGGCGCTGTTATGATCTGTCATTTCTTACGGAGACTCATCAAGAAGTGAATATTCGACCAGATGGAAGGGCCATTTCTGAACTACGGACGTGTATAACGGTAAGTAGACATTGGAAGTACAGACTACGGTATACCAGGGGCCGCTCCTGGTTCAAGCCTTCTTTCCTTCCAAAAATTAAAACCTCAACTTACTCCTTTTACCCATAAAAATGTTCCTTTCAGAACTGGTACCAAGGAAAGACGAAGCCCTGCCCACTAATCCACGGAGAAACGATAATCGCCCTGAGAATTGAAGATCTCTGTGACAGAAACGTTCTCTATAAGTGGCACAGCTTCTCCCTCCATGGAATGACTCAACATCTTTATGTTATCAATCTACCCGGAGATCAAGTCCTGGCCATAGCCTTGTACAGGAAATATTTCACTCTGAAGCTCTTCCCAACGGCAGGACACGCCAAGAGAGACTTTGACCTCTTCGGCTACCAATTGAGACGATAAACTGTTCTATGTTTAGTCACCGTACTGATTGTTCCATGGATCTGTTGGAATAGAACGTCTATTACCATCTACTGTCTATAAAAAGTAATTTATTCCCTCTGGATAGGGTTAACGTATCAATTAGAGGGCTATGCGCCGCGGGGGTGGAGTGATAGACTAGAAACAGTATACATTAGCTAGCTATGGTTGTTTATATGGTTAAGATGGTCTCCTTGAGCAGGGAATTTCCTCCAAGTCTTCCACTATCCCATGGCTCCGGGCTCTAAGGTCTTCCGTTCTGATCTTCCACTGAGAAGGCTTTCCGAAGCTTTGTAGTCATCGTTGGCGAGAACTGAACGTCTTGAATTATTCTCATATCCGTAAGAAAACGGGATCCTGAAAGAGAAACTATTAAGGAGAAGAGAAAAGACTGGGGTGGATAGAAACCAGAGGAAGGACTCGTTCTGTTGTTGAAAGAAGCAAAAAAGGGGAAAATGTACCAACCTGGGCAACGGCGTCAGAATGAAGACCAAAGACTGTGTGGTTGACCAGGCAGGGTTTAAAAACTGTGTTAAACAATTTCATTCGGAGACCACTTTTATTACAAGTGTGGGGACTTGTATGATCTCTAGGGGCCAGAAGAATACGGAGGACCGGCTGGAAACAGCCACGATGAACGGTCGTTTTGATCCATTCTATTTGCTCTATTTGAGGTCTTTTGATACAGGTTCCGACTAAAACAAGTCGTCTGGATGTGATTGAGGAGCGGATTTTCAAGAAGAAGTTCAAGATCTGTGAGAAATAGAAGAGATTAAAGAAAGTGAACACCAAACAAGACAAAAAAGGTGTATTAAAACGATTTAATATAAAAAGGTTGTTCAATAATCTCTCCAGCTGGCGCTGCGCCAGTTGTGGCCTCCTCCCAGTCTGAGTTGAAGAACTCGTCACAGCGATCCAAGAATTCCTCCGTCTGGCAACACTGTCAGCATGATGCCATAGAGACGAATTTTGCCAGCTTCGTTGGCTCGTCGTCGTCCCGTCCACCAAAATGCATGTGGTGGAATTTGAAGCGCTCCACAAAATCGCAGTTGAGGAAGGTGGACTGGAAACCCGGTATGCAGTCTGGATACTCGGAATCCGAAGTCGGGAATTTTCTAAAATATTATATATAAATATTTGTAATTTTCTCGTATGAGAAAGATTTTGCCGGTTAGTCACAAAGCAACTCACTTGAAAGAATTTGCTCATTTTGGTTGTCCAATGTTGGGCCGTTTTCTCCAGGAACATCAGCGGAGGACTCGCCATCCACTGGGGGCAGCATTGCAGATATTCCACATCAAAAATGCCATGGATCAGGAAGTAGAGGTAGATCTTCAAAACAGGACGGGCGTGAGTGAGTCGGTCCAACTCCACTTTTTCTTGAATTCGGCGTTTGTCTTCCAGTTCTTGAAAGAAAAACTGTTAGAGGAAAGAAGAAGAAAAAAAACCAAGGAAAGGGATCTTGTACCAACCTGAGGGTCTGGAGCGCGATAACCTATTCCATCACGACCGGCTTGTTCGATATCTTCTCCAGCAGGAAGTCCAGCCTCTGCTACTTCTCCCACATCACCAGCTGGCTCCTGGCCCAGGTGCTAAAAGAGAAACTGTTAGAGGGAAGAAGAAGTCCTCGAGCGAATAGTGACCAGAGAACGTTCTGTTGGGGAAAGAAGCAAAGAGGAGGAAACTGTACCAACCTGGGCAACAACGTCAAAACGAGGAAGAATAGCATCATTTTGGTGTCGGTCACCACCCTGTAGATGCCCATCTTGTGGAGGAAGAAGATCTCCTACAAGGCCAAAGCCACCAACGACTTCCTGAAAGAGAAGAATTTAATAAAAAATAACGGATGAGCAAATAAAAGATATTTAGGATAAAGTTGGAATAGCCCCCGTGCAAATTTGGTGTTGGGAGAGTGAGTAGATAGAAGAAAAACTCACCATACTAACTGGCTTCTTCTTGTCCTTCTTTACGTAGTAGGCCATGAAGGAGGCGACAGAAGAAAAGCGAATAAATAAACGTTTTTTGACAAACCACGTTTGTTTAGGGCACGCCCCCTGAAAAAGAAATATTAGAAAACAGCAAGGGGAACAAAAATGGCAAAAATAATACGTCCCGAGCGCAAAAAGAATTTTGCGCAGAGCTTCGCCTCTATTTGATGAAATTCGACATATAAATGGGTAAAAGAAGCTAGAAAACAGCTTTATAATAATATATACAATACCTAAACAAAAGGATAATCATTGAAAACAAACTTACTTGAATATTAGTCTAGCATCCTGTGGAGAGCTCTTGCTGCTCAATCCACTTATTCGTCTTCTTGTGCTTACATCTAAAAATAATGAATTATCGTTTAGAAACAATAGAAAACAAAATAGAAATGATAAAACAACAATAGAAAGCAATACAACAAACAATGAAAATAAAATAATGACGAAAAGCGCAAGCGACTTGCAATATGTTAATTAGGCTCATTTTTTCTCAATTTTCTTTCTATAACATTTGTAAAATGTTGCTAACATGCTATTCCATGTGTATAGAAAAATTAGAAGCAAAAACAATATAATAATCAAAAGGAATTCATCAAATTCTATTTCAGATTCATTTCTTGCGTTGATATTTATTTTTCAACACTTATATCGCATGCCACATGCTGTGTGATACTGCAAAAGAACCGCAATCGAATGTAGACAATTTAGCAATAAAGATAATACAGAGAAAGCAAGTACAAGCAAAGAAATAAATAAATTTGTTGGTGAAACGATTTTTTCAGAAAAAGGACGCTAACGAAAAGCATGGCCGCGAAAAATCCTATTCATCACTTTCATCATTTTTTTCTACTGCGGTAGGCTCCCCTGAGAAGAGAAAAGACAGGGGAGGATAGAAACCAGAGGAATGACTCGTTCTGTTGGGGAAAGAAGCAAAGAAGGGGAAAATGTACCAACCTGGATAATGATGTCTGGAACGAGGCCGGGATTGAGGGCTTCTTGGTGTTCTGCAAGCACTTCGTCGATTTCTTGCACTCTCCGAGGACTCTGAAAGAGAAACATTTAAGAAACAATTGTTTACAACAGTTAAAGGGACTCTCCAGGACATTTTACAACTTGGTCTCATTTTATAGAGTTTTGGTCGCTGATGCACTAATTTATTTTTCATAAAAATGTCTAGATAAGGAGAAAAATGCGTGCAAAGTGCTATAATTTACTAGAATTCCAGTAAATTCTTGAGGAACAGGGTTAAACACCGGGCAGCGTTCACTTTGGATTCACTCCTCTTGGCTTAAAACATCGTTTTCACTCGTTATCTACTCTTTCTGGTTTATTTTTTGCGCTTACAATAATGCATAGAGCCTAATAATAATGTACAATACCAACTAGGAGAAAAAGAATGTCAATATTATAGGCATTTTGAGGTTTTCTCGAATTAGACGTTCTTGCATACAAAGAATTTTTAAAACATAACGTGTCACTCTCTTTTCTATGTTTTTCTTATTTTAGTATGCTGTAAAGGGTGTATTCTAAATATTCACTTGCAATAGTTGTAAAATATCATTTTGTGTGTCATTAACCATGCTGAACTACTTTTTGTCTAATTTCTTCATTTCATATCGTTTTTTGCCTTTGTTTAGGTTATTTGCACTTCCTATCGACTGAAGAATATAAAATTATATGTGAGTTGTTAAAAGAATATCAAAAAATAGTTCAGAGATTCATATTCTAGATGCCTCGCTCCCATGGTGTTGTTCATAGTCATACTGCTTCAATTTCTGTTTAATTTTTTTTGTAATATTGTTGCCTGTAGCTTATTCTATATAAGAAATTTTTTTTGAGGGAATAAAATGTTAAAATCATGAAATTTGATGGAAAAACAATCAAAATCAACTTTTAGAAAATTGGTGCCGCCGCACCCGTAAAATCTCGGCAGGCCCGCAATATTTAGGTATTGATTACTTTCCACATTAGAAACAGGCTAAATATTGTCACATATTCAATGGGAAATAATAATATCGTTCAAAATTCGAATTTCCTACGTTCATCCTTTTTTTTCAGAATAGGTAGCACAACAGCCTTCTCATCCTCGTCCACCTTTTTTTTTGTATTTGCTTTTTATTGTTTTACTCAAATTAAGTATTCAAAATAAGTACTTTTTGTATAAAACAGCAGAAAAAAACGAAAAAAATGCTGTTTGAAAAATTCACATTTGAAACGCGCGCGCGGCGCTACTGTAACGCGTGTCGTTGCGCAGAAAAAGAAAAAGAAGGAAACAATTACCGTGAAGTTGATTATGAGAGATGTTGGCCATTCATTCGAGCCGTGCTCCCCCTGGCTGGCCATGTGGAAGTAGATTTTCAATACCTTATGCGGCCGGATACCGTCGACTTTGCGGCCACCAACGACTTTTTCAAGGTTTGGCTCTATTTTTCCTTTTATATTGTTCCTCTTTTTCAGGTTGTAAAGGCTGTAAATTATGATACTCACGATATAAATGTGACCCTGGAAATGTATCTTCGCTGATCAATGCTTACCAGGTATTTTTTTTTAAATTTAATATTTATTTGTTTAATAGGGGATTACTCTGTGGAATTAGAAAGGATATCAACCAAATGGCGGGGAATAACAATTGAAGGCATATCATTGCACAAATTAGGAAGAAGAGGACCCTCTCTCCAGCTTTTTCCATTAAATATTTCAGTTTTATCGAGATCTTTGCCTATTACATAATATCCTCCAATTACAAAAATCTCATTGTTAAGGACTGCTGCAGAAAAGTCACATCGAGGTTGTTTCATTGGCAGCAGTTCTTTCCATGTTCCTTTTTCTTCTAGATTACTCACTTCCAGTACATTATTGACTATTGCCCTTCCATCCCAACCTCCCATTAAAATGAGATTATTTCCATAAGAAACGAGAGAATGACCAGCAAGAAGTGTTGGCATATCATTCATCTCCGTCCAGACACCACTCTCCGGGTCGAAACATTCCACACTTTTCAAATAATTTGGGCGATCATATCCACCACAGACAATGAATTTGCCATTATGAACTGCTGCAGCTGCATATCTTCTTGAATATTTCATGTCCCTAAAATATTGATTAGCCCTGATTGAGCCTTGTATCAGATGTTGTATCATCTCGTTTGAGAGACGAACCTCGTCTTGAGTGTGGATCAGGGCTGGGCGGGATGGCCATTTTCAAAACGGGTCGGGACAGGACTCGTCCTGCCCAAAACCCTGAATGAAACGGGACGGGAATCCCGCACATCCCTAACTCCTTTACTCGTCCAAGCCTAGTTTTATTTTGGGCTTTTTTCCAATTACCGGGGTTTCAACTACGGGACCTTTTGGCATTTTCACGGACAAAAACGCCTGAATTCCAGATTGAGATTTCAAAACAGGCACATCTCGCTCGCCAAGTTCCCAAATGGTCCCGTAGTCGAAAACCGGCCGTTGGAAACCGACTATAGAAGAAGTGAAAAATTTGGGAAAGTGTTCAACTCACGGCATTTTAATCCATTTGTTCTTCTTCGGATCATATCGTTCCACACTTTTCAAGTAGCTTCCATTCCATCCTCCAAACACCCAGATGGATCCATTCCATTCCACACTACTATTATCAATACCCTTTCGTTCCTCATTCATGTCTGCCAATCCTATCCATTCCAATGTTTTGTTATCCAATTTGTATAATTCTTTAGCCATCGAACCACCGAATATATAGATTTCTCCATCCAGATATACTGCACCTCCGGTAACAAGTTTTTTCGGTAATTTCAATGCCAATTTGATCCATTTGTCTTGTTTCAAAATGACCATTTCATCTGTTTCTCTGCCATCTTTATATCCTCCAAGGACTAGAATCTAAAAGAATGTTAATTATTCTATTCCCCAATACCCCACCGTCCCCTTATCCACTTTTCCTGGGATCAATTGTCTTTTTTCTTCCAAAGGAACGGGTCTCGCCAGGATTGTAAGACGATCTTCACTTTGTTTCCCTTCCATCCTCCCAACTAAACATTAGTAACACTAAAAAGTATTAGATCTGGCTGACTTTTGTGAGAAATCTCTGCGATGCCCTCTTGTAAAGTCGTTATAGCATCGGAAACTGAAATTTCTCTCGAGTTCTAAAAGGTTTCAATGATTTCTCACCCCCTTGTTGCTTGTCGGATACTTCTTTCAATCTCCCTGAAAAGTC
The DNA here is from genome assembly GCA_932521035.1 of Oscheius dolichura. Classification (NCBI taxonomy): domain Eukaryota; kingdom Metazoa; phylum Nematoda; class Chromadorea; order Rhabditida; family Rhabditidae; genus Oscheius; species Oscheius dolichura. Next base: position 8,317,477 of record OW051493.1, read on the forward strand.
ATTTCGTATGCAACTCAAGCCATCTTCTGTTTCCCGTCGAAGTCGTTTCATCTCCTCATTTTCTATCGCTAACGCATCTATTTCATATTTTTGAAAGACTCATTATCTCCCCCCAACATACCGTTTCTACCCGAGTTCTGCTCCATTTTCCCCTTCAATTCTCTATTTTCCGCCTCCAGCCTGCCTATTCTTCCGATTAGGTCCATAATCAGCGGACTGATATTCGCGTCAAAAGGATTAGTTGCCATTAGAGTAGCTGAAATAGTTTATGGAAAGGTTGAGAAATGGGAAAAGTCGATTTTAACAAGGGAAGAGGCAGGGACAGTCCTTGATAAGGGAGACTTCGATAAGAAACGGAAATTGCTGCAGCTGTCGCGTTTGCCAGTGTTTGGCTATTATAATTTTTTGCCGGCAATTCGGACAAAAACAGTTTTAGCCGGCTACCTTCACAGATTATTGAGAAACACTGTGCTCGGCCCCCCTTCCTCCAGAGCCGACTCCCCCTTCTCCAGCATGGTATTCTCCTGCCCAGCGCCTTCGTCAGACGATGTTGCACCTGCCCCTAGGCATGCTCTTTTCGGATCAAAATTTGACAGTCGAAAAAGATCAAACGGTCGTAACTTTCTGGTTCTCTCTCATTTGACCGGTCAATCTGAACAAACGACAGGTCATACAGACGGACATCTGCCTATTATTAGGGTAGGACTAGAAGAGCCCAGTATTTATTGGAGGGACGCCCCTGTTGTGTGTTGGCCAAGGTCCCGCGCGGGCCCTTCCTTCAAAGTCAGGACGGTCAATTTCCGCATTTGAAATTTTTATTTTTACGCATTCGCATTTGAAACAAAACCAAAAAAGCGAAACCATTTTTGACCGTTGGCTGACCGAAGCAGGCCGCTTATGAGAAAAGGCTTAACTTTGGTAAAGTGCTGTCGATTCCTCACTGTTACGCGCCAGAGCGTAGCAAAAAATAAACCGTGAAAACGCCAAGAAGCGCCATCGAATGACACTACTCTCATCGCGCTTGCTCAAAAACATTGTGTAATTGTTCGAAACTTTGAGGCTCCATTCCGGTTGGACATTTTGATAGGCCTATTTCATTCGAGTTGTCATCTTCAAAGGCCGTTGTCTCCTCTCATTTATTAAAAAAATGCCATTCAGAATTCATAACGCTTATAACAAGGTGTTTTGTGAGAAGTCTATTGCCAAACTACCGACAAACCTCTAAAGTCGTGAACCGGTAGCTGAAAATGCGATTGTAAGGATGAGTTGTAGCCGGTCTCATTCAAGCAGGATCAGGGCCCATTGGGGTCTCGAGATGAATGGCTTCCCGTTTTGTTTTAGCCTTTCAAACGAGCTGCTGGGTCGGGAATCGAATTGCAACCAGTTGGGACCATCTCAAGCCAGATTCATTCGAATTTCCATTTTTTACAGGGTATGTTGTTGGGTTTTCTGTTCTTTTCCACCCCGCGGGCGGTCGGTCCCCATTTCTTTGCAGCCGAAGCAGCCAGCCGCGGTTGCTGCCGACTTTTGCCGACTTCAACTCGTGTAGCTGCTCGTCCGCCGCCGTGCTGCCGTGACAAAGGACAGGATCCCGACCTCAAGCCGGATTGGAGCACCGTGAGGACGTAAGCTCTCCTGGCTTCGACATCCTCGCCGGCCAGCGACTTCTGCCAACAGAAGAAGCAACAACATCAGCGACTATGGATGTAGACTCCCTCTCCCCGTCGACTTGGCCACCTGGGAGAGTACCGGCCTACCACCTCGCCGTCCCGCTGTAGCAGTTCAAGAACTCACGTCAGCACCCAGGGATAAGAGGTTTCCCTCGCGTGATGCACGTTGATTATGGGAATAAACTTGTAAACTTGTAATGTTGTTGGGTTGGACATGCGGATTCGACTACACTAAACTATCCCACAGGAAATGCCGTTTTTCGAAGTTCTATGGTTAAGCATGGCTATCTGGTTCGACTTTTGCCATTTTTAACTTCTATACGACTTCTAACTTCTATTCGATCTCCTGCTCCAGATGGACTAAACGGGAATGAAAAAATTCTGGCTAAAAAAGAGGTGAGCCTATCTCTTTCCCAATATTCCCCTTTTTTGTTCCGTGTTTTGACTTACCTCATCTCGTAAAAGAGTTCTGGCGGCAGCGAGAACAAGACGGGCTTCGTGCCGGCCACAAAAAAAGAAACGGAGGGGGACAGAACACGTTCTCTGGCTAAACGGGCACGTACAGCCTGACTGAGGCCGGCCTTTTTTTTCTTTCATTTTTAAATCAAAGGATCCATCAGAGACTCCGTATTTTCTGATCTGATCTGATCTGAGTTGAATTCATCGTGGCTGTTTCCTGCCAGCCCTCTGTACTCTTCCCCTTGTTCTGATCTGATCTGATCTGATCCCCCTAGGGGGTTCGATCCCCGCCACGGTCAAACCTTTTTGCTTTTCTGTTTTACTGTATTACGACAGCCGAAGGCTGCCGCAGGCTGCCTGGTACTCAATGAATAACACCGTAATAACACCCAATGTACGCTGCAAAGCGCTAAAAAGAAGCTGGAACTTCAATCATCAGTCCAAAACTCTCACTAGAAGAAGACAAACCAAGAAGATCCATCCGTTTTGGACCAAAAGAAGACTTCGTAACAGCGGCGCTACCCCACATCTCCGTCAAAGCCAAGCTGCATCCGAACAAACTTCTTCCCTAGATAAGTTCCTCTTCCCAGTTTAATTCTTTCGTTGTAACCCTTGTAAGTGATTTTTTTTCACTCATTGTATATTGTAAACGGGCTACTCACAAACACTCTCACAAATCACACTCATCGTCTCGGATTATAGAGACAATTCACCATCATCAACATTAACATCAAATCTCCCACTCATTCAAGAAGGCCAGCTTGTTTGGCAAGTTGCGGACACAGTTCTTCATAGAAATGGAGGCTGTGCCTTTCCTTCTGTCGGCCGAGAGTGTTCTAACTACTGGTCAGAATACTCTAGCACTCTCTGTGCTGGCCGCCTCTCTCGCCTCTTGGAGGGCGGGGAGGATGAGTCGGGTGGAAACACCCGCCGGGGGGAGCGGGGCAGCGCTCCCCTCTAGGGCGACCCAGCCCATAAACAAGTGAGAGACACACTAGCCCATATGGTTGATATGCCAATAAAGATCTGTAACCACTGAACCATCTAAAGTCCGGTCAATAGACAGGGAGAAAGGGAAAAGTCCTAGTCATCAGTAAATCTCCTTGTCTGTATCCGTATTGGAATGAGGCCGACCGGAGCTCGTCCAAACAAAGGTCTAGAAGGTGTAAACATCTATGACGGGGGATCGGAGGACTGCAATACTCTCCAATTTGGAGATACGGCTTAACAGACACAGTAGTTGCATTCTCTAAGAAAAGCTCCGAAAAAACCACAAATAGCTGGACTCAACTGAAGAACCCAGTCAAATAAAAACTGTAAAAAAACTTTGATGCCGTACAAATTTATTATTGAGAGATAATGATACAAACAAAACGGCAATGCAACGAGAAGGCATCATTGCGGGAGATTGGGACGCCTGTATGACTTACGCGAATGGCTCGGCTGTCCCAGTGTCTCCAGGCAGAAAATCCAATCATCAAGAACAGCGCATTCTGGGCAACGAATGGAGGAGATGAAGCGAGCGAGGACCGTGTCGATTTTCCTGAGCTTGGTATTGGTGATGGTGGTGTTTGCTTAGGGCGTCAATCTCCCTCTGGGCCACTGCTGTAGGATGCCCATTCCGAGTGTGCACAGTTTGAATATTGTATCCAATTGCGGATTCCTAAAATGTGTTTGTTTAAAAAAATTATTGTTTATTTAGCCTTAGGTTCGCGGGTGTAATAGAGAATTTAATGCCGGAATGAAGAAGACGGTGCAAGATTGGGTCAAGTTCCAGTATTCAAAATAATCCCAGACCGCAACGTTCATTTTAGATTTCACAAAGAAGGTGACTCCGCCGAATGAAATTTCCGAAAATTCTATGGTTTGGGAAAGTTTTTGGTGTTCCGTCCCAACAACCAAAACAAAGAATAAATGAGGACTGAGGACACGTTTTAAACAAAATACCTTTATGTGAATGCGGGAGTGGGAGACAGCCGCGTGTGGCTTTTTTCCGAAGCCGTCCTCCTCCTCGGTTACGTCTCAACCAGTCCCAGTATCGCAATTTCTCATCAATTGAGAAGAACCGCGTCGACAGCAGAAAATGCATTTTTTTCGCTGAAAAATATGCTTAACGTTGGCTCATTTGTCTTGCTTACACTCTTCCGTCTTGCCAGCCAGCGCTGCAACAAACGGTAGTTGCTGCACGGGCGCCGGGGGAGGAGGTGATCCACTCTGCTGAAAAATAACATAGAGTTATGAACAATGATGAGGCATGGTGAGACAAAAAAAAACCATTCTGGCCTTTGGAGTGGCTCTTTTCATGAAAAGTAAACAAGTGAATTTTTTTTTAAAATTTGAACATAAACCAACCCTTCTCCGACGGGTCCCAGTAGGTCCAAAGGGTTACGATCCTCAGCCGCTGGCTCGTCTTTGGCGTCTCGGTGTCCCAGTAGTTCCATCAGGCGACCATCCTCAGCCGCTGGCTCGTTTTTGGCATGTCCTTCTTGTTCAATATGGTGACCCTGCAAAGAAATCTGATTAGAAAATCCAAGAATTTGTCTTTTTTTCCATTTTTCAAGCTTCATTGGTTGTAGTAGTAAGAGCAGGTCGTTGGTTGGTAAATGTAAACATAAACCAACCTCGCGTCCTTCTCCAACGGGTCCACAGTGGTCCAGAGGGCGAAGATCCTCAGCCGGTGGCTGATCGAGGAGGCAGTTGAGAAGCCTGATAAGTGTGTAGAAGACGGAAGGCGGGCCTGAATAAGAAACATTTAACTATAAAATGGTGTAAATGCAAACCTCTCGTTGGTCAGTAGAAGAGACGGATTCAGATGATGACGATCTTGGAAACTCTGAAAATGAGCATGGAATCTTGACAGACGCAGAGGCAAAAAACAGATGAAGATCCCATGAACAAGGCAAAGAAACATTGAACAAGCTGATGACTGAAAGCGATGACACAGCAATAGTTTTGACCGGTTGGTTTGCCAGTTAGACCTGATTTTTGACCGAAATTGGTCTTTTGGTCAAATTCGGTTAAAATAAGTTCAACATGTTTCGATAGAACTCAACAATTATAAGAACACCCCATTTTTAGAGACAAAGATAAAACACGCCTTTTCCAGTCTCTCTCTTGTCAGTCGTAAGGCTAGAGAAGAGTAAACCATCAGTGGCCGTATGCAATCAACCACCCGGGTGCCACCCGGGCGCCCCCGGGAGCCTCCCGCCGGGTACCCGCCGGGTAGACAACCACCCGGGTAAAGATTTGGTATGCAATCAAATACCCGGGTAAAATTCGACCTGCCCGGCAGCCTCCCGGGTGGCAAAATTTTACCCGGACTAAAAGCCTCCCGACGGCTGTATCTCGTTACTCCACGCTCGCATGAAAAACTTTGTATTACAAAGTTGTTCAGCAGATTATGGCGAACAATATGAGCTATCATTTGAGTGATTTGCGTAGTGCACAGCGGATATCGTGTTTCTTATCTTATTTGTAATGTTTCTTGTCTTTTTTGTGTTTATCTTCTATGACTCTGCTTAGGATGGACGACTGGAACCGCCAAAGACGGGACAACCTCATAGACAACAAAAAAGAGCCAGTGTACCACGGGAGAGGAGAACCGTGGAAAACACTGTCTGATGAGGAATTCCGCTCTCGTTATCGCTTGTCTAAAGATTCGTTTGTGCATCTAGCCAGTATTATGGAGCCGGACATTGCCACCATACAAAGCAAAAATCACCCTCTCTCGGCTCGTACAGGCATTTTTCTCTACGTATTAGCCGGAAATCGATTCCAAAGTACTGCGGCCGATACTTTCGGTGTTCATCAATCTACTGTGTGCCGTCTTGTGAATGAACTCAGTGAATGGTTTCATAAGAATGTGGAGATGTTTATTAAATGGCCGACTATTACTGAATCTCGTGAATTAACCGATAAGACATATACGGCTCATGGATTGCCCAATGTAATCGGATTCATCGACGGTACCCATATAAGAATACAAGCCCCCGCGGAAAATGAATATTTATTCGTTAACAGGTAAGTTATTCAATTAATTAAAGAATTTTATTGAAGGAATAATTACCATAGCCTGAATGTGGGTGTGATATGTGACGTGAACTACAAAGTATTATGCTTTTCGGCTAAATATTCGGAAGTAGCCGGAAGCGCACACGACAGCAGAGTATTTAAGCAAAGTGGCCTGTAAGATCTTCTTTTAACCGATTAAAAAAAGAATAGATACGAGAAGTTTCGATCGGGAGAGATAATCGGTGCTCTTGTGGGAGATTCTGCTTACCAGGCAGAGACATTTCTTCTGAAGCCGCTAGGCGGAAATGCCCTCACTCTACAAGAAATCCGTTTTAACAAAGTCGCGAGGGATTAGGGGAGACAGGGGGAGACAGGGGGCTCACTTCCAGTTCTCATTGGCTGAGTATTCAATCTGGGCGAATTAAAGTGCGACTTTTTGATCTTATTTAATACTCAGTCGAGTGATTTCACTGCGTAGGATGGTTATTTCTTTGGGATATGGTAACAGACAGCCAAAGTCACTAGCTCTCGTGTTAAAATTGAGCAATACTTTGGACAGTTGAAACGAGCATTCCATGCTTTACATGGAGAATTACGATAAGCTTGGCCTATAATTCCTACAAAATACAGATATTCACCACTAAAAGCATCAAAAATAATTGGTGCGGCAATTTGTCTCCGTAATTTCCAGCTTTTGATAAGGGAGATGGATGAAGAAGTTGATAAACTGGCTCAAAACACTGAGGATGAAGATGATTCCGACGATGGAGACGACTGCGGCTGTCTGTTACCATATCCCGGCAATAATACGCCTAACAGTAATGCTATTGCATATTTAAAATCCATTGCTTTGAACTTTTTCTAGTAAATAACATTTATTCGTAATCGAACCTAGAATAAGTATTTTTATCAATCAAACCTTGATAATGCTCCTTGCGGGTAGCTTCGGCTTCAGTCTTCGCTTTTTCGGCAGTAATTTTTCATTCAGCAGCTTCTATTTCTCTTTCTAATAGAATTATTTTTCTTCTGCTAATTTCTTCATCAGTCGACGATTTGAATGTGCTTGGCCTCTTTACAGCGCGATGAACAGGATTTTCAGTTGTTTGCTTTTCGAAATTCTCTGCAAAATACATATATAACTAATAAATTCTTACCTTGTAATTTCATTAATTTTACTGGCTTGCAATCTTCTTTAATCTCTACGTCGAACTTCTTGCTTCACTTTCTGCTGCTCCAATTATTCCACTAATATTTTCACAATCATGCATGGCTTCGGCTAATTGTTTGATGTAACTGGGTGCAAATAAAGGAGGTCTTCGACCGCCTCCTGTTTTATTCGCTTCCGATTTCTGGCAAAATAGTTAAAATAATTTTACTAACTGATTTTGATATATACTGCTGGCTTCTGTTCTTCAAATAGTTAATTTTCTGTTTGATTTGATTAGAAGATCGAACTACTCCTGACTGCTTGCTTAATTCTATGGCCCAAGACTGGGCAAACAATTCCTAGCAAGAAAAAAATATAGAAAAAAAAGAAATCGAACTAACCTGGGCTGTTTTGCCGTCTTTAGAAGCCGTATTAAATTTTTCGTGATATTTCTTCCGATTTTCTATGTATAAACAGACTAATAAACAACATTCTTCATCTATAAACTGTAGAAAAAGCGAAATAAATGCAAACGGACCTGAAAATTTACTAGAATCGTTTTTTATCTCCATTAGAATCATTTCTTTTCTTTGTGACAACTCTTCTAGTATATCATTGGCCATTTTATTGATAATATGTGAAGTAAAGCCTCTATAACAACAAATAAACCATAAATAAATAAGAAAACGGTGAGAAAAAGACTGAATATTCACAAAGAAGATCATTTGGCACGCTGTTTACAAGCCGGGAAGCTTCCTACCCGGCCGGGTAGAGCTCCACCCGGGTGGGCTTCTACCCGGGTGATATTGCATACCACTTTTACCCGAGAGGCGGTCGCCCGGGTAAGGAGCCACCCGGGAGGCTTTCTACCCGGGTGGTTGATTGCATACGGCCACAGGCCGTTTTTAAAGACTCTGTGGTTGACCAGGCCGTTTTCTCTGTGTCATTCCCGTCTCGGGAACTGGACACGAGGTAAAAAAGGCCCCTTGTGAGATTCCCATTGGAATATCACGACAACAGGTAAAAACAACACTAAGAAAGCCATAAAAAGTGATAAGATGGGGAAAACTCTGAATTTGGGGAAGGGGGCGTCATTTCTCGTGATAAAAATTGCTCAAGTCTGCTTAAAATCACACAAACACCAGTAGAACAATAGAAAAAGACCGGAAATTACGAAAATGTGCCCAGGCCCCTCTCCCAAATAAAATCTTTAAAAAAAACTTCGATGCCGTACAATTTATTATTCAAGTATATGAAACAAAGCACGATAGACCGGCGACGGCCGTGTACAAAAGAGATGAAAAGCACGACAATGCAATGCGATAAGTAGAAAACATCATCGCGGGAGATTGAGACGCCTGTATGACTTACGCGAATGGCTCGGCTGTCCCAGTGTCTCCAGGTAGAAAGCCCAATTGATCCAATCATCAAGAACAGCGCATTCTGGGCAACGAATGGAGGAGATGAAGCGAGCGAGGGCCGTGTCGATTTGATCCTGATCTTGGTAGTGGTGATGGTGGTGTTTGCTTAGGGCGTCAATCTCCCTCTGGGCCACCGCTGTAGGATGCCCATTCCGAGTGTGCACAGTTTGAATATTGTATCCAATGGCGGATTTCTAAAATGTGTTTGTTTAAAAAAATTATTGTTTATTTAGCCTTAGGTTCGCGGGTGTAATAGAGAATTTAATGCCGGAACGAAACCGGTGCGGATGCGAAATTGGGTCAAGTTCCAGTATCCAAAATAATCCCAGCCCGAAACGTTCATTTTAGATTTCACAAAGAAGAAGATGCACCGAATGAAATTTCCGAAAATTCTAGGGTTCGGGAAAGTTTTTGGTGTTTCGTCCCACTCCCTAGAGATGGTTGGTCACACAATTAGGGTGATACTGTATCTTTTTTCATATGAAACCATTCCTTTCTCTATTTTCACTTGAAAGTACCCCCCCCCCCCCCCCAGAAATCTGATTATTTTTCCATTTTTCAGGCTCGATTGAATGAAGAGCACGTCTTCGGTTGGTAAATGTAAACATAAACCAACCTCGCGTCCTTTTCCAACGGGTCCACAGTGGTCCAGAGGGCGAAGATCCTCAGCCGGTGGCTCGTCTCCGGCGTCTCGATGTCCCAGACGGTCCATCGGGCGACCATCCTCAGCCGGTGGCTCGTCTCCGGCGTCTCGATGTCCCAGACGGTCCATCGGGCGACCATCCTCAGCCGGTGGCTCGTCTCCGGCGTCTCGATTTCCCAGACGGTCCATCGGGCGACCATCCTCAGCCGGTGGCTCGTCTCCGGCGTCTCGATGTCCCAGACGGTCCATCGGGCGACCATCCTCAGCCGGTGGCTCGTCTCCGGCGTCTCGATGTCCCAGACGGTCCATCGGGCGACCATCCTCAGCCGGTGGCTCGTCTCCGGCGTCTCGATGTCCCAGACGGTCCATCGGGCGACCATCCTCAGCCGGTGGCTCGTCTCCGGCGTCTCGATGTCCCAGACGGTCCATCGGGCGACCATCCTCAGCCGGTGGCTCGTCTCCGGCGTCTCGATGTCCCAGACGGTCCATCGGGCGACCATCCTCAGCCGGTGGCTCGTCTCCGGCGTTTCGATGTCCTTCTAGTTCAATATGACGACCCTGCAAAGAAATCTGATTATAAAATCCAAGAATTTGTCTTTTTTTCCATTTTTCAAGCTAGATTGATCGTAAAGAAGAGGACGAAATGGTCGTTGGTTGGTAAATGTAAACATAAACCAACCTCGCGTCCTTCTCCAACGGGTCCACAGTGGTCCAGAGGGCGAAGATCCTCAGCCGGTGGCTGATCGAGGAGGCAGTTGAGAAGCCTGATAAGTGTGTAGAAGACGGAAGGCGGGCCTGAATAAGAAACATTTAACTATAAAATGGTGTAAATGCAAACCTCTCGTTGGTCAGTAGAAGAGACGGATTCAGATGATGACGATCTTGGAAACTCTGAAAATGAGCATGGAATCTTGACAGACGCAGAGGCAAAAAACAGATGAAGATCCCATGAACAAGGCAAAGAAACATTGAACAAGCTGATGACTGAAAGCGATGACACAGCAATAGTTTTGACCGGTTGGTTTGCCAGTTAGACCTGATTTTTGACCGAAATTGGTCTTTTGGTCAAATTCGGTTAAAATAAGTTCAACATGTTTCGATAGAACTCAACAATTATAAGAACACCCCATTTTTAGAGACAAAGATAAAACACGCCTTTTCCAGTCTCTCTCTTGTCAGTCGTAAGGCTAGAGAAGAGCAAACCATCAGGTCAAAGTAGGGGGTCCCCGATCCGACCCGACAGGCAAAAGGGGTGTCGGAGTCGGGTCGGTCCGACAGCAAATGTCGGATCCGACCCAAAATGACTTCCGATCCGACATTTAGATTCGGGTCGGATTTCGTTCCAGATTTTCCCCGAATGATTTTTACAGCTTTTTTGGCCAAATTACCATACTAGACACTTTATTATCATAGGAAGCAACTATATATAGTGGGATGAAGGATTGTTATTTCCTAATTTTGAAGGCATTTTGCCCAATAACACTCTTTCAACTTACTGACTTAGAGACGGTTTCTTTTTTATTCTATCATGTTCAATCCAGGGCTGTTCGAACTGGTTCGGTTCGGGTTCGGTTCGGTTCGGTTCGATTTCAAAAAGGCCCGGTTCGAACAGCCCTGATTCAATCGTACCGAAGACACGCTCAAAGGCAGCTCCTTTGTTCGTACAATCAGAATTTATTGATATGACCAATTTACACCTTCTTAGAGTGTTTTTTTTTAAAAGTATTCGGCAAAATTATGCCATTCGGTACCTTACAAAGCCTACAGATTTCCGAAAATGATGCGGCTCTCGTTTTATCCTCATACTTCACCAAACGCCAAAAGAGCTCGTACCCCCCTCGATTTGGAGGAGGTAGATTGAAGGTCCAAAAACCCTGATTTTGATCAATTTTCTCGCCCTCATAACTTTTGATCCAAATATCATAGAGAGGGGGAGAATATTTTGAGAGAGACGGATCAAAAAGGGTCTTCTTTTGCCACTCGCCTTTGAAAAATCCCAAGAAAAAAGAAAGAACAATTACGAAATCATAGTTTTATTACTGATATATTGTTATAACTATTTTATGGTTACTCTTGGCTGTCGGCCGCCTCCGACGGATCTTCTACGGCTGTCTCCATCTGCCATCCTTTGTCGGGGCCTCTGTAGCCGTCATCCAAATATATATCTTGATATTTGTATTCCATCTTGTCGAAGATGTCCCGCTCTCCGATCAAGATAGTCGTATTCTGGTAGTCCTTCTGGATCCAGAGCTTATGCGTCCTTCCAGTCTCTTCGGTTGTAATTGCCAAATACCACATGTGTTCGTAACTCTCGGAGTAGTATTCCTCAAAATTCTTATATCTGCTAAACAGATATTCCAATCTGAAAATGAGTCTGTAAGAAAAATGAAAGATAAACTTACAGAGCTGTCTCTCCTTATCTTTCTGACTATTATAATAATAAGCGTGGAATTTCAAATTCGATGCGCCATAAAAAAATTCCTCAATACTTCGGATAACAGCATCGTGAGGCGCAAATTTATACAGGCCACAGCTGTTTTGGAACGTCATAGATGGATATGACTCTTCAATGTTAAAATCCACGTGAGCCTCTTCCATCTAAATATGAAGGTTTAGATCAAGAATATTCGGTGGATAAGCACATTTTACGCTTGTTGTTTATACCGGTTTTCCTGGCATTCTGAGCTAGATTTGGAAGAAAGAATAAAGATCTCCCAAAGTTTTCTCTTCCACTCACAGACACAGGAAGCTCCCTATACTTTTTTGAGGCGCATGTTCTCGAAAGCGAAAGCGAAAACTTCTGCTTTCGTTATATTCGCTCCTCTTGACTTGATTTTCATAGGCTCTACTCATTTCTAAAGCATCTTGTCTCCAAATGAATGTGCTCAGAGGTCGTTTCCGTGTTTCAGAAGATACTGCTCAATATCTAATCGACAACGCTTCATATTTTCGGAAAATGGTAGGAAACTCCCCAATTTTCTCTTAAAATTAAACTTTTTTTCAGGCGCTGTTTCCTCTTATCAGTCTACTAGCGGCTAGCCTTTATTTCCGTGGCCTGGGTGGAATTCAATACTTTAACAGCTACAACTTCACCCTCCTTTGCCTAAGAATGACATGGATCATCCATGGCCGAGCTGTCGCGTTGATCAATGGCCTGCCCCCGGTGGTCGAATACAATCCAGAGGACATATCTTGTATGTATCTCGTAAGTACAGCCCTACAATAGAAATAACAAAGGGTTTAGCTGGCTGCTCTCATGGCTTCTATTTGTCTTCTACTTAACCCGTTTACCCTCGGTGAGTATACTGTAGACTGAATTTTTAGGCGGAATCAATGCTCGCGAGACTTTATTTACCTATTTTACATTGATTCACTGTCGTGATTTCACCGTATACCGGTTTCTTTGAATTGGAGCGCGCTCTGTTTGAAAGTTGGGTCCTTTCGACCTTTTGGCAAGTAAAAATTCCGTCATTTCCTAGTCAAACTGGAAGAATAATTCGTCTCGTTCAGGTGTCCCTATTGCCTTCATCACTGAGTGTATTTTGGCAGCTCCTGTCGCGATGTATATCAGCTGGAAGCAAGAAGAGATCGCTCAAAATGCAGCGAGAGGAGGCTGAATCATCTACAAGCTCTCCTATATGTTTTCTACACTTTTACGGTTATAAAATATCATTCAACTGATCTCATTTACTCAGGAATAAATATTACTCTTCTCACTGTGAATAAACACCAGGAAGGCTCTTCTTTCATAATCAAAGCCAAAAATGATGTTTCCTTTCCCTGTTTGAGAAGTCCCTGCAACAGACTAGAAACAGCAACTTTGGAGATAAGGTGTATTTTTAAAAATGTAGGCCTTTGTACGGAAGGAACTGTGATAAGAAGGAGATCACAAAATAAACCGTATGAGAAGGATTAGCGTCAATAAGAGAGCGCGTTTTATCGCCTTGATCTCAAATACGAAGTCATTTCTGTCACCACAGTAGAATAGAAGAGGCACTTTATCGAATAGAACTCTGAATCGGAAAGGAAGGGACTGAAATCTTCCTTTCCCCACCCGCCTTCACAAGAAAATGCCATCTATCCCCTTCCACATCCCCTTTCTTCATAGAATGAATAATACAACCGAAATAGATAACCTCCCCCGTAAAAAGTCGAGTAGTGTCCGGTTTTTTGTTCCATTGACGCAGATTTCCGGCTTAGCTTCCTATGAGTAGCCGTTATCAGAGAGGAGGGGAAAAAGGAAGTGACATGCCGTCACCTAACTGCGATAAGCTGAATTTATAAAGCGGAATTTCTCCCGTTTTGTCATTTTCTATTCTATTTTTTGGCTGTTAAATTGATACATTTCTAGAGCCATGACAGAAGAACGTCTGGAATATGAGTATTCTTGGGAACTGCCGGCAATACCGGCTAAACATGGCACATTTGAACCGTTGGCGTTTCATAGCGGGGTACTTCCATGGTAAGGGTACTTTTTCACCTTATGGCACCTTTAAAACTACCGTATATTTGTTATTTAGGAAACTCTCATGGTACCTCTCCGCCTGTAAGTTGTACTGTGACCCAGAGATGGAAAATCCACCCTGGAAAGTGAAGATCCTCTTCAGGATTCGATTTCTCTCTGAAAATAAGACCATCCTCCAAGAAGTCGAGGTTTTATCCAACTTTGGTGGCCTACTATTAAAATTATAGACCTCCCATATATTTGAAAAAGAGTCGAACGTCACAACCCAAAAAGGATGGCGATTTCTGGTTGAAAACGTCGAGTTGGTCAAGTTTATCAACCTGGAAATGCTCATTGTCGATTTCGCTGGATTACGGTAGCTTTTCAAGTCAATTTTCCAAAACCTCTCGTATAGAACAAACGTGGAGAAAAGCGTCATATTTACCAGGCCGTCTGTTAGGTCAAATTGTGAACTGATCGTGGGGAAGAGGCGATTTTACGTCAATTTGGATGTACGCTTTCTTTCTTGGGCTTCTATGGCCATTTTTAGATTCTGTCCATGCATTCGACCTATTTTAATGATCTCCGCCTCTCTCAAACAAATATTCCTGGTGCCAATCCAGTACTGGATCTTCAGTTGAACGAGAAACAAGCTGATTATTTTGTCTTTATTCTTAAAATGATCTTCTACCGTACAAATGTACTCAACCGTAAGTTACATTTTCTTTCCGGGATTCTTCTGGGTTAAAAATTGGCTGCCCCAAACCGGAGACGCTGCTGGAAGTTTCAAAAGTGGGATACTGTAGCAGGGGCCCACCAAAACCTTGCTATCGTCTCCCGAATGGAATGCACTTCCTGATACTGTAACGCCTACAGTACCCAGTCGTACTGCCACTTCAAAACCTAAAAATGCCGCGCCTTACACTACCCCATCTCTAAAAGTTCCGGGCAAAAGAATATTTTTAGGATTCAACGTCTTTCACCTAGCTGACCTAGCCAAGAAGTTCTGTCTTGATACAGTTCTGAAAAATTGTGAGGAATTCCTTGTTGATTGGCAGGTGGAGTCCAAGGCTCAGGCTCTACAATATCTGGAGATGTCAGCCGTCTACGGATTTTATAAAGCAATGGTATACACTTTAAACAAAAAATATGCAATGAGCTCCCTTTTCAGCATAATGCTAAACGATTCTTGGATCTGACTGGAGAGGAACACATGCCCATGACAAGCGGTAGGTCTTCTTGAAAGCCATTTCCCAATTCCGTTACCACCTGAGGATACAGTACCTTTCAGTATCAGCTCATACCTTTTTTGCCCATTTTCTGGCTCAATTTCCTCGTTTCAGTAGCCACCTCTGATGTGTGTGATCTCCCTTACCTTTCGCGCCGAGTTGCCTATAAAGGTTGCCATTTGAACCAGCTGAGAAAGTTGACAGTGATAGTCGACTGGTAGTTATACAGTACTTTCCCACGATTCCGTCCATTTGAAGGGTATTCAAATACAAAGAGAAGGATGGAAAGATCCATGTCAGCATTTGTCCCACTTTCGCGAATAGGAGTTGTACAAACTGGGAAATTGACGCCGGCATACGGGTTCAGTTCGGAGAGCATACGGTAAGCGATAACTTTTAGATTATTTTAAAAGACCCGGTAGAGGAGTACTGTAACACACAGGTCCCAAAGAGACCATAATTTGAGATATTTCCAGACAAAGGAGCGGCTCGTCTTCTCCTTCAACTCCTTCAAACATGTCCTCCAACTTCCCAAGCCGACTGAGTGTGACCTAGCCGAAATAGAGTCAGAAACCAACATCCAAGTCTTTTCTGCCAGAGGAGTACGGTACCACATGGTCTTGGAAGATTCCCTGCTCTTCCAAATTCGCGACAAAACAACCACTGTAAAACTTCAGTTAGCGGATGGGGTACTGTATTCCAATCTACAGGTTTAATTGTCTATTTTTTGGGAAAATAACGTGACTTTCAGTATCTGGCCCATTTCTCGGGATATTTCATGGAACAGCTTAAAAAAGCCGAGAGTTTGCCGGTTGAGGATGAACTGCCGGTGGTAGCTTTGGCTGACGTTTGTAAGGAAGTCTTGCATCCTATTTTGCGACACATTTACCCAGTTAAAAGAGACATTTCTGGTGAGTATTTCTTTCTTTTTAGGGGTAGAGGTACCGAAACGAAGACTGCACCCGTTGCACTGCTCTCTATGCCTTCGTTTCGGGACCCGTGGACAATTTGGAGAATTGTGAAGTAAAATGAACCGACAGTACTCTTCAAATCCCAGAATTACCGTATTCCAGCACCTGAAATGAGAACTGCCATCCCCCTAGCCGATAAACTCCTCTTTACCGGCGTTCTCATCCACTGCGAACAGCACCTGGTCCCAACTGACTTGGAAGAGCTCCAAGTAGCTGTAGATGCGAGAATGAATTCTGTTATGGTAACCCATATCACCTTTCTCTCTGGGTTACTGTATTTTTCCAGAAAAGAGTAAAATCACCGCTTCCACCGGCTCCCCTAAACAGAAGCCGCGCCTCTTCAGCCATGATTTAGTAACCATGTCTTTCCTTCATATACTTTCACTCATGTTCCTTTCACAATTTGCTTCAGTTGACATAAAGGCTTGTAGTACTGTAGTGTTCCATTTCTTAGGGAGATTACGCGGTCAAGTTGACACCTTGGGGGACAAAGAACCCGGACGAGAGATAATGGAAACGTCAGATTATAACTTTTTTCAAGTGTTGGCCGCATTTTGGGGTAATACTCCCTCATATCATGAAAGAGAGCTTAGCCTCCCTGCTCGTACCAGGGTCTTTTAGAAGGACTCTTAAAAACGGGCCGCTTCTATTAAAACAGAAGAACTGCAGTCAAATGGAGGCCGGCTTCATTCTAGCCGACATGGACGGTCAATTGGCTCGGTCAGTAATTTCTCCCATAAAATATCATAAAATCTTTATTTATCATCACATTAGACTCCATTTGTCTGTTTGTTTTTATCACACGGTAATTACACGTATTAATGCGAGCACATTATGATATATTAGGGCTCCCCTAATTTAGGGGAAAGAGAGCAAATGAGAGGGGAAAATAAGAAGGAGATCGTTGCATAAATAGATTGATACGACTAGATTTGTCTTCCGTATTTCTCACATTAAGTAGATGACCCGTTTTATACAACCGTAGAGGTGCGCATTGGTCGTCGTGGACTTTGAACATATTCTTCCAGCCCGGAGATGGTGGATTCCAGTGTACTGCTTTGAGATCTTCCCGGTTGGGGTAGATTCGGCGGGGCGAGGCTGGGCGGAGGAGGGGAACGTTTTCTGTAAGATTAAACCTTTAAATTTATTCCTTTGGGAGTACGCATACAGGGGCAAGCATCCAATTTCGGGCGCGCGCTATTTTGGGCATATATTGGCGCGTCGGGTGTTTGTGTCCGTATCTCGGTCCTTTTTGTGGTCGATTTCACAAATTCAACGACCTAATTGGAGAGCACGCCAAGGCGATTCCAATGAACCTGGTCACATCTCAATCGCCCATACCAAAAAACCTGTAGCCCCACAAACTTTGGCAGAGGATATGTTAGGGAACGGGGTTTAAATCGGACTTACTTTCTGAAGCAGTGAACCTGTGGATGGTAGATGACGGTCGTCAGAGGGAAGGCAATAAAGTACAGTATGACAACGGCGTCGAACATGTACAAGAAGACGGTGCTTACAGTATCCCCCAAGGAATCTTGAATCCCCACCATGTAGAAGATAATGGTACAGTTGATCAAGGAACAAATACCATAGCATACTAAAGACTTTGGGTTACTGTAAGATTTCTAGACTTACAAAAGACCCGGTACATGGTATGCCCGATTAGCTGCCGAATTCTGAGCACAAATTGTTCCCTGGCTGGTTCTACATTATCTCCAGTAGTTGCTGTCCAATTTTCGGAGATTGTTAAGCCGAGATAACACTGGAAATTGAGAAATATACGGTAAAGAGGGTAGGAAGGACTTACAATGAGTTGGAAGAAAGCAATAGCCAGGAAGGCGGCTAAACTGACGCCATAGTGGAAGCCGTCTTTGCCTATTCGTCGATTATGCTTATCTTCGCAGGTGGGATGGTAGATAGTATGCTCAGGGGCGACAATTGATAATATTCGGAGGTAGACGTATTCCGTAAAGCCGACCAGGTACTGAAAATGGTCTATTATAGGGAGGAGCGGGAAAAAAAAATGCCCCCCTCCCCTCTCCCATGTGGTCTAGTGGTTACCTTGTCTTTCCCCTGTCTTTTCGACAGTGGTTGAGCAAAAGTTGCGCGCGACTTTTCGGCAAGCACAGCCTGTGTGTGTGCCGCACAGGGTCGACTCTGGTTTTCATCCAGGCGGACCGGGTTCGATTCCCGACATGGGAAGATGCTCTTTGTTTTTATTCGACTTACCGCCACTAAAACTACACCATAAGCAAGAGGGTAGTAATTGTGATGAAGGGCGATTTCTATCCTCTCCGCTACAGATCTTTCCGACTGTGTGGGAGAGGCCACTTCCCGGGGGCTTTGGCCATCCGGCCGGGGACTTTCTTCTTCGTGATTCGTGTGGAAGGATAGCCTACTTGCTCGCGGAGGAGCCACTGGCTAAAGATTCTCATTTATAACTGGAAAGGGATGGCCTGCCTTGTCGTCCACTTCAATCGTCGAGACAAAATCTTCACTGATTCTTTCCAAACCATTGGGGAGTGCTCTAAACTTTCTTCATTAGATGGATTTCTATAAAAATAGCTTACTTATGAACTAGGGGCTGTAGCCGCCTTCCGATGCCCGTTTCTTTCAAAGATCGGCGACTGGCAGCTGCTCTGCTGGCCGCTTTTGATGCTATGCTAAAAATTATTAATTGGAATCATATTTTTTGTTAAATAAAGTAGAGGCTACTGTAATAGTGAGGGGCATCTACCTTTCTGGACAGCTACGAGTAGAAGTCGGCCGCTGTATCCGGTCATCATCAAATTCACAATTTTCTAAGTCGGGTAGCATAGGAGAGGAGCAATTTTCTGAATGGAAACGATCTTTATAATGATTTTTAAAGGATCGAAGTCAAAAATATGGATTAGCAAAGGAGCGCGATTACTGAGAATTGGAGATAGTCTTTGAAGCTGGTTGGATTTTGAGGATCTCTGTTTTACCGCCTAATTATTCGTTGTCTGACCTCTTTTTCCCTCAAAGAATGGAATATTTTAAACCACGAGGAAGAAAAACATAGTGGAAGTCCTACGTCGGAATTTGCTATACACGCGTAGACATTTGCGGGGTTTGAGCTTTGTTATGGCAACGCGAGTGAGACCCCATGAAACCCCTCCAGGCGCGACTGAAAAGGAAGGCAATTATCGCGGCTAGGCAGATTTTCAGAGAATAGCGGAAGGGAAACGTATCAGACTGTTGATTTTCGGATCATTTGAGAAATTGAAATGATGTGGTCAAGACTTTGTGGACAATGAGCGGAAGAATAAATATTAGGGGCAATCCACGATACTGGTACAGAGAGGAAGAGTACGCTTCCGTATGAATCACCCGGATTGTTGAGCCCTGGCTGAACTTTCTGTTTTCGAGAAAATCGTCATTTTTTTAGAAATGAGGGAGGGGAAGACGGTAAATAGGCTAGGATAATGACCACTCTTGGCCTGAATACGCCACATTGGGAGTTTTGTCTGTTATAAAGCCCCCTGGGCCAGCTAGAGACTGAAAAATACAGGGTTGTCTAGATTTTTATGGTCACGGCTCCGGAACAGGTCACCACAGGTCGTCCTGTTTTTATTGAACACTAGGCGAACTAGACTTTGGGGTCAGTAAAACTGAAACCGGAGCCAGGGACAGTAATCGCTTCCTCTCCTCTTTTCCAGAAGACTTCCTGGAATGAAATTGCAGCGTATGAATCACAAGAAAGCCCGTTATCAGATAATTGCCTTTCGGAGGAATTTCCCACAAGGAGGTCGGAGAACTGGAGCCCTGATGACTTCCAAATGGGGCCTGAAGTCTACGTAGGTTGATAGCTTTTGTCCATAGTAGCCAAAATTGCCGCGCACCAAGCGGAGAACGGGAAGGATTCAACCCAAATGTATTACTGTAATTTTCTTGGTCTTTTTAGCCCGAAAACAGTCCTTTAAAAGGAGCAAATATAATACAGTTTCCAATAATAAGAAATTGGGAAAAGAAGGCAAAACAGTCATTATTTGTGGCTCTGTCCCTCCGCCAGCTGCCCCTCCCGTCTCAAAATAAACATTGCCAAAATGCAAACACCATAGTGTGATGATGGCTGATGACAGTGGCACGGGCTGTCTGAAATGAAATGGGCATAAGCAGAATGGAAATAGCGAGGGTGATTCATGAACATTGCTATGTCGACCTCTGCCTGTATAGGGGAAAGCTAGACTCCGAAAACGGTGAGCAATGATCTTTTGGAGCGGGGTTCTCAAAGGGCAGGGAAAGTGTAGTGTGAGCTCCGGGAGTTGATTTCTTCACCTGTCTTCAGCCTAATGAGAAACGAAAGGAAACGACACGTCAAATATCACCGAGGCATAAACAGCATGTGACTTTTGATGAGTTTTCATGAAAAGTCGGGTTATCACAAGAGGGACCAGGTTGCTAGGCGGGGGATAACCACAACCAGAAGGGAAAGCCGCCATCGGCGCTACCAGGTGGATCACGCGGGGGAGGAGACAGTTCTTTGTGGAAATTAAGTTACTGCCGAGGCTGTACGGGAGCAGGAGTACGGCCATGGAGAGGGAACCAAGAGAAAATGGACCAAAATTGGAGAGAACGCTAAAATAGGAAAATTATACCCCGATGGAGTTATAAGACCCTATTTCCGCCCCCGAACAGTCTCAGTTGAGTAATATACTGTTTTCTATACGAAGAAAGGAACTGCCGAGACTGTACGGGTGTTTGAACATGCCCAGATGATAAAAATAGACTAAAAACGGATCGGAGCCGATTTTAGAAGCCTATCCCTGGTTTGTGACGTCACTGACTTGTTCAGTGGAGAGCTTTGAGCCATTTAGAAAATGGGAAATCTATGTTTATGATGACGGGGAATGAGGGTATTAAAAAGGCAAACAGCTGTGTTTGACGGTGGCGTGGGAGAATTATGGGAGCAATATTTTCATTTTATAGCCCAATTCTACAGAAATGATAGGGGGAATGATCATTTTGAGGAGCCATCTCAGAGCAAAAAAGGGTTTTTGATGTTATGGTATAGGATGTAGTCTTTTCTGGGTAATAACGACTATTTTGACGTTACAGAATGGCAGCCCTCGCCCGAGTTTTAGACCGCAAGGAGAACGCCGCTGATTCATGGGAGCCGCAGCATTTTACTTTCAAAATTCCCGGCATTTCAAAATTTTCAAACTTCCGGTTTGAAGACAATTTCTCGGGTTAACTAAAGAAAACAGTAGGGTCCTTCACAGAAGGGGATCTTTTGTGGGTGAACTGTGGCGAACCGATTCTTCTCGTCTCAATTCAACCGGGCGTTCAATTCTTCAATACCCCTTCTCTTCTCCTCTCAATAGCCAATTTTAAAAGGGGGTGCACTTCATGAAAGGGTGGAATAGAGGGGGAACTAGTTCCCTCAACGTTTACTTCCTCTACAGTACAGTTATTTGCAAGAATATATTTGCAAACAGAGAAGTGCAGATCAAAATGTTTCCACTCTTTCCCTCAATAACAGGCGGTAAGCTGGGATTATGAAGAGGAACAAGTGGAGATAACAAGACGGTGATCTCTTCTTTGGGTCTTATACGGAAGACTACACACGGAATTCATTTAGTTTGGTTGTAGGAAGAGGAGGGATGGCTATTTTGCAAGGGGAAATAAGTCTTTGTCAAGCAGCTTACGCATGGCTTGATGGTAACATTTAAGAAAACAGAAAAGCGAAGAAACTAAAAATAGAATGTCAAGCTGTAATTAGCAGCTTGATTACGTATCAAAGAAGATGATCCACTCGTGATTATTGCCCCCTATTTCGAAATAACAGGGATTCGAAGGGATCTGGAACAAAGATCACATTCTACGAAAGCAGTTTAGAGATATTTTAAAGGTCTGTTACGTCATAGTGTAAAATTATTAAACTCCTAGAAGTCCGCCCCATTTTTGATAAATTAGGGAGGCACTGCCCTTACTATGAGCCCGAAAAATCTAATAACGGTCAAAATTGCACCAAAATTAAATTCTTTCCTTTTTCAAACGATGACCAATGTGTGTGTGTGTATGTGTTTATTACGGGAGTATATAGACAGTGAGAGTGGGGCAAAATAATCGATGGACACGATTAGTCCACCCTCCTCTCCTTTCCACAATAAAGTGCGGATGGCTGCTGCTGCTGCCAGCTGATGGTAAACATAAAGAGAAGAAGACAGCGAGGGAGGAAGAACGCCGAAAGGAAGCTTGTGTTGACAAGGCGTGTGTTCGCTACTGTACAGGAGAGGGAAATAGGGGAGGGAGTTATGGCGTGAGAGAAGATTAGCGGGGTAAAAAGGATCGTCTTCGTGTAGGGGAAACTGCTCCCTGTCCTGGGGGGGGGGGGGTTTCATCAGGCAAAATACAGTCAGAAAAGGACAGGATATTGTTCTCTAGGGGTCATAGGCCAATATGGGTCCATTTTAGGACGTTCCGGGGTTATAGGAACCTCTCGGCCAGATTTTTTAACTGGATACTGTCCAGCAGTCCAAAAACTACCATGGGTTGTGTTGTAGACCAACTTTTCGTTCTAAGAATCTCCGTAGGCTGGAATTTATCCCCAAAAATGGGTTATAATGTCGAAAAAAGGGGGTAAAACATGGTTCGGCCCGTTCAGAACCCTAAAATGAAGTCGTTTTCTTCAAAAATGGAATAAATCCCCTCTTTTTTGACTTCACTTCCAATTTTTGTAGCTACAATTCAAATTATAGCAAAACAATTCGAAAAAGGCAGGTGGCGTGGAGGAGGAATTGCTGTTATTGTGGCGGGAATATGGCAAAATTGTTGTTTACAGACCGCTTTCTAAAGAATGGAGCGAGAGAGCAGCCAGGTGTCTCGCCCCCTCCCCCAGACCTTATTTGGGTCATCATTGAACACTCATACCAGACAGTGGGGGGCGGAAAAGTGA
Source organism: Oscheius dolichura (assembly GCA_932521035.1). Classification (NCBI taxonomy): domain Eukaryota; kingdom Metazoa; phylum Nematoda; class Chromadorea; order Rhabditida; family Rhabditidae; genus Oscheius; species Oscheius dolichura. Next base: position 8,340,391 of record OW051493.1, read on the forward strand.
CGAGAGATTGTTTTGAGGTGGTCTTTTCTTTCGGTGCGATTCGTAGTCGCGTCCCCCTCTTGATTAACAAAACAATCGCGAGGGGGGAAATTATCTTGTCTACAGGGGAACCGCTATTTTTGGGAATTTTTCCTATTCTAGACGGAAAATATGATGGAAAAGGGCATAAAATAGAGACAAAATAGGACAAAATATTGAACTATCAGCCATAAAATGGAAATAGAGGACTCAGGAGCGGGGAAAGCAGTAAATACCGGTTATAAATAGCCGCCATGTGGCCTCTTTATTAGAACTTTGCTCTATTTGTTTAGACTGATTAACTGGTGGCTGAAAATATAAATATTTGACCTAATCGTTAGGGGAAGGAGCTAAAGTGGGTTATAGGCTGGGTAGAAGAAGAGAATAAGGGAAATACAGAATTTTAGGGCTCTTTGGACCAAATTTGGGGGAAATGATGGTGGTACGATGATAAGAGAGCTATTGAACGCTCTTTCATTGATCGTTTATGAAATCTTCCCCTTGTATTGTTCCCTTTCTTCTGACAGTGTCGAGAAAACAAAAGCAGGGGGAAAATCAACGTCAATAGGAAGCAAAATGAGACCAAAACTGGAGAAATATGGTAAAATGGGCAGTGGGAAGAAATTTCATAGAGGATTCGACGAATGGGTCGAGTCAAAGGGAAAGAGGAGGACTGAAACTATTTAGGAACCAAATACAGAAAGTCTTGCAACCCTGGAAGAAATTTATTTAGCTGTCCAAAACATTCCCATTTCCTTACCGATCAGTTGAAGTCGACCAGTAGCACTTTACTGAGTTGAACTCAAAAACAAAACCAAGGAGAGAGGCATTTCGGGTTGGAGTCGTGCCTTTTTCCGCCCTATTTGGTTCCAATTGGACTTGACTGACTCACAACTCTGGTTTTATGAGTGCACGTGTTTTTTAAAGTCAGAATTCCGGGATCGTAGAGCTAAAAGCAAAGAGGGAGACCCATAAAGGGGAATGGAACCAAAAAAGACCAGAAATCCTACTATGTGGTGGACGGAAATGATATTTCGAAAGGGAAGGCCCATATTCCCAAGAGGAACGACTACTCCGAAACGGGAGAGATAATAAAAAGAGTCCTGGTTTGTTATGAGAAATTCTCACTTTCCTGAATGAAGGAGGGAAACCTCAAAGAATCCGTCAAAAACCAGTAGGATCTACTAGGAATAAGTTGTCATTTACGTGCGTAAGCTTGCCGCCGATATTAGCCAGCCATCATCGGCTAGACAAGGGAAGATAAGCGAGAAAAGCGGGAGAGAGAGAGAGAAGTCAAAACTGACCACGTAGATTTTGGTGGCTGTCTCCCAGCTTGTCACTCTCACTCTCCGAAATGACCAGTCAAAGGGGATGGAAGAAGACACAGGTGGGTTATGTATCGAGGAGGAAAGCCCGCCACACTTGCGCCTTCTCAATTTCCCGCCAGGCGTGAGTCAAAAATGAGTCATACTTTGTCTCCTTCCTCCCCGATCTGCACTGCCTCTCCTCCACTTGAAAACGTGTTATTGTTCACCCGAATATTCATAAGGGAGACCCAGGAGGAGAAGATCAATACAGGAGAATAGTTTGGAGAGGTTATTTGATCGGGAAGGCTATGGATTGAGAACACCCTTGGACAGTTTTTTAACCGCTACCACCACCAGCAACAGCTAGACAGGAAACGGCCTTGGGGAATATGGCCTGGCGGATGGAAACGAGGGTTGAAAAAAGTACGTCAAGGACTACTTTCATCGGGTCAGTGGTTTATCGGCGGCGGTGGAGGCGGAGACGGAAGGGTGGGGAAGGAAAGCTTGATCAAGATTGAAATTTTTAACGGGGATTGTGAGTCAGAAGAGAAAATATCCCGGAAAAGCTATTGTTTCTGACCTTTTTTAGGAATTTTGAAAGGAAAAGCAGCCAAGGGATAGAACCAGTCAGTTTTTTTTGTCCAGCTTGCAAATTAATGAATGAAACGGTGCAACGAGCCGAAACAGTTTTCGTACCTTTGCAGAGTGACTAAAGTGCAGAATTTCAGGCTGTATAATTCATGAGAAACTAATATTTTAATTAGTTCTTATTATTCCCGGTGTGAATTATGGATACGGGAGAACAACCAGGGAACAACCTGTCTCTGCTCTCATTTTAACCCTCTGATCCTGGGAATGGGTACGCGAAACTGTACTTGGAAGGACGGGAGGATTGGGCAAGAGGATTATGAGTTGAAGACGAAAGTTCGAGCCCTGCCCAACTGCAGTCGTCACATCCTCTCAATTTCCCTCTAGGTAGAGCATGAGCCAAAAATAAGTTCTAACACTCTCTAGAGAACTTATATCGCGCAAAAATATCTTTGAGTACGGTATCCAATTTACCATTTCACAATGTTTCCCCGGTATTGCCCTGGTTAGCGCTTGGAGCAGATCGAATCATGTACTGGAACACCAAAATTTGAACAAAACATTAGGAAGTCTAGGTCTGATCAGTTGTAAGCTCATTTTGACCAGGGAATCCCGATCGGGTCCTGCCTGGAGATGGGCTATAGTTCACGACCACAATTCCCTACCTGCAACTGGAACCACGTCATTTTCTCATCTTTGTTCCTTTCATAAATCAGCGTTGACCTTGTCTTTTTCGGCATTGATCACTCAACCCCCCTCCCCTGTGGTTTTCCTGATTGAGTTCTTTCGTTTTTGTTCACCAGAATGAATCTAGCCATAACTATTCTCTATCTCTACTTGGCTTTATTTTCGCTGGTTCAAGGATGTACAGATGATAGCCAGTGCGGGGTAAACGGCATTCTACAGAAATTATGAACCATATAAAATCTAGTGACAGCGTAATAAATCGTTTCAGGACCTCATTTGTATCAGCGGATCGTGCGTCAACCAATTATTCACGAGACCTTGGAATTGGCAAGGCTAAACTCTTTCCACTTCCCGCATGACTCAACTCGTCGCCCAGAAAAGAAGGGAGACCATATCGTGGCAGGACCCAAATTAGTTTAATACTCACCATTATTGCCATCTTCTGTGTTGTTTTCTTGTTTTTCTCGGCGCTCTGATATTGTTGTTCGATCCGTATCAATGAAGGCAATTGTCTCCCAGTCGTTGTTGTCCATAGTAACGGAGGGAGGGCTCTTGTCTTCTTAACGGAAGGAAAAATGACAGGATGACTAAAAAGAGAACGAGAGGAATGTGCAGGGGGGACGGAAATTGACAGCTGCCTTTTTCTCCGTGCCGTGAAAATGGGAAAGAAAATGAAACAAATGCGAGACGCGGAGAATCAATGTGTCTGTCCGTTTCGGGGTACAAAAAGATGCCAATTAGACCTTATGAAAGAATCTTATAAAAGTTATAGATCCTGAACGGAAAGAGAAACAAGAATTGGACTACTCTTACATGGAGGAGAAAGCCGAGATTATCCTCCACCCCCTTTGGAGGGACTGGACCATTTTAGGCTAATTGATTCCAGTGAGAAAGCCAAAAATGACGAAGTTGTTTATTAAAGGTTCCCAGTGATTAAAATGGACAGATAGATTATTTTAAAGTGAAAAAAAGAAGGGAATTAAGCTTCCTTCCAGGCGGCAAACGCCTGCCTCGGCTGCTTGTCGTGTACGTCGTCGCGTCCCTCCTGGGTGATGACGGAGCCGTCGGGCTTCAAGATGACTAACGTGGGAATTCCTTGAACTTCAAAGCGATCATTCAATTTCCTGAACATTTCAATAATTTATTAATTCAATTTTTTTTAAACTCACTCGATGAGGTCCTGATTAGCGTAGGGGACACTCAACCAGTCGCCATGAGCCTCTTCCAAGTATTCCTTCTGCTGCTCTTCGCTTTGATCCGAACTGACGAAGACAATCTCGAACTCGTCACCGATTTCGGCGTAGAAATCCTTGAGAATCGGTGTGAAATGACGGCAAGGAGGGCACCAATGGGCAGAGAAGTAGAGACCAAGGTACTTATCCTGGAAAAGGTTGCTCCCGGGCAAAAAAGGACGCCTACCTTGAGAGCCTCGTCGGAATTCACCAAACTTCCGTCCTTCTTCATCAGCTCAACGTCTTTCAGAAGATCCAACATGATTTCAAATCTAGAAACTGGTGATCTTCGAAGAATGGATAGAAATTTGGAGAGAAAAGGAGGAAATGAGAAGAAATGTAGTGAGAAATCCGCCCCGCGAGTATTAAATAGCCGCTTGTTTCACAATTTTCCACCAGGTGGGGAACATGAGCGAAATACGCGAACTGCCCAGGAACTGATCGGTGTTTGTTGTTTGGAAGGGCACTTATGTTGGGAAATGTCGAAATGGCGCGGGGGTCGGGCTGCTCCTAGCGGATACCGCGATCAGAAGGAGGATGGCGCCTTTGGGAACCTACAAAAGGCAACCCTGGTTATTTATACCGCTTACAACAACACCGTCAACCAAAAATCAGGTTGTTCTAGAGATTGTATTCCCTAAAAAGGTGAAAAACGGCACTTTGAACCGATATGGCGGTATTTCTCGGCTGAATGGCGGGCAGCTTCGAATTGGCGCCCATTTGGGCTCTCAACAATACAATTCTAACATTTGAAATGATTCATCAAAGGTCTATTAGGAAGAAAATGCGGTCTCTCATCGAATATGGCGTTCAAAAGTGCGTAACCCGTAAATTTGGCCGGCCTTGGGCAGGAAGGAAGTGGGAGACCGGCCCCTACTTCGAAAAATGCGGCGACTACGCTCTTTAGACGTTCAGGCTTATGAAATATACTCCAAGGTTTGAAAAAGGGCCTCCAACTGATTGAAACAAATGTTAAAAAATGAGAAAATCAAAGATTCCTCCTCTCGACCAAGCGGAAGTAATACGATCTCGGCGTTCCTAGGGAGATGGCGCATTCGAAATGATCCAAACAACAACGGCCATAGAAAATGGTGGCCATTTCTTGGCAAAAAAGACCAAACCAACCAGAGTTTGCCCACAGAATCAATAGAAAATGACTTGTTTATTTTGAAACTTTCATCAGCTGAGAGGAGGCAAGAGAGAGAGCGCGAAGTAAACAAAGTGCAGGCGGAGAGCATGCGGACTTTTGTTAGTGCGTACATCGCCATGTTTTTTAGCAAACGAAAGGGGAACATTCAATGCGAGGAGAGAAGGGAAAAAGGTCGGCGCAGGTTCAATTGTGTGCACTTTGTAAAGTGTGTTTGATTACTTTTGGCCGGCGGACAGAAGGACAAGGGCGGTTGTGTGCCATTTTCGGAAAGAAAAACTACCAGGAAATGGTTCAGTATGGGGAAAAGGGGGATGTAAGGCTTCAAAAAGTAAGGGAGACTCTGTTGTCTTTAAATGGTGAGAAACTGTCTATCTGGGAAGCCTGGGAAGACTGAAACTATGTTGGAAAGCTGCTTCGACGACCGGTTCCCTCTGGTCCCTTCTGGTCCTTGGGCATCCCTAGTCCTGCTGTAGTAAGAAAGACCCCACTTTCAACCCCTTCTACCAGACCATAACTTTCTGTCTATCCATTTCTTTCATTCCATGGCTCTACTGCGGATTGTTGATGCCAGTAAGGAGTAAGGATTGAATGATTTTTGAAGCGGTGTCTGGGAACGCCGAAGAGTATTTCCCACATTCGTAATCTTGCCCATAGGTCTCTCTCTCTCTCTCTCTCTATTTCTCCTTTTACCCAATTCTTTCTCCCTTTCCTTCCTCAATTAGCTGTTAAATATCACAATAAATAGGTTTATTTACCCCGTTCAAGTAGTCCCATATATCGATTGTCAGCGTGGGCCCCGTTCGTTCTATGTTTTCCACGTCGTCGCCTAGTTACTAATAACTACGATTTGTTGTTGTTCATTCCCTCTCTTTTTCCCCGCCAGTTTCTAGTTTTGCCCTCCTCATTAATATTGAACGTTGGGAGAGGCTAGAGATTATTATGGTGGAATTAATAATGCGAGATTTAAAAAACTGGGGGGAGAGAAAGGGCGCGCAAAACACAGCAGCCGTGTTATTGTGTTTTGAGCCAGGAGAGGTGGAGGATTCGTCCTTTTCTGGCTTATTTTCCCAACCTTTTCTAATTTACCCCCAAACTAAAACGGCAATCTGCCTGGATCCCCCATACCCCAGTTATTTAATTGCGAGACCTGTAGAGGTCCTCTTGAGCCAGTCTGAGCGGTTAGAAATGAGATTTCCCCTGCCTTTAAAAATGTCCCCCACACTGTTATCATGTCTCAGCTGTTGATCATGGAGTTCTGTATAATTAAGAGAGAAAAAAGTTGTCTCTTGCTTGCTTGTCAGCCGGCTATTTCGCAAAAGATGGGCCGTTGTCCGGGTGCGTCATGGTTACAGGCCTCCTTTGCCTTTCCAATAACTTTTCCTAGCTAGTCCACCATTAGAGGGGATTCAAATTTATCCCATAAAAGACGAACAAGATTCAAAAATCAGTGATCTTTCGCGCCGTAAATTGACAAATGAGGGAGGTGAGGAGGAGAGACCGGGCATTTGTTCTCCTCGCCGCTCCTTGGCGCCATTTTGACTGTAGAGGATCATTTTAGACGATCTATACTGTTTCTCAAGGCTGTAGCAAAACACACTCCGCTATTTTCGTCCATTTCCCAGCCTTCTCCTCTCCAAAATAGTGATTTCCTCCCCGATCTTCCATAAAATACGTGTTTATGGCTCCTTCCTCGTCCTTAGAGGGCTTCTCATCCAAAAACATTTCCCGTCTTCTCATTCCCATTCTGACGTAATATTCACATTTTATAGTCATTCCCAGTGATAGAAAACCAGACTATTATCGCCATGTATGGCCTGTTTCTGTTTATTTTAGCGATTTAACGCCGGGACCCCGTGGTGGGACCGGGTCAGGGGAGTCAGGCTGACGGCGAGGCTTTCTTTCAACACTTGCGAGAGAAATAGATGATGTTTTCTTCGAATCTTTTTTTCCGCGAAAACACTTCATTTTTTTCATTTTCGAGTAAAACGGGGAGCTATTCTAACGGGCGAGTGACTCACCCCCGCTCTCTGTTGTGATTTCAACTTGTTAAATCGCTTTCGCGCTCTATTACGAAATATCGGAGAGAGTATATAGCACCCGCTGACTTTTTCGCTTCTCCTTTTCGTTTTTCGCTTCGAGATCTCCTTCCCATTTTGCAGCCAAAACGACAACGACGACGCCGGCGACTATTGATTTGTTTGTTCCTTTTCCATTTGTTTAATTGTTCCCCCGGTCCTGCCCCCTTCCTAATCCAGAAAATGGTGTCAGTCTGCATGTTTAAACGTCACAAATCCTGCCTCATAGGGTTTCCTTCTTGGGACCTAACGCGATTTTACAGAAATTTTGTTTTTGACTGGTAATGGCAAGCCCGGGGGACAGCCATTCATTGTCAGTCATTCACCGATCGTCTGAACGCAATGGCTGCTACTAAAAATTATAAGAAAGGTATTTTTGAGCTACTCTACAAGCTGCTTATCTACTTTCTTTGAACAAATCGAGGATAATTGCGAAATTGGCCAGAAACAAGAGGAAACCCCGCCGAAGGCGCGGTACGACTATTTTTCCAGACGCCGCGGCTAATTTTGCCTAAAATATTGTCACAGCTCTAGAATTTTGTGATTTACACGTAAAATTGATATTAATACAAGTTTTTAGCAATAAAAAAACAAAAACAATGAGCCAATATTGAGCGAAATAGCGATTAACCACGTAAAGTCCGTTTTTATCATGCGGCGCGCCTAATTTCACCTCAAATTACATAATTTCGTTTAAAATTTTGAATTGTACTCTAAGAATAGTATTTGCAGGGACGTTCACTCATAAAATACCAAGAAGAATAGAAAAAATTGGGTGAAATAGCGATTAGCCGCGTGTTTTTGGTCAGCTGACCTCGGCTTATGTCTAATTGCTCCCTGTTTCACGGGTTCCTTTATTCTTTTTGTCATCCAGTAGGAAAGCGAACCTTCTAACCTGACTATTCTGTCAAAAACAAGAAAAAAAAGCGAACCTGGAAGTGGTTTTATCGGGGCCTGTCCGGTGTTTACCGGTCCAGGTGACCAAGAGAAACCTCTGTGTTCAATTGGTGACAAGCGCCTTTCTGCCCCGGACGCCGCTACCTCCCCCTCCGATAATCGATTGACCATGGGTCTCGGCCAGTCTACTGCCAAAAACGATAATCCTTATGAGCCAGGTTCGCTTCTCTATTCCATTCTTTGCCCTCTTCCCGTGTGCTAGCAGTGAAATCACTTTCTTCTATTGTAAGAATGGAAACATCAATCACAATCGGCGTTGAAAGTGGTCTTTCCTTTTTCGTCTTCTAGAAACTGATAAATAGACGACTGATTGAGTCTTTTTCACCGCTCGTTTTCTCGCTCTTCTACCTATTTTTAAACCACTGATAAAATTTTTATTTTCAGTACCAATGGCTGAACTCTTCAAAGGAATCAAGTTGCAGAAGACCGATGGAAGCCTCGTCGACGCGGAGGAAGTCCTCAAGGTATTGTTATAGTCCTTTATTTTGGTTTTTCTTGGATTTAGAAAGGGGGCTCTAATCTTTCCATCTTTCTTGACCATAGCACGCTCAAAAATCTAGAGGTTTTTAGTCCTAAGCACAGGTGTAACCCTATGCTATCTTTGCCGGCGGAAATGTGACGTAAATTGGGATTCCTACTCGTTTTCTTTTACCCATTTCCTCTCCAGTCCGACGGGTATCACGATACTATGCTAATATTAGGAGGTTCTAGTCTAGAATAGGGTATATAGCTGGGTGAGACGGCTTCCTGGCGACCATTTTTAGTTGGAAGGGAAGAAGTGGGCAGCTTTTTGGATCCGATAGAGTGCCCAGGAGAAAAATGGAAGTCAAGGCTGGCTACTGGACTGTCTTTTCTGGCCTCTATAGCCGGATTCAATAGTCCTGGACGTTTTGAAGCCCTAGCTCGGTCTTGGCTCCTTAAAGTCTCCACCAATTGCTCCAAAAGCATCCAAGAGCCAAAATTTGGATGAAATATGGCCGTATGAGCACCTGGATACTGCCAAAGGGACTCATTCTAACGCTACTTTCATATAGTTCCTATTTGGAATAGATAGCCGCTCAGTTTTTGGATTTTAGCCCCAAAAAGCTCCCTAGAAGACTTTGGAAGTCTCCTAACCATAAAAAAGCCATGCCATGAAACGTTTGGGGGGAAAATTGGATAGGTCTTGAAGCGTTGGGCTCGTTGTGAGCGATCTTGGAGGGTTCGTTGGACTAGTGGGCCTACTTGGGGGTCTGGGGCCGGCTAGGGAGTAAAGCGGGGCAATTCTAACAGCTGTATAGAATTTCTACCGGTGTTTTAGGGTTCATTAGGTGCTTTATTGGCTAAAAATTATGGAGAACGTGTTAATTTGTCTTCTTTTCAGGATAAGATTGTTGGTCTGTACTTCTCTGCTCATTGGTGCCCTCCCTGCCGTCAATTTACTCCAATTCTGAAGGATTTCTATGCCGAATTGAAGGAGTCTGATGCCGATTTTGAGATAATCTTTGTCTCTTTTGATCGTAGCGAGAGCGACTTGAAGAAATATCTGGAAGAAAGCCACGGAGACTGGTATCATTTGCCATTTGGCAGCGAGAAGATCCAGTGAGTTCTATTCTCATTCGTCTTTTATTAATTCAAATCCTTTTAGGGAAGTCTCAAAGAAGTTTGACGTGAGCGGAATTCCCGCGCTGATCATCGTCAAGCCGGACGGCACCCTGGTGACCAAGAATGGACGCGGCGATGTTCAGGGCAAGCCGCCGAAGACTGCTCTCAGCGGATGGAAGGCATAAGTCCGTCCCTGGGCCTCTTCTCATCGTCGTCTCTGTTCCTCAACCAACCCCGTATTTTTTATTTATTTTCCGGTGGCCATCTCTGTCGGCCCCGGCCCTCTCTCTCTCTATCTATGTTCACCGAATTGTACCCTTTTGTAATTAAAATAAATTGGAGGTGTCTACTCTTTTTCTTCTTCTTATCGACGAAATCTTCATATTTTGAACGAATCTTGGAGAAAAGACGCGAAACTGCGCTGGAGACCGGCCGTTTGCATATTGTTTAACGATATATTGAATCTGGAGGCCGATTTTTGACATTAGGCGAGGTTTGGACAATGTTTACGGGGAGAACATATGGTTTATTTAAATGATGAGAGAGTTGTGTCAATTCAGCTCACGTTGGAGACCATTTCTGATCGAATTCAAGCAGAATTACGAGCTTCTTTTACGGTCCAAGGGGGCATCTTATGTAGCTGGCAGAGCGGAGTTCCTTGTTACAGAAGTACAGTGGATTTTTGCCTATTTTTGCTTTTTTTCAGTCAAGTTTGCCATCAAAACAGGGCCTAATCTTCCTTTTCGGTCATATTTCCATTAAAAAAAACTTAATAGAATACCTTCCGAATCTCTACCCTCCGTTGAACCTCTACGAATTTATTCGCAGCGGGAACAAGAATACGCAAAGTCTGTTCTTCCCGGCTCACTGGGAGCCCCAATTGGGCTTCAGACCCTTGACAACTCCCGAGCCGCCTCTCTCTAGTCAAAACCTCTCACTGTTTGATGAAAAATACGTCTTTTCCCCCAAAAAATTGTGATAACAATAAAACTTTTAATAAATTACGGAATAAAACGGCAACAACAACGATAATAATAAGTGAAATGGGAGAGCCTAGGTAGCAATCCATGTGCCAACAATGAGCATATTCTCCGGGGTAATGGCGGGGTCAATGTATTCCACCAGTTTACAGTTATATCCCAGCGACCGTAGATAATGAGCTCTACCGTATTCCAAGATCTTTTTGGCCTTCTGCCCAACTTGTAATTTGGCTTCATTCTCGGTGAAGTTGACGCCGTCTTCCTCTTCGGCTAGACCACAATTCGACCAGGTGGCCACGTGACGGAGGGCAGCAAAATCACCGGCCGAGGAGAGGCCATACTCGTGGAGAAATTCAGATCCACAATATTCATCTATCCGGGATTTGTGATTACAACACGGCGCGATGACAAAGCCCACAATGGGCAGGCCCTTGGCTCGGGCATTGGCGAAACAACGGATGGCCGCGTCTGTACCACTGCCGCACAGATGCTTCCACGTCATTGCGATCGATTTGTACTTCTGAAAAAAAGAATAAAGAGACTAAAGATAAAGAGAAGGGAAGCCGACCGAGGCGGAGCTCCTGAAGCCCTTGCTCGGGATAAGAAATTCCAAAATATTTAGCGAGATCCTATAGAACTATACGTTCCATGGACCATGGAGCAATTAGAGCTCGAGGTTGGACAATTTCTCTGGACAGGGTTCCAAGCTGGCTGACGGGGGGCGGCCTACCTTGGTAGTCCACATGCCCCTCAAAATAAGAATCGCAGGGAATTACAATTCTACATGACAAAAACAATATTTTCCTGGCTGTGTAAACCAAGATTTTAGGCGTAAATTAGAGAAAATTGGTAGAAAATGAAGCTACGTTGTCCCGGCAGGGTCTGGTTGGGGGCCGCAGTCCATGAGGAGAGGCGCTTCCATAAAAGGCTGCAACATAGTACCTCCAGGATTTTTACAAGATTCCTGAGAAGTTCTAGGGTAGGTAGGAAGATTCTCTGGGTCATTTGCTTTGCATTTGGGCTGTAAATGGGTCGGCCTGGCTTTTTTTCTGTTTCTCCCCGTCTGGGTTCCCTAACGACCACAGTTCTGAAGGGGCATCACGTTTCAAATCCGTCCAGAAAAGAGGTCCTGCTGTGAATTTCTAACCGTCCAGTCGTTTGTGCCCACTTTTTTTTCGTATATCACAGTGAATGCCTTATGTTTTTCGGTATCTAGCTTTTAAAAAGAAAGTAGGAAGGTTCAAAAAAGGTTAAAAGACTCACACTGATGGTTGGAAAAGCCGCCAAGTCGAAATGTTCCACGGAGCATCGGAGCCGAGTCATCGTCAGCTGGTCGTCTTCCCTCTTGGCTCGATTCTCATATTTATTCCTCATTCCACTTCGATCCACCAGCAGATAATCCGGTCGGGGTGCTATCTTGGCCATCCAATAGGTCAGATGGCCCTTCCCAGCTCCGAGTTCCACCATCGTATGGTCGGCCGCGTCCCGTAGCAGGCCGTTCTCCCGTGCATGGCCAATAATTGAACTCAGTTGAGCAAAATCCTTCTTCTTGTCGGCGCCGACGGCTTCCTCGACGGCTTTTTCCAACTCAGCGACGGACTTTATCTGAAAACAAGTATGCCTCCGGCCGCTGCGTTGGGGTTAAAAATTTGACGGTCGAATGAAACCTGACGGGTCGGATCTTTCTGCTTCTCTAACTGTCTGCATTAGACCGTTTGCACAAACGACAGGTCTTACAGACAGACAGACAGAGATACGCCTATTATTAGGGTAGGATTTCCGTTCTTAAAAGACCCCTTGAGAACATTTTCCCAGTGAAGAAATAGCTTGTCCCTTGTCAACTGTAACAACTTTACAAACCGGTTCGTAAAGCGCGGGAAGGGAACAACAAATTTCCCCAACGCTTATCGTAGTCTCAGACAGTCACAGGCTGACACAGGCACAAACAACCGGGGGAGAATCAATTCGGATGAAAAACAATGCCCGGGACTATAGAAATAGAATTACTACACTCCAAGATGGCATGATGGCTAATTTTTCGAAGGAATAAACAAAACAGGGCGGAGAAATACAGGGGAGGAGGATTGCTAATCGGGAAAAAAAGACGACGTTTCGTTAATTCCCTGGGGAACATCAAGCAGAAAAAGTTTCGCTTCGGGTACGCAAGGATCCTTGACCCATTGTACAATAGTATGGACGGATATCGGGATCTCCCAGGCTCCCTGGAACCGGGGAACCAGGAGGTCAGTCTATAGGTTCATCCAGGGGCCATTTTCAAGAGTTATTATAGGAGCACCCCATTCCCTTTGCTATAATTAAGTTGGGGGAATTGAGAATCGCCAATCTCTACCACTAAATGCTCCTAGAAAAGAGCTTCTGAGTATCTGCCGGTCCCCAACCGATTCCATTGCCAAGCGGGCCACTTCGCTTCTAGCTTTCGACAATTTTGTTCCGTATTCCTACCGGGATTTCTAGAATTTTTCGTTTGTGGCTAAAAATGAGCTCCTGGGTGGAACATTTGAACTCGATAACGGGGCAATCCGGAAGCTGGAAACGCTCCAATTCCGAGAATTCCCTCCGCTCCAGGTCGATCACGCTTCAATTTTTTTTTTGAAACTCAAGTCAAGTTTCCTTCAAAATTGGAACCCCAAACATCAAATTTGCCCTAGAACGGACGGAGGGGCAGCCCAACTGTCATTTTTGCTTTATTTTGACCCCGAAGCTGTTTTCCCCGGACTAAAGACATAACAAAAAGAAGACTGTCGCCCACCTCAACCTGGATATCGTCTCGGGTCTTTTCCCAACACTTTTCGATCTTCTCAATGGCCGCGTCAATTTCTTCCTGGCTCGGTCGGCGGTCTATCTTCTCCGTGGATTTGGTCTCCTTGACCACGGCGTTACAATTCTCCACGATCCAGGGCAGCTCGTGTACAATACGGGAATTACACCGCTTCAGGTGTTTCTCGAGGTCCTTCTTGATTACAGAATGCTTCGGATCATTTGGACACGGCAGGCGGGTGTCGTTGTCCTGGGCGAAGACCAGATGCTCTCCGCAGAAGTCGTTCCCCTTCTTCACCAGCATCTTACAACGACGATTCTTCCGCGGAACGACGTAGATACAGCGACGGGGCTCGTCTCCTTCCATTTCTAGAAAAAAAAGACTTTTAACGGGAAAATTCAAAAATTCGAGCATTTGATTGAAGGAGGAGCGCAAATTGAAGGGCGATTGGGAAATTTTGCTGTAAAAACGGAAAAATTGTGCTGTTACATATCAAACCATGATTTTCTTCAAATATAAAGGCGTAAAAATGTCATAGAAATTAGAAATGTAGGAAAAGGAGGAAAAGCTAAATTACAGTGATTTGGAAGCCGTTCCCCCGTGTGCCTGCCTAAAATCGATCCAATTCGCTTTTCTCAACCAGATTTTACCAGATTTTACACTATTTTTGTCTATTACCAGTTAATTTCTGACCTAAACAAGATACAAAATAAAAAAATAGGAGAAAAAATAGCTTACCTGATGCAAATATCGAAGGTTTTGAGAGTTCTAAAATATCCAACGTTGTCGAATAAGCACTTCTCCAATTCCTATAAACCTTGTTTCTTTAAAAAAAAATTATCTTAAAATTGAAAAACTATCCAATAAGAACTTAAACTGACTGTACAATCTTTTCCAGGTGGGCACCCGTACAATCTCGGCAGCTCAAATTCAAGTAATGCAATGAGACGGAGCAAGAGGAGGTGTCTACTGCCGAGATTTTACGGGTGCAGCAGCCAGAAGACACTGGCCTGTGCCCGGAGTTGAGTATCCGATAGTCCGCGTTCCTGCGCCCCTAAAATCTCGGCAGGCCATTTTCAAAACTGTCACACATTTCTCCTATTCATCTTGCCGAGGTTTTACGAGTTCCAGTGGATCTCGGGACCGGCTGAGGAAGAAGCACTAACGAGATGATACGGAATAACTCATCCAGGGCAACATTTCCAATAGAATTGGTCCATTTTTGGATTTTGAAAACTTTATTTCTGACGGATAAAAACACAATTACATGAATCGGATCACGACGACGACGAAAAGTTATGAAAATATTTACAGAATTCTCGTTAAAATGGGAGGGCGGAAGGAGGGAAGGATCCCAACTCCGGGTCCCGATTTTAACGGCTGTTGAGATGAGAAAAAGAGAAGAAAACCGTCTTGTTTTTTAGTATTTTTATACAAAATTGAATGGAGGACTTGACTGATTAATTCTAACCGAAAGAATAAAAAAATCGAGAGAAAAAAATATACAAAAGTGAAGAAAATGCTCGCTGCAGCTAGAGAAACATGAAATTACATTGAAGCTTGGGAAATTTTAGAGTTTTTAGTAGTTTTTTCGCGCTATCCAGTCCAGGGGCAAACACGTACGGAGAGAAGAGACGACGAATTTACAATTTCATAACGCTAGTCGAGCCGCCGTAGACCGACTCGTCCGAATAGGCAATGTAAAGGAACAGATCCTCCTCGTGATGGTCCTGAAACGAGAAAAATGGTTAGATTCTCTTTTCTTTGTTTTGGGGGGAATTTAAGTCAAATCAGTGAAGTTTCTCATGTGTGTGTGCCTTATTTGTGGTATTTATTAAGAGTATCGCGTCTTTTCCGCTGTCTCGTCACTTTTATCACTTCCTTATGATCCAATAGATCAAAGAAAAAGTGATGTACAGCTGGCGATTGTCGTCACCGTTCTGTGTTCCCTCCCTGTGAATCAATCCCCCGTTCCTGTCTCTTTCGCAATTCATGACGGCGACGATAACACAGTCAGGTAGTGAGAAAAGTGAGGCAGGTACAGGAATAACTCTTTCCATCTCTTTGCAGAGGAGAAACATCGAAAATGAACGGCTCTCTGGTTCTAGGCCAGATCTTTCAAGCGCCCGCACCCGTAAAATCTCGGTAGCGCGCGGCATTGGTTTGAAGGCGCACCATCTTTCCAGTCCTACCAACTGCCGAGTTTTTACGGGTGCGGGTGACTATTTCTGGACTGTATTGTCCGTCTTCTTCCAGCGTTGTCTAGCCTCAGTAGACTAGAAATTTCCACACCACGTGGCCCTGCCATGGTCTAATCAACGAAAGGGAATATTCTCTGGCCATTTCCAAACCTCCCAGCCGAATGATAACATGGACACTGCCGGGACAAATAAACATTATGAAAGAGAAGTCTACTCTTTTTTTTCGTGGTCTCGAAGAGAAAACTGTACCTGGTAAAGCTGTCCCATGGTGGTCATAGTCTGGGGGATGACATTGTTCACGAAGAAGAAGAGAGCATCCTCAGGACGGAGGTGGATCCTAGAAAAAAGAGAAATTTAACGAGTTTGCGCCGCAGTTAGACAGGCAGACAACTTTTTTGACTACTTCCGGTTTATCTCCCGCAGCCATCTCCACCCCCCGGTGAAGCTAACCTGTTCCGTTTCCTCACAATAAATTGCGCAATGAACTGGCAAGTAAATATTTGGACAGTCGCTCTCTGCTGACGGAAACCACTCGTTTTGCTCGTACGGAACGTATTACAACTACCGCGGCTGTTATTCTTACGCGCGTAAACATCGTGCGCGCGCTGAAATTGAAAATCTCGCACGCTTTAGAAAAAGTCTTATATTTTTTGATTGTTCATATAAAAGTATATTATTTTTGCATACATATTGTAGCGCACATTTTTCTCTACAAAATGTGCTCAATTTCATAATTTTTCGATGCCCCTGAGCAGAATTAGAGCTGTCGGAAGTTGTCTCCCGTGCGCGTCATCCTCACCGATAAGAACATCGTTTTATTTTCATTATTCCTGTTTCCTGGTCTCATGACTGGCATGAGAAAAAAGTAGAAAAACAATAAAAATTAAATTACCTCTTCCTGATAAGGAAATAGAACTGTCCGACGGTCAAATCGGATGGCACGAGGTACTTCTTCTTGTCCAAGTCGCGGAGACGAGACTTGGGAGCCTTCTCGACGATAACCTGAAAGATTTTTCAATAAAAAGTTTATTTGAATATTTTTTAATATCAAATACTATTTTTAATATTAAATTTCATGTGTATTGTAGTCTTTTCTTATCATTTTCCGTTTATTGTCGCTCTTTTCCAGCTTTTCTCATCGCCCCCTCTCTTTCAGGTTTCGAAATTCAAAATCGCGCTCAATTTCTCCTCCGCCAGCGTGTAAAATCGTCACATGTTCCCACGTTTGTTATTCGAAAAAAAACGCGCCAGTCAGAAAAAATGTGTCATGCTAGGTCGGGCCGGAGGCCGGGGCCGTACACAACTTTGCCCCAATGGATGGAGAACGAGAAAATCAATTTCCCGGCCCCCCTTCTCCCCCATATTTTCTCAGATTATATGGCTGAAAGAGGCAGTTTCTATGGTAACAAAGGGCGACGGTGTCTGCCAGTAACTGGAGGATAGGAGTACTATTGTTTTTTGGGAGAAAGGGGGCTGATAATTATGAAAATGAGCCAAAACAAGGAACAAAAGGGGAAGAAGAGAGCCACAGTTAGACAGCTAAAGTTAGTACTCCGCTGCGGTTCCAAAACCCTACTCTCCTGCTGTCTAACTGTGGCTCTATTCCAGAAAGACCAGGCAAAAAGTCTCTGGTCCGTTAGACAGCCACAGTTAGCCGCTCAGCTGTCTAACTGTGCCTTCAATCTTCCCTCGGCTGTGGCTTCTCATCGCTTTCCTACTCGATTAAAATTTCCAAATATTTCAAAAGAATGAGAAATTGGCGTACAGGAATACGGTCGGGGTACTTCCTCCTGATCTTGTCTCCCTCAGCACGGCGCTTCTCGAAGTTGTTGTCTTCCTTGTAGGCCCACTTCATCTTCGCTTCGTTGAGATTGGGAAAAAGGTTCTGAAACGGGAATAAATCTTTTTTTACTCGATTACTGTAAGGGAGAAGAGAAGGGGTGGAAGAGACAAAGAGGAGGGGGACTGCGACCGGAATGGTCTGGGGTAGACGGGGCATCTAGCTGGCCTCCCCCTAGAGAAAAAGAAAACGAGAGAAAGCAGCCCCCACACGTGACACCATCATCACCACCACCACACGGGGGGAGGGAGGCGGCAGGAAGGGAGAAAAAGAAAACCATCAGCTGATGGGTCGAGAGAGCATGGTGCCAGGCGGAGGGGGCACAGTTTACCGCTGCTTGCCCCCCACCCGACGAGAGATGCCATCGATTAAACAAGAAAACGATGGCACACTGTACACCGTGTGCTGTCGGTTTGTTTCACTTTCGAAGAGAGGAAAAGGAGAAAACAGAGAGGACAGATGGATGGATGGCCGGCTGGCTGGGTGAAGGGGGCGTTTCATAGAGAGGGGGACGAAGGGCAGCAGCTGATAAACAGCGAACATGCCATTGCGAAATATCTTATAACCCGTGGAAATTTTATAAGGAAATGATTTATTTTATTGTATTTTATCATCAAAATCAGGTATCAATTTGATATTGACAAAAAGATTCTAAATTGCATTACAAAAGGGAAAATTTCAATGATCTAATGTTTTCATTAAATTTCATTGTACTTTTCTAATAAAAATAACCCAATTTTATGATTTCTAAAATGAAGATCACATTCACTTGAATCAGATCTCATTTCATTACGAAACGAGTCAATTTTCATAGCTAGAAAAATCTAGCTCCTTCAAGTGGGGAAAATCAATAATTAACAACGACGGCTCGCTTTCCCAATGGTATCGAAGAAATGAACAGGATTGAGAACAAACATCAGGCGGTAAATAGCAAGAGAGACAACTGTGCTTGTGAGTGAATGCGAAATATCAGCTGACGCGACCGCGTTCGCGACACGCAACGCGAGTAAACAACTCCTTGATTCAGGGAGCCATTCCACTTTCGGCATAATCTCGCTTCTTAGGAAATATTATGGTCATATTTGATACCATCCTTTCAAATACTTTTATTACATCGACCCATTGAACAAATTTTAATACTAAATAGAAAAAGGAACACAATAATAAAAATACACAACGCTTAGAGATCAATTATCGATGATGGCCCCTACCGGAAGAGTACGACTGATTCTGGTATCGATTCCTAGTACTCCGACGACGATCAACTTCCAAACACTTCTCAATATCACTTAACGCAGCCTTCAGTTCCTCCCGTTCACTGAAAAACTTTGTATGATTAGTAACAAAGACGAACTCACTTTTGCAACATCGTTTTATCCTTCTTGTCTATAGTTTTCTTAATTTCCTTGATGTACCTCTTCCGATACTTTTCCAACTTCGGTCGACGACCGCGTCTTTCATCGGGGACTGCGGACGCAGAAGAACTTCTTTCTTCTTCCAAATCGACCACGTTTGCTTCAGCTGCAGGCGCCAGTTCGCCTCTCTGAGAACTCTCTGGAGTCTGTAATAAATTCAAACTTCACAAAATTCACATGAAGATAAAAACTAACCAATTGCACAGGATACGTGGGAGTGTGCAGCGGCACATAATCTGGAGACCGAGGCTCGTACGGAGGCCGCTCATCGGCAACTTCCACCGAAGTCTCCCGGTGTCGAATTGGCGATTGCTCAGGGGAAGAAATGAGACTAAAATCAACAATCAAAAATTTAAAAAAAAAAAAGTACTTCACTTCAGCAGTCGAAGCTTGCGCACGATTTTCAAATATTTCTGGGATAACCGGTTGATGTCTCCTGAATGGCTGATGGTTTCTGCCAAACACCTCGTTAATTCCAAAATTTCCCAAAAGATTCTAAAAAGAACAATTATAAACGGTAACATTTAGAAGTATTTTCTGAATCAGGCAATAAACTAACCCCGAATGACATGGGATGTTGCAAAACGGAATTGTAAGTAATCCCTGCTCCGGGAAGAAAAGGAGGAGCGTGTTGAAATCTTGGCGGTTGTTGAAATCGACATGCTCGACGCTGGAACAAAGCAGTATCCCTATCTGATCCAGAAGAAACACCCTCATCCTATTTAGAAAGGATAATTTTAAAAGATAATAGTCTTACTCTAAGAAAGATGCTCTCGTTTGCTGGAACATTGATTTGCTCATGCTCTATACGAATATCATCATCGTCACGTTCTTCGTCGTCGATAGTGACTACTTCGGGATCTGCTGGGGTTGGATTCAATCCTCCTATAACTAAAATTCCGTCTTGATTATTCATGATTCCCGGCAGCCTGAAATGAACATAATTTTTAAACGGAATAAGTATACTTGTAGCAGCTGATGGCGTAAAAATCATCTTCGCTAAGACCGGAAGCAGCAAAGTTGAATATCTCTTGCTGTAGTCGTTTAGCGTGGTCATTTCGGATATTACATTCATGATCAAAGACATTCTGAAATTTTACATGAAGAAAAGAATTGTGCTTACTACAAAATGAGGAGCCAGAACGGGAATGTCCATCATTTTATCAAATATCATGTTTGCCATTCGATCCCTAATATGGAGTGTTCTATATGATACATTTTTCTGAAGAAATACAATTACACAATTTGATGAACACCTACATATTGGACATTGTCCAATTCTTTACTAATAAACTTAGTAATGCGCTCCCTTTCAATATCTTCATGTTCCCGAGCATAGCGGGGTGCATATGTTCCCTAAAATTTTCAGAAATGTCAAAGTATTGAAAGAATAACGAACGCCTCTGTTCAACGTAGTTTCAGCGGCAGATGACCAATCGCATCCGTATCTGTAGATTAATTTTCTGAAGTGATGATTGGAAACAACGGATTTCCTGCAAATTGAATGGATTATTTTTTTCTAATATTGAAAAGACCTATTAGTTTCGTCGAGTATGACGTTTAAAGCATTAACGGAATCTACCATAACCGAGTATTGTTTATCGACCATCTTCTTCTGGTACACACGGCGAGATTTCCTGCGAAAAACACGAGAAGGCTGAGGTTCGCTAAAATAACCGTATACAATCCTGGTATACATTTCTTACTTGTTAATCCTATCAATTGCGACTTGGTACTCGTGTTTCGCCTTACGCATGATCGCTCTCTCAAAGGTTAATGGAACATTTGCGGCGGCTCGCTCCCGCTCCTCCCGGAGTTTCTCCTTGGTGATCTCCGTAATAGGATAACTAAATTGGAAGTAACACTAATTTTCAAATAAGATCTCACTTCCGATCCGTTCCTGTGTGCTGAAGTCTGATAACGTATTCTTTTGGTTTAGAACGGCAAACACAACAGGCCATGTTGACAGCAAGCCAGGTTTTCATGCATAGGAAGCATACGGTATGTTCACAACTATCGAGGCGAGCAGGATCATTTAGTCTGAATTATTAACATATTAAAAGAATATTAAAGCACTTGCTGTCTATAACATATGCAACAAGGCTCGGCAGGGGTTACGCACGGCTCGGCACGGATGGCTAATGGCTTTACTTCCTTCTGCATTATGATTACTAAAATGAATACAAATTAGGCTTTATAGCAAGTAGTTAGGGAGTGATTATCAAAAGTATGTTCAAAAAAGAGACCACAACTGTTTCGGCTGGGATGACCAGGCACGTATCGCCGTGTAAACATTTTTGCGTAGTCGTCAGGGGAGAAATTTATCCCAGCTTTCGCAAATCTTTGCTTTGCTTTCCGGAATAATCGTTTGTGGGGAAAACTACAGCGATATTTTAAAAAAAACCTACCTGGTTTTACATCTCTTTCGTTCCGTATAATGGTATGCGTATCTGGGCTACGTTCTCGTTTAATTGTCATCGATCTAGTCAACATTCTGAAATGAAAATATGAAATATGTATAGGAATGAAAAAAGAATCAACATGTAAATCAAAGTAATAAAAAGATAAAACAGCTTCAAAGAATGTTTGGAAAGTGAGAAATTCATTCGTCGCTTTCGAAAAAACATGTCGATTTCTTCCATCAACCGACGCAGCGTATAGCGAAGCTAATAATACCAACTTTACCAATGTCTATGCTTTTTACGCTCGGCCCGAAAATATATCAGTGCCACGGGGCATCTAATATATACTGTATTGCGTACAGACGTTATTGATAATTTTCCTGATAAAAATGATGATTTCCTTTTTTTCTGTCAGTTGTATTGCATCGTGAGGTACGATGCATCGTAACAAATTGCTTGAATAATATGTAGATTGGGTAGTATTTGCATATAACTGCAACAACAAAGCAGTCAGAAACAAACAACGGGGTAGAAAGAAAAATAGAAACGCACCTGCTTCGACGAATTTGGAATAAAGAGTGACGAAATAGGAAAAAGAAATTTTTGTTGTAAAATTCACGTTTTCAGCGTTACGCGCAAATTCAAACTGCCTATTTTTCGCTTTTCCTCATGTATGCTTTCAGATTCTTTTATACCGTTTTGATAAAATGAGCTGAAATATGTGACAATTGTATAGTCCATTTCCAACGGATATTCCTCGGAAAAACCTCTCCGCTACGGGACCAGGAAGCTTTCTAACATGGTCCCGTAGCGGAGACGCGCCGTCAAATTTGAATCCGTGGAATATCCGTTGGAAATGGACTATAACAGGCAACTAAGCAAAAAGCACTCTGCCTTGCTAAATCACAGGTGACAGCACAGTTGATTACAGCCGAGATGAATGACGACCGACAAGAACGGGAACACGAGGAATACATGAAATGGAATTTATTTTATTTCTTTTCAACGTTCTTCATCAAAGCTCGTAGTGTCTTCTATTGTCTGATGCAAGATCCTCTTATCTGACATAAGAAGTCGGAATTCTGAAAAGCCTATTACGATAAAGTAAATTGGTCGGACTGCTGTCTGCAAAGAAGACGATTACGCGACTGAATTCTTCGGTTCTCAACTTATTTTATGTTCTATATGATTGTGACTAAAAAGTTTCTAACTTGTAATTTTGTAATCAGTTTTGCTTGTCTGCATTCCATTTGTCATCTTTGTTCCAAGCTTGCACTCCTGTGGGAGATAGAAAGCAAAATTTACCCTTTGCAGCTGATAAGAGGACACTTTTATTGCCTGCTCCTGGATAACACTTTCTTTTCTTTGGAAATTCTCAAGATTATAAAGAAAAGAATATTTTAGAAATGATAGAAACGGGTAACAAAATCGGAGTATTGTCAGGAATAGCCTATTGTGTGGGAGACATCGTCGGTTCAGGTTTATTTCTTCATTCTTTGAGTATAGTGCGCCCTTGTTCAGGAATTTTTATCTCTCCCACTTCAATTCTAAAACATTCTGGTTCTGTTGGTCTTTCTCTAATTATTTGGTCATTTTGTGCTCTAATTTCTCTGTTTGGTGCTCTCTGTTATATTGAATTGGGCACAGCTATTCGTAAATCTGGCAATGATTTCGCATATTTGTGTCATTTCGGCTGGAAGCCATTTGCTTCAGCTTTTTTATGGGTTTCCTGTACTCTTTCTTATCCAGCAACAATGGCTATTCAGGTTAGTTCTATTTTATAATATTTCAGAGAGCAAAAATAAAAAGAAACATTACATTTTTAGATGGTAACATTAGGAGAATATGTATCAGCTGGTTTTTCACAGTGGATTCATCTCAACGACTCGTGTCAATTTTTTCTCGAAAGATTGATAGGTATTTCAGTTATTTGTAAGTTTTTTTCACCTTTCTCCATCATGACATTATTTACAGGGCCTCTTTTATATCTAAACTTTTTCTCCTTGGGAAAACTAGTCGGACGATTTCAAATAGTAGCCACCTCGGCGAAAATCATTGTTGCTGCAGTAATTATTGTTACTGGCTTTATTTGGCTAATTTTCAAAGGTGATCGACAATTATTTAGAACTATTCAAAGCATCGAAATATATTTTACAGGAGGCTCATCTCATTTCCACGATAGTTTCAAAGGAAGTTCTAAAAATCCTGGAGATATTGTCCTCGCAATCTATTCCGGCCTTTTTGCTTACAACGGATGGGATGTACTAAATTTTGGAGCTGAAGAAATTGAAAATCCGAAACGGTAAAACGAAACAATTGGAATTAGAAAAAAAACTTTCCTTTAGAACTCTTCCAATTGCAGCATTTTCGGGAATAGCCATCTCGGCATTTGTTTTTATTTGTATGAATGTTGCTTATTTTTCAGTATTGACTATAGATGAATTCAAGAGTTCCGATGCTGTTGCTGTGGTAAATTCTGACTTTAGAAATGAAAAGAAACAAAATTGGATTATAGACATTTGCTGAGAAGACCCTAGGAGATTTCCAATATGCCATCCCTTTTCTCATTGGACTTTTGCTTGTTGGCAGTCTAAATTCGGGAATTTTTGCCTGTAGCAGGTCGGTTTTGAGCACGTCAAACATAGAAAATAATATTTTTCAACTGATACATGTTAGCTTTCTTTTTTATCATTTTATAAAATAAAAAACAGGTTCCCATTATTCTAGGTATCTCTTCGCCGGCGCGAGTAGAGGCGTCGTCCCGACTGCCATCCTCGGCGTCCATCCCCAGAGCAATTCTCCCCGAACAGCCGTCTTCATCGAGGTAATTGAGCCTAAAAAAATTAGAAATTCACCGTCCTCCCCCTTTCAGACAGTCCTGGCCATCGGCCTGATGTTCATCGGCAACCTGGATCAAATTATCAGCTACATGTCTTTTGCCTTATGGTCACAGAGGACAATCACCCAGGTAGTTTGAATATCGAATGAAAAATACAAAAATTAAGGTTGGATTCATCTACTGGAAATATAAGGGACGACTGGACGGGCCGGACGTCTTCTCGGTGCCTCTCTTCGTCCCCTGTATATTCTTCCTGATCAGCCTGACACTGCTGATTATTCCAATTGTTCAGGTTCATATTTTATTTGCCTACAGGGGGTGAGAAACTTGGCCGACGGTGTTCTCCGCCTGGCCGATCATCCTCCCCGCCCCTTCCACCTGGCAGACGGCCTCCTCCACTTGACCCTTTTCCCAAAAAAAAATTGTCCGACGCTTCACCTGGCAGACAATTTCTTCCACTTGCCATGCCATCGTCCCCATCCCCTCCACTTGGCACGCGGTCTCCTCTACCCGGCAGACGCTCCCCTCCCCCTGGCCGACGGGCCACCTCATCTGGCAGACGCCTTCCATCTGCCTGACCGTCCTCCGCAGTTGGCCGACGGCTTGCTCTCCATGGTAGACGATCCCCATCACCTGGCACTCTTCCCTCCGGCTGGCAATCTTCTCCATCACGATCTCCTCCTCTGTCTCTGGGTGCTCTGTTCTTTATTACTCCCGTATCCCCTCAAAGACGTTCCCTAAACTTACTCCAGAGGACCATTACAGTAACCCTCTTCCTCGTTCCAGGACTTCTTCGTAGCCATCTACGGCCTGGCCCTGATTGCTCTCGGCTTCGTCATCTATTTCCTCTTCATATTTCCTAAGAAATTACCCAAAATATGTTACCGTCTCAACGGTAAGTATCTTCCCACGAAAAATATCAAAAATCGGCTAATTTCCAGAGAATTTCCTGGTCATTTGTCAAATAGTCTTCAACATAATTCCAGCCGAAAAAGTTGATCTCTAATCAAAAATCTGTGCGGGTCACACAATATATGATAACATAATTTTTATTTTAATATGTTTGTGAAATTAAAATTAAACATTTACACTGCGTTTTTGTTGCTTCAATCAATGATATCTTCCCGGTGTTCCCAGTCGTCGGCTTGGCGGACCATAGTACATCTGAAAATAGGCCGATTCATTTCGATTTTTACTCCAATCCGGGTCGAATTTTTTTTTTAATATTGTATTGTTTCCAAAAAAAATTGAAAAAACTGAAGCGTTTTCCTCGAAAAGGCGCCAAACTTTTTTTTTTTTGGGTTTCCTGCCATTTCGAAAGGAAACTCGAATTTTTCCACGCATCCGTGAAATCTCGGCAGCTAGATCTCCTTGTAGAAACCTTTATTGTAAGACAAGCCTGCCAACTGCCGAAATTTTACGGGTGCGAGTGAGATTTTGATGGCGCGCCCGAGGGTGTGCTTCCTTTCTCTTTTCAAAATAAACTGACTACATCTTGATCCTCGGTATTTTGTAGTTTATAATTTTGAGCTGCTGCTCTCTCCCTTTGAGTTCTAAAATTTCATTTTTCATCACAAAAGCCGAAGGATACCGATCTTCTCGTTCGTAGAAATTATCACGCGACAATTCGCCAATAGAGGAGGTCTTTTGCAGCTCACCAAGTGAATTCTGGAAAATTCTTTTGTAACACTCTTCAATTTAAAACAAGAACAACATTATAAAAGGTCAAGAAACGAGAAATTGTACCTGATCATGGTGGAGTTGATCGTAGCTGACCGCTGAGCGCATGCCGTTTACACTAATGTTAATCCTCTGGCCACTTCTCCACATGTCCATGGTGTCCTGAACAGAAGAAAATAACCAGATTTCTCAATAAAAATAGAGCCAACGCCGAGATGAAGGGGGAGAATGGCCACCCAGGGTCCATGGTCCCGGCTCTACTCTCGGGGCAGTGGGTGTTGAGGGAAGTCGTCCAACTCTGGGTCAAACCAAGGAGTTCAAAAGGGAAAAAAAAAGAAAGAAAGGTAGGATACCCCAACAGTTCTTCGGCAAGCAAGGTATGGGTCGCTCCCCCCTTCTCAAAGGCTCCTTGAGCCCACTCATCCCGGATTCCTTCCATTCAGATGGAGCTGTTCGGCCGTACTGGTGTTCTCGGATGGGAGGTGGGCGTGGGACAAGGACAGCTACACAAAACCGTCTCTAATTTGTCTCTCGAAGAGGAGAAAGCCGTCCTATGGAATGATCTAGAGCCGGGAGACCTTGGCCGGCTTCTAGACAAGATTTCGATAAAACTTAGGCTTAACTTTCTATCACCGTGTCCACCGTACCAACATGTCCATTTCGATTAGAAAGGAGGCGAAAATTCGAATTTGATCCTGGCGCAAAACGGGCGGGTGCCGGCTAATTTTGGCGGCTCTGGGTTATGGTCCATAAGCCCCAGAGTGTCCTCCATAACTTATGGATAACTTTTGGAGGACACTCTGGGGCGGGTGTTTCTCAGCATTTTGGCCGGAACTTTCCTCGGCGACAAGCTTTCGGGGGCACAGTTTTACGTTCAACAAACTGCTTGGTGCTCCTAATCAGGTCTCTGTTTCTCTGGGCGTAGCCGACGATCCCCGTCCTCTGGCCGACGTTCTCCTCTACCGGGAGGATGATCTCCTCCCCTTAATCGAGCACGCATTACGCCGGCTGTCTCCTGCTCTTGGTCGGCGGTCTCATCCTCCTCCTTCCCCTGGCCTACGATCCTCTCCCCTTGGCCGATGGTCATCCCCACCTTGTCGTCCTCCCACAGCCCCATTTTCTCGGTCCCTGAACTAACCTCCAAAGTTGGCAATCCCAGTTCGCTTCTGCTTCTCTTCAACTCCTCCTCCCTCTCCTTGGCTGATCTGATCTCCGCCGCGATGAGTGACTCTCCCGGCCCTCGTTTGAACCTGGCCGGGGCGCCATTCGTCCCCATAAGGTGGTGGTGGTGATGCAGTTGGGGCTTCTTCACGTACCGTCCAGCTTTTCCCTGCGACGGTGAGTAGGACTAATTTTTAATTTTCGCCGTCTAACTGTGGCCAGTTACCTGCGGTGTATACGAGTTTTGCTCATCCTCCGCCACCCGGAGCTCGACCCGCCTCCAGGCGATCTCATCCATTTGACTGCGGACGATGTCCGGGACATGGATCCCAAGACTATCGGCCAACGAGGGATTCTGCCTCAAGAAAAGGAGCAAAAGCTGCTGATCATAGTTGAAATTAGACTCCCGGGCATTTGGAACATATCCTGGAATACAGTATTTAAACTTTTCACTTCAGGATTCCCTTACCATTGACTCCTCCCCACTCGACTCCATTATAGGGAGCGGTACCGTAGCTGGTGACCGAGGGCGAGTTATACTCCCGATCATAGCTGTCTTCTTTATGCATTCTTTGCAAAATTTGGACTTCTTCACTCTTGGGAGGCAGGGGAGGCGGCACGGCCGAGGTACTGCTACTCCTCTCCGGAGGCGGCGGCGGCATGCCGCCGTTGCCACTTTCGAACCGCTGCTTGGCTTGGTTGATATTGGCGATGGACTCACGGCTGACACTCTCGCGGATCTTGTCACGGTTGTACCTAGAAGAATGGGTAGGGTAAATGGTCTCCAATGGATATGAAGGCCTTCTTAACGGAACTGGGGAGACGATCCGAAGGCCAACCGAGTACTAAAATTCCCACGGGGCGGCCCCTCGTCTCCTTTGGCCATGACTACAAAAGTTCACACGGGCATTCTGTTTTTAAACAAATTACATTGGGAAGTCGGGAAATTACAGATTTTAAGGACGAAAATGGAGTGTGGCCTTTGAGATTGAGGTCTAGGGGGTTCTCCTCAGGTATGCCTGTTGCATTTGTCTTTTCAGAATTTTCTAACTCACCAGGTGGGTTGATCCGGGATAAAAACCAGCGAGTCCAGACTCTTCCCCTTTGACAATTTCTTCGGCGGTTCCGCTGCCTGTTGTATTTGTTGCTGCAATAATATCTCCGTCATCTTTCGTCCCACGGAGGCAAAGGCGCGTAAAATCGCGCCTAAATCTCTGCCGGCCCCTTACCCGCATGTGTACAGCCTCCTTTTCAGTTTCTTTCATTTTGGCCAGTCGCTGCTCGGGAATACGGCTGTCTCGGGGAATTTCTACTGGATTGGAGGCTACCAAGGAGGCAGACAAAGCGTCCGTACTCCGCCACCTCGGGAATCCATAGGGCTTGGGACGAGCGCGAAGAGCAGCGTCTTGCTGAAGTGTTTCTTTATTTGAAATCTGGAAAAATCAGAACTGAAATATAAACTAAAAATGTTGAACATAATATGAAATGAAAAGGATGCTTACCCGCATGCGCTCGTCTCGCGCCACGTTCTGTTGCCAGTAGCTGCGCAGGGCGTTAGTAGTGCCGTCGAAGACTCGACCAGCCAGGCGGGATGGCGGCCAGCCGTTTTCCGACGATGCTGAAAATCAGAAACTCATTTTTACATCATTTTCTTCAAGTGAAATTCGTTTGTTTAATAATTATCCATTTTTAATTCTTGCTGTACTTGTATTATCTCTAAATTGTTACACAGCTGTGTATAGTAAACAAAAGAATCATAAAATATAGCAACGCATGTAAAATTTAGCAAACGTATAATTTCAATATGTCAAAAATTCACGTTCATTGTTTTATTTTACTCTCTGCCTATAGCTATTCACATTTGTTACAGGAAATCTTTATAAACAGAAAATTATCCTTGCTTATCTAAAAAACAAGGAACCGGAAGAGTGTTCACTTTTTTTACAGCTATTTTGAAGTGTTATTTCCAGCTGGAGATTCTAAAAAGAGCCGACATCGTTCTAGCATCCTCAGCCTGTATTTACACAATACAAGAGCATGGTTGACAGCTATTTTTCTTGTTCGCTGACCACCACTTGATCAATCTTTGGCCGGTTAATTTTTGACTGCTGCTGTATGGCAGTTTTTCATTTTTTGAAGAAGAGAAGTGAATTTGGTATAAGAAATTCGTTCATAATCAAAAATAAAAAAAAACCAGTCAATTCATATTGTTTGCCTGTTTGCAATTGACATTCAAGTGCGGCCAATGATTAGCGATGATTATAACCTGTAATAATCTCTAAAAACAACAAAGAGCAAGAGTCCGGCAGCCAGAAATAGCGCAACCAGCAGCATGATTGTTTTCTTTGTAAACTTTGATCAAAAAAAGGGAAAGAAATTTTTTGTTGAGCAAAAGAAAAAAAGTAAAGACTAAAAGAGGAAAAAGAAGTCAGTACAGCTCTGCGTGTAGCTGCTGCTGCACAAAGTGTGACTCCGTTTCTCACGCCTTCCTCGTTCGCGCGACTTGACAGCCTGTCAAATTCCGATCGGAGTGACCCTTCCTTCAAGTTTTTGTACATCCGCGTCTCTCCAATACACAATAACACGTCTGACGCATTCTGTGTGTATTTTTTTTGATAGCTTTGATCACTAATCAACATCAGACAAGTTGTTCCAAAGAGTAAAGCGACCAGGTGGGCGCTTTTCGAGTTGAGTACACAGAAAATGAGCTGGATTAGCAGCGCGCTGGAACATGGAAAAGATTGTTGTGCCAACTTACAGCTTGGAAAAGTTCGCTAACGTCAAGAAATAAATAAAAAGTTAGTAAAAATGACCGTATACCGTTTCCAAGCATTATTGAAATCTAAATTGAAAGCAGCTGAAAATAAGAACAACAACAGAAACATCTCGAATCAAATAATATTCTACTGTGCTAAATAATGTTTAGAGAACGTGTAGAATTGATACCTGGCTAAAATCCCCATAAATTTGGATCAGGATCTGATTTTATTCAATTCCAGGCATTAGAAAGCTGCAGAGACCGTTTTCTACCATACAATCTATTCATCTTCATTTTATTTGCATGCAAAATTATTGAATAATCGAAAAATATTGATAGACTTTCCCCCGGTATCATATAATCTCGCTGCTCTCAAATAATCTCAAGTTAGTGTTGCGGTATAGCTTGCCACAGCCGGTTCCCAGTGTTTTCTGAGTATCTTCTGCAATTGAGCGCACTTCAAAAAAGAGAGGTTGAAAAAACTCGAGAAGAATCACATGTCTAGTTTTCGCACTTTTATAAAAGTGAAGAATAAAATCGCGTCCAGTATTAGTAGACAGAAACAAAGTTCTGGGAGAAAAAAAGATCAAAAAGTTCGATCGCTAGCAAATTTTTTCGGGGAAAAACACTTGAAGCCAGGTGTTTTTATGCTGGAGGGATCTTCTCTCACTGTCGCTAACCAGTGAATTTCGTACCTGACTCAGTTGGCGGCATGGACGAGTGCGAATGAGGGAGAAACCGAGTGCAAACAGCGCTGTGCCTACGGACACTCGACGCCGTTGGAGGGAACCGACTGCCGGTAATCCCCGGCTCTCTTAGCGGAATTTCAAGCCTTTTTCATGCGTCTCATGCCCGCTATTTTTTTGGTGTTCTTCCGGTTATGAAGAGCAATAGCAAAAAGCAAGCAAACCTTCTGAAGATGGAGTAGCAATTCGAACGCGATGGATTTTCTTATCGGGAGTGCGATATATCAATTCGCGAAGAGGCGGACCATTTGTGTAGTCCACGGCGAAGGGATAAAGGCGTGGACGATGGTTACCTGATTAGAAATATTATTGACTTCAATAAAATAGACCAGACAATATTAAAAAAGAAGAAATGATACCTTTGACTGGCGAGCGGCGACGGATTGACGCCGCCCGCCGTTCAGCCTCCATACTTGTGGAGGCGTGTGGCTGAATTTCCTGAAACTACAGCATTCCTCAGGGGATTACAAGGTAAAATAGAAGAGAAAAAAAATCGAAGTAGCATTGGAACACAGAGGCGAGATGAGCAGCAGAGTAAATAGGCAGACTTGCTCGAGAGGCGCATGCTGGCGCGTGCGACCTCTTTTCGAACTTTCCTTGAAAAAAAGCAGCAATTGTTAACAGAAATTAGCATAATCAATTGAAGAGGAAGAAGCATGCTGGCGGCGATGTTCGAAAGCTGTGAGTGACTCTGGAGTGTCCGCCGGCCGATCAAACAAGACCTCTTTCAGGATGCCGGTATGGCAATAGCAAGTGATAAAAACGTATACAGTATACGAGTTTTATTTCAATTGCTGTATTACAACTTTAGCAAACTTTTAAAATTCAATATAAACAACATGCAAATGGTAAGGAGTAAAATAAGATGGACCTACATAAATAATCGCCTTGCAGATACAAGATATACACGTAATGGCATCAGTTAGACTAATGAATCTTGGACATTTTTCTTGGTGATCCTTCATCGACAATAGCCAAGTTGCGTCTCTTACGACTGGAATCACTTACATCTGATGAGGAGCTCGCGTTTAATGAGCATTCTTTTGAATCTAAGTGAGTCAACTACAGTCAAATAGAACAAAATAAAAACAAACCTCGCAGGTCCAAAACTTTAGAACGGTTCATAGTTCCGTCAAGATTTAGCAAATCTACCAGCTGGTCCTGCATACCTTGCATATGCGCATACGTTGATGCATTCATTGAAGTACTAAGGATACTGCTATTCAAAAGTGTATTGTTCAGCGATGACACTCCTTGAGAGAACTGCTTCTGGCCGAAATAGCAAGATCCAGGTCCAACAACTAGTCCTGTGTCACGTACTGTTACTACAAAAATGATGTATTTAATACAGAAACACTAACCATATTGCGGAGGAATGGCAGCAACCTTATAAGGAAATCCTTCTTGTGTCTGTTGCAGAGGGGGTAAACCGCATGGAAAAAGCGTGGCTTGCTGGAAAGTTCCTGGATAGAATGGAGCTGCGTAGAACGTAGGCGCCATGGTTGCTTGAAATGGTACACGTAGTTGGCTTGAGAATTGTAACGGAGGTGATAAATCTGAAAAACGCGAATATATTGAAGAAAACAGAAAATTTCAACACATGCTACACAATGGTTAATGAATAAATTGAAGATAACTTGCAAAAAAAAACTTACTCTGAAGAAATATTGCATTCTCACCAAACAGCGCATTTAGTTCGTTATTCCGTGGGTTTATCATATTACCAAATTGGTTGGTAATACCAATAGGCACAGGGGGCGGAGGCATACGACACTGAGCTTGTATTGTTGCAGGCTGTCCAATTCCAAGAGTTGATGACCGCCTTATATGCGGGTTTACTGCAACAGTTGGGTTCGTGGGTAGTGGCTTTTTCTTGAACTGTGTCCTTGAAGGTGTTCTATGTGGAGATGAAACACATGAAGAGGAGACGGAGCTAGGCCCACGTTGTTTAGGTGCGGGAGGTCTGGCCAGAGGAGTAGCTTTACGGACCTAAGTTACAGGCATTGAACAATGAAACAAAACGGTGCAATAACAGGAATGTTGTTTGTTTATATGCGAACCACTTGCAAACAAATATATGAAACTAACCTCAATTGTTCGCCCTAAAATTTTTGTCCCATGAAGTGTATGTCTCGCTCTTTCACAATTTTCAACCGAGTCCAGTGTTACAAATCCAAAACCTTTTGATCCGCGCTCGTTGGAAACAATCATCGCTGAGCTGACTCTTCCAAACCTGAAAATCAACCATTACCAATTGGAAACGAAGCTGAAATACCTGCTGAAGAGATCTTTCAAATCGTTGTCCGTAAAGGCGAATGGGATATTGCTGACATAAAGTCTAAAAAATACATTTAACTTAAGAATACCTAAACAAGCATACCTATTATCGTGATAAGTTTCAGGCTCTAACGTCTTAGGAAGTGGCGCTTGACCACCATCTTTCGGAACAAAATCTGATTGATACTCCTTCAATTGATATGGATCTTCTTTTGCTTTTACATTAGCATTGATATCGGTAGCAGGACATTTTGAAGAGGATTTAGACATCTAAATACAGGAATTAATGTGTTGATGTCGTTATAACATATAAGAAAGTATAAGATAATAAGAACATTGAAATGCAATCGCCCTCCCTTTTTTTTTTACTTTTTGTGCCACCAACTACTAACATAGCTCTCAGAACACTAATTATTACAATAATTTGATGGCATTGTTTTAGCTTTGAATAAAGTAAAAAGTGAACGCAGAAGAGAAAGCTGAAAAAAACGAGAGACTGCATTGCGTAATATAGGATGCTTCGAAATTTTCAAAGGCTTACTTGGGCGGGAGTAAAACTACCGAACAAACCTTCGCCAATTTTCCTAGAGCTGATGGCTATGAGTAACGGCTATATATGCATCAGTCTTATCAAATTATTTTCGTAAACGAACGTATAGAAAATCCGCTGGGATTGTATAAGTGCACCTGCGACACAGCTGGGCCTATGGATTAGAGAAAAAGTCAAACGATCTGAAGAACAAGGACAATCCAAATGAAGAAATGGATAGGACAGTTTCAAGACGTTCACAAACACCTCTTCCAAGAAAAGATGCAATCGGGACAGTTTATCGGTATTTTTTGCTTAAATTTTCACATTTAGTTGATTTTCAATCACTGAATCGCTTTCTTCTCTTTCGCTAGAGTAATCAATATGTCAAGAAAAGTCTGTTGAATAGTGATTGTGCAATGCCTTGTCTAAAACTACGAAATTTCATAGAGAGCATATAAAAGAGGTTGTTTTTGCTGATTAGATAAAATGCAAATAGCTTGCCTTGTATGGATCGCGTAAACCATATTGAAATTTGATACTCAAACGCCAAATGACCTTTTCTGATACTTTTCTTGTTTTGAAGCACTGATTTTCAGCTAATTACGATCATAATCACACTCTTGTCATTTTGCAACTTCTCGACGATTGTGACAACAAACGGTGATAAGGATGCCGCAGTTTGTTCGCGCTCACTTTCCGAACCTTGACCAAATAATAGTGGTCTTCGCTTCCCATTTCTAAAGCATTTCGCTTTCATTTTTCAACCTTTTTAGAATGATTTTATTTTCTCTACTCTTGGGAAGTTTTATAACTGCCACAAATGGATATAAAATTGCTATATTGACAGCTGATATTGCAAATAGTCAGGCAAGTGCATATTTTTTCAATAGGAGAAGAACACAGCTAAAAATAGAGCCACTATAAACTAGGAGAGTTAGTTTAGTTGGCGAATCCAAACAAGTGATCCATATTGCAAATTCTCGTTAATTTTTCGTAAATTGAGTAAACTCCAATGACGTAATTGCTAACTGATACTTTGTAACTCAAGGCAATCCTATTAGGAGTACGAATTTCATTTGAATTCTATAGTATTTCGTCTAAAAAGTCCAATTTCTGCCAGTGTTATGAAAGTCTGATGCAAATGTACTATTTCGCTGGTCGCTTTGCATCAGGGGCAAGAATAACTGGATTGACGAAGTTGGCTGATATTTTTAGAGGCACTTTACAACGGCGGGAAATAATTGAAGCAAGGAAAATGTAATGAAAAAGCTAAAGACCACATATTGCGTGCAGCAATCTTCTTTCTTCCATTGAAAATCACGGAAAATATGTTTTCTTTACATTTGTATTCAAAATCACGATAGAGAGAAAGAAAACAGCAGCTGTATTACTTTATAATAAGAGGAAACATTTTGTTATATGAAAAGAACGACGGTAATGGAACAGGTGAATTTTCCTTCCCATAGTTGGAGTCCAAAAGTTTTATTATCGTAAACATAGCTAAAAAAAAAATTAACCATTTGATACTATGAAGAAAGGAAAGATTTAGGTTCTTTTGAGCTATCGGATCGGCTCTACGCTAGCAAGTGCCGGGCATAATGTTACCGTCGTCTTGATTGCTTCCTTCAAGGATCGAGATATTTCTACCCTTACCGTTCCCATTGGAATCAATGGTCTCCCCTTCCTATTTATATTTCAATATCCCTTTTCAGTCAAAAGAATTGATGCCAACATTGGAAAAACAAGACAAGAAGCCGATAAGGACATGTCAGAAATAATGTATGAAGCTCTTCCCGAAGGACATCCGAAACTAAAGAAATTCTTCTCAAATTTTATGAATATCCTTACAGCTACTTGTAAAAGTACGCTCCCTTATCCAAATTGAAAAAAATAACAATCTACAGATACCGTACAAAATAAGGAATTTCTAAAATGGATGGAAGATGAAAAATTCGACCTGGCATTCGCTCACACCTATCATACTTGTCCTATTGGATTGATTCATGCAGCCAAAATACCCAGCTGGATTTGGTTGGAAAGGTGGGAGTGAAACCTTATTTATAAAGCTCAAAGCTTCGTTTATAAAAGAGTCCACTCCATAAAAAAGTCATTTTCAGAGGATCTCTGAAAGAATACATGGCCACTTGTTTGGGAGCTCCTAATATTCCCAGTTTTATCTCCCGTATGTTTTTCTGAGCCAATTTTACGCATTTTTTTTCCCGAAAATTCACTTATTCAATAGTAAAAAATACTCTAAAAATATAAAAACACCCAGAACAGCCACCGTCAACTGCATACTTCCCAAAAATCCTTTGTAGTAACATTTAGGGCCCTGAAATAGCCTGTATACAATTATTTCTCCATTTTCAGCAATAACAGCTCCTTTTCATGATACAATGAACTTCTGGGAACGTGCAGAAAGTCTCAAAAAGCACATTCTCTCCTATTATTTCTATCCCAAGTCAGTTTTTCCCTATTCTCCAAAAAATAATCCACCAGAATGATTCCCGAGCTGGAGACAAGCTTCTTTCGAGAATATATAGACCCGAATTTTCCTTCTCTCACAGATTTGGCTAAAAAATGCCCATTAGTAAGGGGTTTATAAATAAATTGACGTTTTTTTCAAGGCTATGGTCAACAGCAACGATCTCTATGATCTTCCCCGTCCCCTACCGGCTAAAATAATTAATATCGGCGGCTTGGGAGCAAAATTAAAGGACGCCAAGCCTCTGCCGCCAAATTTGGAAGAAATCGCCCAAAAAGGAGACGGTCTCGTCCTTTTTTCCTTCGGTTCCGTTGCCCAATTCCATCTAGCTCCCGAAAGCTGGAAAACCGCCGTTTTTGGAGCATTCAAACGGCTTCCGAATTATCAATTTGTGGTGAGATATGATGGAGAATACGGTAGGGAACGAAAAGAAGGGGAAAAAACGAAAGAAAGGGTTTAGATAAAGAACTGCCAAAGAATGTACACTTCTTCAAATGGCTACCACAGCCGGATCTCCTGCAACATAAGAGAACGAAGGCCTTCGTGACACATGGAGGATACAATAGCTTGCAGGTAGGAAGATAGGGGACCTAGGATTTCAATTCGGCTCGGTCCTCAATAGTCCGATCCCCTGCACCCCCGTAAAGTCTCGGCAGTTGGATTAACAGTATTCAAAAATGCTACAAAACTGTTATGTCTTTATGTCTTTGTCTTGCCGAGACTTTACGGGTGCAGGGGATCGGACTATCGACGGTCGTACCTCCAAATCGGGCCAGGTTTGGGATGTCAAGCCAGTTTACAGTGAAGCCCCTTCTTGTACCTCTTTCCTGACAAAATTCGCTACTAGAACTTCCTCAGACATTTTTTCTGAATCCTGATCTTCTTCAACAAGTTCCTCATTTCCAGGAAGCCATCGGAGCCGGCATCCCTCTGGTAATGATCGGTCTCTTCGGCGACCAGATGAAAAATACGAAATTAGCCGAGAAGCACGGCATTACCCGTGTCCTTTCCAAGGCCAATTTCACCGAAGACGCCATTTACGAGGCCCTGGATGCTGTTCTCCACGATCAGACGTAAACAGTCCTTTAAAATTACCCTTTTAGCCGAGAATTTTCAGCTTTTCCCAAAATGTGAAACGTCTCAGCGCGATGGTGAATAAGCAGCCGATCCCGGCGGAGCAGCTCCTCGTCAAGTGGACAGAATTCGTGGCGGAATTCAAAACTTTGGAGAATTTAGTGCCAGCATCGACGAAATTGAATAATATCCAGGTAAAATATTCTTTATTAAGAAAAAAAAATGGTACATTTCAGTATTTTTCCCTGGATATCATCGGAGCAGCTGCCTTGAGCCTTTTGGTAGCCGTCAGCCTCGTCATTTGGATTCTGAAATTGCTCATAAGAAGAATTAGAACGCTGTTTAGATTAAAGAATAAAAAGGAATAAATTATTAGATGGGGTTTAAAGATTAAAATTCGTATTCTGTAGAGGAGAGATGATGGGATTTCAAAGACTTCGGATGTCTCCAGATGATTATCAAAAACGGTCAACAAGTCGCCAAAAATGCTTGAACTAGCCTTCACTTCCCTTCTCACTATCCTAGTTGTGAAGTTTCGGTATCTCAGGAACGTTTCGGGATACATCTTGTAGCAGAATGCCTCGAGTCATCTAATCCACATCTGACCCAACCTGGAACAATTCGATCCGGACCGAAAAATAGCCGGGTCCGTCCCGGGTTCACCCAAACCAGGTTCAACCCGAACATTGGATTGGGGATTGGGGATTGTGAATCTAAAGTTTTTCCCCGGGAGGATGGAGACGTTTTCACTTGGATTGGGTTGGTTGGCCTCAAAAACTGCTCGAGCTCGACTGTAGCCCACAATTTTCGGATTTTACTCCACTCCAGCTTCACTCGACCTTCAGAAACCTATGAAATCTCTTGTCGGATCCAGTCTTTCTCTTTTCTACTTGATCTTTATGCTGTCCTCATTTTCAGTCCAGAATTGAACTTTTCTCTGTCGTCATCCTCATTAGGTCTACGCTATGACACGTTTATAAACTAGATATCTGATATTGCTCCCCTAGCGTCCAGAAATACGCCTGCAGGGAATTTGCAACGTGTTCAACAAATCCAAATCGAACGTCAGATGTTTTTACAAACAGCTCATTTTACCAGAAATGGGACGGTGCTCTACTAAAATTTCAAAGAGTGGTCTGTGGCTGCCTCCTTCCCCTCCCCGTTGACCCGTCTTTTGAGCTCACACTTCCCTTTTCCCCTTCCTTATCTCCTTATTCCCGATCACACACGGAGCGACTAATTTTTACGAGCCGGGGGGAAGCTGCTCTCCAAAAGTTGACTCCAATGGTAGAACACAGATCAAGACTCTCTGATGCCTCGCCCAAAATGGCCCCACCCGCCGGAAATGTCATTTTTCTTTGCAATAGGAGACGATTTTTGGGGCCTCCGCTCTTTTATTCTGGCGGTGAACCTTTGGTTCCATCCATAAAATGACGTCTGTCCTCTTTTTCTCCTTCCATTGGAGAGGGGGTCGGGTAAGTGGAATTTTGGTAGTGGAGGGCTCTCCTGGAGAGGCAGGGGAGGGGGAGGGCTGACCTTTACCTTCTCTCCTGTGCCTCTAGAGGGGGAAGCCTCGTCCCCAGTCACGTTGTCTTCCAATTTATCACCAGATAAAGAAATGATAATCCAATAATTCACCCTCTTCCCCTATCAGCCTCCGGCGGCGCCAGTTTCCCTTCCTCGTGGCCCCCTTTCCTCCTTTTTTGAAAAAAAAAGCTGAACACAATGGATTTCTAATACTGGAATCCCCTATTTTATAAGGAAACCGAGAAAATTCCCGCCTTGAATGCCCCCACGCCCCTCATTTTCCATTCCGCTGTCTAACTGTGGCGCATCCCACTCTACTCCACTTCGTCCATTCCTCCCTTTCCTTCTCTTCCTCGTGCTTGTTGTCTTTTTAATCAATCTCTCGTTCATCCATGCATTTGGATAATTACATACACCTCGAGAAGATTTACCCAATTATATCTTGTAAACAATCCGAACAGAGCACTCTATTGGTTGCCATTTGGAGCAAAGATTCTTTTTTTTGGAGGGAAGGAACAGGAAGACCACTCCAAGCCGATTATCTTGTTATGTTACCGTTGTTCTATTACTCGTGAAACCGCTGCACCACACAATTTGTAATTCGGTCCTCGTTGAGTTTTTGACGGAACAACAGCTTTTCGCACTGACTGCTCGTTTGTGTTCTCTTTTGCCCCTCCACAAAGCGCCCCAGTTGGGTTCCAACAGGAATGAACCAAAGGGGGTCCCGCGCGGATCTGTATTAAATCAGAGCCCTGATTATGAGTCCATTCCAAACCAGCCTGAAGACTGCCGTAAAGAACCCTGCCCGAGAGGGGGCGCAAGAACCCAAGACTTCAATCCGCTTGGTCTTTGCCTCGGTGGGCGGCACTCCCGTAAAACCTCGGCAGGGCAGTTTCTTCCATTCAAGGCAACATCAAAATGGCTCCAACTTGTTTACTTTTGGGCTGCCGAGGCTTTACGGGTTCCACTGGGGACTGCGAGGTCCAGTAACTAGGGTTTCAGTCGGTTTGAAACTGTACTTCTCCCCGGGGTTTTGGGCGGGACAGAC
Organism: Oscheius dolichura; assembly: GCA_932521035.1. NCBI lineage: Eukaryota > Metazoa > Nematoda > Chromadorea > Rhabditida > Rhabditidae > Oscheius > Oscheius dolichura. Next base: position 8,379,733 of record OW051493.1, read on the forward strand.
TTTCTTGGATTCGTTCTTCTTCTTTCCAATTGGGCCTTAGCTTACCCTATGGTTTTAGCTAAACTATGCTTTTGAGAATCTTATAGCAAAACATCTCAGCGTCGAGTTCCATCGGGACCGTCAGACTGGGGTCCAGTTTGGGCGAGAGTTTGGGAGCTATCCCTCTCCCACCTTCTCCTCTTCCTGAGAAAGGCTTCCACTACGTCACTTCTGGGAGAAAGACAATCTCATCAGGAACTTTGTGTCAAAATCTCTAGCCTCCTCCCTCTTTGTAATGCAATACCCACCTCATCTCATCTTCATCATCCAATTCCTGTCCTCTGTCCTTCTCGACCTTATTTAGCCCTTTTGATTTGATTTCCCTGCTATTTTCAGCCGGTCTTTTGCTATTTTTGATTAGTCACGTTCCCCATTTGCAAGATTTATTTGCGTTCTTCGAACGCTGTGAGTCTAATTCTAATTCCAGTGGCTGCGTCAGCTTTCAACTCATTTTCCCCGAATTTTCAATTTTTACCGGACTATAAAGCACACTTTTCTAGGATATCTCATTGTCTTTTTCTGATTTTATAGTGGTTATTATTTTATGTGGTGCCGTGATTACGACCGGGCGCCTCTCTAGCCGTTTTCATTACTTTTTCGGTATTGATAATCAGGGCCATTTGGGCCGGGGTTTATGACCTTCCGCTCCTTTGCAGTTTTCCCTGTCATCACACGAATTCAGCCACAATATTAGCCGTTATTATTAGCTATTTATTGTCATTTCTGAATGTCTTCTTTTCCCGGACCCCGGGTGCAGAGGGGGTTCTGGATAGTCCGATCTCCTGCACCCGTAAACTCTCGGCAGTAAGATCACCTTTATTCAAAACAGCTACAAAATGGTGACGCCTTTATATCTTGCCGAGACTTTACGGGTGCAGGGGATGGATCGAGGAGGGAACGGCGGTCACTTTGGGTCATTGAATGAGTCACCTCCGATAGGAATTTCCAATAAAACCGAAAAACGTGGGCATTCTTTAGAAAACAACAAGATGTGTCATTTCTTCGTTCTTTTCAAATTGAGAGGAGGCAAAGATGGGGGCGGTTGAGGGGTTATCAAATAAGAATGGATTAAACAGGAGACGTGACAACAGTCTACTTGCTGAAGAGACCCTGTTAAAGACTTTTTGCTCCTTCTTCGACATTTCTCCATGCCATTTAAAAATGTGTTAATTATTCAAGGGTTCTAAACTGATCTCAACGTTCTATGCAAACACTCCATTGATTTCACCAGGATTGTAGGCCCGACCGGCAAATGCCTCGATAACTAGGCCCAGCTATGCCCCTGCCCGACCCCAAACTTTGACCCTTCAGTTCCTTTGACCTCATCTTCCCCCTCCTTCTTTTTTTTGCCGTTTTCTTGATTGTTTAAAGCAGGGCTAGCCAGTAGGGCTAGCCAGCCAGTTTCTCACTATTCTAGAACTTGACTAGACGCTACACCTCATTTTTTCCTTCTTTCTCTTGGGAATCTGAAGTAATGCCCCTTCCCTTTCTACTGCGTGATATCGAACTTGTTGGGAAAAAAGTTGCGTTCCTTAGGCTGCCTTGAGATCACGTGGAGACCTCCCCAGCTCTTTCCCACAAAAAATGGCTGATTCCCAGGGAGCTCCCCCTCAACCACCAAATATTTTTGATGGATGTGGTCCTTGGAAGATCATGAGACGTCAAAATAGCTTCCAACTCTCATCGACCTCTTTTCTTGTCCCAAATCTTACCGTAACCACGCCCCCTTGCTTTCAGATCAAACTACCGTGACTAGTCTGCTCTCTGCCTTCCTCTCTGATCCCTGTTCCCTTTTACAACTCATCATATCACGAAATTCCACCGCTATCGTACCATTCCCCTCTCTCGTTTTCGTCTCTTTCCCGCCCATAATAAGGTAATCTTGGTTTTCTTTTTTATCAAAGAGAGAGTAACCGCGATCGGTGGTCGTTGGACTCCTTATCCAGGCTTTTTTACCTCTTCAGGGACTCTAGAACCCCTTGAGACCTTTTTGACGTTTTTGACAGTCGAATTGATGAAAATAACTGCTCAAGTTACTAATATTTGCCGAGAAGAAGGGGAAGAGATCGGTCTCTCTTGTTTATATTGGCAATTAGACCCTCTCATTGCCACTTGAATGATGGTGAACGTGAAATCGGGGCGCCTTCTCTATCCGTCTCATTTTTTACACTTTTAACACGTTCCTCGAGCACTTGATGATACTTTTCCCAGAGTATTTAAAGGCTACTTTTAGAAAGAAAAAAGTAGATAAGAATCAGAGGAAATAAGCCATTTTTCTGCTCATTGACGTGTATTTACCTCCATGTGAAGGGAAGGGGACCGGGGAATCACCAGCCACAGTCATCCTTCCATCCCCCTTCCGGCGCTCAGTGACCATTGTTCTCCCTGCTCTCTTCAATATAACCCCGACTTCTTTTTACAAGACCAAAAAATTAATCACCTGTAAAACGAAGTCTGGGCAGAAACTCCCAAGGCACGGTATATACGAAGCTGTTCTCAGCCTGCCCGCTACCCCAGTAATTATTTTGCCCATTCAAAATGTCCTAAGGCACACTGGCCAAACACCGGACGTGATCACGCCCTATAGGTACTATTTTCAGGGACCAGGCCGAATTTTGGGGCTCGCCCCACGATAGTCCGATCCGCTGCACCAGTTAAGTCTCGGCAGGATGATAATCTTTAATCAAAACAGTTACAAAACTGTAATACCTTTATACCTTTGTCTTGCCGAGACTTTACGGGTGCAGGGGATTGAACTATCGAGGACCGAGCCGGCCGACTGCAGCCTTCCGCGATTCGAGCGTACTTCCAAAACTTTGAAAGTATTTTTACATCTTACACCTTCTAGTTTTTGTAGTATTTATTTCAAAGAGTTCTTGTGGGCTCAAAACATTCCAAATTGTTAGTCTCCTTACCGAAAAACAGCAGTTATCCCCCCTGTTTGCCCTCTCTCAATTACAGATCCTCCCTCCAGATAATTTTGTTTAGTCTACCCTTTTTCTGCCGGTCCTATGATTATTTCTATCCTCTATTTATAGACCGAGAAAGTCTTAAAGATCCCACATTTCACCTTTGTTTTCTCGCCCCATCTTAACGTGATAATTGCATCCAAAATTAGGCGCAAAAGGGGACGAGTCCTTATATCCTCTTCCCGGTAGACAATGGACTGTTTTCGGGAAGAATTCTATTTACTGTAGGCCTCTTTATTGTTTTTTTATACTTTTATTATTTTCCCAGAACCAGATAATTGTTCTCACAAAATATCATGCCCTTATGTGCCGAGCGAAAGTCCATAACAGAACTGGGAATGGAAAAGACGGGCCCCGGCTTCCGCCAGTCTCTAGAATTCATATTCCTAATCCCTGCCAGACGGTGTTTACAGGAAGATAAGACGAGGGAAAAATAGGTGGTCTCCCCTTTAAATAAGAGATTTTCTTGGCTTATGGGATTCGAGGCCGCCGTTCCCGGCTCTCATCCCCTTCTTATAATGATGTTGGTCTATAATCACTAATTTAAACACCGGAAATCTTTTTGAGGACATCGCCAGAAGAAACACATGGTAAGGAATAGTACAACGACTCAAAAAATATCGAAAATAACATGGAAAGCCGTCTTTTGTAGAGGGGGAGCCGCGGCCAGTGGCGACTCTTCGACATGTCCAAGGGAATGGTAATGCCTGCTCTTTAGGTAATAGTTAAGCGTATTCTCCCAGTGGCTTTTGCTCACAGCTCCCATATGTTTAGCCGTAAATTACCGTTGAACTGCTCCAAGCGATGGATAGAAGCCTCTATTGTCCGTTCAGAGGACAATGTAGGGAGTTAGGGGTCGTTGGGTAGTCGAGAGTAGGCGCGCGAGGACCATTACTGGAGGATATAGTAGCGGGTTGTGTTATCCACAGGCTTGCCGATAATTTTACAATTCACAAATAATATCCGCAATTTAGGGATAGTGAAACCCAGCCCTAGCGAGGATTGCCATAGAATTTTCAACCAGACCATATAGACTTTTCCAAAAATGGGGATTACCGTACATTTGCCCCCTTGGGACCTCTCGGCGAACGAGGATCAAATTTTCTGCGGATTCCCCCTTTCGCAGCATTTTACTATTCCGTCTGTCCACAAAGAGAAATATACGGTAACTTTATCTTTTTAAAGAAAAAGATTACCTTGACCTAAAGGCTTCAAAACCCCTCCATAAGCACCCCTAATTTTGGGTAGGACCTGCCCCCAGTTTTGAACTCTCCTGGTACAATTTAGTGTGCACATCCCCTGAACTCAAATGATCACCGGGGTCTTCTCCGCCGTTTCTATTTACTTTTGCGACTATTTCCCTATCTGATGATCGTAGCTCCCTTGCAGTTCATTAATTTGTTTTTTCCATATTATTGCTGAAATTTCTCCCCCGGTCCGCCATCCGGTTGTGTGCCACTTCCCGGAAGCTATCCACCCAGCCAGTCTCCCCAACTTCCCCCTATTTTTAACCTAAAAATTAGTGTTTTTATCCCATTTAACCCCGGTCGGCCCTTCTCTTATTTGCTCTCGTTTCGCAGTCACAAAGCAATTTTTGCCGTGCTCGGGTTTCTCAAGACGGATATTGGAGGCTCGTCGGCTGGGGGTCGTGTTTGCCTGTGTGTGCACAATTTCCTCTCCTTCTTCTCTTCTGTTCCAGTCTCATATCCAATTCCAAGTTCATTGTTCGTTCGATTTGGAGAAGCCCCTCGAAAGGCGCTTCCTCATCTGGGCCCCTGACCTTTTGGGCTTCTTCTTCTTCTTCTTTCTGTCTCTCGCCTACAGACAAGACACAATATCAAAGCTCTTCTTCAAACATTCAAAAGACCGCTATTAATAGGGGAGCTGGACAAACTTTTGGAATGGATAAAAAGCAAAAAACGAGCGTTTATGACAGTTTTATGCCTTCCTCACAGATCAGAAATTTTATGAATACTGTGGCGGTCAAGATTGGTCAGTAAAAGGAGCGGGACTGGGGGTAAACAAAGCTTCAAAAATGCGTCGACCCCCTTGAACCATTATGTTAGTTTGGGCCTCGTTTGTACCATTTTTCCTACCTGAAGTTATCCAAAAATGACCGGCGAACCAAAGTAAACTGCCTAGAACTTTGAGCTCCAAGAAAGTAAGACGAACAGGGTCTGCCTGGTTCGGCTCGCTCCTCGATAGTCCGATCTCCTGCATCCGTAAAGTCTTGGCAAGATAACCGCGTCACAGTTTTGTAACAGTTTTGAATAAAGATGATCCTCCTGCCGAGACTTTAGGGTGCAGGGAATCGGACTATCGAGGACAGTCTAACCGGCAGAACAAGATGAGCCTGGAGTACTCGTACACGGTAGTCCGCGCACCAGCACCCGACCACCCTCGGCAGTCGGCTCATCTTTATCAAAACAGTTACAAAACTAGGGCAGCTTTCCCTTTCCCTTTACTGCCCCCACCCACACATCCGGTACGGTCACAATAGGTTCAATTGCACTTGCTTTTGAGGCAAAATATTATCCTACGGTAAGAGATCCGGGCCTGCTTGACCTCTCCAGGTCCCAGAAAGTCCCAAAGCCCCTTCAATTTGTTTTTCAATAGAATTCCCAAGACCTTACCATCAAAGAAAGTTCTTGTGAGTCTTTCTTGTTTTTTTTGGAAGTTCTGGCTTACTGTCAGTATAATACTTTATTTTAATCAGTACGTTCGTGATTAAACATCTTTTGTTTCTGGCCCTGGAAAGATCTAGACCCCTTACTGTGGGAGCTATTTCCTCAAGGATGAGCTCTGATCTTTTGTGATCCATTCATCCCTCGGCTTCTTTTTGCCACCATGTTTTCGTACTACTCTTTGTCAATACAGCCGCAATTGGATACAATAGCGACAGACATCCGCACCTGTATGCTCAGGGGTAGCTTGAGGTTATTCCATCTGTTTTCGAGTAAATTCTCGAAGTTCACACACCATTGGAACAGCTCGGTTCAAAACTCATTCAATGCTCGTTTCCTTATCACAGAATGTGGTTAACCATTCCAAGAGAGGCCTCGGTCATAGATCTCCCATAACGGCCAGCCTATCACCATTGTACTCCCCTTTTTCCCTTCCCGTTCTTCTTTGGTTTGACCCCAACCTCTGCTAGATCAAGGCCATTTTCCTCGTGCCGTTACAGCCCATTTCATTGTGGTGTTTGCCTTAGCCACCAGGAGGAGGGAGGCAGGGGGCAGATTTTGCTCATCTTTTACGCTTATTTTGCTTCTTTTCTGCAACGGATTATATTCTTTGGGCCCAGAAATTAATTGGTTTAATTAAAAGTTCAATATTGATGACCTTTATTTCGTGGCGGGACCAGCCGTAACGGCCCAATGTTCCAAAAATGAGGGTTTTTGCTCGTAGACCTAATTTTATCGTTTCCTGGCTCAAGCTTACTGTAAAATATTGCCCAGTGGGTCCCGTAAGGAAATCCGTGGAATTACGGGAAAATTGGGATATGGAAGGGTATTCGCCATCAAATCCTGGTTGCTCCAGCCTTCCATTTTAAGAATTCTGAATTCTAATCGGACCAATTCTATTTTCATCCTCCCCGTCCACGTTCTAAACTCTGCCAGTCCCGCCCTATTCAGCAGCAGCTTCTTGAACTCTCACCTCCTTCCTCGACCAGACAAATCGCTAAAGATATCAATTTACTCGAAAAACCTGCTCTATTTGGCAGGTGGTAAGATGATCATCCTCCCAGAAAAGGGAAGAATCAAAGAGCATCAGAGAAGGTCGAAAATGTCGGGACTACACTGACCTTTTGGGGTTCTTCCTCTCTCCTCTCCAGTGGAACACAAAAGGGGATATATGCAGCATCAAAGAGCTATTTTTACTCTGTGATGTCGCAATTTTTTGGGGGAAAACCACATGTATCCTCTACGGACCCTGATAAATTAATCTAGTCCAATTTTAACGGGATGGGCCAGTCGTAGGGGGACCTTTCAGCTATTTTGCCGCTAAATGTCTCTGAAAATCAGGACGCCACGGTCATGTTCCAGCAAAATATCCCAAAAAGTCTGATGTTTGGGTTGGAAACGGTCTGTAATGGTTCTCTTTTTGAAAAGAGTCCTTTCCAGGCGTATCTGCCCCATTTTATCCACCTCTACCCTCAAAATACCGGCCATTTTAACCCAAAATGATGACAACATTCCCCTCGGCCCCCTCCTCCTTCTTTTACGTAAAAGTGCAAAGGCTAACCGCCCGGCCGTCGTCGTCTCTAAAAATGTTTCCGGCCCTGCTCTCTGACCCACCCCGAGTGAATACCATTCGCCCCCACTAATTGACGGATTTCACCTTCTGCACTTCTTCTCTCTCTCTCCATTTTATTAAATTTCCTCCCATTTTAATCTCCAAATTAAGAAAGAGAATGCTCCCAACCAACGTCACAGACGTGGTTGAAGAGGATTGGATTGATCTGTGTGGAGATGCCCCGTCGCTTCTGGACCAATGGTGGGTACGGTACCCGACCATGATGCTCTATCTCTTCGTCTTTGTTGTCTGCCTAATTGGTAAGCCTTTTTTAATAGTAAAAAAACTACAGTAATCTTCCAGGCAACCTCTTCACTCTGATAGTCATCCTCATGCATCCGTTGATGAGGACAGCCACTAATTATTTCCTGGCCAATCTGGCAGCTGCCGACCTCCTGGTTGCCGTCTTCTGTATCCTACAGAATATGATCCATATTTTTGGCTTTGAAAACGGAAACTGGCCTCTGGGTAAGGGAAGCATTTTGGTCGATAAATAAGAGCGATTTTTAGGCAGTATGATGTGTAAGATGTATGTGATGATGCTGCATATGGTACCCAGTACAAGTATCGGGATTTTGGTCTGTGTCTCGGTGGAAAAATACATCGGTAAGCCTTGAGCCTTGTTACTTTGAAATATAAGCAGAGGATTCAAATATTTGGTCCAATTTTGACTCAAAATTCCAATTATGAGCTACAGTACTCGTCTCGGTGGCAAGGCCAGGCGGCCGTCACCCCCCTACTGGATCAGAACCAGGAATAGCCAATTAATCTTACCATTCCCTCTTCAATTTCAAAAATATAGAAATTCCTTATTACCGTAACCTTGAGGTCTCACAAAAAAAATAAAGAGGACGTACAATTAGGGGTACAATTCCCTATACCTGATGGCTTTAATAGGAATCGACTCGATTTGAGTCCAACGCGCCGTGGACCCGGAGTGCGAATTCTTCTGCTTTTAACATATTTTAAAGGAACTATATCATAAAATAAGTTAGTAACATCATACTGTAGCGCTTAGGCCTCGAAACGACTTAGATTTGCCCCTTTTGTGGGCCCATTTCCAAATAAGGCCCACGCAAGGGGCAATGGGTCGAAGAAAACAAACTCAAAATTCAGGCCATATGATGCTGTTACAAACTTTATCAGCGAGTTAAATATGTATCTTCACTTTGGGACCACCCCAAAAAAGTCAGCCTTCTGTGAACATTCTTGATCCCAATGAACCAACCAGTAATTTCCCCCATTTCAGCCGTTCTCCATCCCTTGAAAGCCTTCAAATGGCTGACCCAACGCCACCGCTCCATGGCAACCCTCGGAGTTTGGGCTGTCGGCTTCCTGAGCAACGTGGTCTATTTCTTCAAAACGAAACTTTTCGTCTTCGGAGAGCAGAAAGCCTGTGGACGGGCGGACGAGTAAGTCCTCCGAAAATAAGGAGAAATGACTCGAATTTCAGTCTGAAATGGCTTGTCACGGCATCCTTTGTCATCTGGTACGTGCTTCCGCTCATCTGCCTCGGGTTCATCTATTTCCGGATTGGATTCCTCCTCTGGACGACGGGCGGCTCCAGCGTCCGGGCCATTAATCGGCAAAGCAGTGGTAAATAATTCGTCCAAAAGGGTGAGATTGGGAGAAATTTGCAATTTGCAGACTCGCTCGGCAGCACGGGAGCATCGTGGCATTTGGGAAACGGACGGGTGGTACTGTATCAACCGGAAAGTCTGCTACAAGTCCCGAATGAGGAGACAAATCGACAACAGCGACAGCGACGGGATCAAATGGAAGGGCGGAGGAAAGTCGTCCGTCTTCTCGTCGCCGTGGTCATCTCCTTCGCCGTGTTGAGTTTTCCTCACCATGCTAGGCTCCTTGAAGCGGTAAGGTCCATTTTTGAAGAAGAAAGACGCCGTGAGACTACTAATTGTCTAAATTTTAGCCAGGAAACCTTTCAAAAACCGCTTTTCGAGTAAATTATTGTCAAAATCAGGGGTACAGTTGTTTCCAGTCCATAAAAACTGGCTAAAAGTGTCTACCTGAAGCGGGGGCAACTTATGTTAAGAGTGGGATAGCTTGGGATACGGAAAATTCGAGTCTGAACCTTGAAAACTTGCGCTCAGAGTCCAAATTTGGATAAAAATGAGGAATACGGTAGTTTTATTTTCGCTGGAACTATTTAAAGGGTGGTTGTAAGGCTCTTGAAGCGAACAATCACTATTTTATGGGGGAAACGGGGTCATACGCTTAGAAAAATGGCTAGGAGCCCCTAAGATATCATAAATAGCTCCAGAAGCGGTTTTTTTTTGGCGCGAGAAACCCTTATTTTATAGGGGAGGAGTTGGTTTTGGCCTCCTGAAAATTAGTCAAAGTGGCCGAAAACCTAGAATATAGGTCAAAATGAAGAGTACCGTAGCATTTTGTTATTCTGGTGATTCAGATGTGGTCCCCGACGCCTTCCTGCAATTCGGACTGGTCTATTCTCCTCCAACCGCTGAGCTATCTCTGCCTATTCGTCTCCTCAGCCATCAACCCAGTCCTCTACGCCCTCATGTCCCGGCGATTTAGAGATGCCGCCTCGGATATTCTTACCTGCCGGTACCCATTCATTTTGATCAGAATATTGTCGATTTCAGGCGGGGAACCCTCTTCCGAATAGCTAAGTCAAGAACAAGGACACTGGTATCGGATGTGCCGGATGAAAGTCGAGCTCCGAGTCCTCATATGAATCATGTACGGATGAATCGGATCCGATAAGCGAAGAGTAGAGGGCAAGAAGAAGAACTCAACGGGTTAACAAGCGGGGGTGATTATGATCTCTGTGAACAGAAAAAAAAGACAATCAATATAAAACTGTACATAAGACAGATAAATATTTTGAATTTTTACTTGCGGAAAATAATGTGGCCCATTAAAATTTCTAACAGATTTGAGCAGAATGTTTATTTACATCACAATTAAATATCATAAAGGGGGGTTTTTCAAACAACGGACGGGGCAGCAGCTGCCGTTTTCTTTTTCTCTTGCTCCAGCAAAACTCCGCATTCCATAGTAGCGAGGGCAATGGTAAAAAATACGAGGGTAATTACGATCGAAGCCACGAACATCAGCAGGTCTAAACGTATTCTTGTTATAAGTCCCATATTCTGTACTCACACTTTCTGGCCATAGTTATATCATCTGCAAATTCAAAGATTCGGCGTGGCTGTAAAACTGATTATTTGAGTCTAACTTCGGATACCTACCTCGGTAATAAGATAATAAAAAGCTGCAATATACAAAATAATTCCATAGCCTGCTGGTAAGATTAGGATAAACATGGCAGCTGCAGAAATAAACAAAAGAAGTATACAAACAAGGCTGAACGGGAGAATAAGTACGAGATGTTTGAGGTAGATTGGAACAGATTTCGCTTCGAACTCCTGGAGGCTTTCAAATAGATATAACAAGAGCTTTCCCTCTGACAAATAACAGTAGAACAGTTAAAAAACTATTGATTTATATCCCTCTTTGTATGCAACCAATATAAGATCACAACGAGCTGGAGGAGAGATATGCCGACGAAGACGACGCCGGTCGCGATGCCGACGGTGCAGAGGGTCGAGTTGCCGGCGTCGCGGTGTTGGCTGCCCTTTTCCTCGTTCCGTAGACAGTAGTCCTTATTCAGACACAGCAGCGACTTCATCAAGTAGCCGACTTCCGTGTTTTCTATCGTACTCGAGAAGAGCCACGAGTAGGGCCCGTCCGAATAGATCGGCACGTGGTCTCCTCCATGACGTCCTCTATCAATGTTGAACATAGCCGGGAATCGATAGAACATATCCAGCGGGTCCTGCCCCGATTTGTTTTGTCCTTCTCCATGGGAAAAGGCGATTCCCTTCTTCTCCCGGCCGACTTCCGTCATTTTATCCGTCTTCTTCTCAAATTCTCCAATCATCAACGTGTGCGAGTGATCCGCTGTGACGATGATCAGCGTCTCCTCCCGGTTGGTCATCTCCCGGGCCCGCTTGATGGCGTCGTCAAATTCCAACAGCTCGTCCGACTGGATAAACACCATATTCTCGTGCTCGTAGTCATCAATCTGGCCGCCTTCAACCATCAGAAAGTAGCCCTTCTCATTCTGGGACAGGATCTCAATGGATTTTTGGGTCATTTCCCAAAGCTTCGGAGTTTTTGCTTTGTCTGCCGCGGTGGAAATGCTCGAGGCAGGTAAATAGTGATGGTGGAAGAGTCCTGGAAGAGAGGAGATTAGTTAGAATTTGAGTAGAGACTGTGAAATACTTGGACAGCGTCCTAACATGAAGGACGGCCCGTGCATTTCCCCCTGGGACGAACCACGGACCCTTGAATAAGCTGCCGTTTTGAACGGCTCCTTTTCGTTGTTCAGTGGGATGATTAGTCTATTTGGGTAAATTTGGTTATTATACTGGTCTTCAGAACAAGGCGCAGTTCAGGATTTTGGAGTACCGCGCTACCTGACCCACGATGATATCTTCGACACTCAATAATGGACTTCAACAAAGGGTTCTCTAAATTATGGATTCAAACGATACCCCAGATGTTTTGTAGGTTCCATAAACTAGCAGAGGATATATAAGGAGGATCTACAAGCTAGCAACGTGACTGGAAAGGGGAAAACACGGACGTGGTCCCGTAGCAGGATGTGAACTCTGGGTTTCGTCCGTCGTCTCCCTTTCCACTGGTTATGGAAATAAACAGACCCATAACATGCAAGTCCTTGTCGTCTGCCTTCAACTTCATCAACTCGTCCCGGCTGTAGACGACCTTCCTCTTCCCCTCCAGCCGTGACCACTCGTCTACCACATTCCGTCCGTCTCGTCTCTCCCCATGTAGTGTCGTATTCGGCAGCAGATAGGTTTCTCCTCCGCCCATCAGGACCTTGAACTTATTGGCCGGCATGTCGAGCAGCTGCAGGGCCAGGTCCCGTCCTTTACACGTCGGCCAGTTCTTCGTGACATATTTGTTCGGTTTATCGGATTCCAAATTCCTGGTCACGGCCTTGGCAAAGACCGCGGCCGGGGTCGCGTGGGTGAGGCTCATCGTGGTCACACTGCCTACGGACAGGCCCTTGAGGACGGCCAGCTCGGCTACATTCTCTAGTTCGATGGCTGACTCCTTCGTGCAGTTGTCAACAGCTCCCGGCTTCACACCTTCCAGCCAGTTGGGACCTTTGATTCCCGTCAAGAGACCGACGGCACCGGCAGCCGAATCAGTTACGTGGGCGTCCCAGGCAGCGGTCTGAAAAGGGGCCATAATTAACGTATCCTTTACCAAATAAGCAGGTTTTTAGCCAGTCACTTACTGGGGGCCATGGGAACCTTTTTTCCTTTCACGACCTACGGCGTTCTGGCTGGGACACTCCGGAGTTTGTCTACTGACTACCGTATCCCTTCAACTAAAAGGCCCCCTTTTGGCTGTCAAAATGTGGTCCAGGTAATGAGGTAAAAAACAGTCAAGCTCGACCCAAAGCGGATCATAGTCCATAAATACCGACCTTACTCCATCCAGTGCTGTCAAAGCTTTCCATAAAAAACGGCATCTCGCTGTATTGCCCTGTCTTCTTCATCTTCTCCGCCTTATACAGCCGGGCAGCTGTTACCGCCGAAATTCCCATTCCATCTCCGATAAAGAGGATGATATTCTTCGGTAGGCGACCGTCATGCATCTCCTTGAAGTCTTTCAGCTTACGGAGCAGATTCTTCCGAGCCAACTGGTTGTAATATTCGATTTTTGCTGGAAATTAGGAATATTACAAGGCGGGAGGAGAGAACAACTGACTATCATCGCTTGTGGCCGAAACGGGGGCGACCAAAGGGAGAAGAAAAGGAAGACACCACCACAGCCACATGGCCAAAAGGGAAATGAAGCCGGCTCGTTAATTCCTGTTCAGGAGCAGGTTACTGTAAAGTGTAAAGACCGGTCAAAATCTATGGTCTTGAAGTCTCCATTTCTCAGCTATTTCCGTCGTCCTTTGGACTCTTCTGGTACCGTTTCTCTGCTTCAAATAGTCTCAAAGCGAGCTTTAGAACCACTACATAACATATCCCCAGTCAAAGTTTGTGGGGCTACAGATTTTTTGTCAGGGTGGTTGAGATGTGACTGGCTTCATTAGAATCACCTTGACGTGCTCTCCAACTAGGTCTTTGAATTCTTGAAATCGACCGAGAAATGACCGAGATACGGACACAAACACCTGACACTCCCGTTTAGGCCCAAAAACGGTCGCGCCCGAAAATTGTGTGTTTTGCCCATGTATGCTCGATGTTAGGAATGAAAAAAAAACCAAAAAATGAAAAGAGGAAGCCTCAGATCTCGATTATCACACGGTTGTTTCGAATAAGATCGATTTTGTAGTAAGACGAAGAGTTAGACTATTGTTAGACATCATTGGCAGAGGAATTGAACTCTGGTCGTTTTCCTGGTAATCTAACCGTTTTACCACTAGACCACGCCCATCCGACTTGATCCTCCTTTCACTCGTCCTAGTATGACTACTGGGTATGGCTGACAACGTTTCCCACCAGAAAAAGACCACAATATGACCAAAATCTTTATTCACATTACATTTTACCGAGGAGAGCTTCTTCATCATCGGGGAGATTAGCATTTTTCTCCTTTTCGGTTCTCATCTGAGCGACGCATTTTGTTGCAGCTGCGGCTAGGATTCCAACGTAACAGTAAAATCCAAGGGCCAACAATGCTCCTATGAAATAAGCGAACAGAAATTCTAATTGCTTGGATACGCGTCCTTCTGGATTTATGGCCTAAAAGGAGCGATTTAGCTAAAATGAACCTCACCTCCAAGATTATGTCTACAGGAGTGAAAATGACACCCATGCCAAGTAGCCCAACCAAAAATAGGAACATAACACGGAGAAATCCATAGAGTACTCGGTAGGGAAGAAGGAGGATCGGAAGTTTAACGAACAGCCCAAGCAGACAGGGAAGAGCAACGGCCGCACCAATAAACAGCTATAATAAACTGTGAACTTATTCAAAGAAATAAAACCCACCTCATGACCACCACAAGCAATATAGCCAAGCAGAGAAACTACTCCGGAAGCTACAGTAATCCCCCAGGAAGAAAATGGACAGCAAGCAATCTTGACTTTGTAATCATCTGCCGTAGAATAGACAGTTTTGGAGGTCCCGAGAAGAACTTGGCGCACGGTCTGTAGAACCTTTGTCAGGAAGGTGGTTTCGTTGTCCATATGACAGTCAGAATCATCAGCTGGCATTGTCTGTAGTGGATATAATCAATTAAAGAGGTGGACAAGGGAGAGAAGAAGAAAGTCAAGCCGGTCCTTGCCGAGTCAAGCGGTCCTTGCCTGAGTCAAGCCGGTCCTTGCCCCAAAAGTAACGGCGGAACAGCTCATTTCATTCGTGTTACGCTCCAAGCTTCCCGCCAGCTAACGTTCTCTGTTCTCTAGATCGAGAAGATCCTGACATGACAATCTAATTGTCTAAATTTGGTAGAAAACAAGTGAATAGACGGTCTCCCACGCGTCAATAACAGTCAGCCTTTCCCTATATAAGCAGCCGTCAGCGGGGATTAATTCATTCATTGCCCATCTCTCGAGCAATATGGCCAGCTTTGCTCCCAGCTTCTACTATGGACTCATGTCTGATGCCCGAGTCGCTGTCCAGGAATCTCAACATCTCGACACCGCCATCGAGCAGCAGCCGGATGGCCTTCTGACGGCCGTCGAGCAGCAGCCGAAGCCGTCGGCTTCCATCTATTCGAGCTACCTCGCCACGGGAATGGCTCCTCCTGCCTATGCCTACCAGAAGAAGGCCGAGGCCAGCCAGGACGACGCCTCGCAGAAGAGCCCCGTGAAGCAGCTGCCGGCCGACTACTTCCTCCGTCGTCCTGATTTGGAAGGCCGCAGCCAGGAGTCCCCGGCCGTCGTCCAGCCGTCGGCCGCTCCTCCCGCCCCTGCTCCCAAAGAATACACGGAGTCCAGCTACATCGGCTTCAGGAACGACGTCCTCCCGGCTTATTCCGTCCAGAAGGGGGCCACCTTCACCCCGCTGGAGGTTCAAGAAGTCCAGGCCGAGTCCCTTCGCCCTGTGCCCGCCTCCACGGGAAGTCGTCTCGTCCAGCCGGTCAAGACTGAACTGCCCCAGCAGCAGCAGCCGTTCCCGCTTGCCGGCGCAAGAACCAGCCAATTGGCGGACTATGCAGCTGTCCAGGGCGACGCCTTCAAGCCTGTCATGCTGTCGGAATACCACTTCGACCAGCTCAACGATCTCGCCTCATATGTCGACAGCAAATATTGAGGACTTGTTCTAATAAAAATGTTTTTGAGTAGCTCTTGTTTTTAACTGTAGCGTCGTTTATTTCGGTCGACGTCTCTAGGAAGCCCCACGAACTGGCCTAGTCTTAGGAGCAGGGTCTTGTCAAACTCTGTGATCAAAAAGAGAACACGCTATCGTTAAGAAAAAAAACAGAAAACTGAAAGATACATCGGAGGTAAGTTTATTTCTTGGAATATGATGCAGCAAAATCAAAATCAAACGTTGATATCGTATAGATTGAAGTCTTCGTTCTTGAAACGGCTGGAGGTCGAAAAAGGTAAGAATAGTCTCTGGCAGCTTTGCACCCAAGAAAAGCCCTCACACTTCTCGCAAAACGAATAAAAGGAGGAAATGGCATCCTAGCCGAGGGCGATCGAAGGGAAACACCCTCATACTACATGACGACGTCGATGGTAAGCTATTTCTAGTCTTGTAACAGTTCAGTTCAGCCCATACGGCGGATTATCTCAATCGGTACCGCTTTATTCGATAGGGAAATGATACCTGCCAGCTGCAATCGGTCTGTCTCCCAATTCCCAGAGAGATCACGGACCCGAGGATTGCTCACTATCCCAAGTGCTACGAGGTACCGCATTTCCCTGGAAGGAATGGCACGAGTTACTGTAGATAAAAGAGCCGACAGCTGCCCCTTCAATTAAACTGAAATTATTCCAGGTCATGCAATGCGTTGGCTCGTGCTGTGAAAGCCACAAGAGCTGCTATCCTCACAGTACCAAAAAAATTCAACATAATATCTTCCCACGAGATGGACAAGAATTCCGCTTTCAGGTTTTTGAATTGCATTATGCTGGAAACGATCGCTTCAATTTGGCCAAGACACTGATGATTACAACAGAAGAGCACACCTCGTGCTCCTGCCTGGATGAGTGCCCCGAGGTAGGTCACAGAAAGCAGAACTGAACCTTATTTCAGGCTCCTCACTGTGCTGAAGGCTTCATTTTAGGTCCCCACTGCACTTGCGAACGTGTACACAGCAGGGCTGTGCGGATCCAGCCTTTTTCAGGTCGGATCGGATCCGGATGATCCCCACAGCCCTGGTACACAGAGCAGATGCCAACATTTGTAGGGGCACGGTAGAGATTGTAAGGGATCATCAGAAAGAAGAGAAGGAACAGGGAACAGACGAGGAAGGAACAGGGAACAGACGAGAGAAGGAGAGAAGAGGGGGACGAATTTACCCCACGCGCTGATGATAGCGAATAAATCAAGTTGATTCGTGGATAAATTTACAGAAAGAAATAAAATTGGCAGACAACCGACATTTTGGAAGCGGCCAATGGGCCAATTTCTCCCTGTCATTTTCCAAAGCGACGATTATTATGGCCGGTTGCAGGAATTTTCACCGGCCGCAGCCATTTTTCACTAGAAAAAAAACAGTTTTAATGGAAACCAAGTAAAGTTGATAAAATAACACATAGACGCCACCGGAATAAGTTTATTACTTAGGGGCATCAGGAACGTTATTCGGGTTCACTTGGACGTCTTCGTAATTTCCATCTCCTCCTTCGTCGGCTTTGGCCGGTTCACCAGCAGGCTTTGGAGCTTCAACGCTAGGTGCGCTAGGCGGAGCAGTGAGCGACTTGGACTTGTTACCACCAGGAGCCGGCGGACCAGCGGGTTTTCCACCTTTCTTCTTTCCACCACACTGGAGCAGGAGAGGCAGCAGCAGCAGAGAAGAAGTAGCCAAAGACAGCAGGGTCAGCATGATGCCGGTCAGTTGGGAGCAATAATGGCGAAATGCCGCTTATCTCGGCTATTTATACTGTTTCAGCTAAGCTTTTGGACCGGTTCAAAGCTTTACCGTGTTTCTACCTGTGGGAATACCGTCTAGGTGGAAAATACCACCTCTCTTCTACACTGGAATCTGCTCTCGATCAGTAATTAACAGAAAGGGCCCGTTTCGCCGTTGGTGATGTGGCTGTGGCTGTGTCTTCTTCTCTTTCTCCCTTTGGTCGCCCCCGTGCCTGCCACAAGTGATGATAGTCGGTTATCCCCTTCTGTTCCTTCTAATGTTCCTAATTTCCAGCAAAAATCGAATATTACAACCAGTTGGCTCGGAAGAATCTGCTCCGTAAGCTGAAAGACTTCAAGGAGATGCATGACGGCCGCCTACCGAAGAATATCATCCTCTTTATCGGAGATGGAATGGGAATTTCGGCGGTAACAGCTGCCCGGCTGTATAAGGCGGAGAAGATGAAGAAGACAGGGCAATACAGCGAGATGCCGTTTTTTATGGAAAGCTTTGACAGCACTGGATGGAGTAAGGTCGGTATTTATGGGCCGTGGACCAACCTTGGGCTATCATCACCATTTGTTCCCGGGTTAGACCTCCGCCTGGGACGTCCACGTAACTGATTCGGCAGGTAACTAATTCCGAGGAACTTCTCAACTTGCAAACGGTTATTAATTATTAGTTATCAAAGTTCATAGATACATTTTCAGTTAATCTACTGGAGTCTTAAAATTTGTACCGTTCAGGCCCTTTTGTTAGGAGGACCTGTCTCCTGTTCCCATTCAGAATTGTTTGTGGGATTCTTCGAGCTATTGCTGCAGTTGCTAGCGTTATTCTATTCCTAACGATAGCCTTTGCAATGGCTGCGTATTTTGGTGGAGCGGTAAGAGAAACATTATATAGAAAACATTGGTATTACAGCAACCCAATCGACGCATCCGAGAGAGGTGTATGAGAAACGTCGCAGTTTATAGACCATATGCTTTTTATTTAAAAAATAATAAGTTTAGTCGCGCTGTGGCTCGTGTTCACGATTGGAAGTTACCTCGTGGTGGGAGCCATTGCCAGAGCTGCTACGAAATGCGTGGCCAAGATGAGGGCTGACAAGTAGAACGCGGTGGATGCTGCCCCGTCCGTTGTTGAGAACCTTTCTTTTGTTTAATTATGATATGAATAAACATTCTGCTCAATATTGTTGTAAGACTTGATTGTCAAATATGTTCTCAACCCATGCACCCTTCTCCTTTGCACTTTCCCTACTGAAAACCGTTCTGGAGCCCTGAAAATCCTTTGAAGGGACGAGATCTTGTTCTTACGATAAGGAAGTTCACCGTCAATTTTCGCGATTCTATCTGTGAGAATACCGCCCATGTCGAGAGCTTGTAGCTGGAACTGAATGACGACGGGACCGGAGCGGGCATACGGTGCTCATGCTCCGGCCATGAGTGCCATCAATTTTTTTACTAGGTGAACAATTGCAAAATTGGGAATCCAAATGAGACGCTGGTTTCTAATAATTGGAAACACACCGGGAAACATCTGTTTATTTCACATTATTCACAACACCCACGATAATATTTGTGGAGTTTGTTGATCCACAGCACACCAACACATTGAAGAATTGTGAAGATGTAGTGGTGAGTAAACATGAACATTAGAAGACCGACTCCCTCAGTGTTTCCCAGTAGGATAAATAATAATTTTTTAAATATTCCATAGCAGAAGAGAGCCTGTTTGCCCGCGTGAAGCAGGAACAGCAAAATAACCAATTTGGTGGAAAACGTCCATTGCTCGGCACTCTTCAGATTATCGAGATCAGAGAACAAGCGAGAAATTTCGAAGCACAGAGCGATGAGGATAGCGGCGGCGGCACCGAGCAGATAGTACGTAGAGGCATTTGAACTATCAACGTAGACTATTGAGAGACGAATTGAGCTCCCAATAAGAGCCAAAATGAATATGAATTCTATAATCAGGAGCACCATCAAGTCCTAAAAAGGAATATGTTCTTACGGAGAAGTACGTACCAATGCCAAAGGTTTTAATGTTTTCCGGCAGAATTCGTCCGCTTCTTCCTTCTTATATTGTTCTTCTTCAGACATTTGAGGAAAACTTGGAGCGGATCCCGTTGTAGCAGCCTGCTGTTCATAGCTACCCGTGGTGGCTGTCTTCTTACGAGTTTCCTTCGATTTTCCAGCCAGCTGGCGTTCCTCCGTTGGCATTTCCAATCGTACTTCTCCTTGGATACGGTGGGATTCGGGGGGCAACTTCTCCTGTGGTTCTGAAGCTCGCTTTGAGACTATTTGAAGCAGAGAAACGGTACCAGAAGAGTCCAAAGGACGACGGAAATAGTCGGTAGGCAGCTGTGGAGAAGCGGCCATCTTCTCGGGGAGAACAGCTGAGAAATGGAGACTTCAAGACCATAGATTTTGACCGGTCTTTACACTTTACAGTAACCTGCTCCTGAACAGGAATTAACGAGCCGGGTTCATTTCTCTCAACCACACAGTCTTTAAACCCTCCCTGATCGAAGCGATTTTATTTTGTTTCAGGAAGAACTGGAAGGTGCTCTTTCTCGCTTGGACGGCTTTTCCTCTGACGATGAACTCTGGTAATCCAAGGATTTTGAAGAAAAGATTCTTTTTTGTGAGTTCTTCCCCCTTTTTGCTAATTTATTGACCCGCGCGCTTGAGAGAGTCTGAGTAAGCAACTGGCATGGTTCTTTTCGAACCGTTCCGGTAGGGTCCTTTCCACTCACGTTACGATATTCCTGAGTCTTTCCGAGTCTGATCTATGGGGCTATCGAAGCTGTTGTTTCAAAAAATACTCCCCAGAAACTGACCCTGAAAGAGTTGGAGGGGTCAGGCAGCTCTCACACTCTCTGTTCTAATCCTAATGAGCTAA